>OY728132.1:2071124754-2071749754 GCA_963277665.1 Viscum album
CACCAGACATTATACACAATTAAAAGAGAGATGATGGATTTACTACATGGATCCAGAGTTGATCGTCAACTCCACCATATGCTAAAAGTAAAGGGTCACACAAAGAGTAGGATACTATATGAGAAAATGAATCTGATAAAAACAAAACAACACACTACTCTATGGTGAAGAAAGGATTTGGGTGCACCAAGGGAAAATGGAAATACATTGGGAATAAATGATCTCATATTAGAAGATCTGAATCCAATATCAAAAGAAGGGTTATGGTTTCAATGTACATAAAAGTCATATCATTATCAAGATTACATAATTTGACTATTTTAAAGCCCCACTAAACCATAAGAATATATTAAATGATTCAAAGCCATTGAAATGGGTTTAAAATACATAAATATGATACATAACTCATTTAACATCAAATAAAACATATGTTGGGAGAAACATGAAATATTGGGAAAAATGGAAATGAATTATTTATGGATGAGTCACAGATTTGAATCGTTGAAGGTTGGTTCAGAAATGTGAGTCACCAAAGCGAGCCACTGGTGCGATACACAAACGTCACTCACTGATGAAACTAACCAACACCATAAACCAACGTGACTCACAGACACCACTAAGTGATTCCACTCACTGATTCCACCTATTGATAGTGAGTCCCTGACACGACCCCTGGTTGCCACCTACCAACAAAGATCTACCTATGTGACCAACCAATATGACCTACAAATATAAAATCACCGACACAAATCACTGATGCAACATACTAACAAAGGGTCACCAACCTGACCTACTGATACAAACTACTGGCTCCACCTACTATTGAAAAACCATATTTTTTGGAATGTCTAGAAATGAGTCATTTTGATTCTCTAGAAAACCATAACCACGGAATTTTCATGATAGAATAGATAGAAGGGGTCCAAGCCATTATAATTAATGCCAAACTCTACAAGAGAAATAATAATATGTTTTTATAGTAAAAAATTTTAATTTACCTTTATTGGAATATTCTTCTAATATATTTTTACCTCATATACTACCCCATTAATTATATTAATTTTTTTATGAGGATACGTTTTGAAATTTAAAAAAATTATTGGAAAAGAATGAATGTGTAGAAAATGAGTCAAACCTGATCAAAAAATAATATGAATAAAATGAAACATATATATAACTAAATCAGTAGATGGTCAAACATCAATTGAATAGTGAATTTTTTTTAGAAACACAATTCATGTTGTGATCCTAATGAATTACATCCATTATTCCCATAATTGAAAAAATTCTCATAACATATCTCATTCCATTCAAGAAAATAATCTTCCACCAAAAATATATATTATTTTTTAGGAAATTACTATCATAATATTCCTCAAAATAACGTTCCAAATCACCAAACATACCACATCTAAAACAATTGAAGCATATTAAATGAAATTTCCAAGGTTATAATTTACAAAACATATCATAATATGGAATAATATTTTATTTTCATTGTATTTCTAAATCTATTATTCATCAGTGTATTCCACATGAAACTATTTTTTTCTAGTTATTATTAAATATGATACCATAAAATATATATTATACCTTCATTAGAAATCCCACATCATAATAATAACATTCAAATTCCTGATAATCAAATTCCTTTTGATATATTGTCCTAGAACCTGAGAAAAACTAATTATTATTATAATTAATATCGTTGAAATTTTTTCCCTAAATTTCCTAATGGGTGATAATTTTAGCAAAAAATAACTACTAAATCATTTTTCATGTGACTCAATTCCGTAAATATATTTCTATTTATAATTAAAACTACTAATGTAAAATATTTTACAATTTATACAATTCCATGGGATAGATTTGTTATCATTCCCTAGAATTTAATTCCATTTCCCCTAGTAATTGTCTAAACCATTAATATGATAAATAGGTATAATTACTATAACATCCTATATGTCTCACTCCTGAATTATGTTCTGACAACATAAGTATTACATTTCTATCTTTTATATCGATAATAATGACCCAAATTTTCCATACAAACATCCCGACATCAAAATGTATAATTAGATCACATTACTCTTAAAGTAACTTTAAGGATTTTTTATTGAAATAAAATTGGAAAAGTTTGATATAAACTATTAACTTGACAATAAATATGAATTTCTCCCACTTAACCCGTATTTCCTTTTTCCCCTTAAGATCTCATCATCATCCATGTGGAGTACACCATAGAAATTTCTCAATAAACATTACACTTTATTTCATGGGAAAAGGAAATATATGATGGGTTTTATTAAATGATCTGTAAGGGAAAATGTAATCATTAAAAAATTAACATCATTAGCTTTCATAATAAGAATATAATGGTAAGATGGAAAAATAAAAGTCAATGAGTATAATATATGAATATTCATAACCACCAATAACATGATCCTAAAACATGAAATGATGATATAATTGTTTAATAGTGGAAATATTAATAGCAATAAATAATCATTTTATATGTGATATAATTCATGATCAAATGAATCATTAAACCCCATAAAAATAAAAAATTAAAAATATTGGTATCTTTGAACATCATCTAAATTAACAGTTATCAGACCCTTACAAATCTCATACAATTATAACAATCATATGAAATAATTACAAAAAATTTCACTATAGAACGCAATAATAACCCTATTTATTGGAGACATATCATAGAGAACCCATAATTTAAGCTATAACTGGGTCACCAAGTTCTATTTTGGTGCACCTATCATATATAATATCCAAAAATACTACATTAATAATGTAAATAGAGAATTAATTTATTTATATAACTCGTAGAAACAATCATTATTATCATTGTAATTTAATTATTAAATCAAAATGATATGGATTCCATTACAATCACTTTTAAAGATGATTTACCTATACAAAAATAGGTTCCATGGAAATATCATATAATCATGATTAACATGTGGATGAGAAAGAGGTATCATAATCATAAAAATGAAAAAATATTATTACATTAAGATAAGTTTTGAGGATGCAATCAATACCTAATATCCCTAATAGAGTAAAAATAACAAAAAAAGGTTTCTATATTGATGAATTGATATATTGATATAAAATCATTAAAAAAATTATTAGGTATATATACTTTTCATTTTGAAAACAATTTTTTAAAAATTTAAAATTTTATTTAAAATTATTTTCAAAAAAATTATTTAAGAACCACTACAATTTTAAAATATGAAGAAAAAAATTATTTTAAAATTATTCATTTAAACTTCTAAATGATTAATCAATAAAATTATGGTCTTTTTGATGGACAATTATGTACATTTCATAAAACATAACTTTTTTGTAGTAATAATTTTAGAAAATATCCTTTTTGAGAATGTAACAATAATATTATTTGGAATAAATATCTCTTAAAAAATAAAATATTAGTACAAATAACATGAAAAAATAATTTATAAAAGTTTTAAAATCTTTTTGAAAGCTTTTTTAGAAAACATGTTTTCTTAATAAAATATATTTTTAGACAGAGAGATACATTTAGGATTTTCATCGAAAACAATTTTATCAAAAAAATGATCAATATAGTGAAAAAATGGTACCATATTTTTTATATAATATTGATAACTAGAGGATTGTAAAATTATTGTTGTTTATTACGATATATATCCCAAAATAACATTATTAGAAGAAAAATCATAAACAATATTGATAAAGAATGATATTATATCATAAAACTCTCACCATTTTGGTATATTTGCATTATAATCCGCATGAATGGATAAAAATAAAGGAAAACTAATTTAGATGAGAAAAAATAAAATCATGATATTAAATTTCAAAGGGAATGTATATACCCCTCATAGAATAAGATGGGTATATAACATGAAATATACTTTGAAGAAGGAAAATTTTGAAACAAATCCATTAAATCTTTGGTAACATAGAAACCCAAAACACCAAGAAATATATATTCTAAAGTGGTTTTTAAATACCCATAAATATATGTATAATAATCAGAAAAAAAATAATTAGTGGTGTATACAACACATAGAAAAAATATGCAGGGAATATGGAATATATCTCACAAAAATAAATATGAGATGAGAAAAACCCATATGTTGAGTTTGATTCATCACTAATTTCACTTCCTTCCTAAAAAATATATTATATTATTTATTTACATGTTTTAGAATGTTTTTTCGGTTCTTTATTATCCCCATTTTTTACTAAAATATTATATACAATTACTTAATCAATTATGATTTTGTCATAATTTTTTGCTATATTTTGATTATGTGTCAAAACCATCTTTGGAAGGTTGAATATGGTCAAAGATTTGAGAATTTTGGAATAAAGGGAATTAATATTTAACGTTACATAATGATAATAATATAAGGAAAAAAATATTATTTAATTCTATACTTATATATATATATATATATATTATTTTTGATTTGGTGATAAAAATACAGAATCAAAACACTTTGAGGATGATGTAGTCCAGACATCCACAAACGATATTAGAATTTTTTTAGTGAGTTATACTATACGAAAAAAAAGATATTATATTTATATAATGAAAAATATTCCATTAATATAAAAACCATTTAACTTACATCACATATTTTAATCAATTGACCATAATACCCTCTCTAACAAGTACTCGACCCAATATGTCACATACCAGATGGGCGTTCCTGATCCCCAAAGGTTGATTATAGTCACCCAGATATCACAAAAAACTAGTGCGAATAATTTCACCCAACAAAGAGAAATAAAATTGAATAAATATATATATGAGATAATTTAATAATAAGTATCTATATTACATAAATGAATCATGAATAAAAAACCAAACAACTCAATGACACTACAATCACCAAGTACCGGTCTAAACAGAAAAGGAAAAATACATGAACTGATAGTCCATGTGATAGTGTGGGAAAACCACCACCATCTCACCATGTTCTACCCAGACTTATTTTACCATAATCCCCAATAATTCACTGTATTTTCTTTCTATTCCAAATAGGGAAAGTTATAAAAACATCTACACACTCCCCAAAAGGTGCAAAAGGTGTGATTTAAATTTCTCTATAGCATATCCCCAAGGATATTCAGAAAAAGTATCTACAAAAATTAATCACATTTTCCCATTTAAAGTAATTACATTGATGGATAAGAGAAAATTAAGTTTTATCACAATCATGGTTAATATTTTTTCTTTTTCCCAATAATTAAAAAATAGAGGATGATATATTAATTTCATAAATAATTTCCAGTAACATTTATAAATATGTTTATCAAATACAATACTATAAAAATACAAGCACATATAAATAACATAGTGTAACTCAATCTAATAGGATACTATACTACTCATACAACAATACATGCATACATCACAACAAAATCCCTATAACACATACCGAAATATGAGTGGAAAACCCTAATCGTGAAGCCCCCATCATTTTCAAGAATGTATCCCTAAAACAAAGGGCCTAGGGAGCATAGTAAATCCTCATGAGAAAACATACTCATGGTATTATGGACAATGGACATAGGATAAATATTCTACCAATATACTTGAGGCGTTCCTATATGCTGTATTTTGGAAATCAGTTCAAATATTTTCAAATAACCAATTTTTCATATATCAAAAACCAATGAAAATCCCCCTACACCACAAATCAATTTACACACAAAAATATATCATGGAAAAATAATTTATAAATCTGTTTATAAAAATATGAGCTATAGAGTTCATTCAACATGGTCTCGGGATGGAATCACCTACTTTAAAATATGGGCCACACATGCTTGTAACAGGAATCACAAAATATAAAGAATACAATAACAATGAGGGGTTACTTTAAACCAATATAAAAAAATATAATTGATTAAATAAAATAAGAGAGTTTAAAGGGAACTGGAAAAGTCACATACATCAAGAATATAAAGCCATGTGCCATCAATCAATAATAATTATCCCCCAAAACAAGACACAAAAAATGATCTAGTGAGAGATAAAAGGAAACACCACTATAGATCAACATATTTGATAAGGTTACACAGCTGTGGTACTATGAGAAAATGAAATGAAGTATTAGTGATCCTTACTCCCATGTAGAGATAAGATTCAACCATAATAATGATATAATCCCAAATAAATGAATATTGAACAAACTAAGAATCCAAAAAACATTGTAGAAGTCTTTTTCATAGAGAGAAAAAGGATCATTGGATTCATGAATGAAAATTTTATCCATGTGGAATCCTAAAAACCATGTTAGTCACATTGAAATGGAATATAAAACCTTTACTCATCTTGTAATCCATGATGATCATGTATTCTTAAAACCCCATAACCTTTTTAAAAAAAATTATACTTAGACACTTACAGAAAAGGTATTACATTCAAGTTGTGTACCATGTTCCCAAACTGTGTTTGGAGACCAATTCCATATTCTATAAACTCTTTACAAATGGTTTAATATACCATCATTCCAGAAAAAACCCAAATTCTTACACAAATACCCCAAACCATCTTTAGTATTATCTATTCTACAAAATAAACCTACAATGAAATTAAAACATTTATACAATGGATGAATTATTTCAAAAAGAAATACACCCCCAAAAATTATGTCATTTTACACAAAAATCTATCCATCATTCATAGTCCCATGTCACATGAAATGAGACATGAAAACTAGAAAAAGGGATGAAAAATACCTTAAATATGGTAACAAGATGTTACAAACTCCCAAACATAAGAATTTATGTACCCGTGAATTCTTGTGTAAGAATGATGTTTGGTAAAGAGGAGATTCCATTTCACCATCATAAATTAAATTCACTTCCAATTCATTTGAAAATTAGATTTTTGATTCAATAAAACCCTAAACAATGAAAATGATATCTGATGTAAGTATTTAACATGAGATTCATCAATATCAACAGGCAATTAAATAATTGAAATGTATGGATTTAACTTAATCTATTCACTACACAAAATGTTATTGGGATTAGGATAACCTTTGATATGTGGAAAAAATCATGAGTGATTATCAAATGATCATGAAATTCCTACCAATAAATTATCATTCAAAGATGCTCAATGACCAAAAACTGTTTCACATACCTTAGAGTGAACTTTCCATATTTTACAAGAAAACGGTGACCCAACCGAGGAGATATATTCATGAAAAAATAGGTCACCTAAAAACCTCTAATGGAAAACATCATTGATATCTATAATATTTATTCCTACTATGTTCTGAAACTAGAGACCAACATATATCTTAAATCCTAGAAAACATCTTCTAAACAAAACCTTGTCCTACCCAATATGCTTCTCCCACCTCTACCTAACAATGAGGTGACATGCATGAGTTACCATAAAAACCGTCAAAATTATCCATTCCGATTAAAGATATATATTTATTGTTATAAAAAACGCAATAATAAAAATATTTTTTCACATGACATATAGATATCTAATATATCAGAACAAAATATATCCCTTGGAATCTAAATAGAACTCTATGTCTAACTATCTGTCTGTGGATTGTATATTGTATTCAATCTGATCTATGGGTCACTCACCACTTGAAAACTCCTCTCGAACCATAAATTAATTCTAGTAACCCAATCTGATGATATAGTTAAATGAATCCCATTTATCCTTACAAATTCATTCACATATAACTTACCAAGAACATCAACTTCTGCATTGTCCTTGATCAAGATGAAATGATATAACTTTTTCAACTCATCAAAAAACATCCAGATATAATTCATCCATTGGGGATTCAATGTTAATTCTATAGTATATTCCATGAATACCTCATCACATTTCCAAACATGAACACATTGAGGCTGATGTAAACAAGACGGTTTGAGATTATCTTCCTTATATACTCGAAGGTGTAATAGCTAGACACATAATCAAGAATGTCATTCATCAAGCTCGTCCTCTAGAATTAATGTATCATGTCAAAATACAACATAATCATGCATGAATGGATTGAAAACATGTAAATAAAATAATAAAAACAATATAATATCCTCAATTATTCTGTGAAAACAATTTAATCATCCAAATGGTTTATATAATTTGAATAAGAGACCATCCAAAAATAGTCTCCCCATTATATAGGGTACCTCTAATTAGAAAAGACACATCATCTTGCTATAAAATCTACATAATAAAAAAAATGAGTGGTGATGATAATTGAACACTATTAAAATCCATTCCCAAAAAATCAACATGATAATCCATCAGTATTTGAGAAAAATCACTCATAATGTTCCACACTTCCTTCAATTCCAAAATGGATTGCGACATTAATTTTTTCATAATAGATTCTAGAAAAACATCCCCAACACAATGGTAAAGGTGATATTGAATTCAAATGTCTAATGGTATTCCACCCACATTCTTTTTCTATGATTAATTTCCTTCTATTAAAATTTATAACTCAAATACTTATGATGAAAAAAATACTTTGAACCATTCCCAAAAATGAAAATTCTACCAATAGTTAACAACATGAAAGAAATAAAATAAAACATATAAATCATTAGTGGGGTAATTAATATAATGATTTTTATGACAAAGTGAAACATAAGTCACCAAATGATCATCCTTTATGGGGATAAAACAAAAACCAGATCTAGGATCATCATAGAAAACAACAAATCACATACCATGATCATGTAAGATATAAATAGAAGCCAAAGACAAAAGTAATTTTATCTCCTCAAACGATGACTAAATATTTTCAGGTAATTTTAATAACACCTTTATCTTAGAAAGAGAAGTCAATGTTGCTTCCAACATTTAGAAATTATTGATGAAACATTGATAGTATCTAGAATGACTGAAAGATCTCTAAATCCCTAATACATTTAAAATATCATCCCATGAAAACATATCTATTACCATATCAGGATCAACTAATGTCCAATAATTATAAACTATGTTCCCTAGTAAATCAAATTCTTAAATTATTAAATTAAATTTTGATTGAGTTTATAAAAATAGTGGTTCTATATGATTTACCAAACTAGAATCAAATTGTTTATCTTGATCTGGTACAGATCGTGACTAAACAAAAATTTAATCAGTAAACACTACCAAAAATGAATCATTCTACTAATAGAATAC
The DNA here is from genome assembly GCA_963277665.1 of Viscum album. NCBI lineage: Eukaryota > Viridiplantae > Streptophyta > Magnoliopsida > Santalales > Viscaceae > Viscum > Viscum album. The sequence continues at coordinate 2,071,133,951 of OY728132.1, forward strand.
TTGATTTATAAAAGAAATAAAAACTATAGGAATATTAGTTAGACCATAAAAAATCACAATATATTTATAATCGATAAAACTTCTCTCTAAAGTCATTTTTGTTATATCATTCCTCTGTACTCTATGATTATGATAACCTGACCAAAAATCAATTTTCCAAAACCACTTTACCCCATTTAACATATCAAAAAAATAATCCACATTTATAAAAGGATACTTCTTCTTATGTAACACATGGTTCAAAATATGTTATTATAAACAAAATTAGGGTGAACAATAAGCCTCAATATAATCATATCTAGGGCTTCCAATTGGGAAATAGAATGGAGAACAAAAAATTTTATCACAAACTCATCCAACTAAATGTTGATCTATTTAGACTCAGACAGTTCCATATGATAATAAGTTATCGATATTAGAAATATACTTGTTACTGGTCAATAAAAAACTCTACCTCACTCAATAGAGGTGGAATGTTGAAATAATATGTGGAAATGTCCCAAAAACCTAAAATAATGCTGGGAAGATCAATAACAAAAAAATCATCATCATACATGAGAACAACAACAGAAAAAAAATCATGATCACTGGTCAAAGAGGTTCTGTATGACTAACCATTAGATCCCACTCTCCATAAAACACTAGATAGATCCTATAATTAACAAAAAAAAAAGACACTCCAATGTTAAAAATAAACATCTTCATTATGGGAAATAATCCAATACATCATGATGATGATGTCAAAAAATTCCAGAATGAGAACAAAACATCCTAGAGTATCATCATTCCTGCAATTTATAGTTCACAATAAAGACACTAAGACCCCTTCTAAATCATCATCCATAGAGGTGTTTCAAACTCAATAAAAATGGTCCTTATTTCAATTATATGATTATGAATATAAAAAAATACGTAGATAAAAATGAGTTCGAAGAACCAATATCAATAAAAATCTCTATTGATTATTCAATAAAGATGAAACTTGTCATTATCTTTGGCCCCGAATCCACCTCCACTAGAAAATCATCTAATATGGAATGGTTCATCACACTAGAGTCCTTTGGATAGATCCCTATATTAATTTTTGCATCAAATAGATATTATATAGCTTTTGGATTTGATAATTCTTGACCATTACGTAAATTATACACGGCCAAGAAGATGCACTGCATATTTCCATAAATCCCACAACTGTTTCAAATAATTTATGGTTCTGGAGAAGAACATAGGGTGTGTCTGAAAATTCCTATCTAAAATAAATTTAGTGGCACAAAACAAGTTATAACTAATGGTGTTAAGGAGGCCTACCACTGAGAACCACCTATTCAACTCCTATGATGATATTTAAATTTTCTCTTTTTCCATATCATGCCAGTGAAGATTCTAGAAAGTAGAATTGAATAGAAAAAAGATATATACTTTTCTCTCCATATTTATTTGGGCCATCATATCCCTATAAAATGTCGTTGAATTGGTCATAAGATTCACCATAGAAATATAAAATATAATATCAAGTCAAAAACCCTATAGGTACTTTTTAAGATATCAGTTAGTCACTGCTCACCAACTATGGTGAAAAATGAACCAACACAACAAACTGATTTTTGTATGTTAACACGTCCTGGTATCCCTACTTTAATTATAGGAAATCTAATGGAATTTATATAATCTGAATCATTATAAAATTATAATAGATGAAGAGGGTCTTAAAACACATCCAATCCAAGACTATAAGTTTATCAACCTTTTCAATGGAATTACAAAGCATCTTGTTGGGATCCTAAAATTGGAATTAATCACACATTACCTTGATAATGTAGGTGTATCCTGGATATTGAGGATTTCATCTATCTTTTCTATTTTTCCATCTACCTCTTGAGTTTCTTCTGTATGATTAATGTATTTTGGGTTCCAACACATGAACTCCAATTATCAATCCCTATCTCTACCAGCTCCTTATAATATATATTTTAATACATTATGAACATGTGGAACATTCTAAGAAAAATAAAAAATATATCGCATGATATCTTCGATAATATTCAAATCCATCAGAGGATTCCCTTGGGAGTATCTAATTCATTCTCATAGGTAACAAGCAGTAAATCGATCATAAGAATACTATTGCACTAAAAATGATTGAATGGAAGAAAATACAATTTCAAACATGAATAACCATCAGAAAATATGGATATTATCATTCAAGAACAATATAAGATACACACAAACCAATATTCCGTGGTGACATGAATATCTTCACGTAAAGATATGGACATGAACTCATTAAAATATAGCTATCTGGATAGACAATCCAATCTACAATGCACCATATTTCCCAAGATTATTACACTTGATGGAAAAAAATCATTGATACCAATGTTTAACGAACCAATATGAATACCCTATCAAATAGGTACATGACCTGATGCATCTCTAGAACCGAGAAATCACAAAACAACCAGGGGGAATGAATTTACCCAACTATAAGTAAAAACATGAAACAAAAATAAACAAACACATATATATAATATTAAGTAGTGGATGAAATATATATTCCATAACTAAAACAGAAAGTGGAAACCAAAAAACAAAAAAACTACTACAATATTCAAGTACAAGTGCAAACATTAAAGGGCAGAATGACTATAACTACTACTCCATGTGATCGAACTGGAAAACCCACACCATATCACCCACAACTTCGCAGACTTAGTTGGAGAGAAACCTCACTTCTTCAATGTAATTCATTTCCTATCCCTGTGTAAAAATAAATTCAATGGACTATGCTCCAATAAATGAGAACACAGGGTGTGAGATAATGGTCTTCTTATGAGACCATCAATGTGTTCTGTAACATGTTTATGTGAAAATAATTCAAGTAAAATCGTTTTAAATAAATTCATTACAGATTAATAAATAAAGAAGTTTTACCAAAATAATGGTAAATATATCCCATTACTGAAACAATTCCAAAACAAAGTCATCTATATCAATTTCATGAACAATTTATATTTTAATTTATCATATAAAATATATTTCATATCAAATCTGAAATAGTAAAATAGAATAGATAGGTCAAACACAATAACTAACTCATCATGTTAGGCTCTCAGACTACTCAGACAACAAAAAATGACTAGTTTATAAACAATACATAGAAATATGGATGAAAAAGTAGATGAAACCCATAAGAATGAACACCCAATAATATCTAGAACATGTCCCTTTAATGAGAGGTCATGAGATCAGATTACTCCCAATAAGAAAAACTCTCGATGGTAGTATGGGTGATGACCATTATCTCATCCTTCCACCTATACACCAAAGGCTTCCCATGCGTTGTTTTTCATATATCATTTCAATTCACTAAATATAACACTTTTTCATTTTCCAGAAACCTATAAAATCCACCTATTATTGAAAAAGCGACATATATTCACAAAATTTTTTCCAGGTTTATTTATAAATAAATTAATAAAAACAAGGAAGATAGTGCTAAACTAACATAGGGCTAGAGACGAACCACCTAACTAGAGACTCGAGTAATGAATTCCCATAATAGGATCTACTAATTTTAATGAACAGAAAAAATAATATTAAGGACCATGATCCAATATACTCATATCAGAATTGATTAAATTCAACCAAAATGTTATTAGAGAATAGGAATAAACACCTACCACAATAACATATAACCGCTACACCACTAGAAATATAAATTAGCCCCATAACAAGATCACATAATTGATATTGATGGACCAAATAAACATTACTATAGAAGAGCTTATCCTATAACGCAATGTAATTATTCAATCATAATCAATGAAATGATGAATCCGAAAGGATTACTCGGTCGAATAGATGTGATCAAACCAAAAAGGAAATTAAATGATGAATTAACCAATCTATAATGACCATATACTCCAAAAATATGTGTATAAGACTTCTTGGTCGAGATCTAACGGATATTCCAATCAATGAAATATCATTTTTGCAGAGCGAGATGCTAAAATCCAAGTCAATCATAGTTTAAAGGCATGTAATACCTTTACACATCATGTGAGCCTGGATAATAATATTTGATGAAAAAAATACTATAATTTCATTAAATTATAAATTATAACACCTACACAGAGTGTAACTACTGCAAGGAATATATTACTTTCAAAGTACAAACCATGTTCTTGACTGGGGATTGGTAACGAAGTACATGTTGTTTTAACCTAGTACACATCATGTGATATCTCAAGAAACTGTAGAAAACCGAGATTCATATCAAAAAAATACTAAACAATATTAGGTGTTCCCTATACTATATATTTACCCATAAAACCCTTTAATAAATTTATAATGGACTCTATTAAATAAAATAAACAAAACATCCATGAACATTAGGTCATTATCCCAAACAAAAGCACTCCAAACATTGGAGTCCTAAGACAAATACAAATAAAAGGAAAACTAACATGGATAAGGTAAATTCATAAAATACCATAATGGGATGTTAAAAATATATTCATTATCATTACAATTATTACCATTCACGTAACACGTTCCAGAAAAATGAATCACACATCTTCATGAGTCGGAAGTCTACAATACGAATGATCGACGTTATCGTATTCCCAACAGAATCTAATTTAAAAAGGTGTATGGATATAATTACACCATATGTATAATTATGTTATTGATATCACATATATTTATTATATAAATCATCATACCAAACTGTGATATTTTTTCATGGAAACACAAACTACATCGTTTTGTAAGGTGATAGTCTGTCATACACATGAGTGATGACTTCATGATATATATGAGGGATGTGTGTGTGTTCATATGTCATACCCTTATAATATAATCATAATGGAATAATTATTATAATTTGGATATTATATCATCACGGTATAATAATAATTGACTATGGTGGATCATGAAATAAAATAAAAATGCACGTTAGAGAAAATTACCTTTTCCTCAAGTAACTTATTTTCTTTTTCACTAAAGTCCTTCCTTGGATGGATTTTCTAGACAATTTATGGCTTTTAGTGTTAGAGGAGTGTTTCAAGACGTAATTTTTTAGGGTTTATTTTATATATATTTCTTGAGTGGTGTTACGAAATGAGGGGAGTGAGTACCAATTTATAATAGAGGAGAAATGGAATTTCTATAAGTACCCAAAATTATTCAGTATTAAGAGGACTCTCATACCTCATGTGACAAAAATAGATAAATAATGGAAGGTATTTATGTGTTAGGGACTGACCTACACCCAAAAAAGAAACATTTTTTAAAATCATGTTTTTAGATTTTATGTTTTCTTAGTTTTACACTTTTCTCTTTAAAAATAATAACTTATATTTTCTTTTTTCCAAGGTAAGTTATCCATTAATAATACAATAAATATGTGAAATATTAAATAATTTATACATGATAATTAAATATATGAAATATTATTTATTAAATAAAAATACAATGTGTGTATAAAATTAGTTTAAAAAAATTCATGTAATATGAAAAACCGTGTTTTAACCGTAATCGCAATAACTATGTTATGCATTTCACTCATAATTTGGTCAAAAAGTATAAATTATTAGATATTATAAATTTCTATAATTCTATATAGGTAATATGTTTTTCCGATTTCTACTCACATATGTTCTATAATTTAATTAAAAATTACTCCAATAGAGGCGGTGAGACAACAAGTTTTTATAAAGAAGAATTTGTTTGTGAAAATGACGATTATATATGATCTATTTGACTAATAATATTTATTATATAAATTAAATTAATTTTTAATAATATAAAATAAAGTAATACAATTTAAAAAATTATATATTTTATATTATGTAAATTAATTTAAATACATAAACATTATGAATTTTATAACATCTCATGGAAAAACCAATTTAAAAAAAATATATATTAAAAACCAATAGACATTGTATTCAAAAGTAATTAAGGGGATTAAAAATAAATTAATAATATATTGGCATCATGATACATATTATCTAATTTGTAATTTTAAATTTCTTATTTAATTGAAAATAAATTATTTTTTACAAAAATCATAATTATCAATTGCTCATTAAAAATCTATTTTTTCCAAATAATATCTAAATTTCCCCAAAACTTAAATTTTACATTCATATTCAAAAATGATTTTAATTTTAACAAATTTATTTTAAAAAAATTAATAAATGTTATAATAATATTCTTTTAATGAGTAGTAAAAAAATAATTTTTTTCAAAACATATTTTTGAAAAATAAAATCATATTTCTAAAAATTGATTTATTATTTACTAAAAATTTATAAATAATTTATATTTCATTGTATATATATATATATATATTATAGAGTAGTTAATTAAAATCATACACTTATATTTAACAACATGTTATAAAATGTGTATATATATCATTGAAGGGTTATGTATAGTGTTGTGTGTCCAGCACAATATTGAACATCAAAGTATTAAGGTTTGGTGTACTGAAAGCTATTTCGGAGATTGATTTTGTTTCAATGGAAATATATCACAAAGTATTTGGGTGTTATATTCTCATCTAATTTATGTGTTTCCAAACCATTATCCTATTAAATATAGTTTTATTATTTTAAAATATAATGTTATTACATCATCCACATATCATAAATTACGTCATTGGAGTTTGATATTTATCTCAAAAATCATTGTATGGAAATATGGAAATACTTATGCTGTAATACCACATCATAATGAGGTTTAAAAAAATACTCTAATTGATAGATAAGGGGATTTTTAAATCTCATAAATAATAACAAATAACTAGGTTTCCAAATATCAAAACATGGTTGGGAATACATATAATTTGTATATATTTATAGATATTTATTGGGTTCATAGATCACTTGATATTGAATGATTAATGGAATTTTAGTTGCTTAAAAATAATATATCTATGATCTCTAGAAAGACCATTAGTTCATCAAAAATATATTTACCTCAATAATAAATTTTTTCAAGATTGTATTTTAGAGAGTTGAGTAATTATTTCAACATATATACTAAAAATGATAGAGAAATATACATACTTTTTAGGTATAATTTTTCCTTTATCTAATTTCTAGAAAATGACTTCTTTTTCTCAAAATAAATTTTATTGAATATGAATTTTTCAAGATTGATGAAATAAATTCACCGTTTAAAGACCACATAGAGATAATCTAGATATTCCACCTATCATTTTACATTATCCAAAAACAATACATTTAACACATTGTATAAAAATTCCAAATATGAGTAAACCACCAAATGAAAAATACAATAATATTAAAATATAAATAGTCATACCAAAAGTTGAAACTAAATAAATCAAAAAAACTCACCATTATATAGTTTATTAAAATCAATGTTCATCACATTCCAATCATCTTTTGAGACATAAAATAAGGGTTTTTTTAAAATAACATTATTCACGTACTCATTAGATCACATTCCCGATATTATATTTATGATAATACACAAGTTCCCATAATTATATAAATATCCATTATCATCTAAAACAAAATGTTTATAAATACCATTACTGTTATTTACAAAAATAAACACATACATCATGTTAAACCAAAATTTTTAATATACTTCAACAAAAAATGACTCTTAAAGTGTCAGTAATCACTTTTAGATCACATCAGTTAAGGAAAAAGTGTTTTCAAAATAAATATATTATCATACAAAATATTATAACCATAGGACTTTATCCAAAACTATTATTATAACCTCACAATATGACATTTTATTCTACAATCTTATATAAACCCTTCGTCTAATTCCATTTATAATAGCCTACATCCAACACTCCTCAATTTGGATATGAAATCATTAACATTACATTTCTGGATTTGATACCAGTGATTGTGGACCAATTTTTTTCATCCAAAAATTTCAAAAACAATATGAAAAATTTGATCAATTACATTCTCATGGACCTTTATGGTTTACAGTTTACTGAATAAGAAAAAACTTATTATATGAACAATTCACAAGACATTAAATTTTCATTTCTCGATTATAAAATCACATTTATTTTTCACATAAATACATAATCATCATCCATATGAAAACCCTTATAGTAATAACAAGTTAAAACTCCATCCATATGACATTCATAAATGTAATCATAAGAATGGTGTGGTAAAATTATCAGTAATGTAAAATTTAATAATTAACAAAATAACATCATTACTTATCATAAGAAAAGAATAAGGGTTTGATGAAATAATCGAATATCATTATTAAAATATTATAATATTCATACCCATCAATATCAACAACATCATACTTGAAAACATTGAATAAAGATTTTAAAAAAGAAATATTCATAAGAATCAATAATTCAATTCCATGTTATATCCATGTTGATCAAATTAAATTCAATAAACAAATATCAATAATAGATAAAAAATATCAGTATCTTATTCATCATCTCATTGAAAACATACAAAACACATAGAATTACCTTATAATTAAAATGATCATATTTCAAACATCCAATATAATTCTCCTGTGAAAATAATCATTACCCAATGAATTGGAAAGAAATATAGTTGCACCCATTATTTTTTATATAAATGGATCACCTATTTCTATATGGGTACAACCATAATATATAATTTCTATAAACCACTACATGAATGAAGTAAACATATAAGTCATTTGATCATAAAAATCATTTAAATTTTCATTATAACCATTATTACATGATTCTCACATGTAAATAAATTGGGTTTCCAATTAATATATTTTAAGTATGATTAACCTATTTAAATGAAATGAATTCAATGACAATAAATGTGTTTCATAACAATCTCATTGATAAATTAATATTCCATGAAGAAAAAGAGTGAGGATGGTATCAATGACAATATATCCAGAGTGAAAAATATATAACAAAATGGTTTTTTATCATTGATGTATAAAAATAAAAATAAATACATTAATTCATTTTTTATTAAAATATCACATTGTTTATAAAACCACATTTAAGAATAAAAAATAATTACAAATTATTTTTCATTGATAACTACTTCTAAAAAACTAATATAGTCCATAATATTAATAAAAGTTTTTTTTAAAATAATTATTAAATATTAAATCATTACATTTAATGAAATTTTGGTCATTTAGATATGAATTTTGTACATACTCAAAGTAATATTACATTTTCATATTAAAAAGAATAGAAAAGTGCCTCATTAAAAATGTGACAAGAAAATTATGTTGAAAAAATTATTTCAATGAATAAGAAAATTGGGTAAAAAATTAATTGATCATTCATTTTGAAAATGTTAAGAAAAATTGAATTTTTTTATAATACTTGTTTTTGGAAGAAAAAATAATTATTGAAAAATGTATAAATAATGTAAAATTTTCATAGAAACATTTTTCTAAGAAAATTACTGAAATAATGTGAATTTTTTAATATCACTTGTATATATCATGAATAAATATATGATATTAATATTAATAAGTTTCTTGAGAGATGGATCATAATATCTCATCATTGGAAGAATAATTTTAAACAATCTGATGAAAGGATGAGATTGTAACAAAAAACTATTACCACCTAGGTATCCATGAATCATGGTCAAAATGAAAGGATTAAATTAAATTAAAAAAATACAACAAGATTAAAAAATTCATTATTATAAAGATAAAATAGTATATTTATATATATATGTACGTCTCAGAAAAGATGATAGGTGTATAACTTGACATCAGTATCAACTAATAAAAATTGCTAAAAAAATCCCTTTCTAGTTTAGTATCATAGAAAATATAAATCCCAAAAAGTATATATAATAACATTGATATGTAAATACCAATAAATTTAACAAATATAATCATAAAATACATTCATTGTAAATATATACTCCATACAAAAAAAATAAGTGGTGAATATGGCTAATATCTCACATAACTAAAAGTGAGACAAGAAAAACACTTACATTGAGAACAATTTTCATTAGAGTATTAGATTCTTATATAAACATATTTTATTTATTTTCATCATTGAAAAAAAATTATCATTATTATTATTTTAATTTTGGTTATTATAATTTTTTATACAATTAATTAATCAATTAAATTCACATCATATTTTTTGTCCATATTTGGCATATGAGTCAAAATCGACATTGGTAGGTTGACTATGGTTATAATGATTAGAAAATCTCCAAAATAATAATCATTAAATAATTATCTTAATAATACATAATTTATAATTTTAAAACAAATCTTAAAACAATCTTATAAAAATGAACTAATTTTATGATCTTAGAGACGGAAGGTCCTATATACGCATGAGTAACATTTCCATTTTACATTGATTATTCTGATAAGAAGATTGTTAAAATTTACATAATAACATTATAATAATATACTAAATAATACATTGTTTATTTATATACACTTATATATATCATTATGGTAATGAGGTGATGGAAATATGTGTCACATCAATTGGAGGATGCGACAGTCCACACGTCCACAATCGACCATATTATTTTTCCATTGAGTAAAAATATAATAAATAAAAAGATATTATATATTTAAATAATTTAAAATAGTAATTAATATCCTCAAAATGACATGTATATCACATATATTGAATATATTTACCCTTATTCCCTTCCATGTAACATGTTATAGTAAAAATGATCACATCACTTTGTGAGGAAATTGCTTTTCGTATAAAGGACAACCATTATTGAATCACAAAAAGAATGGATTCTAAAATGATATATATAATATAGTGACTCTAGAGTAATAATTATTTCATATATAAAAAATATATACATTATATCTATCATCATACCAAACAATATGATTTTGAAATAGAAAAATGAATTGCATCATTTCATTAGGTTGTAGTTTGTTAAACACATGAATGATGAATTCAAGATCCATTTGAATTAAATTTTGATATTTTTATGTAATAACTATAACATAAAAACATATTATTATATTTAATATTTTTTATAATATCATCAGGTTATAAGAATAATTGACTGGGGTAGGGGAAGAAAGAAAATAAAAACGCTCAATGGAGAATTTTACCTCATCTTTCGGTGAATCCTTTTGGTTTTCAAAAAAATCACTTCCTTATATGGATTTATGACCAAAATATGGATTCTATGATGACATGAAGGTATTTTAGAATCTATATTCAAGATATTTTCAATATAAATTTCTTGATTTTTGTGAGGAAGAGATGGGAGTGAATGTCCTTTTCTAATGGCGGTGGAGTGAAATTCATGTAAATACCCAAAAGTGTTAAATATTTGGAGATATCACATAAAATATAATTCCTAAAAATTATATCAATAATTTATTTTAGGGATTATGTGTCAATTACACACATCCACTACACACAATAACTTCATTTTTATAAATTTATTATTTTGTATTTAGCATTATTCAATTGTACGTATTTTGATTTTACCACTATAACATGTATCTTTTTATGTACATAGGTAATTTAGACTCTAATAATACAATTATAATGAGTTTATTATATACTCTAGACCATATTATTCCAAATATTATATCCATTTTATCAAATAAATATCATATTTGTGTGTAAAATTGTTTTTAATAGAGACACATGTAATGCACCAAATCCTATTTAAACCTTAATTGTGATATTTTATTTTAAAACATTCAGTTTCCCTTATTAGATAATATAAATTAGGTTAATTCCAAATCTAGAAAAAAATTTCCCAAATTCTTCTAATATAATTGGAATAATTTAATTTGAAATTAATCCCAAAGATGTGGTAAGATAATAGGTTTTTAATAAGAGTATTTTTAAAAAATTATAATTATATAATAAATCATAGAATAATAGTAATAATTGAATGAAAATAAATATTTATTTAATTATATATAATAAAAAAAATTAATTTTATAAAAATTCCCCACTAGAGGTTTATTTTAATTAACTAAAATTCAGTTACATTATTTATTTTAAAAATTTTCCTCTAAAATTAAATATATTAAAAAAACAAACATTTAAAAATAATAATATTGTTTTAATTAAAAATTAATTGTTGGGATTAAATATAAATAAATCATACATAGTTTAAATAAAAAATATTAAAAAAATATTGAATATTTTATATTTTCTACTTTATTAAACATAAAATTCTTTTTTTAAATCAGTATTTTCAACTATTCCTTGAAAAATCAATATTTTCCAAAAAAGTACCAATATCTCACCTAAGGAAAATTTTGATATTCAAATTATGAAATTGAAAGGAATTTTAGAAAATTAATTTTCTAAAATTTTCAAAAATATATTATATTTATAGTAGAAAAAGAAATAAATAATTAATATTTACGGAAAAACATAATTTTGAATAACAAAATCAAGTAACTATGAATTTTTTAATATTTTATGAAATATTTGTAAATAATTTATTTTATGCTGGAAATATATATATACATGTATATATATTTTGTAATATAGATAATACTAGTCGTTCCTATCAATTTAACTCATACGCTATAATGGTTTTTGTATATTATGGGTCATTTATGTTCGGTGACACATGTTGAATAAACTATAGAACATAAAAATATTAGGGTTGTGTATTCCAAAAGCTACTAAGAAAATTAAATTTACTTTAAAATAATTATATCTTAAATTATTAGGGTTTCTTATAGTCATCTTGGTTGATTTTTGTAATTCCTTTATGATATCTAATATATTATCCTTCATTTAAAATCTCAGTTTGGTGCAATTACCTTTTGATTCTCCAAAAACCCCATGAATTATATTATTTTCTCTAATATTGTCACACATCCATTGTCATCCATTGAGTACGAAGAAACCATAAATGTTGGAGTGTTTTGTTTCATGAAATGATGTGATAAATAAGTGATCCATTTTTTTCAATGTGGTATCCCTATAATATGGATGACTCAAAAATTAATATAATTCATAAACTATGTTATCACAGTAAAAAACATCTCAATTATAATTCTAACAATTCCATGTTTCTATTTGTTGAGGTATATTATGTTTTTGTTTCCATTATATATTCACTTTTCTTGTTTCCTCTATAGAAATTAATTATCAAGAAACATATATTTGATAATGAAACATGGTATGTTCAAAACATATCTCATTGTAAACATAAATTAGAATATACTAACAGAAAATAATTTAATTACCCCAACATCCAAAATTATCTCAAAAATATTGTAATACCAAATATAATGGATTGATCCTTATTCAACACTAATATTAATTATCAAAAAAGTATTTTTTATTATTTTTTTAATATATTTTGTTGTTTAAAGATTTATGGAATTAGGTCATAATACTTACATTAAACCCACATTCATTTCAACATATAAAAATTCCACTCAATGTTCATTCAGTATCAATAAAATATATTTATTTTTAAAATTAGTTAATTTTAATGATAAATCTTCTTGATATTAAAATTAAATTATTTATTTTACATATTCATCAAAACACCACATGAATAGAATTTGACCATAGTTGATGAGCATAGAAAGCACAGTAGGGTAACAAAAATAAAATATGATAAGAATGAAGATTTTGTATTTCAATACCATTTATCCATATAAGATAGTTTTGCTTTAACTAAATAAAATATATGAACAAATAATATTATACACACACATGAAATCAAATTTTCTACATAATTGTTTTTACTAAAAAATATTTTAATAAAATGCAATGGTTAAATTATAATTTTTATTTGTTCTAATAAAACATTAAAAATCAAGGATAAATTTTTTTTAATGACAAAAATTTTTACTATAGAAAGAGAAAATATTTCATTTTAAAAATGATCACTACCATACATTATGAAAAAAAAAATTATTTATATAAATACTCATTTCATGTCATATAGATTTCATTTAGGTTCCATGGAAAACATATTAATTTAACTATTGCAAAAATAATTACAATAAAAAAAATATAAATTTAATTCACTATTTTTTATGTCTAAGATATATTTCTAATGAAAATTATCAATAATAAATTAATTGGATATCTATTTCAAGCTCATGAATCTTAAAGAAATTCCAACAAACAAAATATACACGAGAAAAATAAATTCTTTCATTTCCTTCATCAATCACATAAAAATATATATTTTAGCACATATTAAAAACATTATCAACAATTGATAATTCCAGTTCAATTAAAAATATATCTTCAATAAAAAAATAACCAGGAAAAATAAATGAAAGGTTTTTTAGGGAAGAAATAATGGATTCCTGAAATGTATTCTAGATATGAAAAAATTATAGCGCCATGGAATTTTATTGACATTGTATATGGTAAAAAATAATTTATTTTAAAATATTTTAAGCATTTTATAAATTAAATGTTTTGAATATACTTATGATCCTTTTTTAATTTTATATACTTAATTTAAAATCTTATTTAAAATGACAATGAAAATACATTTTATTGGATTGATATCATGCATGTAACATTTTAATGACCGTAGATGTGATAGAGACGTAAATGAATAACATTAAAACATTTAATATAAGGTTTTAGTGAAATGTACCTTACCACGATTCTATGTTTTTAGGTATTTTTTTACCACCCAAGATAATAAAGTTATGATAATTTTTATCAAATATAAGAATACATTTCATGTTCATTCACTCAAAATTAACTTTTTAATTTTGAAACCAATAACTAAAGCAGTATAGATGATGATGGACAAGAGAGTACAAATATATAAAAAACATCCAATTATAAGGAAGACACTAATTATAGAAATAATATCACATAGAATTCATTTACTAGATAGTATATCAGCCCTCAAGTTACCTTCCCTCAAAATATAACCCACTACCCGTCCCACGCCAATGGGAATCATGAAAATCCTATTATAGTATACTATGTCCATGATATTATACTATTATATTTGAATTCACCCACAAAAATATTGTGTTAGATACCTCTATTGATAGTAAAATATTATACATCTTGAAATGAAGGTGTCCATTGTGAAGAGATTTGGTATCAACCAAAAATAGTGTTCCCTAAACAATATAAAGAACTAAAACCTAACAAAACCAACCCCTTATTTCCATTAGCCAAATCCCCTCCCCTAATATAACAATTAATATCTGAAAAAGAAATATTTATTTTAAATCCTAGAAATGTTGGATTATATATAATTCATTATCCCAAAGTGACAACACTTTTCACCAATGTGTGAGTGACATTATTTGAATGGATTCCTCTGATGGGGGACAGGGGCCTCCTTCGTTGAATGAGTGGGTCAAGGTCATCCACTATTGCTTTCACTCAAAACATAATACTGGTATGATAATATGTATAAAAACCTTTTTCATTGATTTATTACTCCAATTGAACCAAACATACAATATTAAACACAATGTTTTGGTGTTTGGTACCATTTCTATGTTGATCAACCCCTTGAAACAAATCACAGTGAAATAATTCATTATATTCTTCAAGATCTGTCATCAATTTACACTCTTTGACATGATCCCAAATAAATACAGCCCATTCGATATTAAATAAAATATGGAAGGATGACTCCAATGTAGGTACTCACATAACCAACATCACAAAGATAAAACAATACCTCTCCATTGAACATTATTGTTCATGGGGATACCTCAAAGCCTTAAATTATAGTCTAGGATGTTCATTTTTTCTATGATCTCATATAACCAATGATAACTAGCCCAAACATAAATCGCATTCTCTAATAGAAGAACTGATCAGAATACTTTGGCACTAAATAAACATTACTTTGTCTTTATGAAAAAAAATTATTGGCCTCTTCCTCCAAGATGATGTTGTAAAAAATGATCAATTTATCATCAAATCACATCCCGAGGATGATCCATGGATGAATGATTGCCTTTACGATTGATATATAAAGATCCAACATCCTATATAAAAGATATTATATTCAATTAGTTATCCTTCCAGAGAATAATGTCTCCACATCGCACCAACCTTCTATACCTATTTTTTATAGTGTCTACGTACTGAAATAGACATCTAGTGATACTTCAGGATCTCCTAGAGTGCTCAACTAGTTGTCTCCAATCCTCCCCTTACCGATCAACTGATGCACCTCACTCAAAGAGAATAAATAATCATAATATCACATGAAATCCTCACCTTCATTCCTCACATGGTGTCTAAAATTATTCATAATTTAAAATCTATACTTTCATTTGTATTTCCTTCTTCCTCCAGGAATACCAGTGGAATTTATTATCATGATTTGTATCTTCGATTAAAAAATTCATCATTTCATCATTAGTGAGGATGGTTCCTTTGGGAGATATGATAACAGAGATAATATTCATAGGTATATATTAGAGTACGTTGTTCACTATTTTTATTCTCCCGTGAATGATAGAATACTATTTATAAAGATTAAAATGTGGATATTTATTTGATTAATGACATATTCAACGAACACCATTCAGATGTTACCAGATGAGTTATGGGAACCAGTTTATTCGATTGGAAGGTTTTTTATTTTAATCCATATTGTATCATGAATAATGTTTCTAAATCTATGGACATATAATTTTAATATAAAACATCAATTTTCACTTGTTTGATACCCTTACCACTCATCCTACCGTAATCCTTGGTTAGTTTGTTGAATCTGTTGAATTTATTACATTTATTGATAAATAATAAAAATAGTTTTGAAAAAAATGATATGAGAGATAATAAATGACCTAGATATACTAATGTGGATAAGGATCCTCCCATAAACTATGTATCATAAGATATATCCATATATATATTCATGATAAATGAAAACTATTGAGTTGAAATAACATCTCACTTCTTTAAATGACACCCCATATTAATGAAATTAAATATTATCTCTATATTTTTGATATAAATATATAGATAAAAATAGAACCTAAAGAAAAAGTAAAACACCAAATACATGACACTAAATTCCCCCTAACCATAATAAAGAACATCCCCTCCATCTTATAATATGATTTATCAGTATCAACATTGATATTAGCATTAGATCATAGAATCTAATTGTTAATTTCATCTATAATCTCCTTACCGATATCAATATATCATAAATGGTCTTCCCCCTCGTGAAAACATGATTTTATTATGAGATAATCATTTATAGGACCTAATAGATCCTTATATTCATAAGTAAAGTAATCATATTATAATAATTATTTTATAAACATATAGGATTTTACTAGTTAAATGTAATGTGATACTTAACATTTAGGATCCAATTAACATTCTAGGAACATGTGTCTCTTGGAATAACTCCAATCTTTTAGTACATCAAGATAGCCTCAACCAATGTATCCTTAATTATGTTCCACATATCCTTATATAATGAACATGAAAATCCATCTATACCCAGATCATATAATGAACTCACAATAAATATAGATTCATTGAAGTCACATTTAACAGGAACAATCGCCAAAAAATAATTTTTCATTTGTAATAGTATTATGGTGTTACTGATCATTAAATGGTCATAACATCCCACCCAATTATGTCATCCATCTACCAAGATCATAATTCCTAAAAGAATGCATTCAATGTTATATTTAGTGATTCAGCTTAAAATATCCACATACCTAGTGTATATTAAATCATTGATACAATTATTGGATATCCATATAAATTTCTTTTCCATTAGGGAAAACATGAATGACATAATACTCATATCAACTTCATGAATAAATATAACCCATGATAGTTCCTTCAAGATCCATTATATTTTAAATGAACTCTTATATATGATAATTTTTTCATATTCCATGAGAGTGAAGAGGTCATCGTACTTTCACCGATGAATTATCATCTCTATCATTTTAGTTTAATTTTTTATCTCATATAGGCTGACCTTATTGAACATACTCTTTCAATCCAACTATTCAATTTCCTTCTTGAGAAAATTAAGGACATTGTTTAATCAAATCCTTGATCCAACCTACAATGGTTTTTCCAAGGATCTTCTCAACACCTGCTTGAAACTCCCACACACAACCTGAATAAATGAGTATAATAAATGATCACCCTCCCTATTAAATTATCCTTTTATAATGATAACAAGTAATGGACGGTCCAACAAGGATCTTGTGAGGTTTTTAAACATGTCTTTAAAAGATGAGTAAATTTTTAGATGAATATTCAATTGTTGATCCAACCTGCATTACATAAAAGAGCAACCATTTTGATAATTACACAAGGTGAAAGGGTATTTTGAGAACCCCTTGTACATGTTTACATTGTGTGTTATAAAATCGATATTACCATTCATGGATATATTTGAATGATTTTACCTTATATTCATCTCCAAACTGTTTACTTAAGTGTTTAAATCACATGAAAAAAACATTGGAAGAATACCAGGTTGAAGACCATATAGATGAACCCAAATATAAATTCATTATAATGTATAATATTTGGAATAAATAAAATTAATAATATGTTTTATACTCCTTTAATACTATTTATATAAATACATTCACACAAAAAGTCATCATATTCCACAGAACTGTAGTTCTTCCAATAGAACTAGATGTTATTGTTGTGAGGACCTCAATTAATGGATTATAAAAATACAAATACGGTAAAATAAATCATAATTTTCATCCCATATAAATTAGTTTGAACCCTTACCACAAGTTAGATTATATTTCAAAAAATCATCAGTTTCATGATAAGCAGACTATGCCTGATATTGGAGTCCCATTGAATTCGAGATGTTATATTTGTGAATGGGGGAGTCAGCATTGAGGTTCGTATACCTAGACATATAGATTTATTTGAAAAAAATCTAAGATTTTTTACTTTATAGTGTGTTAGTAACCAATATATGTAGGAAAATATTGTTTATGGAGATTTACCAACTTGGATATAAAATAAAATTGAGACATCCATAATCATATAGACTGATATAACTATAAAGAGATTCGACACATTACTATGTTGTATCCGATAAGTAAAATACATATCTACATGAGAATCATCTATTTGAAGACATATGAAAATAGAAAATATATTCATACTGGAGGAGACCAAAGGACAAACCATCAAAGTCATCAACTTAGATAAGAGTGAACATGTCTAAGCAACCAATAGTGACGTGGAAGAAACCAATTTCCTGAACCTAATATTTGATAGATTCAAACCAATTATAGATGTATCTAGATCATAAGCATAAGAAAAATACTGGGTATTATGATCAAGAAGTTCTATAATCACTAGAAGATAATAGCACCCTCCATTAGAACAGCAACCTGCAAAACTGAGATGGAGCTAGATCTGATGGAGATGAAGGTGACCACCTAATATCTCGACCATTTGTTGGAGAGGAGGTAGTATCTAGATCTATTAGGGTGCGATATAAAATAAAATACAGAGAATTTTCTGAATCAGGGGGGAAATAAATGTTAATAAGACACCATTAATAATATTAATGATCTCTTTCATATAAAAACACAAGGTTCAGATGAATACAAGATACCATAATGAAAAATTTCATCCATGCATGCTGAGATTCACAAAAATAAAATGTAATGAGAATAACCCACCAAACTACCCTGATGATTGAGAGTATGAAAAAAATTTGAGTGGGATAATAGAAGAACACACGCTACCACGTAGAAAATCAATCACCAGCGTAGATGAAAACTCTGGATAGGAGGTCCACTGAGAGAAACGTTTACATACAGATGTACACAAAAGAATAAATCTGAAAAAATTTGGTATCCTTATCTAAGAATATGAATGAACCAAAGGAGTCCATAATTCTCATCAGGAATGAAGGACTCAACAATTATTAAGGAAACATTGACATCCCCACCCAAATATCCACCAAATTCGAATTCTTCTAAATGAAAGCATCTGACAACATTATATAACCATGAAAATAAATATAACAATACTCTTGGGCCTCTCTCAACAAATATTCTACTAATAAATCCTATTAATTGTGATGGATTTACAAGTATAACCATGATATATAGACATTACTGCTCGAAGCTCTAACCCCGAGTAACCATAATAATAACATGAATGAGTGGGATTGAGACTCACACGTGAATATCACCACCAGGGATCAATGGTGGTAAATAAAGGCTAAATTTAGATATAATTATTAGATATAAACCATATGAAAACCATCCACCTGGCCAAAGAATCAAGGAGAAAGATAAATGAAAGAAATATTTTACAATAAAAATAAATGTGCTAACGAGGAAGATATAGTGAGTACATCTTAAAAATAATTCCCCCCAGAAGGGATGATATATCAAAAAATGGTGTCCACACATGAAGAAACCTAGTAAAGGTTATCTTGAAATTTTAGGGATATTACCCCTCCTTAGAATATTTTTTATGATCACCACTTGAAGTAATGATCGGGAAAATTGAAAATAGAGACGGTGCTTGGCGCAATTTCAAAGGCAGTAAGAGTCAGATGTCAATATTTACTCAATATCCTATCCCATTTCATTATCATTTAATATTACTTCTATGTAACTTTTTACCATTTTATACATAATATATTAATTTATTAATCTTACAACATTTTTTTGAGGATGGATGGTTCATCAGTCAAAAATATTTTTTCTAGGATGTTGATGGTATATTGGATCATTATTATATCATCTAAAAATTATTATTCAAATTATAAATTATGTTAATTATGTATTTATTACAATAATTTTAATACGTTTTTGAAATATTAATTAAATTATAACATGGTGATGTTTGTTCCTACGTACACATGATTAACATTTCTTTGAATAGACAATGTGACAGAAATAAGGTAAATAATATTTAACATTATATAATTAAAATTATATAATAAATATCATATTATTTTCTTATATACCCTTAAATATATCCATCATGTGTGGTGATGATTACAAATAAAATTCATCAGTTCATGAGGAGTTTGTCTGCACATATCCATGAGTGATGATTTAATTTTTCATTGAATGTTAATGAAATAATGAAATATTTTTAACGAATAAAATAAATTAATATAATATATATCAAATTATATCAATATTAACTATCATTAATACCATCAATGTGTTTTGATAATGAAAAGGGAACACATCATCTCAAAGGTGGTATTCTTCACGTACACATGGATGATGCTATTATTTTTCATTAAATTTAAATATATATCAAAAAGGTAAAAAAATTACATAATAAAATTTTATTATGTTTTTTTTAGTTATCTGTTATATAAAAATGTAATGGTTAGTCTTTAAAGACATTAATGAATAAATAATGAGGCAATATAACAAAAATTATTCATATTATTTAAATAACTTATATAGATTGATAACAACAACCTTAATTTGATGTAATTTTGATCAATCAAAGAGATATAATACATGATAATGGATTTTACAAATAAATTTTAGTATGTACTGGTTGAGGAGAGGATCTTCTTATGTGTGGATATGATAGGAAAGGTGGTTTCTATTATAATATTGGGAGAATCCACACTTTGAATTCATCAAAATATTGAAATATATTAATGTTCTGATATTACAAAATGACTCTAAAAAATATTTTCAAATAAGGGAGGGGATATAGTATATTAATTATAATTTAATAGTATTTATAAATGTTTTTATATCATTTAATTAATTATCATGTTATTTTTAACCTATACAACCAATTTTAACTCTTCCTATGGTGAGGTATTTTTTTATCAAAGTCACTATTAATAATTACCGAATCAAAAATAGGGGTCACTTAAATATTTATAAATCATGATTCCAAATATAGTTTTAATTTTATCTTATTCAATTTATATATTTTTCCGAAATAATGTATATAAAAAACTATTTTAAATGATGAAAATTTGTTTTCCAAAATATATCATTTAAAAATTTGTTAAAAAAATGTAATATTCATAAAAATTACATTTTTTATATTTTTATTAATCATAAATAAATATATAATTTTTTAAATGAATCAATAAATATGTATTTATAAATTCCTAAAATGATACAAACATTTTTTATTAATAAATCAGAACTTTCTGTTATTCACAAGAACAAAATATAATCATGAAGATCATTTAAAAAATTAGAATCTAAGATAATTATTTCATAATGATATCAGTAATTATATACTTCATTTTTATTGAAACATTATAATTTATAAATTATAATTTATAGAAAAGCTGTAAAATATATGAAATTAAATTTATGACAACTAAAAAACATTATTTTTTGGTGGAACATAGATTACATAAAATTGCATTTGTAAATATAAGTCAATAAAAACAAATTCCTAAATATTATTATTTATTAAAATAGCTCTATAATCAACATTACATATTTTTTTTGATCTATTCATTCAGTTTTTTGGACCTAAGTATTGAATCTAATGTCAATGATGTCCCAAAAAATATTTAATGAGTTTACGATAATGTAGTGATTCTAGGAGAATTGTTATAAATTAATAAAATTTTATATGATGTCATGATTAAGTAAATCACCATGAGAATTTTAAAAATTATTAAAATGGACTTTGATTTCATTGACAGGGGTTTATCATTATAAGGAAAACACATTGCAGCAATGAAGAAGAATAAGATCATGAAAAATAATGAATCCCAATATATATATATATATAAATTTTATAGATTAGTTTATGTAATTTTAGATAAGTGGTTTTTCGTTTGATTATTATTGATGGATTTATAATATATTGTACACTAAGAATATAATCTATATACTTTTTATTGGGGTCTATAAAGAAATTATGGCCAACCACTATAGCCCATTGGACAAGCTCAATCCCACACTTGTGGGGATAAAACCAAGACTAATATTTAGAGTTATTGTATATGGTATCACACGGAAGTGGATGTTTCTTAGAAGGAAAAGGGATTTCATGGAAGGAATTGTTGATTCATTTCATTCATATGGCTTATGTGGTGGAGTGTATTGGGTAACATGGCTCCACCCTCACCAAGTAGACGGTGCTGAGTGTTGTAGGTGTCAATCCCTGATATTAGATTTATGTATTTATAGGATGTGATTTACAAAATGGAATAACTCAACCATGTGAATGATCAAATTGGTATAATTAGGTATGTTACACAATATAATTATTTTGAGAGATGCACTTATGATATCCCCAAATGATAAAAGAGTTCTCAACGGTCTAATCAAATGTGCACTACCATCTTCAAATATCAGACATTGATGGACTTGAATGCACTTAATCCATCCTAAAATATTTTATATTCATGATTCTGTAGAACTAAAATGATTATTACATAGGATTTCTGTGTTTGTGATCAATATAAGGTCATCCATTAAATTAGTATTTTTCATGCATGTTATTAATTGGTGGAGGTTCTTCTGGATGAGGATGATATGAAATCAATCAAGGTGAGGAATATTATATTAATTTCTTGAATGTTTGGTTTCCCCATGAAATAAGGGATTCCATATTATTCCATTTCCTCTATGAAAAAATCATGTATTTAAAATTATTAATGCTGAGATATTAGGTGTTTATGAAAACTGTGACCACATATAATGAAATAGAGTTCTGACCTAATCAAAATAATATAGTTCAGTTTGTTCTAGGAAGCTACGATCCTAACCTATAAATGATGAATAATAATTGATTGATATTATGTTTATTCAAATTTATAGGATCGTGAATGTTTGAAGAAGAAGAATCTCAATGAAACTATTGTGTTCTGAAAAAAATCACAAAACTCACAGGATGTGTGAAGAATAAGGCATCCCATGATACTATTATATGTAAAAAAGATTATATCTCAGCCTATAAATATAAATTACACACAATATAAGATATTAAAAAGATAAATGGTCGTTGTATTAAAAAAAGCACACTTTATTGATTTTAGAAAACCCTATTTGTTTTAACGATACTCATATTCAATATGGATGGATACATCATCTAGACTTGAGTCAATCTAGAATAAAATATTGTAAGACATAAAATACAATATACAAATTATATGGGTATACCTACTTGAGATTAAATGATTCCATTTAGTTTTTTGAGATTGTTGACATAGAACTAGTAGATAATATTGAAATGTACATGGGTACATGCATTGTTGAAGTGTATGCGAAATCATATATAATGAAATATAGATATTAACATTGAGAAGTACATAAAATTATAATAAATTGAAAATATATATTATTTGGTTATTTATGTAAAATTATTTAACCATTCATAAAATAGGAAAAACATGTTTTATAATTACCATATATGTTTTTATCCATTCAAGTTTAATAATTTAATAATTTTAATTGAGTTGTGGATGTTTTTTCATGGATAAAATAATATTGGATAACTTTTATTCACTATATTCTCAAATTAATTGAGGTCATGAACTAAATATAAAATAGAATTACATACTAATTAGTGTTTCACTAAGGAAACTAATCATATAGAGGTTATCTGAATAATTGATCATGACCAACAAACTCAATCTGTGGTTTTTTAAGGTAAATGAAATGTTCATTAGTAACTGTGATACGAGAAGCTCAATGTGTAATTTCAAGATGAAGTCATATTTTAATTTTATTATCTAATGAGAAGAAAAATTAACTTTTGACCAAGGGGTATAACCAGGTGTTGAAGTGAATTATGACTATGTGGTTTAACCGACCAATGAGAAGATGACATTCAAGGGATATAACTAACGGAGGAAGAATAATTCAATTATTGGGGGAATAACCAAGTTCCACAAGAGGATTGACTACTAGGGTGTATTAATAGTTTCTTATGGAACAATTGTAATTGATAATAACATTGTTGTATAAAATCAATATTCTTCTTTATAAACAACAGGGAGATGAGTATGTATTTGTACCTAATATTGAAAATAAATTTTGATGGTCTATCTATTATTACTACTAAACATGACATGGTAATAAGTGATATCAAAAAGTGGACTGAGAATGATAACATGTTCAGTTGGTTGATTTCAAAATTAAAAGAATTCAAAGAATTACTATTACACTTATTCAAACCCCTCCCAATAAAACCCATTGTTTTTTCGGGTTCTAGTAGTTCCATAAAGTAATTTTCCAAACCAATATACCATTAATTAAATATATATATATATATTTTTTTAGGCAATTATCATTAGAATTCATGTTTTTCTATATATATCTCATGTATTAATTATATTTCAATACATTTCCATATATCCACCATTTTAATAAATAAATCTTATTATATTGAAATAATTTCTCTTGAATGTATAACTATTCAATGATAATAAAAAATAATTACTTTTATCATTTAGAATATTGGATCCTAAGATATCTATGATTTTGTGTCCCAAAAATCATATTAATAATAGTCTAACAGAAACATCAATTATGGCCCATCAAATTTAGTTTTAACATGAATAATATATGTTATAAAAAATCATGACTTTACATCTTGGTATTGTCTACTTATTTAGGTTGTCCATGGTGCAAAAAAATTATTTTCTTGTACCATTCTATATTCAAAATTTTATTTATATTATATAACCTCCTAAAATTTATCATATAATAGAGTATCTATATAAAGTATCCATAAACTATACTTTTAATATATTTTATTCATCATTTACATTGTGTTTAGAAAATAATAAAATTATCGATGTTTTTCTCAACTTATATATGTTTTCTTCTAATTCATGTTAATGGTTTTCATGTAAATTACATTGTTTCACTTTCATCCTTTTACTCATAATAAAAATTAATATAATTTAAAACACATGATTGCACAATAACATATAATCCATAATCATTTCTATAATAAAGGAATGTTTTAAAAAATAGTGTTTATAGTTTAGATTCAACCCTTCATATATAGATTAGAACATATCATTGATCTTAAATACATTAACATAAATCGATTTTTCAGGATATCCATTGAAACATATGTAAAATAGGTTTTCCATTATATTATGTAATTTAATCTTAAAAATTATATAAATCATTATATTTTATGTAAGTATGTTATATATATATTTTCAATTGAAATATTAACCAAAAAAATCTTTTTTTGCATCTTTCAATTACAATATCCCATTTTCTATAAAATTAATTTACATTACATATGTTTAATAAAATATTTTACATCTATTTACTTCTATAGAACAAAGAATATTGTTTATCAAAACCTCACTTATCATTACTCTAAATAAGAATGTATTGTGAATGATTCCCCAATGTGTGGTTAGGTTAGGGTAATCTTGTTTTAAAAAAATAATACAACTATAATAAGAATCTATAAAACATGACATCTACATTCCCAAACCATAAAATTTGGTCCCCATATTAGCAATAATTTTATTCAATCAGTCCATGTGAAAAATAATTTAAAATTAGTTTATTTATATAATTTAATATAACAATGTTTTGGGCTCTAATAGAATATTTTGGTAGCATACTATTATTACACGTATCTGGTGTCAACTAATAAATTGATGAATTATATTACTTCAAAACAAAACCTTTATCTTCAATTTTTCACCAATCATCAAATAAAATTCCACTATTAGATGGAATTGAGGTCAATAAGTCTCTTGTTAAAATTTTCACATAATAAATCACCCATATGAATAAGTAATTTTAATCATATGGGGAAAATCCATTTTTTCATGGATCACCTAGTAATGTATTGAAACAAAGATAAAAAACACAGTTATGATTCATTGTATCAAAATAAATAACTAACAAACTACCTTAGTGGGAGTAATTTTTTATGATCTCACTCCATTCAAGGGTTCAGAAACATTATAATTGGATTACAGAGAACACACAATAACATCCAAGAATTATATATTATATTTTGAATTAAATAATTTTGTTTTTGAATTTATTTTCATACACACAAGAACAATATAATTTGTGGAAGAAAATATTATAATATAATAAATAAATTAAATGATAGCTAAATGAAAAAGAACATAACAATTAATTTAAAATACAATAAATATCAAATAAGTCATTATTTAATATTTGGTTCATTTATTTGAAATATTTTTTTTTCTGATGTATGTATTTTTGATAATTTTCATATAGATAAATAATGATATAAATTAAATATAGAGAAATAATTCAATATTTAATTCATTAAAAAATTAATAATTTAAATGAAATACTTAACTCTGAGGAATAATATTTTATGTAATCATGTATAAAAAATGTTTTTATAGAAACAAATTTTATATTATCTATTAAATGTCATTAAATAATCTTTATAGATACCGAATTTGATGTAAAAAATATTATAGAATGTGATATATATATATATGTAAAAAATTTATTTTTTATTCATGATTTTAATATTTCATAGTAAAAAGGGTAAAATAATTTATAATTAAAAAGAGTATTTTATAGAAATTCTTTCATATATGAAAAATATTTTCTTATAAATAAAATAAAAATATTTTCAATAATAAATTATTATAATGAAGTAATTTTATATAATATACCGAAAAATACTTTATAAATAAAATATTATTAAATTTTTAGAAATGTGAATAATTTTTTTTGTTACAATGGAAATTATTTTCCCAAAAAATCTACATTTTTATGTTATGCGTAATTACATAAAAATAAATTATCATGAAAATTTCAAATTATATCGAATGGAATAGTTTCCAAATTTGTATTCTTAATGTAAATTTCGTTTTATGATATTAAAAAATTTAATTAATAATGTTTGTTATAATATAGATAGTTAGTAGCCACTCAAAATTAAATAATATATATATAAGAGGGAGATTGACATAAAACAATATAAATAATTGTCTCAAAATGATTTGGAATGGTATTTTCTGAATTACCCTTGTCTTATATTCAAAATATTTATAATTTTGAATCTATTTAAATGTAAAAATATATATTCTCTATATAGTAATGAATGTCTAATTCTGAAGATACCACTCAATCTGGCATATAAAAATTTCCCATCCCAACCCCCTAAATCTATGACATACAATCTATCCCATCTTCAATTTTGTCCCAAATTATATCTCAATAAATACTCATTTATCAAACTATGGTGAGAGAATATTTCCTAAATCAATCATCTTCATGATGAACTATAATTAATTATTCATGTCTTCTAGATAAATGATATCCTACCATTAATTATAATAATTTATCAAATTTTCTAACACTCATAAACATTAATTTAAGAATTTATCATTTTCTAAAATAAATAATTGAATATAAAAAGATGTTGTTAATTAAAAAAATATTTTATGCACTAAATAATTATAATACGTATTTTTTGGCATTGGTTTTACTATTTAAATTAATAGTTTTTTAATGTTTAAATCATAGAAGAATATAAAATCTTAAATACTAATCATATTACAAAATAATTATTAATTTATAATTTTTTTTAAAAATATGATTTATAAATTTCCAAATGTATATTAAATAATAAATTATATTATTTTCTATTTTAATTATCATGAAAATAATTATTTTTAATTGTTATTTATGAACATTAATCAAATGTTACACAAACTTAAAAATGGATTATACAAAAATATTATTCATATATAAGAGCCAATCATTAAAATTATTGAGAAAAAGAATTAATGATCAGTTATCATTGATTGAGACCACCATGTAAATTTATCTAAGGAAATAGAACATGTAACAAATAATATTAATGTTATTATTAAACAATTATTATGTGCATAATATATACATTGAAATAAGTTTTTTATATAATATATATAGAAATATGGTTCTCAAATATAAAAAAAATAAATGAAAACTTATTGAACTCTGAGTTTCCAGATGTGTAGACAAGAAAATATATGAGTTAACAAATTTTTTCTAATAAAATATTTAAAATAATATTGACTACATCAGAAATTATATTTTGACAAATTGTGTGATATTTATCATCATAACAACTTTTATGATCATATTCATGTGATTATTCAATTTATTTTATAGCATGTGATTAGTCAATTTATTATATCAAATATGACATTCCTAAACCCACAATGAATTTATATAGTCCTTTTCAATGAATGTTATAATGTTTATGAAATTATGTAATGAAGTAGATATTAATTGTTTTTTCAAATGGGTCATTTTCAAAATATATTGGTATTACCTTAAACTTCCTTAATGAAATTTCTTTTTTATAATTTTTTAATTCTTGATCTTTAAAATGAAAATATATTATTTTATTATAAAATATGTTATCCCTTTATATCATGGTTTTCCTTAATAACTTCCATTATGATTTTTTGGATATTATTTCCTTTTACATGACTGCAAAAAAATGGAATTTCTTTTATTTTTTCAAATACAATCATATAATGCACTTAAGTAGTTTTTTCACCAATTAATTTTTCTTCCATATACACTATTGATATTACCAAATGATAATTACCCACAATAAATCATTTCATGGAGTTCTTTGAGTTTTTCAATATATTTTTAGGAAACTTCGATATTTCCCATAATACAGTTATATTAGTATTGGATTTTGATTTTTTTTTCATTTTATTATGGAATGTATGTAAATTATTTATCATTATGTGATGGTTTAGTGTGATACAATGATATAAAAAATACCACGACATTTTATATTTAATGAAATCTGGATGGGACATGGGTATTCAACCTAAGACCAATATGTTATTGGGCAACAGTGGTCAGTATTAGTAAAAAACCATGGAATATCACGATAAATAGTTTTAATGAATTGTTAATATTAATTAACTAGATAATGTAATTTTATAATCATTTTAATTATATTATGTTATTTTTAGTGAAAATGAAAATTATATATTTTTAACAAAATTTTGTTTCCACGTATTGTATAGTTTAATTTAAAAACATGAATTCAATATTATATAAATAAAATTTGGAAAGTTAATTTTTTTTATTTAAAAATAAAATTATTACTGGATGATTTTTTTTAAGTTTTATAATTATTTCGATTATTTTTTGAATAGTGACAAAAACTAAATTTGAATTAGAACATTGTATTCTTTAAAATAATTTAAAAAGTAAAAAATAAATCATTTTTTACCATTAAAATTAATTTTTTCAAAATAACTATACATAATCCAAATAATATATTTCAAATTAATTTAATACTTGATTATAGAATTAAATAATATAATAAAAAAAGAATTTATATTAAATAATTTCATCATTTTTAAGTTAAATTATAATAAAATTATGCCACTTATAAATTTTAGATCATGAAAAATGGATTACATACTATGAATTGAGGTATAATTTTTTTTAAATTTGCACCTTTTAATTTTGGACATTTTCAATTGTAACAGTAGTAATTTTATGTAACCTCGGTAAGGGTAAAAATTTTAATTTATTTCAATATAATATTTTATGAAGGAAATATGAAACTAAAACTTGAATTAGTTTTATTTCAATACTATATCTTATCCATTAACCGCAAAATGTAAAACATATGACCTTATGATTACATTTTTCTATGACATTGTCCTTTATATTTTTTTTATTTGAAAAATATTAAAGATTTAATTATGTTTGATTTTTTAGCATTAAATATGTTACATAGAAAAAAATTGTCGATATGTTTATTTCTAAAGTTTTGTTTGAAATATAACTTGAATTACTTTGATGGTAATTTATTTTTAATTTTTATTTATGAGATAATTACGTTAATGCCTACTTGTATCCAATAAAATATTGGTTATATTTATAAAAAACTAAAAGAAATGATATTAAAATTTTTAAATATAAAATGAAATCAATTAATTATTGTGGTACTTGTTATTTTTACACACATATGACATATTAGAGTGGTGTTAATTTATTGGTTAATAATATCATTTTCCACAAGTTTCTTTCATTTTCAAATTAATTGAATAGTTCCAAAGTTGCCGTTAAAAATATTTTATTATAAATATTGTTTTATTAAATTTTTAAAAAACAAAAATAAATTATCCTTGGAAATGTTAAATGTGTATGGTTGATCATATCTACCATGGTATATTTATGTACTGTATATATATTATTATATAGACCCATATTTAGTATAATGCATTGTTATCGTTTTATTCCCCAATGTGGATAATGAGAGGATTAATAAAAATGGAAAGGGTGAAACCATCATCTAAAATCATAAAATTGTTATTTAATTATAATTTTAGACACATAATTTTCTAATAATATATGTAAATCAGTTTGAATCAATTTGGATATGAAAAATAATTAATATTGATTTAATACTTTATGTAATTCCAATAGTGGTCCTCCCCTCAATTATAAAAGAGAACACACCATTCTTCATTATACACACTTAAAATCATTTTAGATCAACCAAAACATAGACAAAAAATTTCTTATAATATCTACCTACATCATATTAGCCTTTGTTTTATCATAATAACTTCATAAAGAAGAATTTTGTGTAAGCCTTTAGTGGTTTCTCAAAGAATCGTTATATACAATAACATATCTTTTTTGAATTATTTAGTCTTCAGCCTCCTAAAATATTATTCAACCATGTTGTTATAATAACACCATATCATATATTTTCTTATATTTTTTTACGTTAATGGTAAAACCTATATCCATATCCTCATCAGTTAACTTGGATATGAAAATTTCATTACTGTTTATGATATTTACCTCCTCACTAACCAATAAATTCTTTCCTATCACCATCTATAAAGGATGGATATAAAATTATATTTAATTTAGGTATTTGGTATTCATGAACCATTAATTACTATTGAAATATAATATATAATTATCTTTTCTTTCTTTAAATTCACTGAAAAATTATAACGTTGTTCAGGTGTATGTGTGAATTACCACCTCCACAAAGCAATGAAAATCATTTTTCAAAATCCCATCACAAAATGGTATACATAAAAGTGTATATAAATAAATAATATGGTTCTTATGAAAAATACATTTTAAAATGATCAAATAATACTTACATTATCATTATAATGAATATTTAATAATGGAAATGTTACCGATGCAAACAAAATCTTACTGTCACCTCCATTGTAACATAGATTATTTCTTCAAAACCATCATTCACAGTTAGTGTTAATATATATTTTATATCTATTGATTATAATTATTTCATGAATTTTATTAAATATATTATGTTTTAATGAATACCTTTACTATACTAAACCCATTAATGCGATTTTGGGCAATTGAGTTGAATATTATCCAACTGTCTAACGTGAACTTAATTGATTGAGTAATTTGTTATAAAAATATAAAAAATAACAAAAAAAAATTAAATGGTTATCAGGAAAAAAATAATCTATATAATAATAATAATATTAGGTTATCTAAGATAATGTGGTGAATTGAAGTCAATGTAAGGGAATCTTTATATTAAATAATTCTTTAAAATTTATGAAGGATTTATTTTCTAAATAATTTTTCTTGAAGGTAAACATAATGATTAAATATATTATTATTTTATTTATATAGAGATAAAATAATTTTAGTAGGAATTTTACACATTATTTTAATTTATTTAAAAGGCATCTAAAATGAATCATTTAATGAAATTTATTGAAATTCTATAAAAAAAGAAAGCATGAATGTTTGATTGTAACAGATATATAGAAAATTAATATCCATTTCCCCATAAATAATATATTATATTTTGATTCCATTATAATCCATAACATTTTTATTAAGTGAAAACCCCCATTCAAATTGTTATTGGTATTTTGATATGGAAATTGATTTAATAATGGGAACATGTGTTTGAATATGTGAATTTTTTATGTATAATGTCAAATATGTTTCCCAAGTGTTTTATAGTAAAACATAGATATATTAATTTTTTACTATTCAGTACTTGTATATTTTTTATGATTTTTATTATTAATATTTTCATAATGATTGGCTAAACCAATATAGATTTTATGATTTGAGTGGAAAGATAATTCTCCAATGAATTCATTAATTATGTCAGACGTCAACTGCATGATTATCCAAAATTTTAAGTGTTATGTATATGTTTTATAATTGTTCAATTAAATTTATGTCCCAAAGATTAAACATGACATAATAATTCATTATTATGGGTTTGATATGTATCTTGTTTTATTTCATGATTTATGTACTGATTATTCCCCTTCATGGTTAAAATGTACATTTTTAGGAAATATTATATCTTGGGTTCCCATTTTCTCTTAGAAACCCTCATGATTATTCAATTTAAATTATATTGTCTTATAATTTGTATTAATAAAAAACAATACATAGTAAAGCTAACAATATTTTAAATTAACTGATTATATGTTCTCAATGTTCATATTAATAATGGAAAACTATATTTTAAGACCTCATTAGTTTTATAACGAAAAAAGGATTCATTATTTATTTTTTATGTCTCTAACTTAGTTTTTTTCTCATTCCAACTTTTTTATGTGTTTTCATTGTTTTTAATGATGGTTAAGGAAATGAATAATCATGATGACATTCGTGATTATTAATCAATAAATGAAAATAATAATAATAATTATAATTTTTTTTGAAATTGGATAATCAGTATAAGTGAACAATTTAGAATATATCATTTTATATGTATGAGATAAGAAAAAAATTCATAATTAGAGTCATAATAAATCCACAAATATAAGTGTTTGAATAACCATATAGAGATTAAATTTACTCAATGTTTTGAGGATGATACCTTTTAGTTAGTCTCTATGGATGGATTATACAAAATAATATTTTAGGATAATTTAAATAAAATACCCCTGATGAAATCAACATTTTGGTTATTTTAAAAATAAATATATATTTTTAGTTATATTCAATTTGCTTCAAGTAAAAAATTTATGATCATAATATTTTTACATAAAGGAATCATGGATGTGAAACTATGATGGATCTGATGAGAATATTTCCTCCAAAATAAAAATCCATGAATGGGTAGAATTGGAACAGATAAGTTTTTAATAATGAAAGCTTAGTAAAAAAATGTTATAAATGTTATAG
This sequence comes from Viscum album, assembly GCA_963277665.1. Taxonomy (NCBI): domain Eukaryota; kingdom Viridiplantae; phylum Streptophyta; class Magnoliopsida; order Santalales; family Viscaceae; genus Viscum; species Viscum album. The sequence continues at coordinate 2,071,168,040 of OY728132.1, forward strand.
GTATCCATACAATACGTAAAACATGTTTAGGAAATATGAACATGTTAATAGTAGATAATTTCATGAAACTAATACCTCTACCATTTAGTGGAACGTCAGATCGTGTGGTAGCTGAAGGTGGATTGATTTTATGATGTTGATATTATATATCTTGGGATTTTCATAACATCAAAAGGTATCAATTACCATTTACCATTTTGAATGTGAATTTGATCGATGGTGTTCTTATGTTAATAATACCATAGAGTATAATGATGTTGATTTGATAGATTGGGACACATTTAATAATATTTTCAATGAAATGCATTTTCTTAAATTATTCTGAAATATAATTGCAAATTATTCTTGGAATTGAGATAATTATTTTATAATTCAATAGGTGTGTATGAATATAATTTTAAAAAGTTATCTTGGTAAATAATGGTAACATCCCAGGTAAATAAAGAACATGAAAATTTTCATATTTATTAATATTTTTTAATTAAATATTAAATATAATTTAAATTAGAATCTATGTTCGATGGAGTACCCGATACGCGACAATAGGTTTCATTGAAATCTTACGTTGCAGACTAATAATATAATATTATTATTTTAAATGGTACTTAAATCCTAGACATTGTATAGGAGAGAATGAACATAACTAACTACAATATGATTATACATGTTCGTTAAATTTTTTTACGTTTATCCAATAAAATTTATAGGCTTAGAATAATTAAATAATTTGATTTTAAGCATAAATACTCCAATATTCACTAAATGGACGATTTACCCCCTATTAATGGAGAACCCTAATTAAATCTAGTTTTTATCACTTTTATATTTTCTATTTGACCAAATTTATTTCTTATTTAGAATAGGGATATCCAATTTTACATTGGGTAATTTTTTAGTATTTTTCTAATAAAATTCAATTTTTAATGAAAAGAAAAAAATACTGTATTTTAATTCAAAACTGTCTTTTAATCTAATTTATTTATATGGTTAGATTGTCTTTACAATTGGATTTAATGTGTAATTGTATTTTATTATCACTATTTAATCCAATGTTAGTTATTCAAATTAACTTTACTTTTAAATTGAAAAAAACAAGTGTTAACCTTTTGATAGTTATTGTTTCTTAAAAACATGCTATTTGTTTTGAGAGCGGGAATTAATTTACATTAAATAATGAAACTTCTATGTTTTCAATTTGGTAAAATAGGCATCCTTTTTGAATTATTAGTATCAAATATATCATAGGCTGTATTTTTGGTATATTTCTGTAAAACCTTAATTTTTTGATGAATAGTGAATCCACATAGTAGTAGTTAAAAACTAACTATTTCATTTAAATGAAAATTTATCACTTATGGGAATTGAATTTTGAAACTATAACATACATTATTGTTATTATTATGTAAAATTTGGTTCTATACGATGAAAATACTTTTTTTGAATAGTAACATTGGACTTTTATTTATCGTGGTTAAAGGTAAATAAGGTGATTCAAGGAAACAATAATATCATAATAAAACAAAATTACCATTAAACATGTCCTAACCTTATTGTATGAGTCATGGATGACCATGGGCATCCTTGGGATGATTTTGGGACCCCATTGAGCCACCTGGGAGTGATAATGACACTTTACATTAATTTATTTAAAATAAAGACAAAAAATGACATAAACATATATCTTTTAGTAAATTAATTTTTAACTAGAGTTATATAATTTATATTTTTGACTATAAATATTCTATGGAATGTTAAAAATATTTCCTAAATTGTTGTATTTTTTTAATTTCTTTACATCAAATATATTAAATTATTTATGACACAATAATGATGAAGTATTTACCTCATTAAAAATTGATTTAAATAAATAAAATTATAAATATTAAAACAATATCCAAAACCGATCCAATTTTTATTGGATGATTTTATTTCGTCCATTAGGAATCTTATATTATATTTTAATTACTTTTGGACCTTTATAAACCGAATATCATTATATAATAAAATAATATATTCACACATTCTTAAAGAGTCCCTCCTCCCCCTTATAAAAATCCCTCACTACTAACTCATTCTTCACACCTCTCAATCCCCTTGGATCATCCATCCCCTACCTAAAAAATCTATCCAGATACCTCTCTTCCACCTAGAAGCCTGACCTTAAATTGAATTCACTTCAAGATGTCATTTTGGTTCAAAACAAAGGGAGTTTCCCAAATTAAACGTAAAAATTTCTCTTAACTTATTTTCTTTTATTTTACTACTCCAACCCATAAAATATTTTTATTAATTTCTTATATAACAACACCAGTATCCTCAATATACTGTAGTGTTTTTATGATAATTATTCTAACTACACTTACACACACCTCCATCTAATTTTTGAATAACATACTATTTATGTGGATGGTAAACTAATGCCTCACGAAACGATGATTGTTCGATTATCTCATAACACCTCTCATGGTTGCCATTATTATAGAAAATTATTTATATATGATATATATTATGTTATTTTATGCTTCTGTATTTTCCATTTATAACATACCATTATGGTTTCCATTATTGGTAAATGTGGTAATTTTTTTTGAGGAAGTGCGGACTACCGCCCCCTCAAAGTGATATGACTCATTAATGACATATGTGGGACCTATAAAGGATGTATTTAATGATATTATATATGATATTTTAATGTAATTATAATATGATTATGTATAATTAGGTTATCATTCCATTAAAATATGAAAAATAAATGAAAGTAGCGTTCATTCTTACGTACGGCTTACCATCTCCATGAACGGTTGATTTCATTTCTATCCCGAAATGATATATAAAATTATAAATAAAAATATATAATAGATATATATTATAAAAAAGATATAAAAATAATTAATATCATTCTAGATATAATGTACTATTGAACACATGGACCACTTGTAAATATAAGGTGTTCATTTTTTACTCAAGTACCAAATATCAACAAAACAACCATTATTAACATAAGTGATTGCATAATGTGTATAACATTGTAATAAGTGATATAAAAGGAATAATAAACTTGAAAATGGATAATAAACATGTAAAAATTAACTTTAGTTTATTTTTCAGGAAGAATAATGAACATACAAGTCAAGTAAGACACGAGGTAAGGGGATTCTTATCTGACTTTTAATTCTAGGAGATTTCCATTGTTCACAACTTATTTATTGAATGTGGTGTAATGTGTACTTAAATTTGATATATATTTTCATTATTCTCTTTATATTCATGTAATTATGTGATTTATTTGGTGTTTATTAACTTTTGGTCATACAACTCATTTGATTGGAACATGGTAAGGGGTTTTCATCTCACTTCTTATTCCCATTAGATTTATGCCTTATGTGTCACTATTTGCTTTATGTGGTGTATGGAATTCCCATGATTGTACTGGTTTTGTAATATAATTTCATTTATGGGTATTTAAAACTTCATCGTATGATCCTTCATTCATGTGTTGTATGTTTTGTAAGTTACTAAATAGTTAAGGGAACCTTTCACCCTCCTCTTTTTTGAAAGACATCTTTTTGTTATGTCTTTTAATTTACATATTCTAATGTTGGTATATGTTCTTATATATCATTAGTGACGAAAATTTTATGTCCAAGTGGTGATATACTCTTTTCTATCTCATCAAATTATTTTTCTGAATTTTATAGTGACGCTGTTAGGCAATCGAATTTCTGTAAGGGAACTTCTTTACCCAATTCCAATTCTTTGGGTTAAACATAAGCTTCTTGATTATGTCATGTAAAAATATTTGTGAATGGACTATGATTGTTTCAAACATAATATTCACTTATATTGAGTGTATTATTATTTTTCACACATTATTATTTAATTGATTTATCCTTAATCTAAGGATACATTCATTATAATAGATTTCGTCTCAATTTACATTCCCTTGAGACTTAATTGTTGTTATGAACCAATTAACTTTTACAAGGTGTATATAATTTCCTTTGGAATATTATATCATTATTACCCTTATTCTCATTATGTTATAAGTTTTGTTTTAATGTATACTTCAATTATGTATAGTCAAGTGTTTCTCAATTGTTACAAAACTCTTTAACTAAAACATCTTTTTAAAAGCCTTAAAGAATTATTCTTCTAAATATTTATCATTAATGTCAATGTTTTGAATATTGTTTTTAGTATTTATTTATATGATCATTAATGTTTTAAAACATTAATTCCTTTAAAATCATCAATTTTTTATGGTACACTTTGATTCAAGAATCCTTTATTAATTTTTTTCAATGGTTTTGAAAATGATTTGATGAAGCATTGTTTATTTAAATATCTTGATTGGATATATTGTGATTGGAATGTGGAAATTTTATATTTACTTTATTCTTTTGTTATGAGTTATTAATATGTTATGGTTCTTGGGCATTGTTTACATATATGGGTGGTTTTGTGATAAACCTATGGTGGGTGAGCCCGAGATATCTCTCCAATGAATTGGGTAACATGATGCAGGTAAACATGAATGTTTATCCTATGAGATTTTGGTAATATAATATGAAGGGTATTTAAAATGTGACTCCCTTTGTAACTATGATAGATACAATGTAAGTATGATATGGATTCCTCATATTACCTTTATGATTTATGATTATTATGTGTTATTCATAAATATTATGATTTCGGAATGATTGTTATGATTGAAAATTATGGATTCATTGATTGGTATTTATTGATGGGTTAATTTTTACTTTCATTATTTTATAAAATTTATGAGATTTTTATGCTCATCCCATGTTTTTGAAAAGATTTTAACATGTTATAAGGAAGGGTAAGAGAAAGGAAGTATACAAGAATATTTATATCAAGAAAATAAATCATGTTTTATTTAAGGATTTTTATTATTGTGAAAAATCAGTTATAGTATAAGTTTCTACTTTGAAATATTCAAGTTCATATGTAATTTTTATGGACTAATTCTCTAAAAATATAAAATTCAAAAGACCCCAAATGTTAATTCTTGATTTAACTCAAGATTATGATATATTTAAGGCTGGGTCCATATAATACTACTTATTTTCAGTACCATTACAATAAAATTAGTATATTTTACTTAGGATTGAACCCATGATTTTAATGTAAATTTTCTTTTTCTAAATTAAAATTTTATGAGAAACTTTTTTTGTGTTATGAGAAGGTTAAAATTGAGTTTAATTATGATTATTTAACCCATAATAATATAAATAATAAAGGAGGATATTGAAGGAAATGTGATATAGTCCATGAATGAAAGGTGTTAAAACATAAAAAGTGTTGTATTATGAAAATTAGATAATGTGTAATAAAATTTGGAAGATGTTTATAATGAATAATGGTTGGAAATTTGGCTTTTTAAAAAATGAATATGATTAAAAATATATATAATGTTTATTGTTAGTTGGTTTAATTAAAATTTGTTTGGGTATTATTCTAATTTTTTTCAAAATTTTGGTAAATCAGGATGGAAATCACCATGATGAAATGACTAATTGTGTGGTGATATAATATTATAAAACTATAATTAATGATGTAACATTCAATGCAGTAGTGAAATATATGCTACATATTTATTTGAATTATTCACATCCTTTTTTGACTCATGATCATCTCATTCATTCATTTATTATTAACATTCACGTAAAAATTCATTTTCAATATAAGAAACAACAAAGATTATTCTTTGAAAACTCAATTTGTAAATATTAAAGTAACCATGATTTATTATAGTCATCATATTCTTAATAGTTTGGTGGTATTTCTAATAAATATCATTGAACATCCCAGCGTAGAGTTTTATATAATATTAGGAACGATACACCTTTCTATTAATAATTATAATATATAATCTATAGTTAATATAATTTTATAATTTTTTTCATATATTTTATAACATCCCGAGAATTGAGAAATTTATCATAGGTTTTATTGAATTTTACATAGAAAAGTTTTTTTATAATAAATACCCTATTTATATTAGTGATGTCCCAGTTGTAAATAAATATTTAGATGATTTTTCAGATGATTTTTCTAGTGTTATTCCTAATTGGGATGTTGAAATTAATTTTGTTTTAGTTTATGATGTTAATCGTATTTCAGATACCCCTAATCAAATTTCATTAGTAGAACATATTAAACTAAGAATTTAGTTGTATGAATTTATTGAAAATGGTTAGATTCATCCTAGAAATTCTCCAATGTGTACTCATATTTTATAAATAAAAATTAAACATTTTTAAATGAGACATTTCATTTGTTATGGAGCCTTGAATAACATTTCAACTAAGAACTTGTTTTTTCATCCTCGTAAAATTTATTTTTGTGATCACATCAAGGGAGTGATGTAATTTTAAAATAAATTTCTCCTATTGTAATATCATAAATTAGTGGTGAATGAGGAAGATATTACAAATATTTAATTTCAATATAAGTATATGAATTATGGGCTTGTGGGTTTTCTAATTCAATTATCCAATTCACTATATTTATTCATGGTACCTATTACTTGATTTGTTGTTGACTATTTAGTGATGCGTTTTTTTAATACACCTAAGTATTTTTTTTAATCCTTAATTGAATATTTTCTATATAGAAAATTTATTTGTATTCAATTGTTTTACAATATATTTCATTAGAGGATCACAATGATACTAAATATAGAATAACTATTTAACATGCTAAAATATTAGTCACTAAAGTGTATTAATGAACAATATTTGGTCTAGACCATAGGTTAATATTACTCATCATGGAGTTACATTCAATTTGATAAAATATTATAAATATTGAATTAAATAACTAAAAATATTTATGGTGAAGGATCATGTTTTTTTCTTTTCCTTTTAAAATTTTTAAATTTTTCATATACAATGATTCTTCTTTATTAGAATATGGTTTTATTCTGATGTATAAAGACTATGGAATTTTTTATACACTATTAAAATTAAATATCACAAAATAAATTATCCTACACATGATTTGTGATTTACTTCATCTTGTTCTTCATTAAAAAATTTAGGTATCATTTATATAGAGTAAAATGCGGGATATTTATTAATCAGAAAGGTATTGTACATATATATATTTAAAGAATTCAATATGTGTAAAATGATATTGGTGAAATAGATTATGAATTATGATCGCTTAATTTGTAATAATTACGAAATAAAATATTTAGTTAATGATATGTTTCATAAAAATAATGTTTTATTAACCATGTTATATATAGAACATGACACTGAGGTTAATGATTTTATGAAATTTGGATTTTACATTTTTTAAAATGAAACATCCTATCTTTTATTCCAGGTGTTAGTAAATTCATATATATAAAAAATAATATTGATATATAATAAATAAGATCATGTTTTGAGGATAAGTGATTATCTCTTTGGACATGCATGTTTTCAGAGTTAAACGTGGATGAATATGGTTTTATCCGATTTGTAAAGAGATTATTTCATCATTATGATACCTAGATGGATATAATATTGTTGAGTGACGCTCAAATATCAATATTTTCCATTCACCATATAAGAACTATGATGTATATATTCCTTCTATGTTATTACTACTAGGATGTAATGGAGATTGATATATCTAACTTTTCCTTGAATGATTTTTGTTATCAAATTTGATAAAGTTGAATGAAAATTATCAAATTGGATTCTATATCCATTGAAATTGTTATAGGGTAAATAAAAAAATATGTCAATGAATTTCATGGTGAGTTTTCAATATACATATCAATGTAATAATGAGTTTTATGTTATCACTGATTGATTAAATAACAATATTCATTTATTTGTTATTCGAGATATCATATTTTTATATTAAAAATATAGATTTTATTAAAAGGATATAGTCATTTAATAATGATTAAAGATCTTAATTGTATCTAATTATGATCCCAATTTCACTTCATATATGTATAAAGGATACTAAAATCATTGTGTATTGATATAAATTTATATAAGACTTCTGATATTTAATAATATGGAAAGGCTGCCCTAATGATTTGGAACATGGAGGAATGATTTTTTTTTGTTTTTAGTAGATTATCATGGATTTTGGGATCATTGTCTTTTATTAGTTGATTTTTAATATAATAAAATTTTCACTCCAATATATAGTTTCTATATTTTTCAAAATTAAATTGAAATAAGTGAAATACAAAAACATCTAGGATAACGTATGAGAAAGAATGTTTATTGTAGTGGATTTGGTATACTATATTATTGATAAGGTTATGTTGATACAACATCTTATGAGGAAAAACCAATGATGAATAAAATATTATGTGGATAACCACATGAAAGATATTTATTTCGATTTAGGTTATTATGTAATTTATAAAGTGCCTATATGTAATAGTGTTATGCATTACTAAAAAAGGGTTATATATGTTCCTGATTTATTTGGTCTTTTGAAATATTGCAGAATGCTATAATACTTTCCAATTTATTTTTCTTTTCATTTAGTTTATCCATGTTACATAAAATATTTTATTTTTTAATTATAATAAAATATGGTTTGTATTCTTCTCATATTTGGAGACATACAAAAGATAATTTCGAAGAGATCGTTTCCTATGAAGAATATGAAGTTAAGATGTCTAACCAAACATATCATGTATTTTTGGACATATTAATTAATCACATTGGGGTTTTATAGAAAAACTATATAGTTGGAGAAGGAAAGTGAGAATATAAATATTCCATGATGGAATGATATCCCCATTTGTTTAGTTTGTGAACAAAACAGTATGAACACAAGTTATAAAACAGAGAAATAGTTTTAAAACATAGGTAATTTCAAGATAAATCATATTTATATCTTTTCAAAATTCAAAAGTTAATTTTTTTGAGATATATAAAATATTAAAATATTATGATTTGTTTTATTGAAAAGTGATAGATCTTTATTTTTAACAAATATTGGATTTCTTATATTATATGGTTTTATTTAAAATATTAATTTAAAATATTAAAAATTTACATTTTAAATTAATTAAATAAGGTCCTTCAAATGAATTTTATAAATTAATTTGGACTAAAAATATTTTTATAAAAAAATATAATTTTTTGAAAAACTTTTCACGCTTTGCTGGGTTAATTTTCAATTTAAATCTAAATTTGTTTTTTAAAAATTAAAAAGTTATTATATATTTTGAATCATGTTGTACTACTTTTTTTAATTATTCCGATTGTATTTTTTGTCATAATGAAAAGTAATCATTGGAAATTTATGTCACCTCAACAGGGGTCAATCAAGTATTTTGGGTAAAAAATGATGTGATAAGTTCTCAAACTAGACAACTATAGATGAAATAAATTTTTTGGATTAGTTTAACTATTACATTAACATCCCCATTTATATTATATAACCATTTATCCATTTATCTAAAATTTTGAAACGAATATTTTTTTGCATAATTACAAGTTAAAAATATGATTTTTAATCATTTATTATAATATAATTTTTTTACCCTAGGATATATATATGAAATGCATGGTAATAAAAATATATTTTAATGATAAATAATTTTTTGTCTTTAAAATCTATTTATAATATTTTCTAATGAAACATTTATTATAAATTCTGAAGAATTGACAATATAGTATTTATTCAAAAAATAGTAAAATTAAATAAAAGAATTTAAGAATGTTAGATGTTATATAATTTTAATTCATTATTGTGGTCAATTAAATATTTATCTAAACAAGATATATTATAGAAGATTTAATTCATTGTATTTAATTTCCATTTCATTAATATTTTTTAAAATTCAAAATAAATGAAATGAGCCATAATTGGCATTAATGATATTTTATAATAAATAAATTATTAATAGTAAATTTATTACTCATCAAAAATATTAAATTTGTTTTTATGAATTTTTTATGGGTTATTATATCATACATGGTCCTTTTCCCCTTTAATATTAACTATATATACCTATATAGAGTAAAAAAATTGTTATCGTGGTAATCATCAAAATGGTTAAAGTGAAATTAAATAAAAAATATAAGTGTAAAACCATCATGTACACATTTAAAAATAGTGTTGGATGTGATTATTTATTCAAATAATCATTCTAAATTTAAAAAAATAAATTTTCCAATTTTTAAGAGACTATTAATTTAAATTAATTTAATAATTTATGAAATTCCATGAGTGACCCTCCCCTAACTTATAAAGGGGAACCCACTTCAGTATTTTATTCACACATAAAATTCATTTTTTATTGGCAAATAACCACTATTATAAATTCCATACATCCCTATAAATGTTTCAAAATCATATTTTTATCACAAATCCATCCCATATAATCCTTTAATATAATCCCAAAAAGGTTATTATAATATGATTTATAGTTTTTTACCAATTTTTTTGCTTTTTTTCTATTCCATCTTTCAAATATTCTTCCAAAATACAAAAAAAATTACAATTTTTTATTCCATATACTTATATTTCGTTATGTTAATGGAATAACATATATGAATTTCTAAATATATCAATTGGGTAAAGATAAATTTGATCATGTGTTTCATGAATAGTCGCCTCATGAACTAATGTAATTTTATTCCCTTCTTTGTCACTCATAGATGGTAGTAATGGAATAATTAATTTATATATATATATATATATATATATATATTATTCATGAAATATTTTTCATTCAAAAAACATAATATGTACTTTAATTTTTCATCTTTCATTTCACTGAAAATTGATAACATTATTTTGGTATACCTGTAAAAAAACCTTCTACACAATGTTATGTGATTCATTTTTCATCACCAAATCCAATAAAATATATATATATATGTATAAATATATATATCAATGTGAGTCTATGTGTTTATTTCCAAAAATTTTCATTTGAGATATAATTTAAATTTAGGAATGATAAAATAATACAAACCTTCATTATCTAATGGTCTTTGAAAAAATAGAATGGTTAATTGTGAATATGTATGGCCTACCATTTTAATGATTGTGGCATAGGTAAATTTTCAAACTATATTTTGTTGTTGGTTTTAAAATTATTATATATATATATATGTGTGTGAGAAATATTTCATCAATATTTTTCTTTTAATGGTAGATTAATTTATTTTTTGACTATTTTTTATCCTACAGAATCCATTTTAGCATATGACTTGAATAACATCTAAACCACTAAGGTGAACATAATTGATTGACTAGTCAATTTAAATATGGTAGAAAAATAAATATTAAAATTTATCTTAAAAAATTAAATATTTAACATATGAGTTTTTCAAGATGATATTTAATGTGTGTGGTGAGTTGAACTCAATGTATTGTATACAATATTTTATACCCTTATCATAATATTTTACTTGTCCTCATTTTTTTAATATTTTTTTCATACATGAAAATATTTTTTAATTAATATATTCTATGAAAATAAAATAATTATAAAGACAATTTTATTTTTTAATTTTATTATATTATATTGTTTTTTAAAAGTAATATTTATACGTAATGTTTGAACATAAATTTAAAAATACCTAAAGAATGTTCTCTTTTAATTTATTTGGAAAAAACAACATTTACAACAACTATAACAATTAATTTATTTTTCTAATACATTATATTAATGAATTTTTTCAATATATTTAAACTATTTTTCACATTATTTTTTTTGAAATTTTATATTTTAAATTAATTATTTAAAAGAAATGGGATATACATTTATGAATTTATGTTGCATATGGGTTTAAAAGTGTTTTTCAATGGTTTTTGTGAAATGGTGAGTGTATAAAAATTTTTATAATTTATTTTTAACTTGGTAGTTGATTATTATTATTTTAGACTCATATAAATTCAAATGATTGGTGACCCAAATATATATGATTTAATGTGTTCACCTTAATAGTTCTCCAATACATTGGGTAATTATATTGGATATCGACCATATGGTTATTCATATTTTAAGGGATCTATAATAGTTATTTATGGGTCATGTGAATATGATATCCCAAGAATCCTAAACTACTTTTCTATTATTTCTTATCAATTTTCATGAAAGTTGTATGATTTTAGAGGGTATGTAATGATTGTTACCCTTTTTGGTAAATAAGTGTTTCTATGAAAATGTTTCTCATTGGTTATAATTTGTTCTAAGAAACGATCTTGATTATTATTTTTTACCTGGTGATTTATTATTATATATTTAAATAATATCTTGTGGGATTAAAGATTTTTTCATAATTAACTAAGTGATTTTATGAGCTCAAGCTTATTTGTATTATCAATAAACACTTTTTTATGGCCTCATTCATCTTCAAATGACTATTATGATTATTTCAATATTTTATATATCCCACAATGTTCTTTTATAGTGCATACCTTATTTTCAAAAATATTTTTTCTAAGGTTAAATGATGGCTTAGGACAAATATAATGTAACTAACCAACCGAGGTCAACTAGATAAGACACCCAGACCTACTAATCGCATATTTTAGGTAAACAATGACAATTAAAATGAGGCATGAATATAAGAAACTAATGAAATAAAATAAAATAAAATATATGTAAAGAATAAAATATCACAAAGACATACAATACAATATAAAATGGGTTAAAACAGAAAGTTTTTAAAATCTATAGGTGACCAAAAGTCACCTCTAGGAAAACCCAAAATGAAAAAAGAAAAGATAAGAGAAGATAATACACAATAAGAATCACTTATCATGGCCTTACTCAAGGATAAACATATATAAACACCAAATTTCACAAGTAGTGAGTGAGACAAGCCTAGTATGATACTTCTTATATTTCTATACAATATCTAAAATCATGAATTCATCAATTCTTACATTTAAATTAAAACATGTTGGCATTGAATTTTCAGAAATAAAATCCCATTACCAATCATTTTCTCTTTAGGGTTTTATAGAACACAAAAATATTGTCCAAATGTAAATATGAAATGTATGTAAGATAAAAATGAAAAAAATTTGTAGATATGTTTTTTATGTATATATTTGGAAATAGCTAGTTATATTGTTCAATTTCATTCACTAAGACAGGGGAGTCTCTGAGGAACAATTTTCCTACAAATAATTCAATAAAAAAAGTATATAATTTATATGTTATGAGTGTATAGTATTTAATGAATTTTTTATAACTCTTAAATGGAATATATGATCATTAATATTAGACCATGGATGAGTTTAAAACCTGAGGTTTATCATTGGTGAAACATAAAATAGTTCATTGTTGCATGTTCATGTAACACCCCAGAATGATAAATGTAAAATAAATAAATGATACCAATCATTTCAACAAGTTTCACATTTTTTTTGGTATCCTAATTGATTAAAACCCCATAATAAATCACTTGTTAAATGGGGTTTTGATCAGGATGGGTGACCACCTGGGATGGTTCACAAGATGTTTGTATGAATGTAGAAAAAGAAAAATAGAAGTAATATTTGTTGGTATATGAGGAAACTCATTAGTTTGATGTCTCTTTCAGCCTTATTGGTGGGACATAGGTAAGGGGACTGCATTTTTATATGGAATATGGTGTTAACTAGCTGAATAGGACCCAACGAACATCTTAAGGTGGTTTGTATGTGTTATTAGTGATTCCTAGTTATTACATCAGTATCTAAGCTGGAACCCAACATAATGTACGGTGGCACACACTGTGTTAATATATGGGTTCCATAATGATAACCTTATTCTCTAGGGGGACCCACAAATGATAAGGATTTAAATGGATGAAAAATGTGATTAATGTCAAAAATGTCAACCATTTTATTCTAGATCCTAGCTAATTATTAGTCAATATATAATCATGCAGGGAATATAGTAGTGATTATTATGGTTAAACTTCTAGAAATGTTTCTATGGGTGTGGGTGAGTGAGGAAAAAACACACTTCAAAGAAAATGTGTTCAACTATGGGGAAAACCATTATACTAATGACCTTTTTGAGAATGTGGGTGTGGCCAAGGTATGTGGTCCATGTGGGTGCAGGTAAACTTGTGGTAACTTGATTCATGTGACTCAATGACCATGTTATGGTTGGGAGTATGTACTGTTAGCGGGTAATTTTTTTTATAGATTTGATAAAAGCGGAAAGGTGTGGGTACATTTTGTTAAATAAATTGTTAAATTTATTTCTTAATTTAATTAAATATACTAAAATTTCTTTTAAGAAAACTATTATGGCATGATATCCAGGGTTAGCTTCATAAACATGTGGTCATAAACATGAATTCTTCCCCACTCACATTGGAGAATTGATATATGCTAATGATAGAGCTATAGATCTAGGAAAATCGACATGTATATAACACAACATCTTCTCTTCTTCATTATGGATAATGTTCTTCAAGAAAGAATGATCCGAAACAAGTTATGACTCATTAATTTTTCTACTATTCCCATACTGGTAATTTTTTTGACCATGATCGTATCATTTCTTTGATATGCATAAATTACAATATGTTTCATGTTCATGTGTACTCACATTAAATTTTTAATTTAGATATTATCATCTTAAATATCCCATTATGTATTTTTTGGCCAATAATGCCTGGAAGAAGATCTTTAATCCATTATTTGTGTTCCTTTTTGCCAATAACACATCATTTTAGTCATCATTTAACCATGAGGCCAAGATTCAACATTTTGGAGGGCGACTAAGCATAATTAGTCCGCCATATCTTCAGTAGATTAACATGTGATGAGTAGAACAATGAATTAGGGATGAATTCATAGGAATTATATGTTTTCAGTGTTCAATTGGTTGATCTAAAATCCCAATTGGGGAACATGAGAGATAATATTTTTGTTCATGGTGTAAAAATAACCCAAAAATGTTTTGGAAAACATTATTTTGGCCAATGGATGTCCATATAGGGTGGCCGAAGGCTCCCCATTTGATTTTGGGTGGAAAACATGCATTGTACGATGTTGCAGAGGAGAATATTAAGTGTCATAGAATATTTAGAAAATATAAAAAACATATAATACGTGCCATGTAGTTCTAATAACATGTAGAAACACACCATATAGTGGTTTTTTAGGATTCTTGGGTTTTAATAATTTTAAGAATGGCACACTGTGTTGTTGGGCCACATGCATTGTATCCATCCACTTGTAAATAACCAGTATGGAAGGGATCATTAGAAGGATCCCATGTGGGATGACCCATCCATGTGCCGACCATGTATAGAGATAAATTGGAACTACAAGTGAAATGATCACAACAATTGTGGTTTGAAATTTCTTGTACTGAACAACATAGATATGGGTAGATATACACAGACATGATAAGGGATAAAAACTACGAACCAAGGTGGGTGTGTCCCTTTGTGTAGTCCACCTACATGCCATATAGTGATACATGTGTAATCATTCATTTATTGGAAGGGAAAAAACTGGGAAGAGATTTCAGAAAACACATCGTGTGGGCCACCTTATTTTCTATTTACCCATACATCCTTATTAGTAAACATTAAAATCTCATATCTCTTTCATTTGGAATCATATTATGGAATCTGAGTAACCTATACTGGGTGTTTATATATTTAAAACTCAATTGTTCCCACTTATTGGGGATATTGGGATATTATACCAGATTTTCTAGGAATGTTTCTTATATAGGTGATTCCAAATGATAGTAGTGATCTTGTTGTATCATCAACAGGATTTGAGAGGTACCCTACTGTTGGTCCGTATGAGGGTTCTGGATCTAATATCAGAGTGGCATCCACTAGTGAGTCAATAAATGGATATCTTATCAAAAAATATAGTAGAACCCCCTATTGCGATACGAAATATGGCGTAACCCTCCAGTTGGGCTAGGAATGGGTCCCCTATTGACTATTAGGGCATCTTCCACTTCCCAGGATATGGAATGGGCCATATACATATCCCCCGAGTGGGATGCTCATGTTGATACATGGTATGGGTCCTCAACTATGAGAGTGGCACCCTTGAGCTCATTCGGAAGTGGGTTATCTATTTTCTATCCATGTAGAACAAAAATTTGCATTGAATATTGAAGATCTTTATATGGGTAGAGAAATGAGATAGAGATCCCATTTCTCTCCCATTATAGATTCATTGGTTTGAGTATATATATATATATATATTTATATATATATATCAATTTCATAGGATTTTTTACTCTTTTATTTTTGGGATGATATAAATTATATATATTATTAATGTGTCTCTTACTCCTCCCAATTCAAAATTCAGGGCTTCCTACGGAGTATTTTTTAATCACCCCTATGTAGGATTTTTTAGAAAGTGTCATGTCTTATGATCATGATTGATTTGATGGTGGTTACTATAGTAGAGCATTGAGATAATTTGGGAATTAAAAAATATATGGTGGTCGTATATTGGAGATCAAGAGATATGATATATCACCTTTTTAATTTTCCAATTTTGTCTATCTAGGACATTGATATTGTTGTGTAATTATTTATTCCATTTTCCATTTCAATTTAAACTCAAGAAATATTTTTATTTCTAAAAGGCATTACAGAAATTTTTATTGCTCTAGATGATTCATATATTTCATTACTTGCGCACTAACTTTTCATATATATAGCAATGTGTCTGAGTATAGGTACATTTTGTTATGTACTCACATGTTAAATATTATTTCTGTTGGGCAGAAATCTATCAAAGTATAATTGAAGCATTTTTGTGGTGATTGTGTTTGTTGACAAAGTGGACATCTGTGTTGTGATTGTTGACAACGCAAACCATGACATAAAATTTTTTTGACAAAGGGGATTTCATGGTGGAATGTCAAGTTCAAGGGATGTGGTTAACGATCCATGTTTGATTCAAGAACGTCAAAAAATGAATGAATGATCTGGAGGTAGTACAAAAAGATCAGATACAGTGTAGAGCTGTTTTCTAGTGTTTGACAAATTTTTGGTCTAGAAAATCAACAAATGTAATAATGTGATTTTTGGAAAATGTGAAAGTGTGTCGTGTACTTGAAAAAGAGGAAACTTGCACACCAAATGTTTTTCATGTTCAAAACATCAAAATATGGCAAAGGGATAAGCAGCGCCCATGTTTTAAGGTTTGCCGCACAAGAGACTTGTGTCGTAGAGAGTTGCACACCGAAACTTGCGTGCCGAGAGGAAACTTTCACACCATCTTGTAGGGTGTCCAAATTACTATAAATAGGGTTCTACCCATCATCATTCAGTGTAGTGTTCAACACTTATAAATATTAGATCTCCCCTCGCGCATGTGTGGTGGTTACACAAGTGGTGTGTGGTCGTGCAAGTAGAAGTTGTGTGCCAGGTGATAGTTGCGCACCTAAGGTGGTTTGGGAGAGGAAGTGAGTCGGCCAATACTTGAGTTGAAGAAGGGGGTGTTAATCAAGTTGTTGAGGTTAACATGAACACCAGTTTTGAAGAAGCACAAAAGTTTCTGGTTGCGTGCCAATATTGGTTTGGGTGTAAAAGGGTGTGAGTCATGGAAGTTTGGAGTTGCAGAAGTTTTTGTCGTGCCAGTTGTTGAGGTGGACTTGAGTTCCAGTTATAACTTGCTCACCGATACTTTCACACCAGCTTAGAGAAGAGAACCAGGTAAGGTTGATTCACAGTAGTGACTCAGGGATGCGTGAAAGTTGGAAGATTTCCCGAAACCTTTGGTGAAAAGAGAGATTCATCTACGGGAGAAGGTTGAACATCAACAGAGCATCTACATACAATAGAGGATGTATTCATTAGTGTTAATGAAAAGAACTAAAAGTCTATATACTATGAGTGGATCCCTTCCAGAGAAGTGATCAAAAGAAAAGGAAGAAGGTGATCCTCTCCACTGGCAGTGAGCGAGAAAGAGAGAAACAGGGATTGACCCTTGGGAAAGCAGTGAGCTGACCCTAATCATTGTAATGGCAGTGAGCCTGGGAATAGAAGTGATCTATCCTGAACCTTTTAAAAAGTAGTGTTCTTATAGTGGATATGGTACATTGGCACATTACCGTTGTATGATCCTTGGACGTAGCCTAGTGAGAGTGAACTAAGTAAAAATTGTTGTGTCCTGTGCATGCTTTAATTTCTGTTTATATTGTACAACAGGAAAGAGAGAGAAGAGTTTTTTTCTTAATAGTGAAACAATATCAAAACTGACTTTAAATTTAAATTATTCATACTCTTATTCACCCCCCCCCCCTCTCAAGGTATTCAGCCTTGTGGACCTAACAATTGTTATCAATGGGAAAAGTTTTTTTCAGTGGTTCTCTCTCAAATGGAGGTCACAAATCATAAAGGGATTCTGATCATCAACAGAATTAATTTTCAGTTAAGGAAGAATCGAATACAACAATATTTCTGATCATTGTGAATGGATGTGTTTATAGTATTTATGCATGGTATCTCAGCAGACATCAACAAAGGAGCACTATCTGAAGCTGAAAGAAGGGAGCTAAATACTTATGCTAATTGTATTAATGCTTTAGGTGGATCCTGTTCCAATGTGATCTATATGAAGGTGATGTCATGAAAAATGTCCCATGATATGTGGGAAAAGCTTTTGAATATATATGAAGGGGACACAAAAGTTAGAGAGGCAAATCTGCATGTTTTTTTGAACAAGTATAAAGATCTGAGAATGAGAATGAATTAATTTGTTGATGCATTTTTAGACAAGGTAAATGTTGATGTGGAAGACACGCAGGGTCTTAGAGAATTCATTGAAGATATAAATATTGTGAAGCGTAAATTGAGAAAACTTTGACCTCGGTTTAATCCGAAAGACTCAATCTTAGAAGATAAAGACCCAAAGGAGTTGATGTTGGATAACCTGCATTGTACTCTTGTTGCATGTGAAATAAAGAACAATGACAATGATGCTATAGAAAAGGGGAAATCTAAGGTGGTGGAATTTAAGGACATGAATAATCTTACCATTGAAGAATATTAGGAGAATGAAGAGATAGATAAAGTGATGTCATTTGTTTCCTCAAACTATAAAAGAGGAAAAAGAATGTTTAAAGGGAAACTTTCACTTGTGTTCTTTAGATGTGGAATGGTTGGAAATCTCACAGAACGGTGCCCAATGAATTCTCAAGATGATGAAGATGATGAAGTCGAAAACCCCAAAAAAATTCATCATCCTATGTGAAAGGAAAGAAATAGTTCAAAAGAAATTTCTTTAAGAAAATGATTCTTCTTTCACAAGACTATGAAAGTTCAGATGAGTCTGAGGTTGAAACTGATGAAGAGATAGAAAACTGTAAAGATCGTGGGGAAAAGGCCATGGTGGCAGTCATCAGTAGTTCTCAAGAAAAGGAAGAAACTGACTCTAGATAAGAAGAAGAATAAGTTGATGGAAGAGTTGATATGGAGGCCAAATTGGATGTAGCTCTTGAGGAGATAGATGTTTGGAGGGCCAAAATGAAGAAATCCAATAAAGTGGTTCATAATTCCAAACACTATATGCAGCAACAGGATGAAGAAAAGTCTATCCAATTAGAAGAAATTGAAAAACTAAAATCTTCAACACCAGAGAGCTCATAAAATATTTTTTAGTATAAGCTTAAAATCGAGGAACAAAAGAATGAAATCGATGGTTTGACTAACACAGGAATAAAGCAAGTTAAATGTGAAAAAGAACTAGAAAAAAAGTTGATGTCCTGTGCCAAATAATTAAGGAGCAAGAAAAACTCTTGACACCCAGTACAGTGCCAAGAAAACATATTACTCAGAAGATTGAAAAGTTAGAAGTGGAGCACAAACCTCCAGAGGAAAAGAAGCAACAGTCGTGTTCCAACGACAAGACTGGTATGGGACATGAACAAAAACAGAAAACATTCATGGATGAAGTCAAACCATAAGAACCTACTCTGAGAATAAAGATAGAGTTGGGTAAAAAACAGAATCAAAATATCAGCAGGTCCCATGGGAAAACCAGTATTGCAGAAGTGACACACATGAATGCTCCTTATATTAGGTGATATTGTTGTGGAAAGATGGGACACTCACAGAATGTGTGTTCTATAACTAAAAGATACTGAAGGGAATAAGAAAAACAGTGGAATATAAACAGATCTCAATGTTATATAACAACCTTTAGAAGTCGTTGTTTTTGGTGTGGAGGATTTGGGCACATGGCTAGACATTTCACATCAATAATATTGATGAATGTTCCAAAACAAAACTTGAGCAGTAATAAGAATAAAATTAGATAATCAACAAGTGGTCTAAAAACACAAAAACGATTTGTAGTGATACAGGATGAAGCTGGTCCATCGCACTCGAATAAAGATCATGTTCTCCAAACCACACAGAGTGTGAAGTCAAATACATGGATCAAAAATAAAAAGGATGAGAAG
This sequence comes from Viscum album, assembly GCA_963277665.1. Lineage (NCBI taxonomy): Eukaryota > Viridiplantae > Streptophyta > Magnoliopsida > Santalales > Viscaceae > Viscum > Viscum album. The sequence goes on from OY728132.1 coordinate 2,071,188,444, forward strand.
GCAGTAGTGGTGGAAATATCCCTTAAAGCTTCAGATTGTTTAGGAGTATGAATCCTTGATAGTGGATGCACATCACATATGACAGGTAACAAGGATATCATTACAGGCATTAAATATTACAAAGAAGGTGTTGTCAAGTTTGCAAACGATGAAGGGATAAAGTTGATTGGCTTCGGAAAGGATAAATTTGGGGGAAAAGAAATGAGACGTGCTGATATCTTGGTTGTAGAGGGCGTCAGTCATAACATACTCAGTGTCAATCAGCTATGTGACTCTGAGCACTCTATCCAGTTTACCAAGAAGGTGTGTGTTGTGAATGGAAAATATGGAGTCGTTATTCTAGAAGGAAAAATGAAAAAGGTAACTCTTTACCTTGTAAGTGGGGTAGAAGATATGTGTATTTTATCTAGTGGGGAAGAAAACAAGCTATGGCATAAGCAACTTGGTCATCTATTCCAACCATCTATGAATGATCTTGTAAAGTATTATGCTGCTAGAGACCTACTCAAATTATCATGTGATCACACTCATACGTGTGGTGTTTTCCAACAAGGGAAGATAATCAGAACATCATACAAGCCAATGGAACAGAAATCAACCAGAGTGCTCGAATTTGTGCATGCTAATGTTTGTGGAACAATCTCACCATGAGCCATAAATGGGCAAAGGTACTATGTCCTTTTCATTTATGATTATAGAAGAATGTCTTGGGTATTTGTCATTACCCATAAGACATAAGTGCTAAGTTGTATCAAGCAGTATAAAAGGGAATCAGAAAGGATGCTTGGGCAGAAAATTCTGATGTTTCATACTAATAACAGTACAGAATTCACAAATAGTCAAGTAGAAGACTATCTCGAGAAACACAAGATAAGGCATCAAGTTTCATCAGTGAGAAACCCCCAACAAAATGGAGCATTTGAAAGGAGAAATTGGATCATCAACAACAAGGCTAGAACTATGACTAATGAAAAGGACCTGCTATAGAAATTTTTGAAGGAAACAGTTTTGACATCGGTATATATTTCGAACAGGTCTTTGTTGTGTCCGAAAGAAGGGAAGACTCTGTATGAAATGTGGTACTAAAAGAATCCAAAATTGAAATACTTTAGGATCTTTGGAAGTATATGTATTATTATTAACAAAGAAACCCACACTAATATTGAGACATGAGGAGATTAGGGGATATTTATTGGCTACTCAAGAAAAAGAAAAGCATATAAATGCTTCAACAAAAGGCTAGGAAAAATTATTGAGAGCAATTATGTCACAATAGTTGAAAATGAAAAAAATAATCAACAACCTAGTGAATAGTTTATGGATGAAAGTAATGATGTGGTAAGAAACACAAGGGGAGTACAAGTGGCGGATGATGACTCGGAAGAATACACTGATGATGAAAAAGAAATTGTCAGGTCTGTGTCTACAAGGAATCCAAAGAGTCGAGCTGAAATTTATAGGAAAAATATCATTGGTGATTAGACAGCTCCAGTTCAGACAAGAAGAATGAAGTCACTATAGCAGACATCCTTCCTATCTCAGGTATATCCAAAGTTCTTTGCTGATGTTGTTGAAGATGAAAACTGGGCCCAGGCTATGAATGAAGAATTGGACCAGATTGAGAAGAATCAGATATGGAAAGTTGTTTCGACGCCAACAGACAAAAAACGTCATCGGGACTAAATAGGTATGCCGCTACAAGATGAATGAAGATGGCATAGTGATTCAAAAGAAATAATGACTGGTGTCAAAGGATATTCACAAATAGAGGGTATTGTTGTCGATTGGACATTTGCACCAGTTGCAAGGCTAGAGACAATCAGATTTTTTTTTAGCCATAGTAGTGAAAATAAAGTTCAATTTTTTCCAGATGGACGTCAATTCTGCATTTCTGAATTGGGTTCTAGATGATGAGGTGTATATTGAGCAGTCATATGGTTTTATAATTCATGAAGATGAGAATAAAGTTTTTCGACTGAAGAAGGAATTTTATGGGTTGAAAAAAGCACCAAGAGCATGGTACTCAAGGCTTGACAAGTGTTTGAAGAAGCTTGGTTTCTAGCGTGATGGAGTTGATTACAATCTATATTTCAAAATCAATAGTAATCAAAGGATGATGGTGCTATTTTATGTCAATGACATAATCTTTGGGGGATCAGATGAAGCTTAGTACAGAAAATTTTCTTAATTCATGAAAAATGAGTTTGAAATGTCAATGATTGGAGAGCAAATTTTTTTCTTTGGTCTATAGGTGACACATGGAAGGAATGGAAGATTAAATATTTAATCCAAATATTACAAGGAGGTTTGGAATGGAAAATTCCAAGTATATAAATACTCAAGTTGCTACCCGGATTAAATTATCCAAAGATGAGGATGAAAAGGTAGTTAATATCATATAATACAGGAAAATTATCAAAATTTTGTTATACTTGGCCACAAAAAGGCCTGAAATTGTTTTCACTACATTCCAAGAAGTGAGATATCAGAGTAATCTCAAGGAAAGACACATGATTGAAGTAAAAAATAATACTTCATTATATCAAGGTCACGATGGACTTCGACAAGACATATAATGACAAATCTTATACATAGTTATTGGGATATACTGATGCAGACTGGTCCGGTTCAGCGGATGACAGGAAATCAAAATCTAGAGGTGCATTATATCTTGGTGTACTATGTATTACTTGGTTAATCAAGAATCGGGATTTCATTTCATTAAGCACCGAAGAAGCTGAGTATATTGAGGCCACTCAAGCATGCACACAATTATTGTAGATTAAGAAGAATCTTGAATATATGGTAGTTGAAGTGAAGTATCCAATCAGAATCTAGTGTCATAACTCATGTGCTATCAATCTTAACAAACATTTCATCCATCAATCAAGGACAAAGCACATTAAGATAAAGTATCATTTTATCAAGGAGAAGGCTGAGCAGGGAATCGTGAAGTTGGATTATGTGCCTATAGAGCTACAGGTTGTAGACATTCTGACAAATGCATTACCCAAGGAAACTTTTGAGAGATATTGACTGGCTCTGGGAGTTCAGTCAACTCCCCGCACTTGAAAGAGTGTGGATGTGGAACCCCCCTCTACCTGAGGTATGATTTTTTTTCCCTAATGTCCTCATATGTGTTCTCCACTTTGTAACAGACTACAAAAGAGTGACCTTTGGGTTAGTTGGCAAAGGGGGGAAAATTAGTGATTGTTCATGGGGAGAAAGTGTGGCTACATAGTGGCTATTTGAAAAATCATGAATGGTATGGGGAGAATCTTATAGGTTGGGCAACGAGATAGGGGGAGTAATGAGAAAGGGGAAGAGTATCTAATCCCATGATGCTTGAATTGATTGATCAAATAATAGATATCATGATACCTGAGGATCATGATAAAAGCAAAAGAGTGGTGTTGGAATGTGGTAATAATATTTTCAACAATTGGTATCAGTTTGGTATCAATAGTGGTTGTCATAGTTGAAGTGATTCATTGATGAACTTTTCATTTACCCTTGTTTCTCACACCGAGCATTGCTCATGTGGGCTTAGAGTATATGTTGACTAAATCCTTGATCTCTATTGAAATCACAATAGGAGAATGGTGGTAGAATAATTAATGATGTATCTTTTTATAGAAGAGTTCTCAACAATCCCAAAGGGGGAGATTTTTGGGCAAAATACCTCAAGGTATCATTGAAGCATTTTTGTGGTGATTGTGTTTGTTGACAAAGTGGACATCTGTGTTGTGATTGTTGAAAATGCAAACCATGAAATACAAATTTGTTGAAAAGGGGGATTTCATGGTGGAATGTCGAGTTCCAGGGATGTGGTTAACGATCCATTTTTTATTCACAAATGTCAACAAAGGAATGAATGATCTGGAGCTGGTACAAAAAGAGTAGATACAGGGTAGCACCATTTTAGGATTGGCCGCACAAGAAACTTGTGCGGCAAAGACTTGCGCACAAAAACTTGTGCACTGAGAGTAGACTTTAAGGCTGTTGCTCAGGGTTTCCAAATTCCTATAAATAGAGGTCAACCCCTCCTCATTCAGTGTAGAGTTCAACACATAAAAAATCAGAGCCCCCGTCGCGTAGGTGTGGTGGTCGCACAAGTGGTGTGTGGTCGTGCAAGTAGAAGTTATGTGCCAGGTGATAGTTGTGCACCTAAGGTGGATTGGGAGAAGAATGGAGTGAGTCACCCCAAGTCTAGAGTTTTATAAGGGGGGTTCATGCCAGTTGTTGAGGTGAAATTGTGTTCCAGTTTTGGAGAAGCGCGAAAGTTTTTGGTTGCACCCTATATTGGTTTCGGCCTAAAAGGGTGTGGGTCACGCAAGTTTGGAGTTGCAAAGGTTTGTGTCGGGCAAGTGGTTGAGGTGGACATGCGTGCCAGTTATAAATTGTGTTCTGATACTTGCGCTCCAACATAGAAAAGGGTGCTAGTTAAGGTTGATTCACGATAGTGATTCAGGGCTCCGTGAAAGCTAGAAGATTGGTCGATACCTTCGCTTCAAAGAGAGATTCATCTACGGGTGAAGGATGAACTTCAATAGAGCATATACATACAACATAGGATGTATTCAGTAGTGTTAATGAATAGACCTAAAGGTCTATAAACTATTAGTGGATCCTTTCTAGAGCAGTGATCAAAGGAAGAGGAACTAGGTGATCCTCTCTACCGATAGTGAGCAAGAGAGAGAGAAACAGGGAGTGACCCTCGGGAAAGCCGCGAGTTGACCCTGAACATTATAAAGGCAGTGGGCCTGGGAATAGAAGTGATCTATCCCAAACCTTGTAAATAGAAGTGTTCTTATAGTGGATTTGGTACATCGGCACATTGCCGGTGTATTCTCCTTGGATGTAGCCCAGTGAGGGTGATCCAAGGAAAAATTGATCTGTCTAGTGCATGCTTTAATTTCTGTTTATATTGTGCAACAGGAAAGATAGAGAAGTGTTTTTTGATTAACAGATAAACAAGATCAGAATGGGCTTTAATTTTAAATTAATCATACCCTGATTCACCCCCCCATAGGGTATTTAGCCTTGTGGACTAAAAAATTGTAGATCCTTATACTAGATCATGGCTTGTGAAGGTGGTCTTAGGGTTGTTGTGTCCTAATCCTTGTTGGTCCATGTCATGAAAAATTGGTATCAATGGTGTTTTAGTTCTTTGGGAAGTGTTTTGTGTAGTCATATTTTGATACTTTTCATGGGATTTAAGAAAATTGCATCAAATTGATTCAAGTGTGTCATTCAGAATTGGTAAACTAGTTTTGGTTTGGTTCCCATCTTATAAATTCACTTAGAAATCGACTACATTCATGGAAATTCGGCTAACCAAGGCCATAGATGAAAGGATCAGAGGTACAAGCATAGTACATAATTGATACATTTTATTCTCTTTATTGAGTCAGATGCCCTATGAGTATATATATTTTCATATGACTATGATACATCTTGATTAAAATTTAAATTTTATTTTAAGACGATATACAGCTATGGTACTAGTTCCATATCGATATAATGATCTGATTGGTTATGAAGCCTCAGTTGATGGTGTATACCATGAGACACTTCCTTCTTGTTTATATGTTAATGAACCCACACCTCTTTAAAATCAAATTGTACTAGTAGAGTTGTCTTTTTATCCACACATGCTTAGTGAACTCCCTGAGTTATATCATGATAGGCCTCTATAGATTCATAGTGATCCCAATCCCCTGGTAGTGCAGGAATGCATATAGTAAGTGATTATGTGTTCATTATCATATAAAAATATATTTATTAGGTGGTTTTTTTGAGAATATTTCCTTTTCTTCCAAGGATCCTCAAGGAACTATTTGAGTCCATTTACACAGATGCATCAGGTTTATACACTCTCTTAAACTATGTTCCCCCAATTATTTTGTGATGAGTTCTACCTACATTTATGCACATGATTCTGATTCAGGATATTTTGGAGGAACATTTTCTAGGGATGAAAATGGTTGAGTAAGTTGTGGGGTTCATGGAACTAAAATATTACTCTTATGACATGATATGGGTTTGATACTTCAATGTATGGATGTTTGAGTATGGTCTCTATGGAGATATAATAACTACTGTAGTACCCAAATACATTCACAAAAAATATTAGGTGTTGGAGCATGCACTAGTGAAGGAGAGATTTGTATTAGTGGGATACTAGGCGGATGAAGATGGATGTTGGTGACATATAGATGAGTTATCTGGAGCAGCAGGCAGATGAGAGCCAACAAGATCTCATCACATGATATCGTCTAAGGATTTGGATTAGGAATGTTGTTAGGAAAAAAATATAGGACCATGAAATCACTTGGTGGTTGATGATATGCATGTGATGGATGAGGTCACATGGAATGTGACATTATGAACTGAAAAGCTAAATATTTAAAGTTGATAGCTAATAGACCATTGTGAAAGTGGAAGCATTGTGACCAGAGATCACCTACATAAGGGAATGGTGGATTTATGGGAGAAAGAGAAATAATAGGTGTCGTTGGTTCCTCCGGGGGAATTTTTTGTGGTAGAAGATTCTATGATATCATTCCATCACCTCTACCAGGTGGCCCCTACCAGGCTCAGGGAGCTGGCGGTGGGTGGTGGATAGGTTTAGGCTCTGGGGTCCTATAAAATTGTGGGACATGACATGATTAATGTTATGATATATGTTTATTATATTATATCCTTTGTATTATTAAACCTAAGAGTTCTTCATTCCTCCATCTTTATATTTCTGAATTCAGAGATGTAGCTCTGTAACGACCCAAAATTTTGAATAAATCTTGTTTTCTAATTTTGTGTGTTATTTTATTTTTCATAATCAACAAAACTGTTTCATTTGATAACATGAGTATAATTAAAATGAGACTATTGTGTTTGGACTATTATATGACTGTTAGTCAGTATGACCGTTTGAAACTGAATGTTGCGACTATTGTCTCTAAATAAAAGTGATCTTGGTTAATTAAAATAGAAAAAAGATTTTATGGACTCATCCAATAGTCTTGGACCGATCAAAGCCCATCTAACAGAACTTATAAAGGAGGTAGCACCACTGGGCTTTTCTCTGGACCAAACCCAATCCAAACTTCATCATGTCAAGCTAGAACAGAATCGCCTTCTTGAGAAGTTCAAACTGATAGAAATTACTACTTGTGCGATGTTGGCCAAGCCACCCTCAGATTCTCTCACCATAGCACACCTTACACTTAGGTCATATGCTGGGGTTATAAGGGGCTATGTAAGGAGACCTTAATCCTTTGTTATAAATAAAATTGTGATTTCTTTTTATGATGATGTTTGTGAATTTTCAAATGTCCGGATCAATATAGTATGCTTATTTTTTTATGAATTTTAGAGAAACGAATTTTTTTAAAAATGTTTATTTAAACCTTAAATAATTAAAAATGTGTAATGATTTAAAAATAGCTCTTCTAAAATTATGTTCAATATGAAATTTAGAGTCTAATAAGATAAACATAATTTTTTATAAATAGTAAATTATGAATAGTGATTTTACGCTTAAGATTAGTAATGTGACCAAATGGATTAGTAATATCACTTAAAGAAAGTATTAATATAATCGAGGCACATTGATTAAGTAATGTTATTCAATAAAATAGGTAAATAACGGTTTCAGAAATTATTATTCAAGTATTAGTTTTTTCGGGTGAATAGTGTTTTTAATTAAAAATTAAATTAAAATTATTTAGAAAATTATTTTTATAAAATGGACTTTACTTTTGAACTCATAGCATCAATATTATGTTAAGGTAATTTTTGGGGATTTTTCTGCAAAAAATGAATTTTCGGTGAATAGTGTATTTATTTAAAAATTAAATTAAAAATATTTAGAAATTTATTTTTAAAATGGAGTTCATTTTTGAAATCAGAGCATCGATTTTTGGTTAAGGTGATATTTTGGGATGTTTCTGAGAATGTGAAATTTTTGATGAGTAGTGAAAATACAGTTTTTATGTTATGGGTGTTTAATTACATCATTAAGTGATGTATTAAAAATGTAATCAGTATGGTCGACTTATGAATAGTAATATAAGGTATGAGGTGTCCCATATGGCCAATACCATGGGCAAGCCCATGGTTTTTCCAATACCACCAATGAGGTGTCCGTTGGCCATTAATGCCTTGTCCCTTCACATTCCCTATAAATACTCACCCTTTACTCGTTTATTTTTCACTCCCAACTCTCCCCCAACAAAGCTATGGTCTCATTACCTCCCAAGAAGTCCTCTCAAGGTGCCCCCAAGCCCTCAAGGTACCAAACATTGCATTTTAAGAGTTATGTTTTAAGGTAACGGATCCTACCTCCCTCTTTCTTTCCAAGTACTCTCTTTTATGTCATTTCATTTATACTCCATGTTCTTATGTTGGAGGATGTTATTTTATATTCATCCTAATTTCCTTTTAATGTTAATATGATGAGAGATCCCCTCTTACTCTCATAATTTCGTTTTGTGAATGTTTAAGTGGCGCCGTTAGGCTGCCGAAATTTTTTTAACGGATTCTTTCATCCTTCTCATTTTCAATTTCTATTTTATTATCAAGTCTTTCAAGTTCCTTTTTATGATGCTGGGGTATGATCTCTATATATATCATAATTATATTTTACGATCATATGATGAGAGAACCTATTTGATCTTGTCAATTCATTTTTTTTAAGTTTAAGTGACGTCGTTAGGCTGCCGAATTTTTAAGGGTATCATTGACCCTTCTCATTTTCATGTTCTATTTTCTTTTCAAGTATTTCAAGTTCCTTATTATTATGTTGCGGTATGATCTCTATATCTATCATATATATCTTTTATGATCATATTATGAGAGACCCCATTTTATCTCATCAATTCATTTTTTTTAAGTTTATGTGACGCTGTTAGGCTGCCGAATTTTTAAGGGATTCTTTCACCCTTCTAGTTTTCAAGATCTATTTTCTTGTCAAGTCTTTCATGTTCCTTTTTATTATGTTGGGGTATAATATCTATATCTATCATACTGATCCTTTATTTTCATATGATTAGATACCCTATTTGATCTCGTCAATTCATTTTTTGAATTTTTAAGTGACGCCATTAGGCTGTCGAATTTTCAAAAGAGAAATCTTATTTTTTTTCCTTCAATGTTTTTATATTTCATATGGTAGGTCTTTAAAATTTCTTTACCATGTTCTTATATTCAGTATATCATGTCCCTCTACTGCTTTATGGATCATTTATGAGTGGGTGACCCATGTCCCCTCTCTTTTCAATGTTTTTTAAAACCCCAAAACATAGCCATTATGCTGCAGAATTTTCCTCTATAAATGTCTTTCTCTTTTTCTCAAATTATATTATTTTATAAAGTGAATACTCAAAGATATTTCTTATATATGGGTAATCACATATATATCAAAATGTAATATTTTATATTTTGGGATTTACATATATGAAACCTGCTTTCCTTTTTCATGGGTTTAAAGTGACATAAAGATCACGTCTTTAAAGCTGATTTTAAAATGTGATGACTATGAAATAAATCCCATTTATTTTATGATATATGGGTTTTTTATGAAACTATTGATGATGATATATGTGGCTAACATTATAATAAATTTTAATTTAATGGTGTGCCCTGATAGCGCTCCAATTCATAGGGTAAAGACTTAATCCCTAGTGATGACCATTTTTAACGACGCCTTGGTGAATAACCTTGATAATTTTTAATGACGCGTTGGGGATGGACCTTGGTGAAACGTAAATGATTGTCTATGTTAAATGTTGTATCCACATCTTCAAGTTATGAATACGTTATTTTTATTATGATATGCCTCAAGATTTCTTTCTCATGCCTTATTGTTTTTTATGACTTTATTGATCTATCTCAAGTTCACATGTTAAATTTTTTCCCTTGTTTCCCTTAATGGGCCTTCTGCTCAACATTTATTTTGATGTATGTCTCCAGGTAATGAGATGCAGTAATGGAACTAGGATGAACATAAGGAGAAAACATTCAAGTGTTTAAGAATAATGTTTTATGTCTTCATGTTTTAAGTTCCTGGTTTCCAAGACACTAAACCTTAAAGATCCTCGGTTTTTTAAAATGTAATGGAAAGTTATGATATAAAAAGTCGAGATGCTATAGTTGGTATCAATGGATGGTTTAGTTATTTGTGGAAATTAAGATATGAAAACTTTATGAAGAACCCTATAGAAAAGTTTAAATATAGAAAATCTTCCTGGTATTTTGGTGAGTATTGAGTAAATGGTTTCCAAACAAATACATCCCTGTTTGGATACGAGCAGGTAGATGTGGCTTTGGCACAGATGTACATAGGGGTAAAACCCGAAAATACCAATTTGAGCTATACTCAAACAGTAACGGGTACACGATAATGGGCCTTACTACACTCTTGGTTACGACACTCCCGATGGATATGCTTTGGTAAATTCATAAGCTCAGTATGAACCATTATTAAAGGAAAAAAGATAAAATAAAATAAAGATTCACATAAAAATTATATGATCATGGATAACCTAGATTGGAACCTCGGGGATCACAAGTTAGGGTATACCTTCCATCTACAAGTTTAACATTCTATGCTTAAAGTTTCCTTTTAATGATTATTGGAAAAGTATTTAATCCCCTAATTATACTTTCTTTTCTTATTTAATGGCAGGAAATGGAAGAACATGTCCCAACAAACAATGTGATAGGAAATGTGACGATTGTCCTATTAATGTGACAGAGATGATGAGAGATCAAGTTGATCATATTTTTATTATGTCAAACCAGCTATCAAAAATCATAATTAATAGTTGGTACCTAGTTGAATGCCCAAATTCATCAAGGAAGAAGAAGACAAAGTCTCAAGGATGTACATCTGATAAAGTTGATAAGGGAAAAAAGGCCCAAAATATTTTTTGCCAAAAGTGTGGGAAGAGACACCTAGGATAATGTCATAAATGAACTAGGAGATGTTTTATTTTTGGGAATATAGGGCATAAAGTAGCCAATTGAATTAAAAAAATGGATAATGTGATGAATAGAGATAAGGATCGATCTAATGTACCTTATAACTTTCAATATTGTAAATGTGGAGAAGTTGGAAATTATCCAAGGCAATTCTCTCATGGAATGGGTGAGAAGCATGATGAGCATCAACAATCATTGGGGAAAAGGGAACAATGCAAGTCCTATGATGAGATGGATCATGATAACTAAAGTACATGTAACTCCTTCACAATAAATGTCTATGTCATGTTGTATTTTAGTTCATGCTCTATGAGAATATCTTTTATTTTTTCTAAGATCATAGAGTCACTACCTAAGATGATTATATGTCATTAAGGAAAAAATATATATTTATGTACCACATGTTGATGTAGTGAATTTGTTCTTGTTTAAAAAATGTGATTAGGGGATTAAAATATGATTATTATTTTGGAAGACGTTCACTATTTTGGGAACCCTATTTGATCGAGGTAAATAGATTACTACGGTATTTTCTTTAAGGAGTAAAGGTTGACTTATATTTTTAAGAATCGGTGAATTTAAGGAGAACTTATTGTAATTTACGTTAAATATGGAAATGATTAACCTATCTTGGGGAAAATGTTATTATGTTAGTTGCTTTTGTTATAAGATGATAAGAGTGGTTGATGTTGTTTGGAGATGAAGGATAAAGTCTATCTTGGAAGACTATGTTATGAGATCATTCTTATAATTGGGTTTCAATCATAGTTGGTTTATTCTGAGGAATTTTGAGGATAGTTATTTATGGAATGGTCTATGATGAACTTTGGGTAGTACCATAGAACTTTGAATATTTAAAAGTAGTTTTCCATCCTATGGGATTCTTTCTTTTTGAAGAGTTGTTTTATCTTACCCTTTCTATATTTGGGATAATGTTTAATGATAGAAGAAATTGATAGATAATCTTTTTTGGATTATGTGATTCTCTAGAAAATGATTCTTGTGATTTTGAAGAGACTAAGTGTTTTTGAATGCTCATCGTATGGAGAGAAGATTAGTTTTGGTAGAAACATATAAAGGGATGAAACTCTACTTGAAGGTAAATATATTTCCTTGTATTTTTATTCTATGTAGTAAATGAATTCATCAAAACTATGAAAAGGAACGTAAAACAAAAACGGTATCTGTTAAAATTTCCTACTGGGAAATGAAATACCATTTAAGCCATCATAAGTTTGTGATTTTGTTGTTGCTAAATTTATCCCAATAATGTTTTCTATCACTCTCCCTTAGAACGTGACCATTAGTTTTCTCTTCCATGTCCTTGTTTTCCTACATGGAATCCTAGTATGGGTTAACTCGGGTGACCTTTGTACTTCCTTTTCTTTATTTTAAAGTAATTGTTTTACTGATTCTTCTTCCGATGTGGGACTTTCAATAAAATTTCCACGCCTAATTTTAAAAATTGTGAGGACGCAATTTATTAAGGGGGAAAGAATGTAATGACCCGAAATTTTGAATAAATATTGTTTCATAATTTTGTGTGTTATTTTATTTTTCATACTCAATAAAACTGTTTCATTTGATAACATGAGTATAATTAAAATGTGACTGTTGTGTTTTGACTATTATATGACCATTAGTCAATATGACCGTTGGAAATTGAATGTTGCGACTATTGTCTCTACATACAAGTGATCTTGGTTAATTACTATACAAATAATATTTGATGGCCTCATCCAGTAGTCTTGGACCGATCGAAGCCCATCTAACAGAACATGGGAAGGAGGTAGCACCACTAGGCTTTTCTCTAGACCAAACCCAAGCCAAACATCGTCGTGTGAAGCTAGAATGGAATCTCCTTCGCGAGAAGTTCAAACTGATAGAAATTACTATTCATGTGATGTTGGCTAAGCCGCCCTCAGATTATCTCACCTTAGCACACCTTACACTTAGGTTATATTCTAGGGTTATAAGGGGCTATGTAAGGAGACCATAATCCTTTTTCATAAATAAAATTGTGATTTATTCTTATGATGAAGTTTGTGAATTTTCAAATGTCCGGATAGTTATAGTATGCTTACTTTTTTATGAATATTAGAGAAAGGATTTTTTTTAAATGTTTATGTAAACCTTAAATAATTAAAAATGTGTAATTTTCCAAAAAAAGGTCTTCTACAATTATGTTCAGTAATAAATTTAGAGTTTAATAAGATCAACATAATTATTTATGAATACTAAATTATGAAGAGTGATTTTGTGCTTAGAATTAGTAATGTGACCAAATGGATTAGTAATCTCACTTAAAGAAAGTATTAATATAATCTAGGCACATTGATTATGTAATGTCATTCAATAAAATAGGTAAATAACTGTTTCAGAAATTATTAGTCAAGTATTAGTTTTTTCTGGTGAATAGTGTTTTTTAATTAAAAATTAAATTAAAAATATTTAGAAAATTATTCGTATAAAATGGACTTTATTTTTGAACTCAGAGCATTGATATTATGTTAAGGTAATTTTTGGGGATTTTTCTGGAAAAAATGAATTTTCTGTGAATAGTGTATTTTTGAATAAATTAAATTAAAAATATATAGAAAATTATTTTTATAAAATGGAGTTAATTTTTGAAATCTGAGCATCGATTTTTGGTTAAGGTGAAATAATGGGATTTTTCTGAGAAAGTTGAAAATTGATGAATAGTGAAAATACAGTTTTTAAGTTACGGGTGTTTAATGACATCATTAAATGATGTATTAAGTATGTAATCAATATGGTCGACTTATGAATAGTAATATAAGTTATGAGGTGTCCAAAGTGGCCAATACCATGGGAAAATACCATGGGCAAGCCACTGGTTTTTCCAATACCACCAATGAGGTGTCCCTTGGCCATTAATGCCTTGTCCCCTCACTTTCCCTATAAATACCCACCCTTTCCTCCTCTAGTTTTCACTCCCATCTCTCCCCCAATGAAGCTATGGTCTCATAACCTCCCAATAAGTATTCCCAATTTTCTCCCAAGCCCTCAAGGTCCAAACCTTTTGAGTTTAAAGTGTTACATCTTAAGGTAAGGGATCCTACCTCCCTCTTTCTTTCCAAGTACTCTCTTTTATGTCATTTCTTTTACGCTCCATGTTCTTATGTTGGAGGATGTTATTTTATATTCATCCTACTGTCCTTTTCATGTTAATATTATGAGAGATCCCCTCTTACTCTCATCATTTCGTTTTGTGAATGTTTAAGTGGCGTCGTTAGGCTGCCGAAGTTTTTGTTACAGATTCTTTCTCCCTTCTCATTTACAAGTTCTATTTTCTTGTCAAGTCTTTAAATTTCCTTTCTATTATGTTGGGGTATGTTCCTCATATCTATCATACAAATATTTTATTATAATATTATAATATACCTTCTTTGATCTTGTCAATTCAATTTTTTTATGTCTATGTGACGCCGTTTGGCTGCCGAATTTTTAAGGGATTCTTCCACCCATCTCATTTTCAAGTTCTATTTTCTTGTCAACTCTTTCAAGTTATTTTTTATTATGTTGGAGATTTATCTCTATATCTATCATACTGATATTTTATGATCATATGATGAGAGACCCTATTTGATCTCGTCAATTCATTTTTTTACGTTTATGTGACACCGTTAGGCTGCCGAATTATTAAGGGATACTTTCACCCTTCTCGTTTTCTAGATCTATTTTCTTGTCAAGTCTTTCAAGTCCCTTTTTATTATGTTGGGGTATGATCTCTATATATATCATACTGATCCTTTATTTTAATATGATGAGATACCCTATTTTATCATGTCAATTCATTTTTTGAAGTTTTAAGTGACGTCGTTAGGCTGTCGAATTTTCATAAGAGAAGTCTTATTTTTTTTCTTCAATGATTTTTTATTTCATATGGTAGGTATTTCAAATTTTTTTAACATGTTATTATATTCATTATATTCTATCCCTCTACTATTTTATGTATCATTTATAAATGGGTGACCCATGTCCCCTCTCTTTTCAATATTTTCTAAAACCCCGAAACATAGTGCTCCAATGCATTGGATAAAGACTTAATATCTAGAGATGGCCATTTTTAACGACGCCTTGGTTAATAAACTTGGTAATATTTAATGAAACCTTTGGTATGGACCTTGGTGAAATGGAAATGATTGTCTATGTTAAATTTTGTAGCCACATATTCAAGTTACGAATATGTTATTTTTATTATTATATGCCTCATGATTTATTTCTCAAGCCTTAATGTTTTTTATGACTTTATTAGTCTATCTAAAGTTCACATGTTAAATGTTTCCCCCAGTTTCCCTTACTGGGACTTCTGCTCAACCATTCTTTTGATGTATGTCTCCAAGTTATTAGATGCAGTAATGGACCTAGGATGAACATAAGGAGAAGCCTTTCAAGTGTTTAAGAAGAATGTTTTATGTTTTCATGTTTTAAGTTCCTGGTTTCCAAGACACTAAACGGTAAAGATCATCAATTTTGTAAAATGTAATGAAAATTTATGATATAAAAATGTGGGATTCTATAAGCTCCGAGTTGAGGCATTATCCCCTCAGGTTCATATTGAGGTTACAACATGGAATATTTATTCTATATAATTTATTATTTTATTACTAAGGGTTATATCACTATGGATATAGGTTCATGTGGGACTTTTTGGTTTTCATTATAGAACCATATCACATCATATAGTGTAAGGATTGGTTTCCCATGGTCCAAGCTCAGAATGATTTTCACTGTATATGAGTTATATGCCATCATACTTTTGTGATAATATTATCATTTTCTTAATGGGGGAGATCTAATGGTGGGATTAGTGAGTTTTTTGAGAAGGAGGTTATATCCCATCACTCATTAGTTTCTGATTGTATCACTAGCCTCATTTGGAACATTATGGTTCTCTATTAATTAAGATTTGGATGATTTTATTGACTTCCTCCTTATAGATGTTCTAGGACAATCATTTGTGGTAGGAGATAAAGCTTTTGAGCAACTTTCTTCCTCGCACCAATTAAACATATTCTGTGTAAAATCATATAGAACCTACGAAGCTCCATGAGATGCAGTTTTTGTTGGAGTACCATCAATAAAATGGGTTCATCAAACCTAGTGAGTCCCACTGTGGTGATCCATTATTGTCTTTGAAAAAAGGTTATCATATCATAAATTTTTTTATAGATTAACCACACCTTAACTGTTCCATGATAAAGAAAAAGAACCCATTTTTTATGATTGATGAACTCCTTTATAACTTGTGATTTATGGTATTGTTCTTGAAGAATGATCACTAGTCATATTTCCACCATTTTCTTGTCAGAAAGGATGGTATCAGGATGCAAGAATCTAATGTCTCTACAAACACCATGAGATCCTAGTGATTCCCTTTCAGTGTAATTAATTGTTATATTTTGTTTATGGATAAGATAAAACGTGTATTCTAGTAATACATTGAAGAAAATTTGGTTGAATTCATTGATGGAATACTCTTATATTCAGTATCAGATGAAAATCATGCATAAAAGTTGAGGATGGATGTAAATTTTTTATTATAGCACTGATTTTATGGAAGCTCTAAATGTCCCAGTTCTATATTCTTGAATATCTCATTATAGTGAATGTAATTTCAGATCATGATTTAGTTGTGGACTCAATGAAGATCGATATATGGATTTATGTGAATCAACCCATGAAAATGTAATTGTTGTGGAATATTCATGAATTGGTGGTGTACTACAAGACCGTTGTTTAATAATTAAATGGTATTTCATCCCCTTTGGACACCTTAACATGTAATGTGTAGTAAAATACCTTAAAATTGTACTTTAAAATTGATTTTTAAGATTTTAGGAAGAGTTTGATGAGTGCTCCCATTTTGAGACAATCACAGGGGGATGTGGAATATGTATTATATTGAAATGGATTTGGAGTAGGCCTTGAATGCATGATGATGTAGATATGGAAAGCTATCAAATATTATTAGAGGAAAATAAGACACCATGAGAATAAATGTATGATTGGAGACCTGGAGACTGAGGTTTTAGTCTTCACTCTGGGGATGTGGAGGCAATATCTTCTAGGACAGTTCTTTTTGGTTAACTCAAACTATTAGAGTCTCATGTATGACTTCATGTAATGATACATGAACCTGTGATAGGGTAATTGGATGAATATCCTTCAATAATATGACAATTATATGGTCTATAATACCAATATGGAAACCATTGTAGAAGATTCCATGAGTAATAACTCTTAGGATCAATTGTTGTAGGGGTCATCTAATAATTGGGTTGCCTTCCGGTTGGCCTTGGTTGAGAAAGAGGGTCCATATATTATTCTATCGATATTTTTGAATCATCTAATTTTAAATTGTGTGAGAGATTCCCAGTTGAGAGACATTGAAAATGAGTACTTTCTTGACTAAATATCCCCAAGCTATTCACAAGATATATTTTTTAAAAGTGGAAATAACATCATCCTTTTAGGGATGAAATTTTTTTTTAGTAATAATATGTGAGGAAGGGGTGTGGGGCTTTCAGATATCTAATTTTGGTTGTGAATAAATGTTTGGTGAGGATGTAATGAGATCTTCAGTGGTAGATAATGTGGGACAATATGAGATGGAGAGTGTATTTTTTATCTATCACTGACTCTCTAGTCATAAGTTGAATGGAGGGAAGCAGGCTTTGGAAAGTTTGTTGTAGTCCTTGGAGATCGTAGGGTAGAAATGGGACAACATATTCATAGAATTGTTTATAGAGATTACATATACAATGAGAGGAAAAAATTCCATCTGGGTGACAGATTACCAAAAAATCATGTTTGAGAACACTTCCTACATATCCAAAATAAAAGTGAACTCGAGTGATTTGGGGGAGTAGTACATATGGGAAGTTGTACACCTTCATAGGGTTCCCTCTACTATTTCCTTTGATTTTTTCCTATGGTTCACATAATGATTTTGGAAAGTATTACTAGTGGAATTCAGTTCCTATATGAGGATTAATATATACTTCCACCCCAATAAAAATGGAAAGAACCAGCACACTATCTCGGTTTTAAAGGTTATGTAGAGGGATTTCATGATAAAAATTGGAATGTGGTTGGAGGATCACACTCACTAAGTAGAGTTTTCATAATTCAATAGCTACCAATATACTATTGGAATGACACATTCTATGGCCTATGTATGGGAGACCTTATAGGACACCCTTATGCCAAATAGTAATCATTAAGGAATCTATTGTTGGTCAATAGATGGTTTAGTTAATGAAGAATTAGGCACAAGTCATCATTGAGAAGATGATGATATCCACGATCAATTAGAAATATTATGTAGAATGTTTCCGTATAACATTAAACTTATATAAGGGAGATCAAGTATTCCATATAGTCTCCCCTGACATGATTTAGGAGATTTGGAAGTATAGGAAAGTAAATCCTTGGTTTATTTTAAAATCTGAGATCAGGGTGGGGATTACAGAGTTTTCTTACCATATCACCATACCCCCAAAGGCGAAGAGGGTGTATAGAATCTTCCATTTGTCCTAGTAGAGGATATACTTTCATGACCTCATGGATGTTATTGATTGTGGTGATATGTATGTTTAGGATGGATCTAATTTTGTGGATAACCATATGGAAATTAGGGATTTTAAGATGTGTACCATGCCTAAACATTCCACCCTTTTGGTTCCTATGTTATGGAAGCATGGGAGCATTCATGAGAGTTCTAGTGAGTTGGAGGGATATATACAGGGTCAGTATCCCAGGAATTTTGTGTAGTTTTTCTTTTAGCATGTGTAAATCAAGAAGGATGTATTTATATAGTGTGGATATTTTTTATGTTAACATATTAGATTATTTATAGATATATTTTTGGAAGTAGGGGATGGTACCACATGTAATTCCAATTCTCGGTATGCCAATAATTAATTTTATAAAAATATTAATTATATTTTATATTATGTATCAAGGATTTTGTGAATAAAATGGGATAACTATTAAATAGAATCTAATATAATAAATCTAAGAACATTTTTATGTCTAGAACATGAGTATTACCCTAGGAACAACCTATAATATATCAACGCAAAAATTTCATAAAAAAGCAACCATTGGCTGGCTAATTATTTTAAATTAATTATTAAACATATTTAATTAATTTAATTAACCAAACAATATTTTTCCAACTAAATATAGTATAATGGTATTATGTCTAGGTTTATCCAAATATTGATGGAATCATTAGTATATTTTTTCTACTCTCTCATTGGTTAATTTTTAACTAATTAGAACACCAGACCTAGGTAGATTGACACACATCGAATGAAGGGATACCTTTTATTCATTTTTTTTATAATGTTATTTATTGTATAATGATATAAAATTGTTCAAAAATATAAAATTTTCAATTATTACCCAATTTAGTAACTCTTTGAGATTCATTTAATTGAATCATGGATCTTTATAAAATATAATCCATTGCATTCACCATTGTACTAAGATTAAATTTCATATTCTTTTTTTCCCACATTGGATATCCATGTCTGTATTCATTTTCCAAAAATTCCTTGAAAATGACTGTTAAACTTTATATTTTTTTCCTCAATCTAAAAAATTCATTTCATTTTTTTCGGATGTACCATTGGGTCATGATTAGACATCACAGAATGAGATCGAGGGAAATTGCACCCGGGGACCCCCAAATAATTCACATGTAATGAATGAAATGATGAATAATGGAATAATTTAGTTGAATTTTTTGTTTTGGTTGTTCAATTTTTAGATCTAAGATCTTAATTAGAGACAAAAAATGATAAGAGATGCTTGTGGGGTGTTTGGATATCCCAAAAATGATTTAGAAATCTATTATCTGGCTAAAATATTGTTAAAATGTGTAATAAGGTTCCGCTTAGATTTTGGGTGAGAATCATAGATGAATCAATGGGAAAGATGATGATATTGAGCACTAGATTAGATCTATAATTTCTCTAAAAAAATTATATACTTCATTTTTTTCATACCAAATTTCATGTAGTTCCTATTTAGTCATGTCAATAGGGTTTTTGAGAATGTTATGGATAAAATGCCAAGTGGATGGGTTACACATAGTGTATCCCTCCCCTGATAGACAAGATATGTGTCTAATCACATGGGAGGGAACCTTTGTGGGTATACCCAATAAGGAATAATAATTTTACAGTCATATAAAGTCATTACATGAGTAGAACCCCATTCAGAAGGACACACAATGTACCAAAGTTCATATACAGGGGTAGACTTACCCAAACACAAACATATATTGCATGCATGACCTATGGTAAGTGAGTAATACAATTTATTACACCAACACACTACGTAGTATTATAAGAAATTTGATCTATGTACTGGTGGGTAAAATTTCAGGTAGAGAAGGGGTACCACACACCATTTGGGTCCACTTACATGTCATGTAACCTTTATTCCATTTTGAAAAATTCAACATCATTTGTCACCTTTATTTGGGATTGTATTTTAGCCCTTCAGTTTCATATCATCAGTTTTTTCCAATGTATAATTATATTCTTTCCTCCATAGTGGTTTTTGAGATTCTTTGAGAGATGTTCTAGTAATGGAACTTATTTAGGCGATACTCGAAGATGGTAGTGATCAGGCTAGATTTTCAAAGAGATTAGAGTGGAATCCTAGTGGGTATTGATGGGTACTCAATTTAATATCAAAGATGAAGACTCTAGTTGGGATGTTCATGTGTCTACTATGGAATATTAGAATGGAACCCACATATAAGAATTATGAATGGTTCAACATCCTAAATAATGTGTTTCTCCCTCTTATAGAGACATGGTATCAATCATCAACTATGAGAGTGGAGCCCTCCAACCCAGATTGGAATGGGTCCTCTTTCTACCATCTTAGGGGAAACCTTATATGTTATTAGGTAATTGGAACTCTACCACTTGAGTGGAACCTTAAATCTAGGTTGGGAATGTTTCCTTAACCGATAACAAGAGTTTAAACCTCTAGTTTTGTTAGTCATGAGTCCACTAATGATTACTACAATAGAACACATCATCTATACTATATGTTGATCCTTTTTTTACAAATAGAGTTGAACCGATAATTGGAGTCAGGGTAGGATTTCAATTCATATAAACAGTAGTGGAACCAGCCAGATAAACCAGATAATAGTTCTTTTACCTAGAAATTACTCCCCTTGACATTTAGGAATAATTAATACATTTTTATTGACATGGATGACACTCTCATAGATATAAAATATGATAGGAATCACTAATATACTCTTATAATTTTTATAAATATTTACATACATTGGTCTATGAGAGGAAGATCATAATTATCTCAAATTTAATAAAAAAAATTTGGGTTTATATATATATATATATCTGTGTGTGTGTGTGTCCATGTCATTGGAATTTCTACATTGTTTTTTGGTTGAGCTAGTTACTGTCTACTCCAATGGAGTATCTTACTAGTCCCCCCTTTAGCTTTCGGGGAGTGCTATTGGGTATGTGTATACTAACCCCTAAATAATCGTTTATGTATATGTCTTGTGTTATATAGTTGATGTATGGGAAAGTGGTGAATATATAAAATAGCAAGGATACCTGGTGAGGTGGATTGCATAAATTGGTCAAATCATGGTGATCAATATCATGGATCTATTAGAATCTAAATTTTCCAATTTTTGATCGTGGAAAATCTATCTATTTATGCATGTAATTTTCTCATATTAATTTTTAGTTTACATGGATGTACTATATATCTTCCATAGAGTTTATTCTTGAGTTTTTATTACTCTAGTTGTCTCTCCATTTTCTTTTATTCCTCTTTAATTTTTCATTATGAGTGTCGGGTGTGTATTTACAAGTACATTAAGAAAATTTATTTGATGTTATATATACATTATTATCGATATTTATAGACCCTGTCCAATAGAATATGTATTGGATAGTTTTTACCCAAGACATATTTTCATGGGTCATGAAAAATTAATTCAAAAATAATACAGTAAATATGTAAAAAGTTTTCCAAAAAACAAGTGATGCTCTGTGATACAGAATTTTTTAAAATACCTTGACCAGCAATCCATGGTAAAAAACAATGAAATAAATAATCAAACATGACAACCCCCCCCCCACATACTAGGAAATGGTATATGATACACTTCATAGTACACACATAAAAATAATCCTAGAAAATAATCGCATCAGATCCCACTAATAATGAGTCCTATAAATTGATATACAAACTAATATTGATTATCCATAGTCAATATCAGAAAAGGATACCACTATATGGTCCCATGAACACACTACTAATACTAATATCTCTTTCCAGATGCACCCAAGGTAACCAATGTGAATTTTTCAAAATCACATTTCATATCAATTCTATAAATCTCAAAAAAAATTAAAATACAATTAGATCAATTCATTATTTCGAAACACATTTCAATATCAAGAAAATGATTTTTGAGAGTAAAACCTATTTTGGAACACATTTTATTTTCTAATAGAAGATTCGTGGCCACATTTTAACTGAAATAAAAGGACAGAAAAATCTAATTTATAATGAAAAACATGAAATTCATAAAAATTAGCCGTTGTATAGAAACTCATACCTCAATATGAAAGAATAAAATCTCCCTTCAACAATAGTTACTATAAACCAATAGAACGCCTATCTAATTAAATTTCATGATATGAAACTAAATAAAATTAATATAAAACTCTATTTTATAACAAATAAACATATAGTTTCATCCAAAAAAGAGTATTAACCATAACCTTATAAGAAAAATAAAAAAGGTACAACATGAGACAATAAACCCAACCAAACAAGTGACTAATCACCTAATGAAGCAATCTTGAAGGTTATGGGTCACACAAAATCTCATAGAAAGAGACTCTAAGTTATGTGAAAGGAAGAATTCATTAGATAACATTATGAGATATATTTATATCATTATTTAAATAATGTATTGTAGGTGGTTGTATTACAAGATGAGTGGTGAATTTTAGTTTTAAAAAACATTAGTTTAAAAATGTATAAAATGAATAAATTGAAAACCCACATTAAGAAAAGGATCATATTCAGACAAGGAACTATTCTCAATTAATTTAGTTATAAAGATGATTTTGATACATCCATGTAAAATAATAATAATAATAAATAGTATGATTATATTGTTATTAGGATAGATGCAATTATATCAATGTAAATTAACCACAATAATATAATATTCAATTATAAAAAAATAAATAGATTGGATTAATTGAAGATCCGATTAACATATTAATTTTTTTCATATTTAGATATGTTGAGACAAAAAATATAAAACCAGCACAATCAAAAAATATTTTTTGGAAAAAAATAAAACAGTAAAATCAATATAATAATTACTTATAACAACATAAAAATTAAATCTCTTTAAACCGTAAAATTAAGGTTTAAACATACAATAGGTAAAGGTATCCCTTATTTTATAATATTAAAAATTTATGTCATTCCTCAGAAAGAAATTCCCTCAATAAAAATATTGGATTTGTTCTTTATGTCTATCCATGACATCCCTCAATGTGATGGATCATCTCTATCCTTTTATCCTCGCAAGCTCTTGATTAGAATAAAAAAATATATGTCTTGTTATCCTAGTAATACCATAATCATGTGATCTGATTCTCAGTCTTATTATCCCCACAATCCCTTAAAAATAATAACATATTGAAAACATCATTTAAAAACAAACATAATTATTTTCAAGGCAACGTGACAAGGCTCTCCCAAAAAGACAACACTCTAAAACAATTTCAAAAGTCTACAAAAATCCATTCATGCTTTTTAACTCTTAGAGCTCTAAAATAATTAAAACATAAAATGAAATTGATCAGTACTATGGAATCTCATTAACACTAATATATTTTTACTAATGGGTATTTATAATAAAATACCCAATGGTCATATTTTCTTGGGTTTTTTTGGTAATGACTTGGACACCTGAAATATAAGAAGATCATTCGAAACTAATTTTATAATGGTTTATTGAATTACAAAATTACAGTATAAAATATTATCAATTATGATAGATATCAGTTTTTTATAATAAAAATTTTATATTAGTTAGTCCCTGGTATAACCATATAAACATTATCATGATAATCTTTATGAGTGTGAAATCAGTTTTTATTGGTTCTGAAATTAGTATGATTATAAAAAAAAATCTTTTAAAATACATGATATAATGTATGAAATCTGATATGATAAAGGTAAATATGATTTCTATCAGACTCATAACCATTATGATAATCATAATGAAAAATATTACTCTATATTATTGAATACATTAAAACTAATTCTATGTATGGTAAATGAATATGCTTTTTGTAAAAACATTATAAAAACACATTTCACATAAATGGTTAGTAATTACTTATTTATGAATCTATTTTTTTATTTCCATAAAAAAGAAATAGAATATTCATAAGTATAAAATTTGACTCAACACTCTCCCATCCGGGGGAAATAATAAAACATAAATTGAAAATAACATTGAAAAACATATAGTCTATTTAATTTTTTGTAAATCAAATTCATATTTTAAAAATAAAATTTTCACTTCCCCATAGTTTTTTAACTCTTAAAAATATTATGAAGAACATTTCAAACTCCCCTTTAGGATAATAAAATCCCTGAAGGATGGGATTATCAACCTTAATAATAGATTTTCTTCATGAGAATGAATTTATACACCATTTTTTTGAATTTTCTCTTAATAAGTTCTTAACACCTTTCTAATAATTTCTAACCCTTTGTGGCTTACAAAATTAATTGGAAATGTAATGAGTTTACCATAAAGGTTTAGTAAAAAGTATATAAAAAACAAAATAATGTTTTAAATAATCATCCACAAAAATAATAAAATAATATTGAATTAATCATAATTGAAAAAACAATCAAAATTTTATTTTTAGATGAATAAATAATTCATTTAATACAATTTCTAAAAAATTATTATAAAAATATATATAAATAGAAAATATTTTAATCCTTGTTCATCAAGGATCACACTATAGAATTTATGTTCTTGATCCCTTTTATGTATTCTTCAAAATTTCATGTAATTTATATTGAGGCGAATATTTATTTTCCTAGATTAAAATTATTTATTCTAATACTCCATTTTAATTAAGAAAATATATGATGTCATCTTTGATGAATTTATGTCTTCACAACTCTCATTGAAGATATTATTTCTTCCCATTTTCCTCATTCACTTCATTAATTTGGTTAATAGTTGAATACCTGAATTTTTTCACAAATTTCACCTTATCTATCAAAACAATAGATTGATTTTTTGAATGATTTTGTAGATTCATTCATATTCTTCTTCATATATTTTATATTATATTCATGAGAATTTATATTGGAATTGAAATTTTGAGAACATTATACCACATCATTTCATGAATTCTTATGAGGTTAAGAACTTTCTTGAAGAACTTTGAGATTATCCACATTTTGAATTAGAATATTTTTTAAACATTAATGGATTCCAATTTTTTGAATTGATTTTAATGATTTATATCCACCATATATTATAATATAATTAAGGGATTGTTCGCAAGAGTCTATATAAATACTATATTATATAATGAAATCATTTAATGGTAATTCTATTCACGAAATATGATATTTCAATTATAGTGAGTTGAGATTGACTATTTCAGATTTCAACTATTTTATTTTTCTTTTATCGTCATTATTTAAAACTGAGTTTTCCTATCGATATATATATTTATTTCAATTATAAATTTCAATGATTACATTATCATTATTATCTTCTTTATCATCTTATATATTTTAGTTTTCATGATTCTCAACTATGTCTGGTGAAGAATCAGCTTTATCCTTTGAAGGAAGATTTCCTTCAATAAACATTTAGTTTCATCATCATCATTAGTATAAGAAGGTAGATATAATTATTAATCATTAATTAATTTTCAAATAATCTTTTTGGATTCATAATTTGCATATTCATCACCATCATTATTCTATTTTTCATCTTCATCTACAATATTTTCATCATCACACACTTCTTCAATATAAATTTCTTCATATTCGAATTATTCGTGAATAAATACTCTTTATATCTATAATTTATAAATTCTTATAGTTATTTCCCCCATTTATTTAATAAACATCATATAGAGTTTTGACTATACTTCCAAATTAGGTGTATAAGAATGTACCAGTTCAGATGATTTTTCCCGATCTTCATGGGGTACTGATTGATCAAGAAATTTTTCCTTTCCATTCCCTATGATATAGGATAATTTTACACCAAACATATTAGTTTAATGTAAATTCAATCATTAATATATATTTTTGGTTTGGATTGAGTGTGAAGTAAAGAAAAATATGATGAGACTACCTCAACACCCTTTATTAATGAATCTATAATCCTTTCTACATATAGTTTCTTGTGATAATTCTTATACTTTTCATATTTTTTTTAATATTATTAGAAACATTAATTATTAATGAGACATCCTCAACACATTTTATATTTTGAATAAGCACCACCCAATATGTCAACAAACATTTTTGATTATTAATCAAATACAAATGTAATTTTATTAAGAGTATCATCACTAAAGAAATGGATTGTCAATCCCTTAGAGTTTGAAAAATTTGTAATGATGAAATATTTCCTGGAATCCAACATTAAAATTCTTAACAAAGATAGAAACATGATTATATAATACTTAATGGATCAGGCCTTTAGGGGTTTCATGGTATGAAAAATGTATCTATTAAGATCTATCATTCTCATAATCACAAGAAAATTCAAAACAGAAACATTAGTCACCGTTAATATATCACAATATCCTTTCCATGAAATGTGTAATCCTTGAATATAATGTGGAATAACTCGATTATCTGGTGTAGCATGAGTGAACTTCTAATATTTTTCATCGTGAACAAAAAAAATTTCTCCATATAATATTTATTAATAGAACCAGCGTTTTCTTGAATACGGTAGAAATCACAATGGACATCTCGATCTGATGGAATTATTAGCATACTGGTTGGTTATATATATTACACTTTATACCCTTTTCATATATCCAAAAGTAAAATTTTTGTTTTCCATATTCTTCAAAAAAATAACAATTTAATTGAAATACCAAAAAAATGATGATAAATCAAATAAAAATCCATATCATGATCTCTTATACCTATTGACTCCTATTCATGGAATTATTTTATATTTCTTAATAGAGAATCTTAATTCTCAAAAAAAATATTTTCCGACTAACCTTTCACAAAAAAAACACACTACTGGAAGTCCAAATAAATCAACGTAGTATTCTGATATAAACATGAGATTTATAAATAATGATATTTTTAGAGACTCAAGGATTTTGAGAGAAGAAACACATTGGGGAAGAAACACTAATATTTTAGATAGGGCCACATGGGGTCTCCATTGTATCTACAATGAAATATAAATTTCATATTCAAAAATAAATTAAAATGGTTCAGATTAAACCACATATAATTTGACACTAGAGAGTGGTATGAATAGAGATTTAAATATTTTTGAATAGTTGAGGTTGTTTCAAAAAATCTTATTGATTCTAAATAATAATTTTAAATTTATTTAAATTATTTTCAAAACATTAAAAAATGATTATAAAAATAATGAAAAAATTGTTATGATTTAGTGAAATGATAAAGAATATAAAATGAAAAAATCTTCTGTATCATATGGAAATATCAATATGAAAACATTTTATTTCATTAATTTTTTAATCTAATTACATTTACATTGTTTTTTTAATTGAATATGGTAGTTTGAATATAAAATATATATATATTTTTAATAATTCTTAAAAAAGTCTTTTTGAATAAAACCGTATGTGATATTTTAGATGTCAGGACCCATCCCTCGGGGCCCATGTCGTGACTACCCCAAGCCCGCCTTCTATAGGCTGGGGGCTGACGACTAGCACCAAAGGTGTAAATCCCTAAACTGGGAAGGCATTGCCTTTATAACATGAAACACCCACAATAGAGTATGAGATGGAAACAAAACACTAAATAAAACTGTATACAAAAGGAGTGTTGAAATGTAGTGGGGGGGGGAATATAAGTCCAACTGTAAAGTACAAGCAGAAGAGAAAAGGGAAAACATCTCACGGATCGTCCACTGGGAAATCCTACCTAAAGGGTAGGTACATATAGCCTCTATAGCACTCCACGTCCATTCGTCTACTCTGGGCACCGTCACACCTTGTTGTCCACCTCCGGGTACTGTCCAGTCATGGTGCTCTAAAACACATACAACGTTGTCCGTCATCTGCATCCAACACAATGAGGTTCGGGCATAGCCTGTGTAAGGGGTAAGTATAACGATACTTAGTTGGGACCCCAAGACCCTCAAGGTCTCACAAACTCCAACAAGGATAAACCAAAAATATATGTTTTCAATAGATAACCTCACATATGTATATTCCCATACATATATTTATGTTATCATGTAATCCATATCCATCATGAGGTAATCTCAAAAGTTACTGACTCAGCACAAACCAGGATTTTATTCTAGTGGTGGTATCAAGTAACATCCCCAGTCACAGTGTCTAAACCTCGGCTTCTGGGTAACTCCTCCTTGATGGAGTACAGTGGGTCTACCTCATCACACAGAGGTGATTCCCACTAACCTTGGACTACTGAGGTACTTTTCCTGTCGAGTAGTGTGGGTCTGCCGCATCACACCGAGGAGCTCCCCACCATGGCTCATCCGCGTCACACAGAGGTACTCCCCCTCATAGCCTGCTGAGGTATTCCTCCGGTCAAGTATTGTGGGTCTACCATATCACACAGATGTGCTCCCCACTATGGGTATTCAACAACACCAAGTCACTCCCCATTGGGCTAGTTGAGTCACTCCGAGTCAAATCAGTCAGTAGTCATCAGGTCTCATCCATCTACTAGGTCTCGGCGCTATGCTCACTCATCTTCAAATGGATCCTCTCCACATGCTACTTTTAAATGATCCAACTATCATGAAGTCCCATGTAGAATTATCTCAATGGTCCACCACATCATAGGGGTCTCAAAGCAATAGACGACATGTCAATTGGAAGCTCGGTCTGTGAGTTATTAGTCTTTTAGTCACAGGGGCCCGGTTGGGTTTGTGCACGATCCAACCTGACCGTATCTCAACATTACCCCCGAACTCCAATGGGGTATACTCAATGGGACCATCACGCTCCAAGAATACCATCTCCGCTGATGATTTGTCAATAAGTCATCTGGTGTCAATGATATGGACAAGGAATGTAAAGGGTCAGTAGTGGGCCCGAGTCAGGTCCGACCCTATCAAAATGACCCGACCCAACCAAGTTTGGGTCAACCTAGTCAGACCTGTTGGGTCTTACCCGACACATTGGGTGAGCCATCCAATTAGGTTCGTCCCGTCCTGCGGTTCCCCATCCAGCAGGCCGTGTGGTTGGTTTGGACCGGGCTCGGGGCTGATTTGACACATAGCGCCATGAGAGTGTGTCTTGGGAGGCACAAGGTGTGTGTGCCAGGCATGGTTATACCGGGTGCACGGGGCGCGCGGGCCGGTGAGGTTCAGTCGGGTGCACCGAAGGCGGTCAGGCGGTGGCCTAGCAGGCCAGCTGGCAGCGGAACATGCTAAGCAGCGACTGATGAGGCTGAGCGACGGCCAGGTAGGGCGCCAGGGGGCCGGCTGGCAATTGAGGCACACAGGTTGCATGGACGGCCGAGCCAGCGTGGCTCAGCACGACCTGAGGAAGTCGTCTGGGGCGCAGGGGAGGCCGGTAGCCTCTGAGAGTTGGGGGGCTCGAGCCGGCAGGGTTGTGACTGGGGTCATCGGCTGGAGGGTCACGGTTCGGCCTAGATGATAGGAGTTCCATTTGGGTGGCGCAGTTTGCGAAGCCTGCGGGTAGCGCTGCCTTTGTCGTTGCTGCCTTCGTCATTATCTCACGTCATCGTCGTGCCAATGATTATCACAAATAAGAATGGAGGAGGGGTCATGTCATGTTGTTTTTGCCTACACCCTCCGCGTTTAGGGTAGTAACAATTAGTTCATCAAGATAGAAGTATGATGAACAACAACTTACCCACAATAATTCCTTTCCAACCGAAGAATAATATTCAAGGAAAAAATAAACATGTAATAAACCCCCTATCTTTCATCGATGTTCGAAGTTGATGTCACGAAATGTAGATGAATAAGATCATCACTCGTCGTGTCTACAGCACACTTCCAATCCCACGTTTCGTCGGCTGTGGAAGATGCTCCACGTCGATTAGTACCCGGGTAAGAAGTTCAAAGAGGATCGTTACCGGCATTCTTCATTGGAATAATGCATTCTTTGTTCTTCGTTTGGATATGGGGTTCTTCGTTGGAGAATTATAATCCTCCCAAGCTCGCCTCTCCCAAATATTATACCCAAATTCCAAAGTGAAAAGATAGCCCCCCTCCAAATAATAGTTATTCTATTATTTTAGATTATTGGGTTTAAAATTGAAAATGGAAATATAATTAACTTAGTTCCCCCTTAATTAATTTAAGACTCATTGCATAAATTAATTAGGGTAGTTGGATCCATAAAGGTGCAGGGTTGGTGGAACCATTAAGTGGGGAGTTGAGGTGGTTTTAACCTCATGTGGTCCCCACCACATTAAAAATTATAAGAGGTTTAGAAATTGGGGGGCCCCACCTCCATAACCTCTCATGAGAGGTTATGGTGTGGTGGTCCCACCTCCATCTTCCAACCTCCACAAGGAGGTTATAGATCCAGTGGGACCCTCCTCCAAACTCTCAAATGGTGGATCAAATAAAAATAAATTGAATCTCACTTTATTTTATTAATCTCCATTAATACCCAAAAACTAACTTATGTTCTCGAGTCACTACTATCGAAGTGAATGTCTCTTTAAGAGAATATTGGCGCTGTGAGTTAAACTGTGCCCTCATATTTTAATTTAGAGCACCGGTTCAAAAGTTATTAAAACATGCCCGTGCATTTACTAAACATACCCCAAAAAAAACTTCAGAAATTGATTCTAGGAACACTGGGCCTTGGAATCATGCACCATCATTTTTTGCGGACTAAAAAGTTTCCCATGTATTTAAGAAAAAAATTCCCATAGAATTTTTGAGTCTTTACATTCTACCCACCTCAGGGCTTTACATCCTTGTAAGATACAACTCGAACTAAGGGATCATGTGAGGGTACTAAGAACGTATATGACCCTCCCGCTCCGATGTGCTATCCTGTAGGTTCAAGTGCTACCAGTGAACAATCAATAGAGGTATAGATCATCCACATTGGACCCAATCCTATAGATCCTCAATCTCAACTGGAACCTTCGTAAAAGTCACCCCATAATTAACGTCTATCTCTCCATGGTCGATGATGTGATACGGGTCGTGCACGTATCTCCTCAACTGAGATACACAAAATATGTCTTGCACCTGGTGCAAAAAAGGTAGAAGATCCCAGTGGTAAGCCACCTCGCCTACTCTGATATGGTCTTGGAAGGGTTTGATAATCCTTAGAGATAAATTGCCACCTCAGCCAAATCTCTGTAGTCCTCATTAAGGTGAGATCGGTAGAAAGACAAGGTCACCATCCACGAACTCCAGAGGTCTCCATCTCTTGTCAGAATACAAATTCTATTTTCCTGGTGCATTTTTCATCCCCTCATCGATGATCTTCACCCTCTTCGTGGTTGCTCGTACTAGCTCTGGTCCCACTAGTGATGACTCCCTAGGGTCAGTCCAACACAAGGGTGATCTGCATGGTCTCCCGTATAACACCTCAAAATGTTCCATTCCTATGGTGGTGTGATAGCTGTTATTGTATGAAAACTCCACCAATGGTAAGTGATCCTCCTAGATACGACCGAAGTCAATGACACAAGCACAGAGCATGTCGTTGAGGGTCTGAATGGTCTTCCAAATCTAACCATCTGCCTGAGGATGGAAGGCGGTGCTCAGAAGAAGCTATATCCTGAAATCCTCCTACAACCCCTTCCATAACTGGGAAGTAAACCGTGCATCACAATCAGAGACAATCATGGAAGGTAATCTATGTAGCCTCACAATCTCATGCATGTAGAGTCTTC
Organism: Viscum album; assembly: GCA_963277665.1. Classification (NCBI taxonomy): domain Eukaryota; kingdom Viridiplantae; phylum Streptophyta; class Magnoliopsida; order Santalales; family Viscaceae; genus Viscum; species Viscum album. The sequence continues at coordinate 2,071,220,637 of OY728132.1, forward strand.
CCAAGCTCTCAATTGAACCCTGGTCTCTGATCAGTAGAAAGTGTGCCAACTAGGTGAGTCGGTCAATGATCACCCAAATCAATTCGTGACCCCTGGATGTATGTAGAAGACCCATCACGAAGTCCATGGATATCTCATCCCACATCCACTATGGGACCTCTAAAGGCTGAACAAAGCCTAATAGTACCTTTTTACTTGCCTTCACTTGATGAATAGTGAGCCCTTGAGAGACAAACTCTGCTACTGACTACTTCATACCTAGCCACTAATGTAGTCGTTGAAGGTCCTGATAGATCTTCGCCACTCATAGATGTACCGTTATAGGGGATATGTGTAACTCCCTCAACACTTCCAACTATAGAGACACTGGTACCATAGTACACCCTTTGAAGAGGATGACATGCTCCCCACCTTCATAAAATCTATCAGGTGCCTGCCCAGTGGATATCCGAGCACGTCGTGTTTCGTAGTCAGCATCCCCATGTTGTTCCTCCCTAACTCGCTGAAGAAGTGGGGGAGTGACTATAAGGGACTGAAGGAAAGCTACTATATCTCTATCCACAAATATTATCTACAAAGAGGCTTGCTGATTCGTCACTTCGCCTAGTAGTTTTATACCAGATCTCTTATAGAGTGTATCTACGACAACATTCCCCTTTCTAGGTGTATATACTATCTCTAAGTCATAGACCTGGAGGAACTCAAGCCAACGTCGTTGTCTTGGGTTCAGGTCCTTCTAAGAGAAGATATACCTGAGACTCTTTTGATCAGAGTACAGTGTAAAACGTTCACCCATCAGATGGTGTTGCCACATCATCAAGGAAAATACTACTACTACTCACTCCAGGTCATGGATTGCATAGTTCTGATCGTGCTGTCTCAATTGCTGAGAACCATACACGACCACTCTTCACTCCTGCATCTAGACACAACCAAGTCCTGTCTCTGATACGTCGCATTAGACTATATACCCCATGCCTTCATTTGGAATCCTCAAGATGGGGGGCACTAGTCAGCCTCTGCCTCAACTCCTGAAAGCTATTATGACATCTCTCCGACCACACGAAGGGTTTCCCCTTCTTCGTCAAGGTTGATAGTGGTACTGTAACTCTGGATAAGAATGGAAAAAACCTCTGGTAGTAACCGACCAAACCCAGGAAACTTTGTGCTCCGTTACACTCCTGGGTGGCTCCCAAACAAGTACCGCCTCAATATTCACAGGATCCACTGCAACTCCAGCCTCCAAGATGACGTGTCCCAATAAGTGAACCTCCCAGATCCAAAACAAGAACTTCGAGAGCTTACCATAAATTTAGTTCTCTCAAAGTGTGTCCAATACTACCTGTAAATTGTAGGCATTCTCCTCCTCAATATTTGAGTATATCAGTATGTCATCGATGAAGACTTCGACAAAGCGATCGAGGTATGGCTGGATGATCCTGTTCATGAGTCCCATGAACACTGTTGGAGCATTGTTTGTGCCGAATTGCATAACCAAGAACATTTAGGGGTCGTCCCGACATCTAAAAGTGATTTTCTGCATGACCCCATCTTGAGATCTGGGCTGGTGATAGCCTGATCTGAGGTCTACCTTCGAGAACCACAGTGCTCCTTTCAGCCGATCAAAGAGGTCATCAATCCCTGGGAGTGGGTACTTTTCCTTCACGATCACCTAGTTCAGGTGACGATAGTCAACACAAATCCTCAAGCTACCATCTGCCTTCTTAGCGAATAGAATCTGGGTAGCCCAGGGAGAAACACTGGGCTGAATGAATCCCTTCTCATGCAAGTCCTCTAGTTATACCCATAGCTCATGATGCTCCGTGGAAGCCATACGATATGATAGTGTAGATATCGGTGTCGTCTCGAGGTACATGTCATTGTAGAATTCCACCTCTTTTCAAGGGGGTAGTCCTGGAATACCGTCAGGGAATACATCAGTGTACTAGTCCACCAATACAGGATAGCTCGGACTCTCCACATCAACTACTATGAGGGTAAGGTAGGATAACTGATTAGTGATCGGATGCACCCTCCTCCAAATAAGTCTTTCTTGTGCTCCAATGACTCCCTTCTCACTGGTGAAGGTAAGCCTAGTCCCATCCATGTGGACACATCGAACTTTGCACCGAATATAGTCGATCTAAGAATGGACTGTAGATAACCATTCTATACCCAAGATGATGTCATAAGGCCTCGACACCACTACTAGGAGATCCTAGTCGAAGCTCTCACCTCCAAGAGTAAGATCACTCTACCGACACTAGTGCGAAATTGTCAAGTCCGCTCCAATAGGAGTCTCTAGCCGTAAGGATTGAGCCAAAGGCTCCATCAGAATCTCCAAGCTCCGATATTGGGTAGTGGAAATGAAAGAGTGATTGGCACTTATATCTATAAGAACTACAACGATGGTGGATTAGACACATATCATACCTCGAATCATCTCTGGAGCACCATGATCGTAACCCTCAGCTACCTGGGGCTGAGCTCTCCCATTTCCACCTACTCCCTACGGCCGAGGTGGTCCTCCTGGTGTTGATGGAGGTAACACCTCCTAATGTCATTCACCTCCAGCTGCGTGACCATCTCCTCTTCCACGTCCGCCTACTCCCTGCGGACATCCTCGATTGAATCTTTGTCTCTACCAGGGCAGTCCTTTGACTGTCTGATGATCTTATGAATGGTGGGTCAGACAGTCATGATCCATGTGACCTTGGCCGCCGCATGAGTAATACTGCCCGTTCCTTGAATTTATGTCTCTGCCCAGGGTGCCCCACAAAACTGATTCTGAGTCATGTGGTTGTCAACCCATGGGTTTTTCCTCTTGGACCTTTGAAACATCTGACTGCTTCCAGGTGCAAGAGACTGCACTACATGTTGACAAGTGGTGGGTCTCACTGCTGGAGACTGGTCTGCAAGGAAACTCTCCACTAAGAGGGCTCTCTCCAACACCCCCACCTGCGTCGGGATGCTGAGAGAGATCATCAAAGCCCTGATCTCTCACCTAATCCCCAGCTCAAAGGTCCAAGCCCCGAAGAATGGGCCCCACGCCATATCTGTGGAGTAACATGAGAGTTTGGTTAACATCGCTGACTATTGTGCCACCATCATGCTTCCCGACTGTAGTTGAAGTAGATCCTGTATCTGCACTTCACATAGGGTGGCTGCGATGAAATCTTCCCGAAACAGGCTCTTGAAGTCTGCCCAGAGTAGTGTCATCTCCACGTGTACCAGGAGCATCAGGCTCCACCATCTTCCCATTACTACCTGTAGAAGACTGGCAGCAAGAATCACCATGAAGTCATCTGGTGTCCCTACCAGTCGAAAAACTATCACGATAGCTTCTAACCAATCCTCAACTTCCTGTGGGCCCATATCTCCCCTGTAACTGGTGTCATCTATGACTAGAAATCATGAAACTCACTCAAGTGGTGTGCATCATCTGCTTCTAGGGCTTGTGGCATCGGTGGCCTAATGGGAAGTGGTGGCCCTAGTACCTTCGCCTGTAAAGGGCCCTGCACCGAGGCCTTATTGCTCAACGGGATCTCTTTGCGTTCAACTCCTAGGAATCTCGCTGGTTTTTGGCGGGGAGGCATCCTGAATGAAACAGATGTGACACAGTCATATATTTATACCTGGTGAGATGACCTAACTGAGATGACATAAAGAAAACTTTTCAAAATACACACCCAATCACTGTTTTCGTTCACTGAGTCGGAAATCTGTACTCAGGGTCATGATGTATGGATACATATGTCTCCGCACAAATAGTAGACTCCCTAAAATAAAAACCACACATAGTACCCTCAACGCTACTGCTTCACAGAAAAGATCAGAGTCCTAAGTTCTACGGAACAACTGATTCCTCTGATACCAATTTGTCCCGACCCATCTGCCGTGGTCCATTCCGTGACTACCCCACGCCCACCTTCCATAGGCTAGGGGATGGCGAGTAGCACCAAATGTGTAAATCCTTAAACTAAGAAGGAATTTCCTTTATAACCTGAAACATAAACATCATAGTACAAGCTGGAAACAAAACACTAAATAAACCTGTATACAAAAGGAGTGCAGAAAAGTAAAAGGGGTGGTGGAAATAAAAGCCCAACTATAAAGTACAAGGAAACTAAATGTACAAGCACTAGAAGAAGGTAAAATATCTCCTGGATCATCCACTGGGAAATCCTACCAGAAGGGTAGGAAGAGATAGCCTCCACAACACTTCATGTATGTCTGTCTCCTCCGTGCACCATCACGCCGTGTGGTCCACCTCTTGGTACCATCCAGTCCGGGTGCTCTCAGCCTCAGTCAACGATGTCCTTCATCTACAACCAACACTATGAGGTGTGGGCATAGCCATTGCGGGGGTGAGTATAACGATAATCATTAGGGATGGAGAGACCCTCAAGGTCTCATAAAATCCAACAAGGATTAACCACAAAAAATACAAATTCAATAGACATCCTCATTTTGGTATATTCCCATACATATACCTAAGTTATCAAGTAATCAATCTCAATCATGAGATAAACACAAAATTTACTGACTCTGCTCAAACTAGGATTTTATTATAGGGGTAGTATTATATAACATCCCCAGTCACACTGTTGAAGCCTTAGCTGCTGGAGAAATCCTCTTCTATCTAGTACATGGGGCCCACTGTGTCACATAGAGGTGCTTCCCAATAACATTGGACTACAGAGGTACACCTCATGTCGAGTACTGTGGGTCTGCCGCATCACACAGAGGAGCTCCCCACTGTGGGTTTGTTGCATCACACAGAGGTCCCCCCCCCCTCAAAGCCTACTAAGGTACACTTCCTATCGAGTATCGTGGTACTGCCGCCTCACACAAAGGCACTCCCCACTAGGGTAGTCGAGTCAGTTTGAGTCAAATCTGTCAGCAGTCGTCCGGTCTTAGCTAAATCCTATTTCTTCGCGTGAATGATCACTCGTCCCAAGGAGGATTGGATCCACAAGCTATTTTTCGATGCTACAACTATCTTAAAGTCCCATGTAGATGTATATCAACGGTCCTCCACGTAATAGGGGTTTCAACGCAATAGACATCGCTTCAATCGGATTCTCGATTTGTGAGTTATTAGCCTTTTAGTTCCGGGGGTCTAGTTGGATTCGTGTACGATCCATCCTGACTATATCTCAAAATTACCATGAACTCCAGTTGGGTATACTCAAAGGGACCATCATGCTCCAAGAATACGAGCAGCGCTGACGATTCATCAAATAGTCATCAGGTGCTAAAGATATGGCCAACGAAAGTAAAGGGTCAGTAGAGCGCCCTGGTCCTGTCCGACCCGATCGGACCGACCCAGCCCAACCCAGCCCAACACAGTCTAGGTCGTCCCGGTTAGACTTGTAGGGTTTGGACCGACCCATTGGGTAGGCTAGCCTATTAGGTTTGTCCCAGCCTGCTAGGCCAAGCCCAGTACGACGCGTGGGTGGTTCGGCCCGGGCTCGGGGCCGATTCGGCCCGGAGTGCCGCAAGAGTGAGGCTCAGTGGGCACGGGGCGCGTGGGCCGGCGCGGTTTGGTCGGGCGCATGAGAGGCACCCAAACAAGCCAGGCGGCAGCCAGGCAGGGTGCGGTCAGGTCGGTCAGGGCGTGAGGTGGGTCGACGGGCGGTCGGGGCACCAGAGAGGTGGGGGCGGCCGAGAGGTTAAGAGATCGGGTCGGCGCGGTTCGGTGTGGCTTGGGCCAGTGCAGGCCAGAGGTGTGCGGCCGGGGTGCACGGAAGCCTGAAGGCGGCCAAGAGTCGGGCGACATGGGCCGAAGGTGGTGTGGTAGTGGGGTCGGTCAGAGTGCTGCAGTTCTTCCGGAGCACCGCGGGGGAGGCACGGTTTGCAGAGGCCACTGTAGTGCAGTCATTCTCATTTCCACCTTTGTCGTTCCATCGCCTCATCCCCATGCCGTAGATTATCACAAAGAATGGAGGAGGGGTCGGGCCATGATGTTTTGGCCCTCACCCTCCACGTTTAGTGTAGTAAAAATCGGTTCATCAAGATAGAAGTACGATGTACAACAACTCACCCACAAAAATTCTTATCGAACCGAAGAAGAAGATTTAAGGAAATCATCAACATGTAATAAATTCCCTACCATTGATCGATGTTTGACGATAAATTCATGGATAGTATATGAATAAGATCGGCATTCATTGAATCCTCTGCACACTTCCAATCCCACCTTGCGCTAGCTGTGGAAGATGCTCCACGTTGTTAGGTGCCCAGGGAAGAAGTTTGAAGATGATCATTTATGGCATTCTTCGTTGGAAGAACGCTTTCTTCATTAGGAGATGGGGTCTTCATTGGAGAATTGTAATCCTCCCAAGATCTCCTCTCCCCAATATTCCACCAAAATGCAAATGTGAAAAGATAACCCCCTCCAAATAATAGTTTCTCTATTATTTTAGATTATTGGGGATAAAATTCAATATGGTGAATTAAATAACTTGGATCCCCATTAATTAATTCATGAGTGATGGCTTAAATTAATTAGGGGAGTTGGCTCCATTAACTTGGAGGGGTGGTGGAACCATTAATTGGGGAGTTTAGGAGGTTTAAACCATGGTTGGTTCCCACCACATTAAACATGTAGAGGAGGTTTAGACCTTGGGTGATCCCCACCTCCATAACTTCTCATGACAGGTTATGGTGTGGTGGGCCCACCTCTAACTTCCAACGTCCTCAAGGATGTTATATATCCCGTAGGACCCACTTTCAAACTCCAACATGGCGGCTCAAATAAAAATAATGTGAATCTCACTTTATTTTATTATTCTCATCGAAAAACAAAAAATAACTTATCTTCTTGACTCACCATCATTGAAGTGAAAGTCTCCTTAAGAAAATATCGGCATTGTGAGTTCAATGCTTCCCTTTGATTTCAATTTCGAGCACTGGTTCAAATTTTATTAAAACCCTATTATAAGTTTACTAAACATACCTGAAAAAAACCTCAAAAATTGATTCCGAGCACACTGGGCCTCATTATGATGCGTCGTCATTTTTCCAGACTCGTAAAAATGCCATATATTTATGAAATAAATTTCCATGGAATTATCGAGTCCTTACATTATAAATAAAATATAATTATGATTTTATTTTTAATCTTAATTTTAAGAACAAATGTATCTAGAATGTTTATAATATTTGACAAGTCTTATTTTTTTAGGTATACTATATCTGAATATTTTTAGTGAAATATTATTTTTGAGGCTTATTATGAAACTTTTTTTAAAAATAAAAATATGAAAAACCAAAATAATTGAAAAATTAAAAAACATCAATAATCCCTATATAAAAGTAGTATTTTAATATTAGGAGATGGGAAAAACTATGTATATATGAAATATAACATTACATTCATCATTACTAGATTCATTTAAATGTATTGAAACATATTATAAGGTAATGGTTTTATAAAAATGTCTCTATATAGTTTCTGTAGTCCAATGAATTGTAAAATGGCATCTCCTTTAAGTGTGTAATCTATAATAAGTGCTGCTTAATGTCTATGAGTTTTGGATATTATTTTATTTTATAGATATTATATAAGTAAATGGAACTAGTATTATCATATAGTATTATAGTTTTTGTAAAACCCATTCCATAGTCAGTGATTGTGTGTTTCATCTAAAATATTTGATAAAAACAACTTTTAACAAACAAATATTATTCTTTGGTAGTGGAAATTGATGAAAAGTATTGTTTCAAACAATAATATAAAAAAATGAATCTACTAGGATATGACATGTTTTTAGGGAAGTTTTCTATCCATTATAAAACCACCAAATTCTACATTTGGGAAAAATATATTTAAAAAGAACATCCAAAATAATAGAAAAGTCTTAAATCCATAGTCCTGTTATGATAAGAAATTTCGTTTTCCCAAATTTTGATTGGATTACATTTTATTATTTCGAGATCATTCACATCATAATATGAATAACATTATATGTATTCAACTTTTATGTATGTTTATTAAACTTCATATCAATCCCATATATGCTTTTTGATTAAGTCAGTTCGCATACTCATCGGGATCAGGTGTATTTGAGGTCCTGATAGAAGTACTAAAAATATTATTTGTATCATATCCAAACTTCTAAATAATCTATTTTATATAATAATGTTGAGATATAAATGTTCACTACTATTTTTGTAAAAAATATTAAACCATTAATAAATGGTAACTCACCCATTATACTCATCTCAATCATAGATTCCAAAAGTTCCAAAACAGAATATGATAAGGATTCATGTGTTGATCCAAATATAATTTAATAATTTTTTTTGAATAGTCATAATGATTGTGTTAACTTATTTCATAAAAATATTTCGATCTCAGACACCCTTAACAAAATTGTTTTATAATATAAGTCCTTTTAATATATAACACTGAACATTAGGGCATTGATTAAGTATTTATAAATTATTGTTATATTTATAAACATACTGAATATGTTTGTTATTTTAAAAAATAGGGTGTTTATCAAAAAAAATTATTTCTAAACATAAGAGTGAAATAAAACAAACTTCACATAAATTTTAAAATATTAGAATTTAAATTGTACTACAAAGGCTTATAGAATATAAATAGTTATTTTCTATATACAAGTCATATGGTTATTTATATTCTTTTAATTATTGTTGGTTATAACACTTAGTAATAATTGATGATTTATTTCGAATAATATATCCATTTTTAGCACATTTGTTTCTGATAAGCCATTTTTATCCAATTATTGATGTTTTATTATTCCATTCACTATGGTCCAGTATTTTTTCCACTTGAATTAATTTAAAACATCTTTAATATCCTTAATATATTCCTCATCACATGAAACATCCCCGGGATCCTAAGGTAGAAATTGGATAATGAAATCCAAATGATCAATTTCATTTCTTAAAATACTTATTTTAATATCTATTAAAAAAGAATCAAAAATGGTACTATATCTAGAATGATTCCTAAAAAGAAATCTATTTATTGGGTGTTTAAAACTCTATTAATATACATAAGGGAGAAAATATTCATTAGTAAATACATCCAAAAATATTTCATGTTTATTTTCAATATAAGTGTAATTTTTTAACCAGAGTTGAAAATATGTTTTTGAAATAACATCATAGGAGGATATAGGTTGGGATTTATTGAAAAAAGGGTCATATTCATTAATCATATCATGTAAAATTTCCTCAATAGTACAATAATTTTTATTAAAAAAATATAATGCATAGTAGTAGTTGAATAACCTAAAAATATTCCTTCATCAGATTTGGGTGAATGTTAGTGTATGTTATCTTTCTTATTCAATATTAATAATTTTCATCCAAAAACATTTATATAATAATTATTTTTATTCTTACTAATCCAAAACACATAAATGAATTAATTATGAAAAATGTTGAGTGGAAACATGATTTATAGTATAACAAGTTTTACTAACTACTTTAGCCCAAGAAATTGTACTAATTGAGTATTCACTTTATATAGTTCTTGTTATTTACAAAATAATACGATTTCATCATTAAACACCTCAATTTTCGAAGGGGTTCTAGGAGACAAAATGTTATTTTCTATAAATTTATTTCAATAAAAACATTTCAAAATAATAATTTAAAAATTCTACACCATGAATAAAAAAATTGTAATCAAGGGATTTTTTTTCCATTATTAACTTCAGCTAAAAAAGGATTACAATAAAAAAGGCCATAGATTAAATTTTAGAAAATAGAACAATCTGTATTAGATTGATCATCATCCAAGAAATATATGTAGTACATGAATCCAATACTCCTAATTTCATTAGTACTGAATGAATTCTCGTACACTAAATATAATGAATTAGTAGATGAGACATCACTAATTTATTTAAAACTAGGCTTATGATTCTTATCATATTTACAAGGATAATATACTATGTAAAAATCAAACCAATGACTAGAAATATCAGAAATAATTCTATTCATAGTCAACATACATGTGTTTCCAATGTTAAAATGTCATATTCATCCTTTCCATAACCATGATTGATCTACCATTTCACTAAGGAAAGGTAAGATTGGATCATATGGTTTTATAAGCTATGTGTATATACACTCTCATGTTGTTGAGAATAAATAATGAATCCATTTATATAATTGTGTAAAACACATTTAATATTCCTACAATCCATAAGTTAACAATAATAACAAAATTGAAACATGCTTATAAGGTTTTTTTAAATACCTTTAACAAATAATCTTTTCCCAAATTAATGATTTACTATGAAATATAATATTACCCAAACTGATAATCACTCATTGATAATTATCTTTGAAAGTATCTTTTCCACATTTTATCGTGAAAATATATTTTAAATATTCATTAATACGATTAATATGATGGAAATATTACCTATCCATATACCAAATATTCTAGTTTCTGGTAATTTTTTAAATTTCTAGAATGGGAAAACATTAATCTTTTAGAGCCCAAATCCTCATGTGTCAGGATATTCAGTCATTTTTTCAAATTCAATTTTTTTTAAAAATATACATTATGAAAACCAATAGATTTCACATTATTAATAGAAAAAATTTCATTCCAATTACATCCAATTAGATTTATAGTACACATGGGTGAATTGTTATAAATAATGTAAATATTGTTAAAAATAGGGTTTTTTCATATAACTGATTACATAACTAATTTTGATGAGAAATAAAATCTGTTATTACATTTTATCAATGTTATTTTTAGCAATTGAAAAAGTTAACAAGAGTTTCTTAAATGAGTATATTTCATAAATTAGTTTTAAAACTAAATTCTTATCCACCTTAGTAAAATTTTCATAATTGATTTTGTCATATGTAATTTGAAAATTTTCTTTATTTGAAATTACTTTTTCTAAATATTAAGAAATAGTAACTAAAAAAATAAATTTCCCTATCATGATATTTAGAAACATTTCATATTTACATTGTCAATATAATTATTCTTGAAATATCCTTGCCATGATTTTCATGATTGATAAATTTCACTTTCCCAATATTCATTAAAGAGAGATATGTAATCCTAAGAAAGTAAAGTACTATATTTGAATGGGGAATATTCTTTATCCCAAGATTTATGATTTTTCTCAACATCATATTTAGGATAATTTTAATTTAATTTATTGTTAGTATGGTACTTTGTAGTGTCTACCTTATCCATTAAAAAATGTTTTTATTCATGTACTTTTGTATGAAGTCCAATTTTCCTTTGAAAGTATTTATTATTATCAGAAGAGTAATTAAGGAAATGCCTCTACATTCAGTCTAGAAATCATTAGTATTATCTAAATTATTTTAATTTTACATAAAAAACATTTTATAATTTTTATCATAATTCCATTATTTAATATCATCAATATTATATATGGAAAATATATTCTACTAGGTCCTGCATTACTTCATTCATTTTAGTAATTGCATCTTTCATACAATATCATTTCTTATTACCATTCATGTAGTGATAATGAAAATAATTCATAACAACTATCATGTTTGTATTCCAAGAAATATTATCTAGTTCACTTGTTTAATGTTGAAAAACACTGGAATTATACTATATAAAAACATTCTTCTTTTATTAGTATCTAACAACTTTTGTGAGAGTTTGATCACTACCTGTTAGTGTAGTTGTTGCAAAAGAGAATGCATCATTTTTCTTTCTTACCATCCTCTAAATATATTATAAATCATTATTAATATTTCATTATGGTTACAATAAGATCATCCTGATTGATATTTCTATCCTTTTTGGTTTCATAAAAAGATGTCTTTAAAATCTCATTCATTGAGAATAATATCAATTATTTTCTCAACAAGGATCTCATCCACAAATCCATTCTCACTGATAGCTTGTATGATTTTAATAATATTAATGAATCATTGATTCATATAAAAATAACATTATAATATCTAATATGAAAAGAATGATTGTGAGTTCATATAATTTCCATGCTAGATTGTTTGAAAATTTTATATAATTTATTTTCACCTCTATCATATTCCAAATTCTGTTAGATGCTCCAGAAGATGAAATATAACTATATATTTTTTGTTCATGGATCATAATAATTTATTTCTAACTCTTTAATTATTTTTTTACTTTATTGTTTGGCGATTGGTTAAGGTAGTAAATTCCTTGTTAGGAATCTTGTATTTTTCAGATATCATAAAAACATTATCAACCCAAGTGTTCATAAAAATAGTCATCATCATATCCCTACATTATTCCTTGTCAACACCATAAAAAATTATTGGATTGTTTTGATTTGTATTATATATGGATAAAACATTAATTCATTTTATATTAATATAAAAACATTCATTTCAATAGGCATGTCATTGTAATACAACATTAAAATTAAAAAAAAAAATTAACATACACAAATTATAAATGTAAAGAAAAATTAAAAATTATAGATGTGGAATCATGTTATAATTGAAATGGATAGATATCAATATGATATATATTTTTATATTAGGATAGAAAGAATGTATAAGAGATATTTAAATTAAAATAGATGTGAATTATAGTTTTAAAACATTATTTTTAGAAAAATAGTTTAAATTAAATCATTTTACAACAATATTTATGAAATGGATCGACTATGGACTTCACCCTAAGTCTGATTACCTAGTGATCATAATTATGATTATTTTGATATATAAATGTAATTTAATTATAATAATAAATAATATCATTAGGTCATAATAAGGATAAACACCACTGCATTAATGTTAAAGAATAGTAATCATGTGATATTCTATTATAGAAATAAAGAGACTGAATTCAATAAATATAGAATAAATAAATTCATATATATATTTTATCTAGATACATTACAATAAAATAGTTACAAATAAGAATAGTGGAATATAATGTTTCCAAGAATCAACTAAAATAATAGTAATAATCTAATAATGACTTATAACTAATTATGAAGAATGGATCTCTTTTGACCATAATAATATGTTATCCACAATCCATGGATAAAGGTATCCCATATATTATAATTAAAATAAAATCTATATTCTATTAGAAAATAAATCTCTTCATATGAATATTGGTTTTATTTTTCTTCCTATCTATAAAAATCCTTGATCAATTAGATGATCTTTTTATTTCTTTCCCTGAGAATGAATTATCAGTAAAAATGATTCTATATAATTCTATCCTAACAAGTTCTCTCTAAGAATATCATATTATTTATCTTGTTATCCATGTTATACCTCAATCATTGTCACATATAAGACACATTATTTACAAGGAAATAAAATTATTAAGGGGACAACCTGAGATGGTTCCTTTAAGAAGAAAAAACAATAAAACAGTTAAAAAATACTAATAAAAATCCATTAATGGTTTGAAACCTTCAACGATATCTCGAAATAAGAAATTGAAAATAAAATTGGTTAACACAATAGAAACTCATCAACTACATAATATTTGAATAACCGTATATTTATTGGAAAATCCCAAAAGTTCATATTTCCAGGCCAACAATTATATTTTTATGAGTTCCATTCAATTAATTGGAAAGCTAGAACATTATCATATCTTTTATATATACTTCTCTAATATTTTATTGAATAAAAATATTACAGTGTAAAAATTTCTATTATGATAAAAATCAGTTTTATGTTTTAAATAATAAATCTTAGTTAGAATAATGGAACCCCATTCAAATATCATTCTGATAATAAATATGATTGTGAATCCAATTTTTAGCATTTTATACCTCACTATGATTTTTAAAAAAACTAGTATAATGAATAGATTTATATTCACATATATGGTCTGATAAAGGTGATTATGATGATTATCATATCCATATTAATTATTATAATTTTAATATAGAATGTTAGTTTATATTAATTATTACATTATATGTAATTATAAGTATGGAAAATCTATATGTTTTCTCTCAAAACATTTAAAAAATACATTGGAACCAAAATGATAGTAAAAATGTTTTTAAAATATTGATATTGATTTCCAAAACACTAGGAATGGAAAATTCATAAGTATAACATTGGACTCAATATCTCACGATGAATTAATTAATAAACTAGTCATGTGACACCCTAAAAACAGATTTTGCGACCATTACATGGCGTATACTATTTGTACACATCATGTATTCTACCAAACTCCAATATGTCGAAAAAAACCCATTCCCTTTGTATTACAAATGTCCAATATTCTATTAGACGATGTCAACTTCTTACAATGAATGTAAACCCATCATTAATTGAATCAATTTCACAACTTCACTCTAGAATACATCATATGGTGTGTACTCCCATTACAAGAAATTTAATCTTCTATAAAATAACAAAAAAATAGTTTTAAGGTGGAATTTATTAAAAATGTTTTAGTTCCCCATTATAGATATCCTATCAAATTATTTTTCATAATTAATCATCAAATTAGAAAGGAAACCAAATGATGATTTCAAAATAGAATGGATGTATAAGAAATAGGGTGTTACAATCTCCCCATTGCAAAAACCTCCTACCCCCAGAGATCCCTAAAGATCATGGATCCATAAAAAGAAAAGTCCACTACTGGGTCATCAATGACTCCCACTACCACATCTCATGGATATCCTATCTGAAATACCGTAGTACCCAAAATAACGGGTTAAGTTTACCATGAAGTACATTATCTTTGAGATCTATAATCTGAACTGGCTGTTCAATAAAAGGCATATTGGGATCCAGATCGACATAATCCCATTTGACCACATGGGAAAGATTTGGTATGCACCCCGTCAACTTGGGCACTTAAAAACCCCATGTATAGCTGCCAAACACTATGTTAAGTTAAAAAATATTCTCCAATCTGATTTCATTGAACAAACTAAATGTGGTCCAAAAACCGCAGTGATAACCTACCGTGTTTACCCAACCGATGATGTCCCATGTGTGGTGAGATGTCAATAAAGATTCTATCACCATACACAAACACCACCATTTAATAATGATATCCCTCATAATATTTTCTTATCACTATATACCATGATCAAATACCTCCGGATCAACAACATAATCTATATTGTTACCTAAGTATCACTTATCCCAAACAAGGACCGCTCACCCAACTCATCCCATCCAAATAGAGTTGTTCCGGGAAACCCATAAAAATCGTTGATTAGTACAATCATTATCATATCCTGAAAAATATTTCTATATAAAAATGAAACCATATGGAGTGTATTATTTTAAGATTCCTTAAAATCAAGAATAGAAGCTCTAATTACATCCTCTGAAACCATAATAGTCCTCTTTATCATTCTATATTTCCGTGGATGATACGATGTTCCTAATGTGATGAAGAAACCCATAGCCTCAAAAAAAATTCCAGAACCTACATGTGGACCTCTGGTAAATTTCAGAAACCCCTGTAGAGGGAACCAAATAAAGTCTCATAGTATGTTACACATATATGTTACCATGTTGTTCTAATTTCATCATCTCCCAAATAAGTAGGAAATGTAATGATTTCCGGAGTTGACAGATGATCACCAAAATGAAATACTTCTGACTAGTTGTCGGTAACTGTCCAATGTCGATGTCCAATGAAATATAATACCTCTTCAATATCAGAATGTGATATGGTTAAAACTACCCCACACATCTCTAATGTTCTTCCTTAATTTCCTAACAGTTAAGACACCATGATACAATGTCCTCTATCAACCATCTCATTCCCTACCACCAAACTAGCAATAGTAAATCATGATACATCATCATAGAACCCATGTTCATGGAACACCATGAATGGTGTCCACATTCTAATAACTGAATCGTTAGGGAAAATGGAACAACCATACTATTATAGAACCACAAACCCCCCTTAGGAGACATATACCACTCGCATGGGGTCTCCTAACCATAAAGACTTATTGAAAAGTGCTTAATCATAGTGTTAATCACCAACTCTAGAAGAACCATCTCATCAAATATTGAGTCATCTGCTATCGATTCTAGGAACAGATGCCCACCAAAATATTCCACATCCAAGAACAAATCATAAAAAATTATCTTCGACCTATAAAAAATAGATTCATTTTTAGTTTGTGTTAGTAATTTTATACTCAATGCATCGACAACAAAAAAATTTATTCCCAAGAGTATATGAAATATCAAAATCCAATGTCTATATAAATTGTAAATATTTTTAATCTAAAAAACATAGATCTTTTAGAATAAAAATATATTTATGTCTCTTGTAATCAAAATATACCATTGTGATCTCCATAAATAAATAGTCACAGTAGGATTTGAGTGCATCCACAATCATTAACAACTAAAGATCATTAGTAGTTTACTTCTTATCATAAATAAATAATTTTCATGAACCATAAGTAAAAAAATATTTCCCTTGCATCAAGACACATCACAATATCATACCATACGAATTACAAGAAACATCAAACCAGATCCTACGTAGAAAAAAATAGAAATTGTTTTTGACTCCATCCTCACCATAATCTATTCAAAAGAACTATGAAAAATTTCAACCCATTAAAACATTACACCCTTTATAGGTTAAATATTTCATGAAATATTATTTCTTAGAAAAATTCTGAAGAAAAAATTGATAATAATCAACCAAACCCAATAATATGTTAATATAAAAAACACTTATACACTGACACCACAATTTAACTACATGTACCATTTAAAGATCTACTGATATTCCATTATTAGAAATCACATGTCTCAAAAATATCATATAGCATATCCAATACTGACATTCAGAAAGAATACCATATAGAAAATATTCATTCAAGATTTGATGAAGGATATCCAAATGGACCTTTCCATTAACTTGTTGTATAAAAATTTATACTCACTGAAAAAACAAAAAAAGATTACATGATCTGATAAAAAATTCAGTTAATCATGTCCATAAACACCACATGTGCATTTTTTTTATTGAACAATAACTAGAAACTAAAAATTCCATGTTCAACTCATAAATATCATCTTTAGACTATGCTCTTCACCTAATCTAAACTTCTTGTATCCTAAGAAAAGTTAAATCATTCAAAACCAATAATCCCATCTATGTTGATCAATGAAATAAATCAATAAAAAGTGAAGGATATTTTTCCACAATGATCACATGATTTTCCTTTTGATAATAAAAACAATTACTAAGGCTACGATCATCCCTCTTATGATTGAAGATTTTTGAATCCCATAGTGACATGAAAGGATGAATAAATAATTTATCCTCTTTGTCCCAAAGCTAGAAATTATGTTCCACTAAACCAACATGTGATATATGGTAACGCAACATAGAAATGGGTATAATACCAGGGAGTAGGTATATAGTGAACTCAATCACTCTCTTGGGTGATAAACTAGAAAAAAACTATAACGACTTCTGGGTACACACAAATAGTTGATGGAATTAATGCACCTAAAAAAGTATAAACAGCTTCGACAGACATTTTTCGATACTCGAAGAAGATTACACCAAAATAAGGAACAATAGACCCTTACCTTCCTAATCTTTATTCCCAATCATCCTATAAAACTTGAGTGACCCCATGGGTAGATAAGAACTAATCCTAGTTTTCATAACAGTCTATCTAGTCATTAACACTGATCATCCAATCTAGGCTGATAATCAAGTCAAATACATCATGATCATATACTAAAAATTCCCATTCCACCTCCATGGTGGCTTTCATAACTAAACACTTTGGATATCTAGATCCTTCTATGGACATCATTATTATAGGCATGGAAAGATTCAATTTTAATGGAATTAGTTTTGAACAAAATCCCATCTTATATAATAACATTAATGATGTAAAAGAGAAGAGATGATATTAGAAAATGATATTGACTTAGTAGATGAGATAAATACCATACCTATAATTTCATCAACCTCTTATTGAACTTTAACTATAGAATACTCCATTTAATTAATTCATCAACTCATGGACACAAGAACATCTATTTTGGATAGATGATCGGACCCACCAGTCTTGGAAGCATCTTTATGAACTTGTGAACCGATGGTGAGAGTAGATACTACCCTATTTCCCTAAAATATCATTTCTCAAAAATATTTTGATATATAGATCATCCAAAAAATGGAATTTATTGGGATTTCTCTCCCAGTTATTCTTAGTATAACCTCTAATTCCACAATGGTAATAGAAAACCTGATGCTTCCCTATAAAATCCCTTAAACATTCCTTGAATAAAACCAACCACTAATCCAAATCCACTATTGTTTCTAAGAGATAAAACAAGGATAACCACAAAACCAAATAATTATATACCATAACCTATCATTCCAATTATATATATGTCCTCAAAATATGCCTTGTAAAAAGTCTCTACAAAGATCGAAAGGCCCATTAGTATCAACATCGTCCAAATATTATGCCACAGTCCTAACTCATACATCAAATCCATTGAGTAATCATTAGTGAGAAGATATGATTCCAGATGAAGCAACTCATAAAAATTAGTAGAATACACAAAAATGTTACGCTCTCCCTGGTCTATTGTTAGAATCACAAAGCAATTCATCACACACAGCATCTATTGATAAATTAAGGGGTTATTGATTTTCATGATGGATTCATAGGTAATATCCTAATGAAACATAGCTTTCTCAATAATGTCCCTCCATCTCCTTACTAGTGCACATGACTATACCTCCAGAAACACACCATTTATTATTCATGAGACATAAAAAAGATTAAGATTCTATCTATTCACTAAAACCACTACTCATATTCTATGGGTCCTTTATAACTAGTAATTATTGGTGCATGTTGCATATTATATACTGAACAATGATCCACCATGTGTCTTGGATTCCCAAAACCCACTTGAACTGAAGTTATAATACAATGGATATCAACTTCTACCAAGGTAGAGTCCACTTGAGGGTTCTCTTATGAATCATGTCTTCTTGTTTCCTCTATCAGATATTAAAGTTATCCTCTTAGAAAATTGTCTAAAAAATAATACAATCCTATAAAAAATGAGAAAATTACAATATCATAGGAACAACCCTAGGTATTAGTGAATGATATTTAAATCATATAAATTTCAAGAAACCACAAAACCCCTTACATAAAAAGTAACTTGTATAATTAAAAAAATAAAATATATTTTATTAAAATGACCTCAAAAAATAAGTCTCACGCACATTAAATGTCTAAGACCAATCATAGTAACTCGAACACAATCATGGATGCTAGCTAACCAGGACCTCATTATATATATACTGTTCAATTTCTGATAGTCCATACTAATTTATTCCCTATAATAAGAATCAAACCTTTGCAGTACTAACACACACCAATATAATAATTCCATTAATACCAAATTATAACAAACCAACCTTGAGAAACTAGACAAACCAACTGAAAAATCCAGCCACATGTTATAAGTAAAAAATATAATAGGCAAAATTTGATAATATATTAAAAACTATAAAAATACTAGATTAAAATATGGAAATGAGAATGATTCAAATAACAAATACAATCTAATAAAAAATAGGATAAATAAGAATGTAAGTAAATCCTCAATGTGATCAAATTTCACCTATAAAGCAAGCCGAATATATAAAAAATAATTTGATATTTCTACATGTTATATGACTCACATTACATTACATGTATACTGATTTAAAAACATTAAAAATACCAAAGGCACATGTACAGTGTAATAAAACACCATGTATGATAAAAAAAATAGATTTCAAAATGTCTAAATATCATTAATCAAATAAAAATATATATTAGAAAATGTTTTTACAAATATTTATCAGAAATTAAAACCTATTTTAAATGTTTTCCCATTTGGATTTAATGGAATAATTTCACCCTCTCAATCATTAAAAATGAAGAAACAAGAGAATAAATATTTAAACATATTTAAATCTTCAATAGGTAAACTGTTAATCACATACTCAAAAAACATGTGAAGCAATGTGATACAACCTCATATAAAAGCCTATGAGAAACTATCCATGATAAAAATAACTTTGTGATAAATAAATAAAAATGACACAGCACATCACACATTGGGCTCTAGACTATGAAAAACTATATACTATACACATAAACAAGAATCATGAATAGTAAATATGATAGATCTAACCAATATTGATTCATAGTAGTCGATATCCCAAAGGATGTTAAGTCTGTCAATTCTATATCACAAAAAGATACCACCTAGTTTGTTCATACACGCACAAAGTATCTTAATGGATCTTTAATGATACTACCAATGTTCCAAATATTAATTTTTCCATATTTATTTTCCAAACCTTGATAAAATACTTCGAAACATTTTTGAAGCCCCATTGATCCAATTCAATTTTTGAAACTCTGTTTCCATATCAAGAAATTCATTTTAAATAAATACAACCCTTTAAAAAATCACAAGATATAATTTTTAACCACCTATCACTTCTAATCGCAGAGAAATCCAAAGAAATTTTTTAATAGAAATGTGGAATCTGAAAATTGATCCATTGTATAAAAACATCTACTGTAACAAAGTTGAAATATTACATTCTTTTACAATGATGATAAAAAAATATAATGTACATCAAAAGGCAATGCATGGAAAGAAATTATAAATGATTCAAAAAACACCATCTGATAAAAAATATGACCATAACTGCATCTAAAACCACACTATTTACCGAAAACTGGATTTTATACCCTGAGAGTAATAACACAACAAAAATCAATGATTAATCATGCAATAAGATGATCCAGGAGGAAATGAGCCACCCAAAATTGCATGTGAGGGCATTCTAGTTTCAGGGAGAGGAAGACTGCATTTAATAAATTAATAAACCACCCATGGAACACCCGAAAAATTATATTCATGAATATTTCATTGTGTGTAATCTAATTTCAAATTTTATATCCCATTAATCACATTTATCAGAAAATAAATCAAAATTTCACTAAAAACATGATATTTTCCATTAGATGACCTGAACTAGTTACAAAATGTTTAACCCTCTAACACCTTATATCCAGTTCATGGATTCTAGTCGAAAACCATTAAACAATGTGTACTCCCATTAACCCTAGTTTAATCAACCATAAAACATAAAATAAATAATAGACATAATAGGTATATTAATAAAAATCCATTCCTTCACCAATATAGGTTTCCTCCAAAAATATTTTTTGGTATTACTCAATCATCGAAAATTGAAATCAATGAAAACGTCAAAACATACCTGAAAAAATGTTGGAAGAAATTAATGAATATTATATATAGATTGTCATGATCTTTTTTCAACAAATTAAAATTTTATTTGTTTATAAATGTATATTTTATTGTTCGTAAATGGATATTAAGTATAAGTGTTTATTTTGTATTATATCGGTAATTTTATATATGATATAAGACATTATTCTCTATTAAGATAATCCTAAAACAATCCTCAATAATAATAGATTTAATCTCCATCAATATATTCATGTTATTGAATTATTCAAGGTTCTTTCATTATAGGCCTAGTCCACTATTTTATTAGAATCTAGTTTTCAATGTCCAAAATAATATGTATCCATTGGTCATTAATTGGAAAAGATGTTATGATATTTATACATATCATTTGGCCACATTAATATTTTACAAAACATACCTATATTGTAGTCCAATAACTAATTAATATATTATACCCCATGTGATGATTATACTTATTTCCAATTTTTAAGGTTGTTTTTGTTATAAATTATTTATCAATATGTTTTTTTGAAACATTGGTGAAATAAGTGGGTTTTTACTATCATATACTATAATAGAGAAGTTTTGATTCTTCATCATGAAAATATATGTTTAGAATCATTTAATTTAGCATTAATGGGATAATTTATTTTGAGATAATCTTAGAATAAAAGCCTAGTTCTAGTGAGTAGAACTCCTTATAAAAAATATATTGGTCTTTTATCAAGCCATAAAATGATTATTTGAATTCTAATAAATATACCTTCCGTGGATTGGATAGAAATGTAATATAGGTTTGTAAAATATGTACTATATAGATTATAGAAAAAACTATACATGGATACCATATGAGAAATATTTTATAACTATATAAGAATCATTTTTAATATTATAACTATGTATTTTCATGTGTGGTATTTATTGTAAGTATCGTGTATTGTTTTGAAATTATCAATAGTGTTATATGTCAACTTTACATTGATTTTTCATAAAAAGGTTTTTAATATTTAAGAGAAATTCAATAATACATTTTATTCATCAATTATTTGTGTTATATTAAATATGTGTAAATCTAGTGTTTTGAACACACCTTTTTATAACCTGTATATTTCATTTCAATATGGATGATTGAGTATTTCTTATTATTTAATAACATGCATGTGAGAAATATTACCCATTTTTTATCAATATTTTTCTATATATGTTTCATTTTCATATTTATATATGAATAATTTGTAGGATTATAATGAGTAATTTGTATATTCTTCTAGTGTGATTTGAGACTCTATATGAGTCACATAGTTATAGAAATAATCATTATGTAATAACCTAATGACAATAATAAAATATGAAATATAGTTTGTGATGAATTTTATAACTAATAATTAAAATAAATGGATAATTAATCTTGTGGATGAATACATTAATTTCTTAGAGATAATTATAAACTAATATAGGGGTAATTAATGAAGTCTATACTAATTCAAGGATTAGAGATATATCATTTTCTAACACTCCCACATCATGACTAAAGAGCCCATCAACACATGAATTTAAATAAATAATAATAATAAAAGGCAAGGATATAACATGATGTTATAAATAAGAAATATATTAATTCAATAACAAGATTTAAAATAATGAATGCTAACCAAGATTCTCAATGAAATTTTAAAATGGGAAGGAATCCTCTGGCAGAATATTATGGAGACTATAGTGTAAATATAGAAACTAAATAATAATGAATTTATTAATTTAAAAATTCTAATTTTAAATATAATGAGAATGAAAATAATTATTTTAAACCATGTATAAACAATAATATCCAATGAATAAGGGAAATTTAAAATTTCCACCATTGTGATCAGAAGACTATCCTGGTTTTGGGAAAGAAAAATTAGATTATGAAAGAGTTCAATAATAATATAATATCCAATGTGGAAATCAATTAACAACTGATGATTTAATTTATTCTTAATTTTAATGATAGTGTGTTTCCTAAAAATAATATGGAGAATTTAATAAAATACTCAATGTTTTATTTAATAGATATATATATGGATGGGACTAGTTATGGGGTGAGAGTTTCTCTAAAGAGTGGGAGAAAATGCAGAAGTTGATATTTTTGTTCTGCATTATAAAGTTACACTAGTTGGATATTCTATCACTTGATGGGATATCATGTTAGCATATTAGATGAAATTTCAATGATATTTATGTATTTAGCAATGGATGAATAAGATGTTTGGGAATCTATAAAATCCAAAAAAAATTAAGGTATATTAATACTTTACATTTTAATAAAATGTTTTCTAATCTTCATTATATTTTTTACATCATATACATAAGGCTGAATGACATCATAATAGTGAATCTATATGTTATTGAGTATTAGAAGATAAATTTAAAAGTAGTATTAATAAAAAAAATAGATCACTAATTTTCCCTACCTCTCAATGATCCTCCAATCATGGAAACATCAATTCATATCAATGAGAATCCATGTTCCCTCTGACTGGATGCATCTTTGTATATTATATTTTCATAATAAAACAATAAATATTGTATCATTATAGATTACATTTAGTACCCTATGATAGAGAAATCGAGTAATATCCTAATTTAATATGAAGATAAGTACTTAACCGAAATTAGAAAAAATTATTATAAAAGGGACACAATTAAATTGATGGACTCATCAGTATATTGAAATTGAGTTATGTGTATTTCCGATAAAGCATTGAAAAAAATATTTTAAAATATGAATGTTCATGATGTGAGGAGTCTATGTTGAGTAAAAACATTAACTTCCTCAAACCTGAATTCAATGATAATTTCAATAATAGTCATTTACATGATGAAACATGGATATTTTAATTTATTTAGGATGTTATTAACATTAAAATATAACATTAAGAAGAATGTGAAGAAATAAAGCTTACTTAAACTATGAATAATAGAAATATCTATTATCTCGGTACATTATGGATGAATAAATTATCATATTATTTATATTGAAATATCAATAATTGATGAATAGTTACGAAGGCAAGTTGGTTTGAATGTCGTAATCAAAATAATATATCTTTATGATACCCATTTTTTTATAATATAAACAAAAACCACTACTAATGTTGAATATTCAAAAATGTGGGTGAATAAGAAATTGAATAATATTTCTTTCTAATTTCATACATGAGTGAAAAAAAGTAATGATGAATTTTTTTAAGATAAATAATTATGTGAACATATTTTTAAATCGTTTACTGGTGTTGATATTTATCTAAATATTAATAATCTTATTCAGTATGTAAGACTAATATATTATGTTGGACCACATAATGTAAATTATCATAATACAAAAAATAATGATATGGCCACAAAAATAACTAATTGGGTTCATGGATCAGAAATGGATCCTCTAGGTGGAAATAGTGTTAAGAAATTCTTAGTGGGGCCCCCGCTGTGACTCCATAAGCCCACCTCCAATAGGCCTAGGTTTGGTGACTATAACTTTGTAGGCATATCACTAACATGGGAGAAATTTCCCATGTAATGGTACACCCAAATGCATCTACAGGCCACAATATAATGAAATGTAAAAACCACAGTGTAAATAATTCATGCATACTGCTTGATCTGACAATCGAGTGCGATAGTAAAAGTACTGAAATGTAAATTGGGAAAAATATAGGCCCGCCACAAATAGTACATAGTAGATTTCCAAACAGATGTTAATGGTACTAGAATCGATTTTTTTTAAATATTTTCATATGACACTTTTAAAGGCTTAGTGTGAACCCTAACAACTTCAGACAATAAAAACCATTAAAAGGAAAGTCATCCCAAATAAAACATACAAGAAACACCCCTCCCCAACGACTACATCATTATGTCAAGCCTCCACCATCGCATGACCACTCGGCTAGCTATCCTGTGCAGGGTTGCACGGGCCTGATACCGATAACCAAAGTCATACCCTCTCGTTCGTCCAAATTCGGATGGCCAAACTCTGATGAATTCTTCCTACTCTGAAACCTCATATGAAGTTGTTCCTTGAAGAATTTTTAAAAGTTGTTCCTTGTAGAATTTCTAGAAGCCTTCACATTCCAAAATCAAAATATCACCAAAGATCAATCATGCAGGCTTCGTGCACTACAAGCTCTAAAATTCAAAATTCAAAATCAGTAAGGACCGCCATATCCCCAGGAGCCAACAAAAAACTAAATTCATCCACAAAACATTAATAAAAGACACAAACAGGAGCCCATCCAGAAGCACTTCTCCTAAAATCATTTGATCACTCAAATACACAATCCCAAAACCTCCATGAAGAGCACTAGGATTGCTGTTTTAATTCCCAAAAAAAACATCGCATCCTTTATGGTTTCACTAAGAACCATCTGCTCCAAGTCTTCCAAAGACGCTATTAAAAGGTTGATCATCTATACAATAAATAACACATGTTGGAAAATACAATGTAGGGTTGAATACATCATTACTCAGTATAATACCCTGAAACCAAAAAGAATACAAAAATGATAAGCACAATCATTTCTACACTAGTATATGTCTATAGAACATATAACAAGAATATATAGATATACTCCAGAGAGACACCATGTGATTATGTTGTCATAACCAAATTCTAGAAATAGATGTTTTCTCTATGTATGGTCATTCTAAAAAAACAATCCCTAAACCATGATATCATCAGTGATGATCCGTGAAGAGATATACCTCATTTTCACCCCACCCAAATAGAACTTATTGTTCAATAATGACTATGATACATAGAGAGGGGGTAACAACACGTACTAGCTGGGGGAAACCATAGATATTGCCTGGAAATGATTTGGGGATACCACATAACTAATCTAGATATACCTGCTACATAGGGTATCAGACCTAGAATTGTTGGGCCATGCCATATACCCTACCCGTATATCCCACTAGATGGAGGATTGATTCCCTACTCCATGAGGTTACACAATTCTATACACTCCACTATGAGTGATAGAGGATCACACTCTAGTCTCAGTGAGGTATACCATACTCAATCTGATACTTAACCTCTAGAGGGGATTACAATATACTGATGTAGATGTAATTCCATACATAACCCTCAAGTAAAGTACCATGGGAATTCTCTCAACTTATAATATTCAAAACTAGGTCATTGAAGACCTCTAAGAACACTTCATTGGAGTACATGGCATGTCCAAGGGGTCACACACCATGTTCTACTATCCCAAGTCATTCTTTTGTGTAAGAACCACACACATAAGGCAGTCTCCATATACATTGCATGTAATATTAGTACACAACTGGAAGAGACAAATGGTTCACTGCCCATGTTTCATTGTGGTGTTAGTGTACTGAATATGTGTCCTTGTAATGGTATTTTTATTCGATGTCATGCTCGAGTTAGAGTTTACATTATTCCATCTTGCAGTGTACTTTTACATCTAACTATGTAGACTCTAGAGTAAACACCGAGTCATTTTGGGTGGGTCATAAGTCATGTGACTTGGTTCACATGCCTTGGGGTCCTTAAATTTGGGGACACCCTAGTTTCACATTAGGGGGACCCACATGTTGTGTAAGCCCAGATTACACACTCTCTTCTTCATGATTTTTTAGAACCCCAGTTCTTCCTCTGCATGTTCTGGGTGGTGCTGCACTTTCGATCAAACGATCAATTATCCATGGAATCAAGGATCTTAAGTCACTCATCCCTCACCATTAAAAAAAATCATCCAATATCTAGATCTTCTCTGAAATCAAATCAAACTATGGTTCTTATTTTCACCCCAAATTATGACAACAAATGATAAATCAAGAATCATCTATCATCTAATTCACTATGTCTCCACTTTCACACTTCCATCATGCCATTCTGATCCCATATCTAAAAAATTAGATCATTTTGCAATGGAACAGGTTTGATACTATCGATTGATCATGAATAGTCAAGTCATGGGCCAAATAAATAATCCCATTTAGTAATGATGAATAGGGGAAAATCACATAACCAAATGAAAGGAAATAACCTCTATTTATATTCTTATCAATCATTATTTTTTTCAACTAGCTAATTAATGAATATATTTAGGAATAATTTTACAAATTTTACTCTGTAATAAACCTATCCTTCAATGAAATTGATCCACAAACCAACATGTTCATCGATTGATTATTGATCATTATAGATGTTAAAACTGGGGAATTAAAAAATGGAAACACACGCCCTACAAGGATATTTTATCAGTCATTGATGAGTAAAGGTTGTGTTGTTGTTGTAAACAAGATCCTCAAACTACACAGGTTTGACAATACATGCTCTGATCCGGATCCAATTTCATCCTCCCAAAATATTCTTCTCTAACGGTGTCTAGGTATCCAGGTTTTATTAGAAAAAAAAGGAAATTTTCATTATTCATCAACTTATAAAAGAAATCAGTCGATGTACAGAATAAAAATAAAATTAAATATTTTTTTAATTTATTTTATCTATATTACAGCCATAACAACTTTTTCACAAAATACCTACACTGACAAATGTTATATCATGCCTCAGAAAAAATACACACAATAAACTCAACAGTGGTCTTGGAATTCTACCCCATTTTCCAATTCATGTGTTATTAGGATTTAAAAATAAAATAATTTTATTTAAAAATTTTATTACTTGTTATATCCTTGGGGAATTTTTCAACAAATAATCCATGATTATAAAATTTAGGTCATGCCTACTATAGTGCATCTATTCTGCGATCATGGGTTCCCTCATATTTCTAATCTGGAAAACCTTTTGTGAGTTAACCACTTCATCTAGAATTTTGTGCATGTGTGTTATTAAATATTTTTATATTTTGAACTACTTTTAGGGAACATTGGACCTCAAAAACACACATCGTCTCATCTCCTAGTCTTGAAATGAATCCATATAATATCCAAAAATAACATATAGAAAAATATCGAACATTAAATTCTCCCTTCCATGGGGAATCACATACCTAAAAATTCAAAAAGGGCTACTCAAATAGATGAAGGAAAAAGAGAACAAATCCGAGTATCCTACTCCTGTGTGCTCTCTGGGAAATTCCTTACTGCCAATAGTCATGCACTAAAGGAATTGATCACCCACGAATTATCATATCCCACTGATACATAATCTCCACTAGGTACATAAAAAATTAAATTCCATCCCCAATATTCATATCGCCAGAATCAATGATGTGTTATGGGTCATTCACCCATCTCCTCAATTGTGACCCGTTGAACACGTCATATACCTGATCTAATTGTAGTGGTACAACCAAGCGGTATTCCAACTCACTTACTTGTTGAAATATATAGAATGGATTGATAAGCCTCAGAGCAATATTTCCTCCCTGGCCAAATATCTATAATCACCGATGAGGTGAAACACATACGAAACACATGGTCTCCTTCCTCAATCTCTAAAGGACTATGTCTTCTATCTTCATAAGACATTGTTTGGATATGTGAAGTCTCTATATTCTCATGGATGATCTTCACCTTATATATAGTATCTTTCATGAACTCTGATCCCATGAGTACAGAAACACCTAGGCTTTTCTAAGAAAGTGGTGACCTTCTAGGGTACCATTAAAAGGCCTTGAATGGTGCCATAAAAATGGTGGAATAATATATTTCATTGTATGAAAACTTCACTAGTGGTAGGCGATCCTCCCTACTATATTCAATGTCTAACATGGAATCATATAGCTTGTCCGGATGCACCTAAATGGTCTTACTAGTATGGTCATCCTTCTATTGGAGAAAAGTTTTGCTCATGTGCAATAGGGTCCCAAATAGCTTTTGTAATCTCCTCCAAAAACACATTGTAAAGAAACACATTGATATAAAACTATCAATGATGGAACTACATGGAGTAAAATTATTCCCTCCAAATAGAGGTCCCTTAATCTCTCTATTAGAATCTATTGTTGGATAGTTTGTAAGTGTGCTGACATGGTGAGTTGGTCAATGATCACCCAGATGGAATCATGTCTCATGACTGTACATGGTAAAACCATCATAATGTCTATTGATATCCCATCACACTTCAATTTTGGAACCTCTAGGGGATGATCTAATAGATCTAGAATATTTTCATTAAAATTAACTTTCTAACAATTAAGGCAACAAGAAACAAACATTGAAACTATTTTTCTCATCCCTAGACACTAAAACTGATATTGGAGTCATGTTACATCATTTACACACTAGAATATATCACCAAAAAGGATGTATGAAACTTCCTTAGAACCTCCTCCCTCAATGCCACTAGAACTACTATGAGCCACCTTCAATAAATGTCATTCTCCCCATCTTTTGAGTATCTTTATAGAGAATTTCCTCTTGATATCTTACCATATATGGTCCCACAGTCAACATCTTCATATAGTGCCTCTTTGACTAACTGTAAGAGTGGAGGGTTGAAAACCATTGAAATTAGGAATTATTATCCATCTCCATCCACAAAGGATAAATAGAATAAATCCAACTTCTCTAACACCCTGTTCAGCAACTGTAAACTAGATATCCTGCTGAGAGCATCTTCCACCACATTACCCTTTTATGGAGTATAGAAAACCTCAATGTCATTTTCAATGCGATGACTATCACCCTGAAATCAAGATCAAAGGTCATCTAATTCTTCTCATATGGTCCTAACCATAGGAGATCCCAGTTTTCCTCAACATTAGGGCACAACCAAGCATGATTTTTGATGCATCATATAACAACATGTACTCAATGCCTTCCTTTGGTATCTTTGGTATGGGAGTGCTCTTTATCCTCTCCCTCAGCTCCAAAAAGAACTAATGGAATTTTTTTCCACACAAAAGGATTCAAATATCATATCAATATTGTAAAGGGTCATGAAACTTTGGATAATTATGGTATAAACCAATGATATTACTCTACCAGTCTACTAAAACTCTATAACTCATTAACAATCTTCGGTGCCTCCCAAAAATGAACTGACTCAACCTATGCTATATCTGCTACATCTCCATACTCAAATATAACATGTACTATAAAATGGACCTTCGGAATCCAAAACTAGAACTTTGAGAGCATCCTATACATTTGCCTTTCTAGGAGTGTTTCTTGAACCATCCATAAGTGTTTTGAGTGCTCATCCTCCGAAGAAAAAAACACTAAGATGTCATCAATGAAGATCACTATGAACCAGTCTAATTAAGGTTAAAATATATGGATCAGGAGTTCCATTAACACCAATGGTAGTTTCTTCATTCCAAACATCATAACCAGGTTCACATTGTGACCAAAATAACATCAAAAGGCTATCTTTGATATATCCTCACCTTGTAATCATAGTTGGTGATAGTCATATCTGATTTCAATCTTCGAGAACAACCAAACCCCTTTCAGCTAATCAAAGAGGTTATCAATCCTTGGTAGTGGAAACAAGTTCCTCACTATCACATTTTTAAGCTCCTTAAATCCACAAAAAACCTCATGCTCACTTTTTCCTTCTTTAAAACCAACAATGTGGATACCCATTGTTAAATATTAGGTCCTACAATTCCCTTCTTTTAAAAGTCCTCCATCTGTACCATCTACTCATGAAACTGTATGGGATCGATCAGATATATAGTGTATATATCAGTATTGTCCCTAGGTTTACATTAATAAAAAGGTATATATAATTAGGGGGATGTAAAATTGGATCATATTTCGGAAGTATTTACTTATAAAAAACCACCACTGCAAGAAAAGTTTGGGCTCATATCATCCACAACACCAAGGGTGAGGTAGGCCAACTAATTAGTAATCAGATGAACACTCAAATATTTTTGTAAATCCTACACTAATTGTGTTTCCTCTTACCAATGAAAAAAAATCATTCCATTAATGTTTACACCCCACATTATTCACTTAAAAATATCTATATGAGCATGAACTATGGATAAACAGTCTATATCATGGATGATGTCGTATGACCTCAATGCCACTGCCACGAGATCTAGACCAAAAATCTCACCAAAAATAGTAAGTTCACAATATTAGAACAAGTGTGTGATCATCATGTCTCCTCTGATATGAGTATCTAAGAGTAAGGGTTGAGTTAACCAGTCAATAGGAATCTATGTATACCAGAAATGTATCATGGTACAAAAGAATGACTAGCACCTCAGCCAATAAAAGTCAAAGATAAGGTGGAAAAGACCCAGATCGTACCCTTTATAATCCCTAGAGCCCCATATTCATAAGAAACCATTGCATGTAGCTTGCCTAAACCCATTCCACTAGCTCTATAATCCTAAAATTCACTAACATTGGGGTGCTGGAAAAGGCCGAACCTCCGACCGCCTCATGTTACCATATCTACACCTCTGCCACATCTTCCACCTTGCAGAACTCCCTACCCCTATCTATGTCACTTCCTTAGAGGTCCATCAACCATCTCCCAATAAGTAGAATTAAGTGTTGATATATCTCATGCCAGATGTCCCTGACCCCTACATGAGTAACACCATATGTCCATAGACTGAATTGAGACACCCTAGGAGCCCTTGACCACTGACCTTGAGTCATTGGATGACCAACAAAGTTCCCTAATTGCATGGATCCATGAAACTATCATCATATACCAACTTTTGAGGTCTCATCTACCTAGTTACCATAACTAGCTCAAACTAATGGGGTTTTCACTTCAATTAAACTCTCTAATATAAAGGTTCACTCATGTACCCCCTGTCATAGGTCAAAATGTTATTAGATTCCGATGCTGCTATGATGTCTCACAGAAATCCCTGGTCGATGGTCCGAGCCCTAAAAAACAAGTCATTTACTATATCCATGAATTAGAAAAAAAGATAAGTAAATTTTGTTGAAGAATTTACCACATTTATACTTCCCTGCTATTGATGTAGACACTCTAATTTTCATATTGTTCTAAACATGGATTGATAGAAAATATTCCTGAAGAAACGCTTGATGTTTGTATAGGAGAGACTTGTGTCATCATTTGGCTGTGTCACTATCCTCTATAATAACCCTCAAGAGACCTAAAGATGGCTTGTGGAAATGAATAACATCTGGTTAGTAGGCATCCTCATTAAGATGAAATCACTGGTGACTTTATCTAGAAAATCCTTATCCATCTGGGGGTATGGCTCACCCTAAACCTGAGAGGTTGATATATCTAAAACTCATGAAATTCAATCAGCCTGTGTGCATCCTCATATACTATTGATGGTTACTACTGTTTCTCAATGGGTTTTTTTACCATTGTTAGACCACCCAGAGGTACTATATCTGTTATAGTCCCCCCATAACAATGTCTCATCACTATGTAGATCATCATCATTATCACATGGTGGAATCCTAGACGGTTGTCTATGTAGATGGATCCTATAAAATAGATGTATTAGGATTTATAGAGTATATCTATAGAGATGTATCCGAAAGGACATGAAAAATACCATTCATATATTTTGTAGTTAACAATGTTTTTATATGATACTAGTGTTTTCATGTACCGATTTGAAAAGAAATAAATCAGAGTACTGGTGTATGGATAAGTCAGCCTCTACACCAACAATGGAGTCCTTATCATGATATCCAAACTCAAAACACTTAACACCGTTACCCAAAACCAATCTCATAGATTCTTAGTCCAAAATTAGAACCACATCATATAAAAATCTATCATGACGCGTCCTTGTTGGGATCATGTCGTAATTCCCCTAGCCTACCTCTAATTAGACAAATTTTGGAGACTTCGATTGAGTAGGAATATCAGTAAAATAGGAGACACTACCATTGTATCTATATTCATGAAAACATATCCATGACAAAAATATGATGACATGTAAAAAGAACTAAGTTAAAAATACATTCATACCACTAAGATCCCACAAAAGAGTGATATAGTAAATGTACAGAAAGGTAAACCAAGAAGTGTACAAGTATACTATAAAAAATTTGTAGCAAAAGTCCAACCTAAAGGTAATGGTTCAAGGACTACAATCTGAATTATGCAAGAACACACCTCGATCTGTCCATTCTCAATAAGAACCATCTAGTCCTAGTCCACCTTTTAATTTATCAATAGTTTGATCATCTTCACAAGACATGAATGTTTTAGGAAAATAACAATCATGGGTGAGTATAAAAAATGAGATGAAAACCCCAAAACCTAATTAATATAAATAAGATAAGTACAGTTAAATATACATAGGTATATGTCTACAACTCGTATAAAAAGAATATCCAGATATACTCAAGAGAGACACCACACCATTACAATGTCATAACCAACTACCGACCACATTGTTTTTCTAGAAGCATGCTTGTTCTGAGAGAAATCACTCCTCAATCCATGATATTATAAGAGACACTCCATGAAGAGATCTAGCTCATTTAGGCTCCCTACCAAAGAGAAATAACTGGTCAAATAATTCTATGATACATAAATATGAGGTCACTCCCATAACTAACTGGTTGACAATATATATCATATCCTAAACTGACTAGGGGATACCACACAAACAATCTGGATCAACCCACTATGTGTGGGATCATTCCTCGAACCACTGGGTGATTACATGTATCCTATTGATATGGCCCTCTATATAGAGTATTGTCTCCCTAGTCAAGGAGTTTACATGATTCCATAAAACACCGCTAGGGGTGATAGTGGATCAGATTCTAGTCTTGGGGAGGGATACCATACTCTATCTGAGACTCTGCCTATAGGGGGAATATAATCCAGTGGTGTGGATATAATTAAATACTGATCCCTTGAGTAATGGGCCATAGAAACGCCCTCAACCTAAATTATTCCATTATAGGGTAATGAATATCCTCAAGAACTATTTATGGGAGTTCCCACCATTTTCCAGGGTCAGATGATGTGTTTTAGTATCCCATGACTTTCTAATGTGAAGTATCCTCACACAATATGTAGTCTCCGGATACAGTGTGTATACGATGAGTACATTGCATATAGAGAGACATGGTTCTCTTCGTATGACATCAGGATATGTTCGTGAATCAATATCATGTATGTGTACCAGTCTATGTATTCTAACCTGTGTCTGTGTCTATGTGCACAACATTACATCTAGCTATCAACTATTATCCGTGTTCAGGTACTCTCTAGAGTACACACCGAATTTTCTAGGGAGGCTCACATTCCCAATGAAAGAGGTCATACACCATGTTTCCTTAACTTTGGATAAACCCTATCAACACAAACAGGGGACCCATATGCCATGTAATCATGAATTACACAATATATTCCCCACGATTTTCTTGATTTTCCGTTCTTCCACCATGAATCACAGAAGGTGGTCCACCATCGATTTTTTGATTGATTCTCTTTGAAATTGAAGATACAAGGTCACCCACACCATCCATCACTAAACATTGTATACCACCTTAAGATCTTATCAGGAATCAATCAATATGATGATCATAAGATTTTACCGAAGAATGTGAAATTGGTAATAATCCATCATCAAATTCTCTAAGAATCTTCCTTTACACATTCATCACGTCGTGATAATCCATGATTTACGATATTTGATAATTTCACCAAGAAAAGGGTGTGCAATGATCGATTTATCAAGATTATTCAAGTTTCAGGAAAATGAAGAATACCTATTATGAATGATGAATCATGGGAAAACATCACAAAAAATGATAGGAAATAACGTAAATCTTTTTTTGTGTCAATCATGATTCATTTTCATAAGATAATCAAGGTAGATATTTACGAATAATTTTAGTAATTTTAGCCAATAATAGACCCACCTCGCATGGTGACTAATCTACAAACCCATACATTAATCGAATGATTTCTGATCATCAGAAAAATTAATAATAAAGAATTAAACAATTGAAACCCATTCTTTACATGGAGTTTGGATCAATCATTGAAGAGTAATGGTTATGTTTTCACTATTGATGAGTTCCTCCAACTATATTGGAATGATGATCCATGATCATATGTTGATCCACCTTTGTCCAACAAGAATTTTCTCCTAAAATGGAATCTAGGTGTATATGGTTTATCATCCAACATTAAGAGAATTTAATTTTTTATAAAATAACAGATAAAACAAGTCAATGCACTGAAGAAAAATAAAATAATTTTTTATTTCAATTTATTTTATGTATTTAGTTCCACCAACAATTATTTCTGATATTATCCATTCTGACCAATGTTATATGGCGCCTAGGAAAAACACCATATTATGAACTCAATGGTTGTCTCATATTTCCATCCTGAGTCCTCATTCACAAGTTATTATGATTTCAAATTAAAATAATTTTATTTAATTGTTTTTTACAGATATAACCTTGGTGTCTTTTTTCTACACATGTACCACACTGAGAAAGGTTATGTGCTACCTATAGTAAAGATACTATTCTAAATTCAAATGGGGCCCATAGATTTTTGACCCGGACACCGATTTGTGTGTTATTATACATTTTTTGGAACACCGCATGTTATTCATATTAAATATTTTAAAAACATTCAACCACTTTTCTCGAGGCACATCGGGCCTTGGAATTGTACACTGTGACAATGCCTAGTCTTAAAAATCAATCCATCTAATTTCAAAATGGAATAAATAGAAAAATACGAGATGTTACAAAAACAAACATAAACCATTTTTGGTCATGATTTAACATGATAACAGAATAATTTCGTGCACATTACATTTAATTATTCATATAAAAATATATGTTTTAAATTCCATTGAATATTATATTAAAAAACATGAGAAAATATTTTTAGATTAAAATAATACAAAATTCATGGCCATAGAATGGGTAAATTTTACCACAACCAGAAAAAATAGTCCCTCAAAGGGTGTAAAAAGTTGTAGTGTAACTACCCTAAAATAACACGTATATATTTTCATCCAGATTAATTTTATAAATAAACCATTGAGTCTAATAAAATGTGTATTTTTTACTAGATTTTTGGGCATATAGCTATTGAATTTTTATAGGATATATCAATCTTCAAGAATATATTGGTCCAAACCCTATGAATATTAGATGTAATGAAAAATAATAAATAATCCTAAAAATCTTGTATCATATAAATGAAATAATATATACATTAATAATAAATGTGTATGATAAAAATATTATTGTGATCATTACTATATTTTTTTATAGTTATATGATGTCGAGGTATAAACCAACTCATCTCATATATTTTTTTACTCTATTGAACATTCACTAAAAGAAAATGAAATATTTTTTAAATGAAGACAAGAAAAACAAGATATATCAAACCCTCCCAAAATATTGGCTTGGAATGGTTCATGGTTGCTACCAACCTTATCGGAAATTACATGGATAGTAATTAATATAAATAAATGTCAAGGGTACATCAGAATAATAAAAGTAGGTATAGTTTACCAATAATCATATGCAATAGACCATAAAACGGAAGAAATATAAAGGCTAACATGTGGAAAACTAATGTTATTACCATAAACGTTCCATGATTAAATAAACATGAACTCAAAGGAATCAACAAAAATGTATTTTATTAATTAATTAAAAAATAAATCAAACTGCTAAGCCATAAATTAGTGATAAACTAGACCAATAATCATAGAGTACTCAAATCTCCAAGACATGATCAATATTCAGAGCCCCATATTTGATCATCCATAGAATCCATTATATTGGTTCTCCACAAGTGATCTTTAAAAAAATACCTTTCCTATATCTGGGAAGATAACTTCTATAAATGTATCCAGTGCAATTTTATTAGGTGATTATAAAAAACAAATAGGATATACAAAGGAAATCTTCATAAATGTCAGTAAAATGAAAATCATAATGGACAAAATGTTTAAAAATCGTGTTAAAGGTATCAATAAAATATTTATGTAGTTCATAATAATATAATTGGAGAAAAAATTACGAAAATCATTCAAAAAAAAGAAATCCCAAAATACTAATAGTTTTTACAAATGAATATATTTGTATAATAATGATTAAAATAGTCTATCCAATATTAATTCTATAGTACTATACTCACAAATGTTAACCATAAGCCTCCCAAAATTGAATTAATTTCATGGAGGCTTCGGTCTATGTTATATCTAAAAATAATTCATTTGAAATGATTCTTTGAAACACAGACTGGGTTTTGTATAAACTATACAAAAAAAATTGATCTTTTGATCATGGTAACATCTATGTTGATCAAATTATCTAATATAAAAACCCCAAGAAACCCAAATCATGTCAATAATCCCCTAAAAACATTAATTATCAAACATTTCCCTTTTAATAACTGTTAATTTCCATACAATATATCTTCTCACACAATCACAAAAGTCAGAATAATAAACACCTAATTGGTACTCTAGTAATGTTTCAACAATATTTTTTCAATAACATTATTCATCAAATAAATATTAATTATTTAAAAATAATAAATCCTCTATGAAATGTCTATATAGGTAATAATCTCCAAAATCATATTCATTGAAAATAATTATTCACAAATGATCCCTAAAATATGAATTATTCTTTTGATTCCTCTGTCTAATCTCATGAATGATTTTCCTAACTATGAATACACCATATAGCTAAAAAATATCATTTTTGTAGAGTTTTGATTGACCGGATTGAATAGATCCATGATTGAAATAAATAATGATACTTGTACCTCAGCTTCCTACTATCATACCCTCATATAATAACCAGAATCTAAGTCCACATGTCATGAATCATTGAAAATCACCTCATGGAATCATAGAAGTCAAAATCATAGGTTTGTGGATGAATAATGAGAATATTAATTAAAGAACCATTTTGAAAAATAATATTTCGATCAAAATAATTTAACATCGCCTAATTAATCTAGATGATTTGGAAATCTGTTTAAAAGAAGTTTTAATTGAATATATCTATAAAAATAAATCTTGTTATGTTTGATTAATTGTTTTCCCAAAATATGAACTAAATGATCTATAACCTAGTAACATGTATACCCTATGTATGTTTTCCATAAGACATGATAATTGTTTCTAATAACAATGATCAAAAAATATATAATTTCAATGCATATAAAATCTATTTAATCCTTTAATACACCTCCTTATTCATAACCAAGTCATTTTCCAACATTAAATAGTCCATAGGAAATTGAAATTTCACTAATAAGGGGAGTTAAATTCTCCCAACTAAGGGTATTTCAGTCATTACAATGCTAGAAAATCAATATACTTTGGTTTAACATCCTGATTCACTCATTAAAATGAAAAGTAATTAATTTTAATATTCTACCACTATATAAATAGAAAGTAATATACCCCCTTATAATGAATTATCATATCTATTGATGTTTTGAATGTGTTCATTGATAAAAATAACTTCTGGTCCAAGAATAACATTATCAGAACTGATCACAACAATTCGAATTGGATGAAACTGTCATGACCCGTCCCCCGGGGCCCGTGCTGTGACTACCCCAAGTCGTCCTTCCATAGGCTTAGGACTGGAGTCTAGCACCAAAGGAATATTACCTAAAACTAGGAAGGAATTTCATTCATAACCAGTAAGCACACACAACCAAGTACACAACAACATTCAATCTCAAGTAAACAAAATAGTAAACAGAGTGAGTATAGTAAGTAAAAATGGTCTAGAATACAAGCCCAACTGGAAAGTACAAGTACAACTGAAATAAAAAACAACTTATGAAAGAGAAAGATAGCTATTGGGCCATCCTTTGAGGTTCATACCTGAAGGGTTAGTACAGATCTCCCCCTTAGAACTCCATGTCCACTCGTCTCTTATGCGTACCGATAGGACATATGGTCTTCCTATGAGCACCGTCCATTCCTAGTACTCCCAGACTCGATCAGTGTTGTATGTCGTCACCACCAAACACAGTGAGATGCGGGCATAGACTGTGTAGGGGGGGAGTATAACGATACTCCTTAGGGATCCTGTGACCCTCATGGTCTCACAAATCCACAGTGGATAAAATCAAAACATGAAGTCGTCTATCAAACTAAATTAGGTATATTCCCACACATATACCTAAGTTACCAATTATACCCATCTCAATCATGAGGAAACATAGGGTCCAACCCAAAATCCCAATTCTCAACTGATCCACAAAGGAAGGAAAACCACAATGTAAAGTACCACATAGGTACGCTGCACAAGAGAATACCACCAAGGTATTACCATGAAGGAAAGTACCGCATAGGTATGAACTCAGCTAACACCAAATATAACATAAGTATACTAGTAGAGATGATTATATGTAACTACTAAATCACCCTACAATTTTAAGAGGTAGACCCACAAAGGATCGCTCGGTGCTGACCCACATGGGATCGTTCGGTGCTGACCCACACAGGTTCGGTAGGTGCTGACCCGCACAGGATCGCTCGGTACTGACCCTCACAGGATTACTAGGTGCTACCACACATAGG
Source organism: Viscum album (assembly GCA_963277665.1). Classification (NCBI taxonomy): domain Eukaryota; kingdom Viridiplantae; phylum Streptophyta; class Magnoliopsida; order Santalales; family Viscaceae; genus Viscum; species Viscum album. The sequence continues at coordinate 2,071,260,425 of OY728132.1, forward strand.
ATCGTGAGGTGATGACCCACACAAGATAGCTCGGTGTTGACCCACATAGGATCGTTAGGTTCTCACCCACTCGGGACCGCTAGGTGCGGACCCACATATGATCACTCAATACTGACCCACACAGGATGGCTAGGTGCTGACCCACACATGATCGCTCTTCATTCTTCATGTCACTACTAGCTATAGGGTTCTCGTGCTAATCTCACTTGTCTTAGGGAGGGTCCGCTACACAAGCCACTGGTCAATACTCCAATCGCCATGAATTCCCATGAAGAAGTATCCCAATTTTCTTCCACGTTATAGGGGTCTCAACACAACTGACGGCGTGTCAATCAGATGCCCTGTCAGTGAGTTATTAGCCTTTTAGTCCCAGGGGCCCAGTTGGATTCGTACACGGTCCGAACCAACCATACCTCATCTTTATCAAACATTTTAGTGGGGGTATACCAAAGGGACCATCTCATAACAAGATTTACGGTACCATTGACGGGATTTCAAACAGACTCCTGATGCCAAAGTTATGGTCGTTAGAGAAAAAAGATCGTAGCTGGTCCGAGTCTGGTCCGACTCGGTCTAGGGTGACCCAGCCCAGACCGCTGGGTAGCACGGCCCGTTGGGTTCGGTCTGGCCCACAAGGCGGTTTGGAAGGCCTTGAGGGCCGAGAGGGGCTATACAGGGCCGCAGAAGGTGGTGCAAGGCTGTGGGGGTCACGAGGCCGTGGGGTAGTTTGGCCGTGGACAACGCGAGGCCATGAGGCGGCTAGGCCGTAGGGGTGTCATGAGGGCATATGGCAGCTTGGCCGTAAAGCGGCTCGGAAGGGGATGGCACGAGGCTGTGGATGGTGTGAGACTTCAAGGAATCTCGGAGGGCCATGTGTAGCGCGTCTAGGTCACAGGACGCCGCGGTGAGGCTGCGGGGCGGTGCAGCAGGCCACAGGGAGCGGAGCGCCATGCGGCATGGAGGCCGCATGTGTCGGGTGTTGTGGGCGGCAGTTTCTGTAGGAGGCGGTGGCTTCAGGGTGGCACCATTGCCTTCATCGCCTTCATCACCTTCGTCATGGTTGATATTCGTCCTCCTCGTTCGGGAAGACCACAAGAATTATCCCAAGAAATTTGGAGAGGACATGCCATGTTTTTTTGGGAGGCACTCTCCACATTAGAGTGCTAGAAAGCAGCTATAATACTTGAATCACAAGAATATAAAGAATGGGTAAGGGAAAAATAATTCAAACAACCACCCTACCTCATTTGATTCGTCGATGGAGGTTGCGAGGAAGGTGATGACATTTTTGGGGATAAGGGGACGTAGGTGACCTTGGCGTTCCCTCGTTCTTTGGTTCATTGACGTTTAATACATTCCTCATCAACGATTATCCCGAGGAAGAAGTCAAAGTCCATGTTGGCGTTCTTCGTTGGAATTCTTCGTTGGAGAGCTTTCTCCCAGTTCTCCATGTTTCTCCCTTTTTCCAAGATTTTCCCCCAATTCAACAAAAAATGAATTATCCAACATTATAGAATATTTTAGAACAATTTAAAATTGGAATAATTAATTAATTGAGTTGGTGTATTAATTAAGGGGGTGGAATAATTAATCTAGGTGAAGTTCAAAATATTTCCCCTCATTTAAGTGGGAGGTTCAAAGGGGTTTAATCTCAGGAGGTCCTCACCACCATAAAATCTCATGGGATGTTTTAGGTTTAGTGGTCCCCACCTCCGTAACTTCATGGGGAGGTTTAATAATTGTTGTCCCCACCTCTCAACATCCACAAGGATTTTGAAAATAAAAAAATGTTACACCATTTTATTTTATTTTATTATCCCATGAAAATGAGAAAAACTAACTTTCACCCTTGACCTACTGTAGTCAAGGTGAAGGTATCCTTATGAAAATACAGGTGATGTGAGTTCAACGGTGTCCTCAGATTTTAATTCTGAGCACCAGTTCAAATGTTACAAAAACACACTCGCACATTTACTGAATGTACCCGGAAAAAAAAGTTCAGAAATTGAATCTGGGCACTCTGAGCCTCGGAATGACACGCCGTAAATTTTAATGGACTCAAAAAATTACCATTTAATTAAAAATAATTTCATGGAAATTCTAGGTCTTTACGTTCTCCCCACCATGGGTATTTACTTCCCTCTAATCCATAACTCAAAAAAATGGAACATGTGGGGGTACTGAGCACCCATTTGAGCCTCCCGCTCCCATGTGCACTCCTCGTGGTTCCCATGCTGCCAGCGAATGTTCCCCAGAGGTATCCACCAGACACGATGGAGCCACTATTGTCAATCCTCAATCTCAACTGGAACCTCCGCAAAAGTTTCCCAATCTTCGACGTCTAGCTCGCCATGGTTGATGATGTGAGAAGGGTCGTGAACATATCTCCTCAGCTAGGATACCTGGAAGATGCCATGCACCCTGTGTAATTGAGGTAGAAGAGCTAAGAGATAAGCCACCCCACAAACTCTTTTGAGGACATAACAAAGACAAATGAACCTCGGAGATAACTTACCGCCTCATTCAAATCTCTGCAAACCTAGTCAAGGTGAGACCCGTAGAAAGTCGTTGTAACCATACTCATACTCTAGAGGTCTCTGTATACTGTTGGCATAAGACTTTTTCCTACTCTGTGTCTTCTTCATCTACACCTGGATTATATGCACTCTCCCTGAGGTAGCATATATCATCTTTGGTCCCATTAGTTCTGACTCCCCTTGGTCAGTCCAGCATAAAGGTGATCTGCAAGGTCGCCTGTACAACCCCTCGAAAGGTTCCATCCCAATGGTTGAGTGATAGCTACTGTTGTATAGAAACTCCACCAAAGGAAAGTGATCCTCCCAACTACGACTAAAGTCAAGGACACAAGCACACAACATGTACTTGAGGGTCTAAATGTTCTGCTTAAACTAGACATCCATCTGAGGATGAAAGGTGGCGCTCAAACGAAGCTGCATCCTAAAACCCTCTTACAACCCCTTCCATAGCCAGGAATTAAAACATGCATCATGATCGGAAACAATCGTAGAGGGTACTCTATGTGGCCACACAATCTCATGCACATGAAGGTTTCCTAATCTCTTTACTAATCGCTACTCTCTGATCGGTAGGATGTTGGCCAACATAGTGAGTCTGTCGATGACCACTGAGATCGAGTCATGTCCTCTAGACATACGTGGAAGTCCTATAATGATTTCCATGGATATCCCATCCGACTTCCACTTTGGGACCTATAAAGGATGAACCAAGCCTGCAGGTACCTGATGCTCTGCCTTCACTTGTTGAAAAGTGAGGCATCAAGAGGAAAAATATGCTACTGATTTCTTCATTTCCAGCCACCAGTACTATCGTCAGAGATCTTGGTACATATTTACCACTACCAGATCTACTGCTAGAGGGGATGTGTGGAACTCCCTCAACAAGTTCTCCCGAAGGGACACTGGTACCATTGTACATCATCTGAAGAGGATGACATGCTACCCACCATAAAAATCCATAAGGTGCCTACCCTATGGATATATGAGCACGTCACGTCTCGCAGTCAGTGTCCCCACATTGCACCTCCCTGACTCACTGATGAAGTGGAAGAGTTACTGTAAGAGACTAAAGAAAAGATGCTCTATTATTATCCACAATTGATATCTGCAATGCGGCTAGCTGCTCTGTCACCTCTCTAGGAAGCTGTATACCAGATCTTCTACTGATTTCATATAGTACAACATTCTCCTTCCCATGAGTATAGACTATCTCGAAGTCATAGTCCTGGATGAACTCAAGCCAAAAATGTTGTCTCGCGTTCAGGTCCTTTAGAGAGAAGATATACCCAAGAATCTTGCGATTATTGTACACTGTAAAATGCTTTCCCATCAGATATTACCACCACATATTCAAGATGAATACCAAGGATGCTACCTCCAGGTCACATGAAGCGTACTTCTGCTCATTATTTCTCAACAGTCGAAAGCCGTATGCGATCACTACTCGATCCTGCATCAGGAAACATCTGAGCCTAGTCCATGATGCGTCATAGTAAGCTATGTACCTTACACCCCTTTCTGGAAGCCTCAAGATGTGGGCACTAGTAAGCCTCTACCTCAGCTCCTAAAAACTCATGTGGCATTTCTCTGACCACACAATGGGTTTCCCCTTCATTGTCAAACCTGATAGTGGTGCTGTAACTCTTGAGAAATATAGAACAAACCTCTTGTAGTATCCAGCCAAACCAAGAAATCTTCGTAACTCCATCACACTCTTGGGCGGATCCCAAGAAATTTCCACCTCAATATTCGTTGTATCCACTACAACTCCAGCCTCTGATATAAAATGTCCCAGAAAGTGCACCTCTCGGAACTAGAACTACCACTTAGAAAGCTTACCATAAAGCTGGTGCCCTCAGAGTGTGTCAATTACTACCTGCAAATGGTAGGCATGCTCCTCCTTAGTAAAAAATTATATCAAAATGTCATCGATGTTGACTACTACAAAGTGATCAATGTTTTGATGAAATATCCTATTCACGAGCCCCATGAACACTGCGGGAGCGTTGGTAACTCCGAATGGAATAACCAAGAACTCATAATGGCCATATCGACATTTGAAGGTCATCTTCAACATATCCCTGTCTTGCAATCTGAGCCGGTGATAGCTTGATCTGAGGTCTATCTTCGATAAGCACTGTGCTCCCTTAATCTAATCAAAGTGGTAGTCAATCCTCTAAAGTGGGTACTTGTTCTTTATATTCACCTGGTTCATGGGTCGATAGTCGACACAATGTCTCATGCTCCCATCCGCCTTCATGGCGAATACAATCGGGGCTGCCCATGGGGAATCACTGGGCAAAATGAACCTTTTCCCCTATAAGTTCTACATATAAACCCACAGCACATGAAGTAGTATCTCAATGGTCTTCCACGTCATAGGGGTCTCAACACAATAGAAGAAGCCTCAATCAGACGCACAGTCTGTTATTTATCATCCTTTTAGTCCCATGGGGCAGGTGGGATTCGTGATTGATCCAACCTGACAATACCTCAACATAACCCAAAAGTCCAATGGGGGTATACTAAAGGGACTATATTGATCATAGGTTTATAGTGACATTGACAGTTTTTCAAATGGATGTCTGATGCCAATGTTATTGCAGTTAGAGTGAAAACCTCATACCTGGTCCGTGTCTGGTCTGACCAGGTCAGACCGACCTAGCCCAACCCAGCATGGGCTAACCCGGTGTGGGTCAACCCGGCCCAACCCACCGAGTCTGGCCAGGCCCGCTAGGCAGCAAGTCCCATTGGGTTCATCCCGGCCCACTGGGCGGTCTGGCAGGTTGTGAAGGTTGTGGAAGGATTTGCAAGGCTACGGGGGCCGTGAGGTCATGGTGTGGTTCGGCCACGAACGACGTGAGGCCGCATGGTGGCTTGGCCATGGGGGTGTCGCGAGGGCATGGGGAATCTAGGCCACAGTGTAGCTCGCACACAGACGATGTGATGTCGCGGCGGCCCAGAGGACTGCGGGGCGGAACGGTTAGGCTGTGGGGTAGCGGTGCACCATGAGGCGGGGAGGCCTTGGGCGGCGGTGGCCATGGGGCGGCGTCGTTTCCTTCATCGACTTCGTCTCCTTCATCACGGTTAATAGTCATCCTCCTCCATCATGAAGAACCCAAGAATTATCCCCAAAAATTCGGAGAGGACGGTCCATGTTTGTTTGGCCCATACTCTACACATTAGAGTGGTAGCAAGTAGATATAAGACATGAATCACAAGAATATCAAGAACGGGTAAGGGAAAAGTAATTCAAACAACCACCCTACCACATTTGATTCGTCGACGGAGGTTGCGAAGAAGGAGATGATGTTTTTGGGGACATACAGGCATCAACGACGTTGGCGTTCCCTCAATCATCGGTTTGTTGACATTGAAGATGTTCCCCATCAATGATTGTCTGAGGAATAAGTCAAACTCAAAGTTGGTGTTCTTCATTGGCATTCTTCGTTGGAGATAATTCCCCCAAATTATATATGTTTCTCCGTTTTTCCAAGAGTTTACCCCAATTCCACCAAAGATGAATTATCCAACACTATAGAATATTTTAGCACAATTTCAAATAGGATTAATTAATTAATTGAGTTGGTGTATTTTTTAAAGGGTGTGGAAAAATTAATCAAGAGGAAGTTGAAAAGACTTCCCCACATTTATGTAGTAGGTTCAATGGGGTTTAATCTCGGTCAGTTCCCACCACTATGACCTCTCATGGGAGGTTTTAGGTTTGGTGGTCCCCACCTCCATAACATTAGTGGGAGGATTAATTCTGGTGGTTCCAACCACTCAAAATCCACAATGAGTTTCAAAATAAAATAAAAATAAAATGTTAAACCATTTTATTTTATTTTATTCACTCAAGAAAATGTGAGAAACTGACTTCCACCCTCGACCTACTACGTTCGAGGATAAGGTCTCCTTAAGAGAATACGGGCACTACAAGTTCAATGGTATCCTCAGATTTCAATTATAAGCACCAGTTCAAAAGATACAAAAACCCACCCACACGATTACTGAACGTACACGAAACAAAGTTCATAAATTCATTCCGGTCACTTCGGGCCTCCGAATCACGTGCCTTTAATTTTTGTGGACTCATAAAATTTCCATTTAATTGAACAAAATATACAGGGAAATTCCGGGTCTTTACATATAAAATCTTAGATGACTGGAATGAAACCAAATATAGAAAACAAAAAATCATTATAGTATTCTGTATATCTATAAAAAATCATGATATCATTTTAAAATCTCCAACTATAAGACATACCATTTGATAATTTCCCATTCATTCATAATACATGATGACTATGATTGACTGTAACATAAATGAAATCAAGATTAGTCACATTGAAATAAAAATTTTGATGATTATGATCTATATATTACCTCTATTAGGTCTTCATCTTATAAATCATGTTCATGGTCATTTGTGAAATATATATAGTCACTTTGAGAAGGATAGGTCCAATTAGTATAGTCTCTCTAAATATATATTGAACAGTGTGATGAATAGAATGGATAGGCTTTTAATATCATGAATAGGAAAAACAATATGATGTCATGAAAATTTTTATTACATGATAACTATAATAAGAAGATATAATCTTCCCATGATCCAATGATGTCCATGATATATTCACTGAGCATTTCTTATAACAACTCAGTCATGAAAACAAATTTTCTATCTATCTAAAGATGATATTTTATACTAATGTACAATAGAATTCTAACAGATTATTCATGGGAGTAACATAAATGTTTTTGCAATCATGGAGACCTATTTGATACAATTAAAAATATAATTTCTTGAAGCATGAACACTTCTTAATTATATAAAATTTTTATATCTTCTACCATATTGAACAACCATATTGATATAGACAATACATAAATGGTATGTCAAAAAAAAATCCCCATAAAAGATTCTGGTTTCCAGTGAATCTTGCGAAGGATGATGTCGAAGTCCATAACAATATTCTCTCATTTACAAATTTTTTTGAGTTATCAATTTATAGAAGACATAATTGAAATTAATTTTGAGCTATAAACTATAGAAAAATAATTAAAATTTTAATATAATAGAAATTCATTTTTTATAACAGACATAAAATTTAAGTATTTAAATTATTCATTATATTTTATTACATATTGTTCCATTTCACTCTCCCTTACATTCATTTATTTTTTTTAAACATATATTCTCATTAAATAGTTGTAAATGAAAACATTAAAAGAATATTACCTATTTACAACAATATTAAAAAACATATAATCCAAAAAATTAACTATATTTATAGATCTAAACTTCTAATATATATTAATATTACTTATAAATTAGATAATAAATTATTAAAACTCATTAACGAAATATTTAATAAAAAATTACACTGTAATACACTATTTTTTAAATTTTATTGTTTTAATTAGTAAAAATCATAAATTAGTTTCAAAATAGATGTAATCATCAATATATAATCCCATAGTATGTTATGAGAATATATGTATATAAACATGTCAACCCCTACTATTATTCATAGACATTAGGATTGATAACCAACTCTAGAAGTAAGAATGTGGAAATAGATCAAATAATACCCCGGAAAACATAGGCTTCCTCCATAATTTGGAAATCAATAAATTTTGATGGGTTACATATTAATTTTTGATATTCAAAATATTTTGATACACTTAATCACTTACTTTAAGGCTCGTGATTCATACATTTAATGCATCATACCTAAACAACAAACTTCTAACTAGACTATAACATAAAAGAATTTTCAGATATGGTAAAATTTATATCTCTTATATATGTTCATTGTAATTCATACAATAAAAAATTTCATCATAATACATAAATACAAAACAATATGCACAATGTTTGAATTTAGACTATACAATTGAAAATATTACAATTGAATAATAAACATGATTAAATCTATGCACTTGGATACAAAAATATGGAACATCCCAATCCCCTAAAATAATATTATATATGAAAAAAATCATAAAAATAATAAAAAAAATTTAAAAAAATGATTGAAACTTTAAAAGAAATTATAATTAAAATTGATTAAAAAATAGGTGTCAGAATAGTGAAGAAAACGAGACATTTTTATAAATATTAAATTATTTATTCCACTATTGAATATTATATGAAAATTTGATATAATAAGTGAAAATTAAAAAATTTAGCAGATCAATGAGATTAGTAAAATATATCATAAATAGTATTTCAATGAGTACAAATAATTAAATATAAATATTATTATTATACTAAAAAAATACTCAAATCATGGAATAATTGATGTAAAAATCAACAATATTATTAATTTATGTTTTAAAATAAATAGATTAAAATAATGTTTTTTTTTTGATAAAATATAACTATGAAATTTGGAAGCCTATTTATTTAAGTTTATTGAGTAAATTAATTATCTATCATATAATAATTATGAAAAAAATGATTTCCATCACTCAATGAAAAAATAGTATTTCAAACAAATAAAATTGTATTTAAATGTTTTTTTGATATCATATAAATGAAAAATATATAATTCCTTGAATTTTAATTTTCATAAATTGAATTTTATTTTGGATTCATAATGTTTAAATTTTCATAAGGAGAGTTATTTTGATTTTTTTGAAAACATTTATTTTATTGGTGAATAATAAATATACTACTTTTATTAATGGTGTATGTTTTATAAAATCATTAGAACACACACACACATATATATATATATTACATAAAAAATCTCAATATTATGTTTTTTTTGAAAAAAAATTATTTAAAAATTTTATTCATTTTTATTCATCAAATAAAATATTAATGAAGACAATTTCATGAATTTTAATTTCATGATATATTTTTAAATTCCCTCAAAAAAACAAATATTTTAATAATATAATATAGAAATTATTGATTAATTGGAACCATTTTAAAATGGCCTTCGACATTTACCACTGCTTTGAACCAATTTTGAAACCTTCAACCAAACAATTTAGAACTAGCCAACAATGAAAATATTAATATTATGTAATAAAAAACATAATAAAACTATATTGTAATATATTTTATAAATTTTAAAAATAGACTTGTAAAGTTAATTAATTAATTAATATTTATTATTAAGGATGTTGTTTGTGAATAAATATCATGTAAGGAATCATGTTGAGGGTATTTTCTTACACTTTGTCTTTTTTTGAAGATATGTTCTCCATCACACTTTATCACTCTCCATATTTATATTTCTACCATTGATATACAATTTCCTTATATCGTATATTATTCATATTTATTCTTTTTTATTGGGTTATGAATTCAATTTTTTTCAACTTTTATTTATTTCATAATTAAATGTTTACCTTGTAAATAATGGAGTCTCTTCTAATTTATCTCACTTTTTCATTAGCTTAATCTTAGGTGGTTCTTATCTTATACTATTTTTCTACTCTATGGATTCAAAAATAAAATATTTGTTAACAAAAAATATGATTTTTATATATACTCTATGACTTTATACCATTTAATAAATATTTTAAACCCAAATTTAAAATTTAATAATAAAAGTGAGTGATTTCACAAATTCATAGTTATCATTTCTTATGAATTGTTTTTTCATATTGTGATCTATTTTTATAAATAATAAATATTATTTTGATAATAAATGTCCATGAAAAATTCCGAAATTATTTTTTTACATCCTAATGATAAATAAATGATTAGTAATTTAATGATTTATTATACACCAATTATTTGTTTATTACATGTTTATATTTTATTGTTTCCTTTATATGTCAATAAATTTTCCATTATGTATTTTGATAATAGTTTGGGATAAAATTTAATATCCTCTTATTCAATTTGGTAATGATTTATATCTCATAAGATCATCTCCATTAGCAAGATGTGGTTTTCCTTTTCAATATTTTTATCTATTATACTTATTAATTAATATTTGTCCAAAATCCTATATATGTTAAAGAATTTGTTATATGTTTAGATAAAATTATGTGTCCTTAATTGAGATCCTTCTGTTATGTTTATGGTGATATTCCTTATGTTTGTTTCACATTATTAGAATATCTTTCCTACCACAATTCAATTATTTTACACACTGATTTTCTATTCCTATATTAAGGTTTATAATCCTCCCATAATTGTTTCTTTGTATAATTTTATAATATAATGATATATCACCCAATGACTGTCTTATTTTCACACTTAAAAGGAACTATAGATCACCCTTATTCTTTGTATGTCTCTTTGTAATCTCGTATAGTAATATTAGAAATCTGAGATCTCAATAAATGTTATGATGATAGAATTTAAATATTAGGTAATTCAAATAGAGATTGTTTTATGATGTGCCTAATTTCAAAAATAGGATTTACTTCAATATTAATAGGAGTAATTTTTAGATATATATAAAAAATAAGATTTTATAATATAGATGTGGGTGATATTAGGAAGTATAGTTTTTTTAGAGAGGGGTATTCATATTTTAAGGGATTATATTAGACAAAATAACACAAAATAAACCTATAGTGTCCTAGATTGAGACTTTCGAAACAATAATTTATGATTTACATTTAATATATAAACACTTCTTCCTATCACCACAATTTGTGTAAATTTTTTTAATAAATTGAGTAATAATAATCCCTAAATTTATTCATTTTTCTAAAAATATAAAAACATGAGAATTATTTTCAGGAAACAATAGGATTGGTAATGTAATTATTTCTTTATTTATATACCAAATATTATTTAAGGAACTAATGAAAAACTCATTGGGAACATTTATTAAAGAACACAAATAATATTAACAAATATAAACCAAATGAAGAACTCTACTATCATATAAAAATATCATGTTTCATGTATATCATAAATGCATCAATAGTAATCCTATTTTTGTGGATACTCTGATACTTTAATAAAATTATATGGACAAGCTCTATTATAAAAATATTTTTTATTATATAATTCTCTATGAAATATAATTTATTTAATTTATTTATTAAATGGAGCTTTCAATGAATTCTGGGAATTGATCAGCAATATCAACACTATGGAAGTTATCATCATAATATAATTGCACTAATTCTAGAAACAAATTAAATATTTATTTATCTTACACTCTTTATAAAAAAATATTTAGTGAATTACATGGTCTTATTAAAATGTAATGTTATTTTATTAGTTAATATAAGAAATCTATCATTATACATAAATGATATCTGTTTTATCAAATAATCATTATTTTAGGGACAGTTTTTGTGTATTAATTATATTTTTTAAAAAAATATTTGTATTTATGTCATTGAAAACTATGAGGAAATTATTTTTTATCCCATATGGTGGAGATGAAGATTAGAGAATTTTAGTTCCCCTATTGGATTGGAGATAATAATATCAACAAGGGATTTTACTCTAATAGATAATTTGATAAACATCTTTGAGAAATTATAATGAAACTATTCCCATGTCAAAAAATTGGGTGATATATCTTAGAAACAACCTTAATAGACAATTAAAATTCATTATATGTTGAGAATTGGGGTATCATGTTCAATATTTCTAAAGGGATAATAATAAACACCTAAAAAATTAAGATAAAATTATTTTTTTGAACCCTCCATAAATTATTCAATATTACAACTATAGAGAAACATGGACACATTGAGAATCCATAAACTATTCCAAGGGTTGTAGAAGTTAAATTGTTACTATAACCTCTAAATATAAGGGAATAATGAATATTATATTTTATATTATAACTGTGAGGTGAATTTTGAAAATATAATGTTGATATGTAAAAATTTATTTCATTCATGAATAGTAAATTTACATTCTATAGTGTTTATTTTCATATATTCAGATAATTCATATAATCTTGAAACGTTCAATCACCCCCTTGACATAAGATGGTCAGGATATTAGTGAAAAAAATAGTTAAATCTTTTCAAATTATGTATATTATTATTCCCTAGTTAATATTTTTTGAAATATTTTTCCCGTTATCCTATTTTTTATTCATTATGTGGGACTTACTGTTGTTTTGGAAAAGTTCTAGTAATCCTTAAATAGGGTAAATAAATCATTCAAGAGATGTAAGTAAATTAAAATATCCTAATCAATCATCTAATTTTATAGAATAGAATGGAAATTTTTTAAACCCCTTAAAAACTCTTTCTGATGAATGAATTTTATTACCTTGTAAGGAATCATATCATGCTCCAATAACTGATATAAAATAATTTGTTTTACTTAAGGGCATGAAAGTTATAATAGAATATTTGGCGGCATTTTCAAAGGAGATTCCTAGTGTTCCTCAAGATGGATAGGATGAGTTTTATATATATTCCACTCATGGAGTTCTATATTTAACAAATAGTTAATATATTATTGTCCCCATTGGACTAATTGGTTGAAATAATAAACTATTATAAAAATGGTAAAAAGGTGTGTATTGCATCATTCTTTTCAACAGCTTTCTATATACCTCGTAATCAATAATAAATATTTTTTGATACATATTTTAATTGATTATTGTGAAATCAATAAGATCCTAATATAGGAAATGTATCCTTTACATTGGGTTCATGACTAGTTAAATCCAACTAATTTGGGAGTATTACTTTGCAAATAATCATCTTTGATTAGAATATCATAAAATTAAATATATAAATGGTGGATATTACAATCATTAAAATTTATACTTGTTATTTCCTCTAAGATGTCATAGTAATGCACTTAATATATACTAATACCCTAGGAATATTCATGGACATGGATGATAATGACATTGGATATTACCTTCACAATTTTTAGTGTACATTATAAATGATGTTCTAAAATATACACAAAAAAATAATAGTATATGTAACCCATGAGTATTGTTATAAATAATTTCCAAAAAAAGTTTTATTAAAAGTAAATAAAATATTACATAATGATGGAGAACATTTCTTTCATAGGACATGTGATATTATGTAAAGTGATATTTTTAGATCAATTAAGAAAAAAGAAATTATGTAATATAAGATAAAAAATACTATTTTGGATATATGTTTTTTTCCCTATATTAATTTGATATTATTGATTGATTATGAGAAATGAATCATCATTTTAAAACCCAATATAAAATATAATATAGAAATTTGTAATGTTTTTCTAGATAGGTTAATGTGATGATAAATTCATGGTGATATGTAAATATATATTAACAATAAAATAAATAACAATACATTAATTTGGGGAATGATTTGGGATTTACATTAATGCCCCAAAGAATGGATTGGGTTGTATAATCCAATAAAATGATAAAGTGAAAGACTTTGATTTATGATAGTAAATGGTGCTTTATAAAAACTAAAAAACTCATGATTCAGAGTTATAATTAGTAACCATTTCCTTAAAATATTTATAGAAGTTTCCCAATTGGTGAGTGTATGGAAAAAATGTACTTATAAAAAATCTAAATTATATATTCACTACAGGAAAGATCAAAACATCCCCAAAATACTGGTTGGAATGAATAAAAAATAATGATTTCTAAATAAATTAACATCATATAAAATAATATAAAATTGTATATTCACTATATATAAAGAATCATATAATCTATATACATACTAAAGAAGGCTTATTTCATGAAACGTGTCACTCCCCCATCAACTCCCTCCACATTCCCATATCCCCCTCCCATTAATGCTTCGTTATACCGTCTCTCCCCATCGTGATATTCCTCTTCAATTTATACATATTCAAAACCAACACTCAGGGTTTCCATATCAATGACCTAGGTTTTTCACTAAATAAAAATACCAGCTTCGTCACCTCTGATTCCTTCATCTTCTTTGGCAGCCAACTTCTAATCGCACTACTTCCATTGTCTGGTTATCTCGAAATTTCGAATTCTTCAACCTACAACACGACTACAAATTCAGCTTCGTGCACCATTTCCTACCCCATAAAACACATTTATCGGTATCCATGTGATATTCAACTCCTGAATCATCGCTTCGAGAAGCTGGTAAATATTTGGCCTTCTTCTTTACAAATTTATACCAGAAGTCTCAGGTTTCAGGTGACGGAGGACTCCTTCCTAAAATTAGTCTCGGAACTCTGACGAACTCAACAATATGGTCTCATTATCCTTCGGTTCCCCAAGCAAAATTTGTTCCACTTTCGACATCACCATACACTACTGTGGAAAAAGCCCGCCATGTTCATCCGAAAGCCCTTCCAATCAATCAAAGGTTATTTAGAAATATTACATATGTAATGTTTTGAAGCAGGTATATACTCCAAATGTTGATTAAATATACACCATTTTGTACATCATCCTCTATTTGCAGTTAAATAGATTTAATGAGACTATTTTACTATATTTCTACTATTTTGACACTCCATCTCCTTTACCACAGATATGTTCGATCATTCATTCGTAAACATTCATTCATATGAGAGTTTCTATTGATTTCCTCAACACATCTAAATTTTTTTCATAGTCCAATAATTGTATCCTATTCCATTAAATATAGAATTCTTCTACTATGATTTCAATAATTAAATATATATTTCATTAAGATCACTATAACTATCATTGATTACATTCATTTTATTCTAATTTCAATGGATTATAGGATAGATTATATGTAACACTTTTTAGTACATTATTATGTTAACTTCATTGAAAATTAGACATAAATTTACACAATACAAACATGAAATCACTATCAACATGTGACGAGGTGATGATTTAAGGAAGACTACTCAGGTGATACAGAAAAATAGGTCATCTTAGTTGTATTAAGCACACCTTAAAGTGTCCCTTTATTTATCATTGAAATTTCTTATATATTTACAATATTTACAATGTCGTCGGATAATGATCTGTTGAAAATATTACTCCAACTAAATGTCTAACACCCACAGGATGTACTCAAACAGGAGCATGCATGCCATTTTCACCTATACTAGTAATGTTCTAATATACCAAGATGGAAAATGATAATTGTTTTGTGTTGTATAAGTAATCATCAAGTTTTATTTCAGTAAGAAAAAATAAAAATAAATTTTTTCTTCTCAAAAAGTATATTTATATCAATTCAGAAAACTAAATCCTGGATATAGGCATTTTACGGAGGAACTTAATGGAAATAATTTGGTCATTAAATGCTCCTCTCTGAATGTTATCCATTTATATTTGTTACGTTCACAAAAGAAATAATTTGAAGCAGTTTATACCATGCATGTGGTAGATGAAGATGAAAAAGATAATTATAAACAAATTAATGAATCATTAATATCTTTAGAGGACCTTCCGTGACTCTAACATATTGTCCAAAGATAAGAGCATCACTTATTACAAATATTTCCATAAGTGTTTTATCTATAATAACCCAAATAACATGGGAAAGGCATCCTAAATGAACATGTTTCATGTGAACTTACAACATTTCATTATTTTAAATGATGTACATATAAATCATTCCTACATCAATATTCTTCCTTTTATAGTTTTAATTTATATACACAGGCATTATGTTGGGAACCCGTTGTTCTAAGGTGTTGATGTTTTTAGTATAAACTGATTATCAAGGATAAAGGATGGATTGAGTTTTGTATTTTATTGTTTAACATAAAACAATTAACACTATTTTAACATAATTTCGCCTTTTTTTTCTTTTCAAGGATTTGTCTTTTTCTTTATATGTAATTTTTCCCTATTTGCCATGAATTATTATTCATATATTTCTCCAACCATCGCAACCCCTCTTTAATTCTGCATCTACTTCAAGCATTTGGTATGCAGTCATTTATTTTCATCTCACCACCTACGACTATGGATCATAACCCATATTCGATCCCACATATACTTTTCAGTTCAAGTTTGTGATTATTTCTTCTCAGTTGTCTTACTCTGACTATGCCTTGCATCTCCTATTCCCTTCTGTATTAGCTTCCTAGTTTAGGTACGGTATTAATAACCTATTCCAAAAATTAACTCTATGATTCTACATTTCTCATATCATTTCACATATTACATTGCGTTAAGATTTAGTTTTATGGTTTTTCATGTAATGTTTGAAAATAAAAAACTTCTATTGTGCTTAATTTTAGTTTTTTGATCATATCTTCTCAGCTCACATCCTGCATCTCCAATTCACACATATGGTATGAGATTAACTACACATTCCAAAACCTAAAACCTTTTCTGCTAAATTATGATAATCGAACATCTAAATATGATGAGTTTGTGATTTCTCAAATGGATATTCATGTGAGTGAACATAAACAAATAAAATGGTAAGAAACATTTAATATTTTACTATTTCAACCAATATTATATAATCATTTATTCTGTATTGTGGGTGTTTTGTATTAATTTTTTGTACCCTATTCGGTGGTATTACTAGATTTTTATGCATCATGATATCGTTTCTACATATAATTATATATATATTTGGGATGAAGACAAAGGAGATCAATATTTTGATGCATAAAATTGAGCTTTTCTTTATGATTATAATATTGATGCAATAGTTAAAAAGTAAATTCTATAACCAATGTCATTTTAAAAAAAAATTCTACACATTGTATGTATGATTGAAGAAACTTTTCATGTAGTTCTCATGACATGTTACAATAGTATTGTTCAATTATGATAATAAAACATCTGAATGGGAATAGTTTGAGTGGTCTAAAAGGGTTATTCATCTGAGTGAACATAAACAGATTTTTTCTCTCATGTAAACGTACAATTATTTTTTTCTTTGCACATTATAAACTATGTTTCTTTTATTATTTTCAGGATATGGTTTTTCATCGTTGAACATGTTTTTTCTTTGTATGGTGTCAATCCATATAAATTTGGTTCCCAATTGTGATGGTTCTATCAAAAAATTATTCTCTTTGCTACTAAATTTATGTGTAAATGCATAATATATTTTTTATTCATTTATTTTCTAATGACAACTTACTGGTTTGTTTGTTTTCAATGGTTTTGTATGTGTTAATTCAGTTGATTTCAGTATATGGGTTTTCATCAAAGAACATGTTTTTTTCCTGTAAAAACTAACGGTTCAGTTGATGTTGGTACCAGGAAATCATACACAGCATCATATGTAAGCTTATTATATTTTCCATAGTGATTATCTATTTAAGATTTTTCATCTCTCCATGTGTTGGATTTAATCTTATTGTTCATTTTTTGAAAAAATGGGATGGATCGCTACTTTTATTTTTGAATTAATGACTAGGAATCTTATCCTTGTATTGTCTTATTTTCATTATTGGTTGAAGATAACATAATGTTTTAATATATTTATCCAACTAGATCCATTAGAGTATTTTTGTATGTTAGCCTCACCTCCAATTCTATTAGAATCCACTATATATTGTTTTTTATGCACTAAAAAACTTCTTCAGATAGCGTACATATCTCGATCTCCACAATAGGTATGTTTTCCTAAAATTATGAAATTAACCTCCCTTATCTCCATAATTTTTTAGTTCCATTTACAAATTATATGAATGTAAGTAATCATTCCTAAAATCATGGAGTAAACCTCACTTACCATCCAACATATGATTGTAGGTACCTTTTTTAACTATGGAATCCTCTATATATTATTTTGTATGCACTGAAAACATTTCAATATTATTCATATGAGATAATACACATGAACCAAACTTTTAGGATAACTACAATAATATTCCAGTTATTAATTAATATAGGAACATGCAAGTGACTTTCACTCAGCTTCTCCTTGGTTCACCACATGCAATTCCTTACGTTACCAGCTGTAGTGACAACCATTGTTTACAACATATGAAAACCACCTCACAAACCACCTTACTATCACCGATACATTCTTTAGTAATCCTAAATACCAACCTCTCTGCAATAGATACATCGTCATATTATGCTTCAATACTGATTCCTTTCGTGTATCTATGATTCATTGTAGTTCATAAAAAGGTAATGATACATTCATGTTACTTTTTCCGATTCAAATACTCACAAGTATAAATGTCTAATCTTCTTGGCATTTATTTGTTGACCATTCATAATTAGTAGGGTTTCCATTCGATTCATCGTAGTAAACAACTATAACTCGTAGAGAATAACCCTAAAATTGAATACAAGAACACTATAAGGATTATTTGTCTTTAGCGTATACATTTTCTATACTCTAATCATTGTACTAGGAACATGTTCAATTAAACTAATTTTTTAGATTCATTTTTCCCTAATGTAAACTTACTGGGATTTGTTTCTTTGTATAGTTCGCACTGTGTTTCTTATATTGATTTACAAAGGTGCTTTTAGAGTGAAAACATGTTTTTTCTTGGGAAAGTGTTGTTTCTGATAAAGTTGGTACCTAATTGTGATGGTATTGTCACAAATTTATTCTCTTTACAACTGCTTTTATGTGTAAATTCAAACTAGTTTTTTAATCATTTATGGTCTATTGTATGCTTACTGGAGTTTCTTCATTTCTAAGGATTTTGATGTGTGAATTAAATTGATTTCAGAATATGTTTTTTCATTGAAGAACATGTTTTTTCATGGAAAAAGTGATGGTTCAGTTGAATTTTATACAAGGAAATCATACACCACATCATATCTACGCTTATTAAATTTTTCAGACTAATTTTTTGTTTCATCTTTTCACCTCTCAATGTGATGGACATAATCATGATGTTCTTTTTTTGAAAATTGAGATGTATCTCTACATAACTCCTTAAATTCATGACCAGAAATCTTATCCTTTTAATGTCTTATTTTCATTATTGGATGAAGATAACTTCATGTTTCACTATATTTAGCCTACAAGATCCATTAGTGTCTTATGGTATATTAGCATCACCATTATGTCTTCATTTATTTTAATGTATTCAACCAACTCTTTTATAAAAAAAATAGTTATTGAAGAGAACTTTTGGATGCCATTCTTTATTAAGAGAAATTAGAATATATTTATCTGAAAAACAATTTTTTATTCCCCCGCTATCCCTCCCTATACTCTCTATACTTACATACATACATATGTCTGTATTCATGTATACATGTATTTATTTTAACCAACCATGCCAATATATTTGAATTTTTAGTGAAGATATAGAAGCATGAAAAGGAATATAAGGAATCCAAATTGGATGACTGTTAAAACGAGAACATTGATGAAACTACCACTCCTAGAGGTACCCACTCTCATTATCTTCTCATTACTGATGAATATTCCTCATATTCAAATGCACACAAATATTTAGATTTTTCTTAGTTTTTGTCATTTCACTAAGAGAACTACTACAAACACTTAACATTCTGGATTATTCTGTTTTCATTACTTCTGATGTTTACTTATCTCTTAGACCGTAAAAAATAGACTCCCAAGTAATAACTAAAAAAAAATAGATTTTTAATGCATTCATGGATTACACTAAACCCTGTTACCCCTACAACACTTTAAGTAAAATTAATTCCTCTTTTTAACCAGTTAATAATTTATAATGTTCCACTACTTGATGTTATAGATAGTTTTAATGGAATCATGAATTACTTCTATAGGAAAAAAATTCCCAGGGTCAACTGAAGTTATATTACTCCATGAGTCATTTCATTGAGATTTCAATCTAGGAGTCCCAAGTACATTCCTTTTCTCAACTACCTACACATATATTTTCCTTAGGTAATTAGATGTAATCGTATACAATTTCATCCCATGAGTACATGTTTGTTTAATAAAAATCATTTGAGTAAATGGAATGAAAAGTGAAAATCATGTTCCTTATTAAATGTGAGTAGACTCATATTTAAATTTTTTGTAATTATATAACTTATTCTGTTTGCAAAATATTCTTTTAGTGATATGTGTTATGTGTTCAAATTAATATATATTTATTTTTAATAGAATCCGTCATTTTATGTACTTTTTTTATTGTTTCATTTGAGGATTATATTTCCCCAAATCCATCATTAATTGTCTGGATGAGTATAAATTGAATTATTCTTTTAAATGATGATTTTATTCTTGTATTTCAATTTTTTATGTTGTATCTAGTTTTTTTCCTTATAAATTATCCTAATTTTTTTCCACCAAATGGACCCCTTCTAAATATACATGTTCTAATGTTTTTATTTTTTAGGGATTTTATACAGTGGATGCAGATTATTGGGAATTGTTTTTTTTATTTTGATTCTACAAGGATGTTCTAGCATCAATGTAAATTTTTCTACACATTGTGACTATTTCCCCTTAACCAAACAAGTATATGTTCTAAAGTACCTTTTGAAGGTCTAGTTGATGGGCTATTTATATTTTAGGTCATGTGGCCATGAATGTGGGTGAATAAATGAAATTTAATTATATACTAAAAAAGTGACCACCTCATGAAAATCAATTGTTCTGGGAATTTTTACTTAAGTCCTATGATTATTCATATTGAATTATTTAGTCTTTTAGAATTATAGAAAGTGATCAATTTTCATCCTTCATTATATAAACATGATTAATTATAGGATAATTATGAGATGGTGAAAATATTTTTTCACAATATTAGTTTAGAAGTGCATAATTTTCATCATATTTTAGGGAATATAAAAGCATGAAATCGATTGTGTGAGTGGTGTTTTAAGGTGAAATATTCCATATGTATGAACATCCAATCGGATTATTTTTATATTCATCTGGAAATGGACAGACACACACACAAACACATATATATATTTAATTAATGTTAAAATTTCTTATGATATTAAATCAGGGGTGTGTTATAATATTTTCATCATAAAGTAAAATTTATTTATGATTATGATAGGTTAAAAATATAAACTCCCAACTATATTATCTTTCAATGAAACCACATCGAACGAAATCATGATTCTTATTAATCCTCACCACAACATCTTCTCAAGCCCATAATCTCCTTTCAAAATCCATAAACCTTTAAACTCTCTCTAGGATGCCTTCCACCATTTATCACAATCTTACCTCTTTCCTCCAACTTCGCCTTCACCTCCACATTTAGTTTCTTCTATTTCTCTTATCTATAACTCTTCCATTCTACAGTGTTACATCTCCATCACAATTATTCTTCACTTTATTTCCTAATGTCATGGGGACACCATTCACTTCCTTACCATTATTTTATTCTAAACATTATAACAACATTTCAATTTTTTGAATGACGCAGAACTAGATGATTTGGAAGAAAATTGAATAGTCCTATGCATTTGCATGGGTGGAGTACCAGTTTTATCTACGATTAGGGTTTAATAGCGTTCTTCCTTCGTATAATTTCAATGGATAAGTATGGAAAATCACAAATGAAGGTAATGAATCATGATTTTATTATACTATTTACCAAATATATATCTTATATATGATTTAAGAGACATAAATTGATGATTATGATGAATAATAAAAGTATGAAACAACAAGTAAGTGGAAAATATAGGATTTTATCACAAATAAAAGAGGAAATATAATGTATAGGACACAATCATGTCTATTATTTTAGCCTTAGATTAAGAAGGAACTATTATAGGATGCTCTGAAATCAACATTCACTATCATACCATGCCAAGAAATGATATATATAGGTCTCTGAGAGGGATAATAGTTGTATAATATATTTTGGAGGTTTTTTCATATTTATACAAGTGGATAATTTGAGTGTAATTTAATCAGATCGATAAATGAAAAAAATGATCATGCAACAATTACCCATAAAAACATATAAATATGATAAAATCATCCTGGACTTCATCATAGGATATCCAATGGAATATAAATGAATCAATCACATATTGATTTTTATTGATCTTCTTGAAAATATAGCCACATTTGTCTCTATTTCTAAATAATTATCATTATACTTACATTTCATAATATCCATCAGATTAGTGGTGAGGATGCATGGGAAACCACTACTGAATATATAAGATTGATATCAGTAAATCCAATAATTTTTTTGGTGGTGCCTTCATATAGAATTTAACATTGATTTAATCCTATATAATTAAAATAATCCTAAATTATTGTAAATTTAAAATGAATATTCAATATATTTAGGTAAATATCATAGCATAGAATATGATTTTTAAAAGATGTTGGGATAAACACCTTCAACTTTTTTGGTTTTAATACAATAATATCTTTTAATGAAAAACTAATATATATTTATATAATATACATAAGGTAAATAAATATATAACTATAAAATTATATGTTGTTGTTTTTGAAAAGAATTTATTGGGACATGAACTGAAAGAATAGATTAAAAATAAGGTATAATCCATTCGACGACACATAAGATATTCTTAGATTTATTATACTATAAATATATATGATGATTGAATATTCATTGAGAGTTTAGTTAGGGAGATAATATTGTTTATAATATCACTATGGATGAGAATGAGGCAGAACAAGATGAAGGAGAAGCTACATAACTAATATAAAATCCCCGTTGATATTCTTAATCATTTCTTTTGTTCTAGATAGTTAATTTTTCCATCCACCAAGAATGTTATAAGTGCATAATTTTTTCAATGTATCACTCATGATTATGTCTATATGATATTATTCAAATGAACATAATCTAGATGAGTTATTTTTTTATCATAATCTGACTCTTATAAATAGAAATTAGTGAAAAGTTTGGATCGTATATATAACTATATTTGTAGCAATAACAGTCATCCTATAAATATATTTATGAAAGAGAAATAGGTAAATTTGTTTATTTAATTGAAAAAATTTCCCTTATATATTATCAGAAAAATATTTTCCTTGATATTTCCTAGATGTAATATTCAGAGATAGGTTTCACACAATGGAATAGAATTTAAAATGCCATAGTGATTCCAGAATAGATAACAATTAATCATTAAAATTATACTCCAATGAATCAAGGACTCCATAAATTATTAGGTATTTCAATAACACATTATAAATTAAAAATTATTAGAATCAAAATAGGTATTTTACAATGAAATATAAATATCGTTAATATTAATAATTAGTGAAGGGGAAATGAAAAAAAAATGTTATGTATTTATATGATGTTTAGTGTTTATATGATCATTGGAGAAAAATATTACCTTTATGAATAATAAAATACAATTTGAAAGGTAATTATACTAACAAAAATAGTAAATTACATAATAAATTATATTTTTAATAATTCATGGAAATTAAAAATAAATATAATTCTTCGTCAAATCTATCTCTCGAATCAATTAACAGAAAATAAAAATAATAATACATTTTAACTATTTACAAATAACTAAGTAAATAAATATTATTTGTTATAATTAATCTTATTTAAATATATTAAAAAAACATTTCATTGAAAATATATGTAATAATTTATTCCGAATAATATAATAATTAATAAATAATCAAAAATAATATTATGAAAAATCATTGTCAAACTAATACTATTAATTTAAATTAAGATTCATTATGATTATATTAATTAGTTTTTTTTAAACGTTTAATTGATAATATGTAAAATTATAATATCACAAAATTAAATTATTTTTATGAGAATTGTCATGATTATTTTACCATGGGTTTATTTTTTAGGATTTTTTTGAAAACAAATATTTTTTATTGTTTGTTAAAAAATTGTTTTGTCAAATAATGTAAATTTTATTACATAAAAATGATATAAATATGAATATTAAGTTTATAAATTTTTTATCAATATATAATTTATTTATTTAGAAATATTTTTCATTTAAAAATAATAAGATGAATTAATTAACATATATTTTAAATTTAAAAGAAAATTTTTTCATTTCATCAAAAAATATTTTTTATTCTTTACTTCTAGAAAATTATTTACAATATTAAAGTAGGATTTGGATGGATATAAATTTCAATGAAACAAATTTTTTATCCATAATGATAATATGTCATAAAAATGGCACTATTCATATTCATTGGCAAGAATTATCAAATACTCAATATTAAAGTCTAATATGCCCCTCTTCCCTTTCTATATAACCATCAATCCCCATCCCATTTATAAACATATCCTAATATCCTTCCATCCACAAATATGAAAATGGTAATAATAATTTTAAAAATATTAAATTATAATTTATGAGATAAATAAATGTTATTGGTCATTGAAAATCTTGTTTGATAGTGCAATAAATTTGTTTCGTTTCATTAAAAACATGGATGGGTTTTTTCAAAGTGTGGGATAGTGTTGGTACTTCCATTTAATATAAAATTTTCATTCCTCTATAATGATTTTTTTAAATTGATATCTAAACTGGATAAATATGGTATTATCAATTGGACAAGTAGGAATATAAAAAAGTAAATAATGGATTAAAAAAGTGGTGAAAAATTTTATATTGAATGATATTAACCATATTGAATACATTTATATAAAAAATAATTATATTTCATGTACACATAATTTGACATTGATGAAAATATGACACAAAGGTTTTTTTGAATTGTATATATTTTTGAAAACTCATTATCACCTACAATGATCATTTTTCATATAACAATAATTCATTGAATAATCTACAAGATATATCCAATATTGGGATTTGTAATGGCCATAAGAAATTCAATATTACCTCCAAAGAATCTATTTCTCAATGGAAAAAGTCATAATTATAGAATAAATCGAATGGATAACTCTATTTAAATATATAAAATTGATCCCCCAAATAGTCAATTTCAAAATGAAAATGATATTAAATTGTGGTAAAATGAATTATGTAGAGAATAAGAATAATGATATATACTAAAATTAATCATTTTAACAATTATTGAAACATAAATCTCTATTATTTGGAGATTTATTATCTTCCTTGGTATTTCATGTTTCGTATTCATCCATTTTTAATAAGTATTTACTAAATTACAAGTATAGTTCTTTTATGTTTCATTATTTAATTCTAGTTTATTTATTAATGATGAATCCTTATGTATTTGGTCATATTAGACTATAACACATTGATATAATGATTGATGAGTATATGTTGTAACTACTTATTTCCACGTATTTCGGTATTGTTGGTTGTTGGTCAAAATATATATGAGTTAGAGTGAGGAAGTATTTTAATATAACAAAATAAGTTAATATGGGGATATTTTATAAATCATATTGGAGACTAATATGATTATTTTTGTAAAATAATGTCTTGTAAAGAATATTAGTATAAAATTTTTATAATGAGTGGTAGTGACTGAGTATATTGGTTTGAAGTGAGAAGATACATGAACTTGTTGGCTATAGACAACTTTATTTAATGGATCAAAAATAGTGATTCTCTATTATCCCATCCCCAATGAAATCGGTTAGTTTTCCTCTTAGGGTTTTAAAACTTAACACAACCCACCGAATTTGAGAACATTTATTTGTGAATTTCAATGATTGAATACTTGAAATCCCCATTCTCTCTTATTCATAGATTTTTTCATGCAACATGGGAGTTTCCTCCAAATATCCACCTCCTATATTAGTTATAAGGTAGTTAATGTTTTTAGAGGGATTTATTCAATAAATTTTTTTTAATCCCAACCATCCATTTCTCTTCCCTCCATTTTTAGCTATTTAATTTATTATTGACATATTTGATATTCATATTTTATTTCCCCACAAAATATTCAAATTACTCTGCTATAATTAAGCATGTATAAATATATTATATATTATACCGATGAATATTATTGAATATAATTTTCAACATCATTATGGATGTATATATCCTCGAAAATTCATTAATATTTGTTTAATTGCAACAAATTATTTGATTAATCACAATATGAATTTTGGGAGTTCCCTCTCCTTAGGTGTGGGAAGATGATGATAGTGGTTCTCACATAGATGGTAATGGATTATGTTTCATCATGTCACACCATACGGTATTCCAATATTATGCATATAAATATTATAATGAGATTGAGATGATTAATAATTATAATTAATTAATTTGAATAATATTTGGTGATGGGGAACTATGATTTTAATTGGTGGTTGATATTGACTTGTACATGGGAGATGAACTAAATAAATTAAATTGGATATGGTAATATATTGGTGACTATAATATTTGTGATTCGGTTCCTAAAAATATTGTTTTTTATTCAATTTCTATATTTTGGGTGACTTTTATGTAGGGATAAGAGGATTTGAGGGACCTATGTTTGAACATTATTTATGGTTCCATATAAGAGGTTGGGTTAGTGTATTTGGTTACACTCATAATTATTCATTTAATTTTTATCAATTGATTATATTTTCAATGATAGATTTTTATCTATTTAATGCAGTTTGATTAACTATAGTTAGAAGAAGTGGATGTTATCTATATTTTGATTTTCTATAGATACCATTAAAGGAATTTTGTAAATGTGTATGTTGTTAACCAAGGGTATTGGGATAAGGAAGAGCGTAGTGGATGTAATCAGAGAAACCACATATCATCCCAAAAAAATTATACTTATATATTAGATTATAATAGATTACTATACAATATATTTTACATATACATTTTTCAATGCCATTAGGATTTAGTGTCATGGATACAATGTAAAAAATATTCTTATTTCATGAATGGTCATTATAATATACCACAATGATCTTCCAATACCAAAAAATTCTTCTATATACCTTGCATAAAATCTTTCTACACAACGTGGGGAAAAATACATTTTAAACGTTGGCTTCAAATACTCAGTAATTATAAAAAAACATGATAACAATGATCACTTCAATATAAAATGATCATAACATATTGGGAACATAAGATTTACTTTTTAAAATTTTACTCAATATATCATTGATCTCAATTCTATGTCAACACATAAATCTTGCCAATTAATATGATAATAGTAATAATGTTGTCAAAGAACATGATCTGGGAGAGCGTAACACAGAAATGGTAATGTGGAGAAAACAAAATATTATTACATTGTGATGATGTATAAATAGAAAATCTTTCACTAATTAATTTAATAATACAACATTAGGCCCTCACATGAACTAATGGACATGAAACCAGGTCTAATAATAATATTAAGCACATGAAAATCATACCCACATATAATCTAACGAAAATAAAAATCAGGTATATGCATAAATTTATGGATATGAAATCAAGATCCACACATAAAACATTGATTATAAAGTTAGTTTCACACATATATTAATTATCTCATAAATTATCCATTTATGAAAATTTTATTAGATGACCTTATAATTTATGAAACACCACTCACATAGTCATAACCCTTCCATAATTTTTCCACAAGACCATAAATCAATCATTATATATCATAACTCATGGAATGAAAACTAGTTTTATAAACA
Organism: Viscum album; assembly: GCA_963277665.1. Classification (NCBI taxonomy): domain Eukaryota; kingdom Viridiplantae; phylum Streptophyta; class Magnoliopsida; order Santalales; family Viscaceae; genus Viscum; species Viscum album. The sequence goes on from OY728132.1 coordinate 2,071,288,334, forward strand.
AATAATCCTCATGAAAATAGACTAATATGATAAAGAATAAGGATTGAATCATTTTATTTTATAGAATTAAAAGTAAAATTGTCATCAATGTATTACATGTCAAATGAAAATATAATAAAAATATCACTATCGATATTTAATGGGTGAAAAGAAAATTAACATTGAAATCACATCTGTAAAATATAAAATTTTTTAAAATAATATGGAAAACATATTCATTAAATTTATCCAAGGAACCATGTGAAAAATTACTTAATAAATTTAGTGTTCATGGATTTAGTAAATTACAGTAATTAATTTTTTGTTAAAATAATGAGCCCTTTCATATTTTTGAAAAAACAGAAAAAATTATCATAGTTAGAAAATGACATATTGTTTCCATATAATAAATTTTATAAATAAATTAACATGGGTGAAAATGAACATAATATTTTTTTTATAATTGTAAATATTTTCATAAATTGTTTTTATAAAACTTGTAGTATAATGATAATGGATTTTCAATCGAGGAGGAAAATAATGTCAGATTTAATTAAAAGTATTCTTTTGGTATCGTAGGAACATAAAGTATGTAAAATGAAACTAAAATATTTAATCTTCATAAATTTAAAATACAGAAACAAACATAAGATTCTATATAGTTATATCATGAAATTTTCTTTCCAAAATAATAATCATAAATAAACTTGGTAAATAATTAGTTTCATACATAAACCCCACAGTACATTAGTAATTTATGAATCATAAGATCCATTAAAGAAATAACATTATATGAATATTTATATCCCATAAATTTCTTAAATATATTCAAAAAATAATCTCATGGTAAGAATATACACTATATAAAAGATAAAAATAGTGAATATTGGATGTATATCATTGAAATAAATGTGAGATAAACAACTCTAACCTTGATATTGAAATTTATGAAAATATTTGTATTCTTTTATATAATATATATAATTTTAATATAATTATATAAAATATTCATTTAAATATATATAATATCATATATGTTCTACATTTATCATTTTACCACCCATTAATTTATAATAACTTATTAAAATCATCATTTATAGGTGTTTGTTACATCATTTTTCATGAGAATTTCGATTTTGTTATTGTGGTGAGGTACATGAATCATGGTTCCATCATCTACAAAATTTTTCCAAGAAATAAATATAATATATAGTAATTATATATATTTATAGTTATCTAGAAATATAGAGACAGAAAATTGATTTATGTCATTCATATGGACGGTAGGACAATACGTACATGTGAACGTTGTTTTCACATTTTTCAGAGGGAACGAAATAAAGGTAAATAATAAATAACTTTTAAATTATAATTTTAATGTCACATAAATATTATATATTCATTAAATAAATTTTCATCACCATCCATGTAAATGATAATGAAAAACAAGTCACATCTCTTTGTTGAGGTGGCAGTAAACACAAACTCACAAAGAACATTATCATCTTCCAATGGATGCGATGAATGAGAATTATCATTGTTACATCATTATAATAATAATTAACTACATTAATTATATTGATTTAATTATTTTATATTGTATAGAATGGATTTAGAGTAGGTATAAGAACAGATGAAACTTAAATTACTCGGTTAAGTGTTATACCTCTTCTCTAAAAGAACACTTTTGGATTACACATTATTCCTTGAATGGTTTTTTGTGTATAAAGAATTGAATAGTTTGGATATAGGGAAGTAAGATTTAACTTTTTTATATATTGGTTTTTTAGAACAAAATTTATCAGTATGTGTGTGGAGAATATGAGAGGGGTCCCTTTTATATGTAATGGAAGGATATTCTAGATATTTTAAAATGTAATATAATCATATAAATTAATTTTAACATTGAATGGGAAAAAAATTTATATAATTCTATAATAATATTATAATGAGACAATATATTCAAATCCATTAAAATTATTACAGGTTTAGGTGATGTTTTAACCCTTATCTTTTTGTGTTAACCACCCCGTTAACTCTTTTAACAATTACTATGATATCATAGTTTTTTACTCATTACAGTTAGTGAAACATTATATTATAGGAAAAGAGACCAAAAATTTGATTTTTTTGATATTTTTAACCATATCCCATTCAATTTGGTAGTGATTTTTCTTTGTTATATCATTTTATGAAATATAAAATTCTATAAAAGTCATTAATGTCAAATTTTCAAAATATGTGAAATATTAAAATATATTAGAAATCCAAATTAAGTCAAACTAATCCAAAATTACCTGAATCAGAAGAAAATTATATAATGGTCTTAATATAATCATCAAATCAAATTTAGTTAATTCAATATTTCAGTTTATTCATTTTCATTCGGTTTCACCCATTGGTTAAACAATTACATTAACTATGGTAATACCTTTTCCAATATTAAAGGTATATAATTTCACTTATATATGACAATTGGAACATAAATGAAATATGAATTAAATTTTATACCTATTATCATCAAACATGTACACTTAAAATATTTTTTTATCATTTTGAATAATTTAATAAAATATTATTTAACCTAAAATATCATTTATGTCATTTATGTCCCTCTTAAATTAATATGACCTTAAATGTATCATAATAGTTATATAATTGACAAATAAACCTATCAAAAATTCAAAAAAAGTTAATTTTGTCTTCAAATAGGTGGAACATAATAACTCACCCAAATTTCATTAATTTTAATATTTCCAATATAATTATTTATATTTTATATTATTTCTATTTATACTATGATAGATTTAAAAAAATTAAGGTAATTATTTGTCATCTAAAAATATAAAAACATTACCTTGATAAATAAAAAATCTATATTTAAATAGATATTAATAACTATACTATCCAATTTAACAGTTATATAAATTTACTAGAAATATTAATTCTAATTGTGGGAAATTTTGTATTTATTATTTTCTAAAATTAATATAAATTTTATATTCAATGGAAAATGGATCTATGTGAACATATATTCATGATATTGATGTAAATGAAAGAAATGCACCAATGAAATATGATAATTTCTAGTGTTTGGATCATTTTGAGAAACTTTATCATGGGTTTTACAATATATTTTCATTTTTACTTTTCACAAGATTAAAAATATTTACCAAGGTTGACATTCACAATGAATATAATTAAAATGGAAATATTTTCTTAATTTAGAACTATTGATTCCCAAAATGAAATTATTTTTTTAAAATGTAGAAGTGGAAAAACTTTAGGGAAGATACAATTGATCCCTAAAAGAATAAGAGTTTAAAAAACACTTTTCATTCATAAAACTATTTTTTTACCAACTTCTAAAATAAAATTTAATCTAATAAAAAAAATTAGTTTTCATAATTTAATATAAAAAGCATTACATTAAATCAGTTTTATTATAAAATAGAACTATGTAAATTCACGAAAATAATTAATTTTTCAATTAAAATATGTTTTTTAACTATTTTCAATAAAATAATTTTTTTATAAACATTCAAAAATTTAACGAACAGCTACTTATTATGTGCTAATTTAAAAAATGATATTTTTTCATAAATAAATTATTATATTCATAAAAATTAATGAAATTTTTTTTCTAGAAAACTAATTTTGATCCATAACATGAGTTTATTAAAATTGAGTGTCTATTTTTTAAATATTCATAAAAATAATATATTTATATAAATTTATGTACTTCAATTAAAAAATTCTAATTACACTAATATGTTATATATTCCATAAAATAATTAAATTTCAATGTTTGTTAATAAATTATGTTTCATTCTCTATATACTATTTAACAAAGTGTCCTTTTAAAATCATCGGGTGTTACATACTGTAATAATAGTGATTTATCTAATTTAGTAAAGTTATAGTGTAAAATTGTGCTTCAAGTTGTCTGGAATTTATAATCCATTTCGATTATAATGAAAGAACCATCGATGTCTTGATTGGGACATTTATACCAATTTTTTTTTTAACATTTGAGATTAATAATTATTATCATATTATAATGAATTGTGAGGTCCTTAATCCGGGTCGCCATTTCCCTTTGTGAGTTATGGGTCTTGGAGAAACAAAATGATGATCTAGGGTGATTGTTGTAAGATTTTTGATTTTATGGGAACCCACATCCAAAAATGGAAATGGTGTGGTGTGGAGGGATGTGATGTTCCATAGTGTTGGTGGAAATGGTATTGTTGATCCATGGTTTGTCATAAGGGATATCATGGAGTAAAACATGAATATTTGTTTTAGTAATGGATACACCATGGATTTATCTTTCATCATAGGTCAATCTTTGGTTGTTGATAATTATGTCATTGAAGAACCATTTTAGAGCATAATGTTTTTTAGGGAAACCACATTTTTAATAGGTAGATACACCATGGGATGTAGAATGTAGAATTGTACCTTTTATGGCACAGGTGGTTTCTTTGTCATGGTGCTTATGGATATTAATTTAGGCACATGATACACTTTAATATGGATCCCTTAACTCTATTTGACTGATGGTGGATGTGGTATGTACCATCAGGATTTCTTTAGAACTTCCTATATCATGAAATTATGTGGTGTGTTCTATGAGATTATACCATGGTCATATATTCTTTTTTCCCTGAAGTAAATACCAAACCCAATTAAAAAATTATTATTTTTTACTCCTTCCACTCAGACCCAAGGAGACTAAGAGAGATATTTTAGGGCCATTGAGTCCCCTTTCAATAGGAATTGATCCAATTATTCTAGAGTTAAATCCTTCGTGTTTTAGGAATTTTCTTCCTCACGTATCTATACGTATCTTCCCATTTGATCACATTTTTTCACATTTATTTTTTCCATGAGTTGAATATTTATTTTTACTATTCTTATAGAGTTTTCCATCCTTCTTTAATGTTGTGTTTCTTGTAGGACACCTTTGGGAGATTGTAATTTCCTCATTGGAGTGGTGGTCATATGTCCATGATTTGGATCCATTCTTATGAAATAACACTAATTTTATATGGTAGAATTTTCATTTATTCTAGAGTTTATATTCATTGAATAATAAAATGAAAATTTTTTATCTCATTATTTGGGGAATATCATATCGTGTTTCCTTTTAATGGTCGAACAGATTTTTTAGGGCATAGTTTCCATATTCACTATTCTTCTCTTTATACATCGTGATATTATCTAGATGTTTTCATGGTATATAATATGGGGCTTTTATTTTTATCACATGTGAGTGGGGTGTCCATGAGGATGTCGCATTAGTCGATGTATGTGATCTCCTGAAACATTGGTATATGAATGTTGTGGTTATGAATGAAACATGAGACGATGGAGTGGGTTGAAGATGGGCCAAACAATTATTTTGTTGATGATAAATTCATATAGTAAATATATTTGATTAATTTTGGGATTGATGGGTTTCTTCTCTATATGTATTTCTCTATACGCTTATTGAGGAAGACAAATCAACAAGGTTGAATATCCCTTAGTGGTACTATAGGATCCATTTTTTACACCACCTGAAATTATGGAAGCTTCAATAATTTTTTAGTAAATGTTTCTCCCATGGGGTTTTTTTTTGTAATTAAAATTAGATGAATTAGATAAAACATTGATTAATTTTTTATTATTCATATATGGAATGGAAATTATTTTGATGATTAATGTTATTTAATTTCAAATAATGTTTTTAATTAGTGTATAATGACTTTATTAATGTAATTTGGAATTTATACTCGGAAGAAGTTAATTAATTTAAGGGATATATTTACATTATTTTGTGGAAATAATATTTCCATTACCTAGTATTGGCATCCATGAATTTATGTTGTGATATCATCAATCTATCTTTGGAGTAGGTTATTCCTATATTGATATCCTGGGCAATATTATATCTTATAGGTTTTTTTATATCAAATTCTACCCCACCCATGTAAGTTAGGGAGTCTAATACCATTTCTACTCTAGGGGACCATTTTCCACTCATTATTTGTTGGAGTATGCATAGATTACTACCCAATAATTCCTTACCCTGTTCTTTATGTAATTTATAAATGGTGGAATTCCTAATGGTTAGTTTCTCATATATTTGAGGTAACTAGTGATAATGGATTGATGTTTTTTCATACACATGTAACTCCATATAATGTATCTGGATTATTATTAATACTATCTCATGTATTGGATGTGATAGATATTGGTACCTTAGTTGGTGTATGGAATATTATGTCTTGATGTGTAATACCATATAAATGATATATGCCATGTAAAAACGCAGGTACTTGAAAAATTAATTTCTTTTATTTTATAATTAAATAGTTAAATTCATCATAAATGTATAATTAAATAAGTGGTATTTATAGAAACTAAGGAATATATACTAATATATTACTATCCTCTTCAATGATATTATAAATAAATGTTTTCCATATTATATGTGAAAATATGATATATTTATATCTAAGAAGAAGTAAAAAAAATATATTGAAAAATATAAATTAAGTGTTGGTATTTCAATGACAGAAACATATTATTTACAATTTTAAAATTAAATTGATGATTTAATGGAAATTTTATTTTTTAAAATATAATCAAAAATAAATATTATGTTGACTTATGATTATGAGATAATTTTATGATACCTTAATTAGTTTTCCAAACTTTTATAAAACTATTATAATTTTGAAATTTTTATTTTTTGAATAAAAGATAATTTTAATTAGAAATTAATTTCTCCTACATATAATATTTTATTAATTAAATGGAGTTCATTTTTTATTCCACACATTGAAAAATGGTTTGGGTGTATTTTTGGGATATTTGAAATAGTTGAATTTTTGGTGAATAATGAAATAATATATTTCATGATATTAGATAAATACATGTTATTGTGTCATAGATGATGTATGGTTGATTTAAGCGCCTAATATCAAACTATACATAATTAGTTTAATATAATTATTGACAATTATAAAATTATTCACAGTCTTGGGCCAAAATAATTAAATAATGTATAAAATAATGATAAAACATCCCTCTCCTCCATTATAAATATCACCCCACACCACCTCTTCTCTTGAAACCTAAATTCCTTGTAGGTTGTTTAATTTCTACCAAAGTTTCTTCCCAAGACTCTTCCACAAGTCCAAGAATTGATGTTCTCACAAAAAGTCCAAACCCAAGTTTTGTAAGGAGGTTTCTGAGGAGAATAATTCAAGATGTAAAAATCACCTTTTATTTTCATTCATTTTCATTTTAATTTATTTTCTTTTCGTAAAATCTCTTGAAATCCCCTTATTAATGTTAAATTATAAGTCTATTATATTAAATATACTATAATTTAATTATGTTAATCAAATATAAATCATTAAACCTCTCATATTCTTCTCTTATTCTAAAAAAATGAGAACATTGTTTGGGATGTGTTGATTTACTATCATATTGAATTTTATGTGTTCATATTCTATCAATACCTTAATGGATGGTCATAAAAACATTATTATTGATAAATAAGATTTTAGTATACACATTATGTGTTTTATAACGTTCTATAACAAATAATTAATCATTAAATTAATCAAATTGATATATGTTCATGATGGTTGTAAAAAAATCTATAATAAATTAAATCATTTTCATTAATGATTTATTTAATGAATCAACCATATATAATAAAATTAAATACGTTATCATTTAAAATTGTGGAATAATATTAACACAATTTCAATACACGTGTATTGTTTTTCTTCAATTCGACATGAAAATATATAATGAACTAATTATTGAAACCATGAAAATAACACACCATAAAGGATATAAAAAACTAAACATTATTAATAAATGGGAAGAATATTGTAATAATATAGTCATTTAAGGTAGTATAAACACGATTTTTCTTCCTTAATTAATTAACCACACTCTTAAAATCATTATACATAATTTTTTAACATGTTCAATGTAAGAAAGACCCAAGGTAATAGACTTTTAAAAATCCTCTTTGAGGTCTATTTTTATAAATTTAATTACAGAATGTTTTTATAATAAAATTCATCATTTTTAATCAATATATAATGGTTCAATGACTTTTTTAGGAGGAATTTTGGGATCTATATCTGCCTCTAATTCATTGTGTGTGTTTATGTTGGCAGATGTCTATAATGGTCATTCCATTTGAAACTGCAATAGTTACAACAGATGGTATCCATAATGGTTAAATTTAAGGTAGATTTGAGGGTTATAAATCATATGGTATCTGTGAGTGATAAAATATAATTTAGGTAATTCCACATTTCTGTTATATTTTTTATTTAATTTTTCAATGTTTTAAGTAAATATCATGTTTTTAGAAAACAATATATGATTCTATATGGGTGATAAGAATTCCTTTGTGAAGATGATTTCATATTATTATAATAATTTATAGACTAATTGTCTCTGTATTTTTATTATGTCTTGTACTGATATTTTTGGGCTCATCTAATTTTTTTAATTACTTTTCACATTATTTAAGGATGGTTAAGAGTGAAGAAGAATCAATAGGTGAATGTAGTGAATAATAGATTCTTTATTAAAAACATTTGTATTATAAAATAAATATATACTTTTTTAGTGCTATCGATTTATTATTCTTGTCGGTTTTCAAGATTTTTTATGAACAACATCTATAAAACTATGAAATGATATAATATTTTTGAATGTAATTTGTGTATTATGTAATTTTTAAGATAAGGTCCATATAGTTGGTATCATATCATGGATTATATATCATTTGGGGTTAAAATGATGTTAATATAATTCCATAATTTATTTATACCTTATTTTTAGGTTTAAATGATATATAATTTAACGATTACCTTGTTTCATCATCTAATAAATGTTTGTTCAAAATGGTTTTTCATAGATGAAAAATATAAGATGATATAGGAAGGCACATAGATGATGAAATATTTCTGAATCAAAAACCTAGAATAGTGGTAGTTTGAAATGAGCAGTTTGTTATAGTAAAGGATTAGTTTACGCATGGTATAAGTGGTGGTGGAATCCACGAAAGAGAAAAACCATACCTACCAAAGAGAAACATGATGATAGTGGAACATTTTATTAACCATCACCATCCAGCTTTTAGTAGATCTTCTAACATGGTGGTAGATGAATGGTGGATTAAACCACTTCAAATGATATTTTTTGTCGTGGCGTTTCATGATAATCAAAAGATTATTCTTTATATTTATCATTTTAAAGGTTATGATGAATATTAGTGGTCAATGGTCAAGAGTATTATATATATAAAAGAGATTAATGACTTGGAATATAATCTATTTAAGAATCTCTAATTTGAAAAATCTTTTCCTATGGTGGTTTGAATTAGGATTGAAAATATAATACTTGAATTAAAGTAAAAGGAGGAGTATTTAGTGGATATTAATGTAGAAAACATCATTTATTTTCTAACATAATCTCAAAATCTTATTTATGAGGTTAATAAGGAAATAAATCATTTTAACTTTTTATTAAGAACTGAATACTGAATGGATTTTGCCAGATGTGAATTCAAAATATATGAGAAACTTGTTCAGTTTTATAATAGGGTAGAAATGGTGTTTACCAAGGATCACATGTACTTTGAAAAGAAGTATAAGAACATTTCGGGATAGTAGAACATGGGTAAAAATCATTAAATGGAATCTAAAAGTTAAAAAATTTAGTTTTGGGTTTTTCGGATGTTTGGTAAAAATAACCTAAGGGATTGAATTAACCAATATGATAAGTATGCATAAATGTAAAATTCTATAACATATTGAATGATATTGAAATAAAAAATATCATGATGAATGTATGTTAAATTTTGATAAAAAAAACTTTGAACTTTTTTAAATTTGGTGAGACAGGTCATTATAAAAATACCTCCCTAAAGAAATATCTAAATGATCAGAAGATGACAGATTATAAGCATTAATGTGTAGTGAAATCCATTATGAAAACATCAGAATATGTTCATCCATATTACTAATTAGTATCAGGTATATTAATTTTTTTTCAGATTTTTCTTAATGTCTTTTTTGATATAAGGTCTACACATTATTTTATTTCTGTTAAATTTTCTTGTAAATTGAAAATTTTATCTCAAGAAATGATACAAGGGATTGTAGTTAAAACACCAGAAGGAAATGATAAGGAAAAAAACATTATAAATGTATTCATGTTTTCTTTTTTTTGGGAATAAATTACCTAAAAACCATATTGGTTTATCCTTAGTAGAGTTTTCTGTTATTATGGTTTAGAAATGGCTTTCTTTATATGATGATAAGTATTATTGTAGAGATAAAGAAGCTATTTTTTAGAATGATTTTGTGTTTTTATAGAAGAATGATCCCATACCATTTATAACATATCATGAGGATTACAAACTATTAAAAGATGTAAATGGATGTTATCTTTCACATATTGTTACAAATAAGAAAACTATTCTGATTAATGATGTGCTAGTGGTAAATATATACATGTATATTTTCTCTATTGAGTTTATTGGTGTTATACTAGATCCTAAAGTTTAATTTACTATTGACATAGTTCCAGATGCTATGTCAAAATCACGTCCCCCTTATCGAATGTCTCGAGTGGAAATTCTAGAATTGAAAAAGTCATTGTCAGAGTTTCTTGATAAAGGTTTCACATAACATATCACTACACCATGGGGTGATAATATTTCTTTGTTGAAAATACATATAATTCCACGAGTAATTTCATAGATTTTAGAGCATTGAATATCATTAATATTAATAATAAGTGTTATTGTTCCCATGTCGGTTACATAGATCATCAGCGCTATGAAGATATGAATTTTTTAATGATTGAAATGTGATCTGGGTACCATCAGATGAAGGTTAAGGACGATGAAATTCCAAAAATAGTATTCTAAAATAAATATAATAATTATGAATTAGTTGTTATGGCCCTTGTCTTGTTAAATGCTCTAATTATAATTAGGCATCTTATGAGTATAATATTCATTGATTATTTGGATATGTTATTTTTTGTTATTATTGATGATATTTTGGTTTATTTAATGATTTTTGCAGATCATGAAAAACATATAAATATTATCATTCAAACACATATTGAAAATAAAATATAAGTAAAATTTAGAAAATGTGATCTTTAGTCATAATTGATTTATTTTCATGTGAACAGTATATATAATGATTGTATAATAGTTTATCCTGACAAAAAAAGTAGTTGATGAATGAACAAGACCTCAAAAAAGGTACTTCAATTCTTATTTTTTATGGATTAGAATGTTATTACTGGTGATTTTTTGAAAATTATACATGGTCATATATCCCTATAACAATGTTAATAGTAAAGGAAATTAAATTTATTTTGATAGAAGAACATGATGTCTATTTTCCGGAACAAAAATGAAGATGGTGAATGCCCTAGTATTGGACTTACCTTCTAGAAATGGTGATTTTTTCATCTACAATGATGCTTCATCGAAGGGACATCGTTGTGTTCTAATGAATAGTGATTACGTAATTGCTAATGCTTCACAACAACTGAATATTTGTGAGTAGAACTATCCCACACAAGAATTGGAATTTGTTATTGTGGTTTTCAAGTTAAAAAATTAGAGGCTTCGTCTATATGGATCCCAATCTGAAATGAAAAAAATATCCTAAAGTATTGAAGTATATATTTACTCAAAATGAATTGGACATGTGGATGAGAATATGGCTAGAATTGGTGAATGATTATGATTTCATGATTAATTACAATCCTGGAAATGAAAATTAGTGGATGGATTGAGTCAAATAAAATAAGTTACAATAACAATATTATGTTTAGAACATGACCCATTGGTTAATGATTTGATGAATTTTGTATTGTATGTTATTTCTGCAGTGAATACCTCTATTTTTTTTTGTCTCAATATAATCATCTCTCTCATATAGAATTATGAAATTATATATGGAAGATAGTGAGTAACCTAAAAAGGTAGAAATGATTAAGAAATGTATGTTTCCAAAACTTAATTCTGATAAAGATTATCTTTAGATTTGGAAAGAGGTTATGTGTTACTTATGTTTCTTAGATAAAGAAATAATTGTTATGTGAAGCTCATAGATCTCTATTTTCATTTCATCCTGGAATCACTAAGATGTATAGAGACATTCAGGATAATTAATGGTGGGATGGAATGGGAATTGATATCTCTAATTTTACCGTGAATTATTGACAAGTCAAAAGGATAAAGTTAACATACAACTACCAATTTGGGTTCTTCATCCCTTTCTAGTGCCAGATTTGAAATGAGAAAATATATACATGGACATCATGTTGGGACTACCAACAACTTATAAATGGTAACAATATAATTTTTTTATTGTTGATCGATTGACTAAATATATATATTTTTTTACAATTCATGATACTTTGTCTTTAGATCACCATTAAAATATATTCCATAAAAATATAGTTAGTTTACATTGAGTTCCTCTAAAAATTATATCTAATCATGATCCTGGGATCACTTATAACTTTCAAAAGGACCATCAGAAATCATTTGGAACAGAATTATGTTTTAGAATATCCTATCATTCACAATCTAATAGACAAACTGAGAAACCAATTCACACCTTGAAAGATATATTATGTGCTTGTTCTATGTATTACTAAGAAGTATAGCTTCGACATCTTTATTTAATTTATTTTTATTATAATAATTTTTTTTATTCTATTATATAGATGAATCATTTTTTGGCATTGAATGGAAAGAGTTATTGAACTCTATTATTTTTTGTGGAAGTTGAGGAAAGAAATTTTATGGGACCAAAATTACAAGGAGAAGTCATTGAGAGAATAATTATGGTCTAGAATCACATGAGGAAAACTCAGATTATGCTGAAATGTTATGAAGATAATAGGAGGAAATACTTTTCCTTTGAGGTAAGTGATCATTTATTCCTTAACATATCTCCTTGGAAAAGTGTTATGTGGTTTGTTAGTAAACTAAAGAGATTCCCATGGTTCATTAGACCTTATGTAATCCTATATAGTGTTGAAAATGTTTCTTACTATGTAGCTTTTACTTCAGGTTTACCTTAGTATACAATGTTTTTTCTGTTTTTATGTTAAGATTGTATTTTCCTGATTCATCTCTTTTATTGGGCCCAGAAATAGTTCAGTTAGAAGATAAACCTTCGTTATAAATAGAAATTGGTTTATATTCTTTATCTTAAGGAGAAACTATCAAGGGATATGAAAATTCAAAAGGTTAAGGTTTTATGGAGAAAACACATCGTTGTAGGAGAAACATGGGAATAAAAAATATTATGAGGGAATGGTATCCTCACTTATTTAATAACTAAATAAAAATTTTGAGGAGGAAATATTCAGAAGGGGGATAATGTAGCAACCCATATACTTATAAAATTGTTCTTTTTCATCCTAGAATTAATTAGATAAATCCATTATAAATGTATATTGAAATAAGTGGTATTTATAGAAAATATGGAATCTATTATAAAGGAATATGATTCTCATCTATGATACTATAATTAAAATTTATGTACATTATAATTGAGTATATTTTATATTTATATCATGCATTAGGTGAATAAATGTTTCAAAAACTATAAATTAAGTGTTGGTCTTTTTGTGACACATAAATTGTATTTACAATTTCATAATTAATGAAATTATTTAAACAAAAATTTATTTTCATAAAATATAATCATACATTAATACTGTATATCTTATGATTATATGATAATTCTTTGAGACCTTAATAAATTTTTCAAGGAGTTATAGAATCAGATATAATTTTTAAAGTTGTATTTTTCAAATAAATGACGATTTTAATTTAAAAAAGTCTAATATTTATAAAATTATATATATAAAATGGAGTTCATTTTTATATAACATGTTGAAAAATGGTTAGTGTGAGTTTTTGTTATTTTTATATAAAAGAATAATATTGTGTCAATAGTAAAATATGATAATTTATGATATAAGATAAATAAATGAATTAATGAGTCAACAATTATGAGGGGGTGATGTAAGCTCATAATGTCAAACTCTACTAATTATTTTAATATATTTAGTGATACATATAAAACTATTCATAGTCTTGGTCAATATTAAATAACCTAATAAAGAAAACAATGAGAAAATACTCCTCTCCTACATTATAAATACCACCCATTACTGCCTCTTATCCTCCCACATCAATTCCTTTTAGATTATTTAATTTCAACCCCACTACGTTTCTATTACTCTTCCCCATGTACAATAACTTTTTTCCTCACCATATGGCCAAACCCATGTTTCTTAAGGTGGGTTTCAAGGAGAATAATTCAAGATGGAAAAAATCTTTGTTCCTCTTCATTTATATTATTTTTAATTTCTTTTATTTTATTATTCTCTCCTCAACTATCCTAATACAAGTGAAATGATAAGTTGATTATATTAAATATACTACAATTTTATTCTATTAAATGAATATTCATTATCAAACATCTCTTCTTATCCTCGTATTCTAGAAAAAGAAATAATTGTCTCCCTTGTGTCTATTTACCGTCATCCTTGATGTTGTATTTTAGGGCCTTCAAGGATGATCAGAAAAACATTATTATGGTTAAATTATATTTTATTATGCACATATTTAGTTACATAATTTTTTGGAAGAAATATGTCATCAAGATATTAAATAAAATTATATAAGTTCCTGATGGTCAAAAAACCACCCAAATAAATCAAATCACTTTCATTGATGTTTTATCTAATAAATCATCCTTATATTAGAAAAATATGATATATGGTATCATTTAAAATTATTTAAACATATTAAAACCATTTAGTTACACATTTGGTGTCTTGTGTCCATTCTAAAAAAATCTATAATGAATCATCCATGGAAACCATGAAGAAAACGCCCTCGAAAAAATTTAAATAATAAATATAAATAATAAATTGGTTGAATATTAATTTAATTTGGTCATATAAGGTATTATAATCATTCTTGTCATCATCCATTAAATTATTAAGTATATTTAAACCATTATATAGGTAGCTTGAACTCAATTTTTGTATGATAAGCCCGAGGTAAGAAACGTTCATTTTAAAAATCCCCTTCAATGTATGTTTTTAAAAAATATTGATTAGATGTTTATATTATTCATGTATTCATGTTTTATGATTATGTTTTCATTCATGGTATTTTTTATATTGAAGGGTGGGACATATATATCCCTTTATTTCATTGGGTTTGATTATGATTCAAGTAGTCCATAATAATTATTCAAAATGTAACCGTGATGGTTACAACATATGGTTGTCGTGAGGGTTCCATTGTATGGTAGTCGTGAGGGTATAAAAGAATTTGGCAACTAAGAGAGTTAAAAATAAATTAAGAAATTTCCTATGTTACATAAATGTTTTATTTATGTTTTCTATGTTTTATGGGAATATCTTATTTTCACAAAATAATATATAATATATTGTGGATGGGAAGTACATGTGTATGAAAAACAATTCATATTTTTAAAAGTATTAATTTACTAATGTTTTATCTCTCTTTTTCAACCACACTAATTTTTTTCAAAATATAAATTTTTAAATGTTTTTCATGGGATTTAAGTATTGTCAAGAGTAAAGAAGGAGAAAAAGTATAATGTTGTGAAGAGTTAATGTGTTATTAGAAATAATATTATGTAACAAATGTATACTATTTTAGTGCAATTCACATTGTATGATTATGGTGGGTCATGTATGTTTTGTGGACTAATTATCTAAAAATAAAAATAGAAAAGTAATTTAAGAATTTAATAAATCTATTGTTTATTGTTTATGGTCGGGTTAGTATACTCCATAAATAGTATTTTGGCTCAAGTAATATACGTTGTTACTATATGGAGATGTGAAAGGGAATTATGTTATTATGGGATAAATATTGTGTATGTTTTCATACATATTTGTGGTTTTTGGGGGTGGCTTGTTTTAGCGAAAGATGGCTCAGGACATATGACATTGGAGTAGAGTGGTAAACTGGTGCAAACATAGTAATAGGGTACACCATTTATTTTATTACTACAATATATAATTCATTTTAATTGATACATGGTCACATATAGGTATGGTGACTCTTCAAACCTAGTATTCAAATTTATGTGATGAGTTAGATTTACTTTTCGTTCACTGGGAATTAGTATTCTTTTATTGTATTTCATTGAAGAGACACCATGGAGGATTTTTCTGAATATATTTTTATTCTCAACCTACATATATGAAAACTTAACTTAGATGAATATGAAAAAATTGGAGTTTAGAATGGGTGTTTTTATCTTATGGGTTCGTAGTTGTTTTTTGAGATGCCTGGTCATTTTCTACCTCACCATTATGATAGTTATAGTTTCTCCCATATGTTTTATTAATTTTATAAATTACAATTATTCACTTTGAAAAACTATTATATATCAGGAAAAAAAATTAAATGTTTTTAAGGGTGTTGAATTTAATATTTATGATTACTACACCCTTCGTGCAAGTACCCACCATCAGTCTTGTGACTAGTGTGATCATCATCTATCTTTTCTCATTTTTATCCATAGAGTGTTAATATTTGGGTGGATGGGTCAATGAATAGTGGTATCACATATTTTGTTTTAGGGATTGGATTGATTTTCAATTAATACATCGGTAAGACAGAAAGGCTTGGTTGGGAAATAGAATCATCTAATTTTAGAAGACAATTAAATGATGAGAGATCTCCTAAGACGTAGGGTTTTTTGTTCCAGTATGATCTGATGAATGTAAATTTATGTTTAGTAAATTTAATAAAAAATGTTATATTGGTTTTGGGGTTGATAACTAAGAATTTATGATGCATAATTATTAATTTCACCTATGTTTGAAATGGAATAACTTGGGTTAGGTTCGAACCATAATAAATATTAGAAAAAATAAATAAATAAATCTGAATTATTCCATATTCTATGTTTTGGAGTCTAAAAATGTATTCTTTAATAGGTATAGATCTGATCAATATTCCCATAATTTTCTCATTTATAATGTTTTGTAGGATGTTCCAAAAGATCAATACTGACTACAAGTTGATGAAGAAAGCCCTACAAAGAGGAAACTATCATAGTTTCAGTTACATAGTATGCAGAAGTATGAGTTCTCATTTTCATAGTGAGTAACAATGCATTGGTTAGAGGTGTTTTAGATATATTTCATTTTCATCATCACTAATAAATAGCACTAGTTTTATTGGGAATGATACAATTGTGTGGAGCAGTGATATAGTGTAGGTTTTTGTTCCTTTAGAATCATTAGTTGGTAATCTCATGGGAGAAATTATGTTACCAATTCTGAGTAGAGTTTAATTCTTCAGTCGAGGAGGAATCCTATCACCATGATCTTGTTACTCTTATACAAGATATGTCAAGCATGATAGTGTTTGATATATATCATAGGGACCTTATGCTATAATCTTCTTAACAATTTCAATATTAGGAGGCTAGGGTGAGGTACTTCCTATAATAATTGATTTTAAATATCATACAATTGGTCACCAGGTTCATGATATTGAATTAGATCAAGGTTGTGTCCAGAGAATTGAATTTTTAGAGGATACTAGCCATTAAAAAATCATCAAGAGATATGTGTCGTTATAATTTCTCATAATGAAGAGTTATTGTACATGGTTTCTTGTTTTCTTTGAATAAGCCTTTTTCAGTCGTTTTTTGATCCAATCACTTATCATATTTTTTCTCTGGGTTTGGAAAACAACATACCAAATCCATGTGATTAGAAACAAGTATTTATTGTGTTGGTTGAGGTCATTAGTGGTGAGAGTGCCTGGCCTTTCTTAGTATTCTGTATACAGTATATGTTCTTCTTATGTTTCTTTTGATTAGGATGTTTTGGTCGTGGAAGTAGTAGTATGGTGTTCAATTTTGGGATCAATAGATTATTTATGGGGTATGAGAAGTATAACCCCAATATATTTCTCATTTATAGAGAGTTGAGAACAACCATTGATGTTATCATAATAAGTGTCATATAGGACATGGATTCAGTCATCATCATTTACATGTTCTACCATTGTCAGAATTTGTTGAGCTAGACATTGTTCAAGGTATCCAATTATAGTTTTCTATATGGGTTAAATCATTGTTTGATTAAAGATAAATTCACTAGTTCATACCACTACAAATTTTCCATGCTTTAGGACTTGATTTATAGAGGCTTCTAGTTATTTCGGCATTGATTAGACCATATAGAGGTCAAAAAGACATTTATTAAGTGTTTATAAATGGTGGAATAATTCTAGGGAAGACATCATATTTTAGAGACATCTATATATTAGGAATATAGCCATAAAAAATCATTTATGGAATGGATTGTTTGTATTCAGTGTTGGGTGTCATGGATTACCTCAGAATAATGGTCTTCTTAGACAGATCCCTCAAAATTCATTACCGAGAAATAAAAATTATTGGTTCTGAGGCATGATACATACTTGTCTTCCTTAATTTCCAAATTGATGATGATTTTAATGAAGGTTTACCTGATAGTGCTTCCCATGGTATCATATGAGTAATATGATCTTTTTTACTTCGGTTATTGTGGCATTATCCCCTTGATGAGAGGTCGAATGTATTATGGAATTTATTCAATACCATTATATACATATTGGTTAGATCCTTATTATTTGTGATAGTTTCATGTACATATTGATGACCTATTTAAAAAAAATTATGAGTTTGGCCACATGGGTTGTCCTAGTTTTGTTTATGAAGAAGGTTGATGTTCCTTTTCATCATCATATAAATTATCATGTATTAAACTATATGATAGTGAAGAACATATATAATATTATGTATATTTATTATTTAACAAACCATATAAAATATTTAATTTGATTCATCATGTTTGATCTCTCGAATGGATATCATCAAATGTAGTTGAATGATAAGTTTATTCGAAATACTGATTTTGGTTTTCTTTATGGGACATAAGAGTTATGTTTGTGTTTTTGGGTGCGATGAACGCTAAAATAATGTTTTTCGGTTTTATTAACATATATTTAAAAAATTTAAAAAACTTTTTTAGGTTTTATACCCTCATTGAGAACCATTTGTACTCCATGTATGGTGATGAGCATAAAAATATTCTTCATTATATTTCAGGAGTTAATTTTCATTAGAATTGTTTTTGAGAACTTTTCAATGTGTGAGTTCTAGGATGATGAATTAATTTTCCTAGGAATGGAATATCCAAATTGATGAAATTAGGGAATCCTTTGAAGATAGTGTCAGTTTGATCTTAGTTTAATTACACATGCATGATGTATATTAACATTAAATTACTTTTTTGGAATACATAACACATTACATAACTAGATGCCTGAAGAACATATTAGATTAGTTTTCATGGAAACATTGAACACGTTATTATAATTTGGTGAAAGATCATCATCATCATCTATAAATATATTAACTTCTTTTTTTCTAACTAAAATCATTCCTTATATCTCGAGGATACAAAAATAGTTGAAAAGGGTGAGATTATATTCATAGTAAGGTAAACATGGAAGATATAAAGTAGGACCTAAACATAAAAATGTAAAAACAGGAACAGAACATTTAAAATTTATACCATGTATAAAATATATCAAAAAATTGAGTCATGAAATAAATCCTGGGAGCTCATAAGGAATAAATCATAATGGTACATGACCCTTTAAAAAATAGTGTTGGAATAAAACATGTAATTATGAAAATAATATAAGCATATATAATCATTTCCAAATTAGACATGTATCTGTTATAAGACCATAATGGTGGAAAATTTTCTTTATTGAACTAAGTTAACTCCTCATTCCAACCCTATATTACTAAATCATGTTTTATTATTATTCCAACCACGTATTATTGAACTGATATCATTTCTCATTCCAATCTTATCTCTCTCATGAGATATAAAAATTTACCAAATTCATTAGATGGATATAGTGTCCCCAACCATCTCATAATAAAATCATTATAACATATTCCAAAAAATCATATATTTTTCTTCATATTTTAGCCTAATGATTAAAAATGTGTTCCTTAAATGTCATCATTACATAGCCCATGTAAAAAAATAAATTCCATTAATAGAATTCTATTATAAAGATAATAAACCATAATAATGAAAAGGAAAAAACCGTAACCCTATTAAATAATGTTACCTTAGAAGGAAATTTTTTTTGAAAAAACATTTTAAATTAATTCTTGAGGAAATTATCATTTCTTCTCCAAAAACAATTTATTTAATCAAATTTTCTGGAAATTTTAAAAGAAAAAAATAATTGAAAATAAAAATGAAATGTTGTAAATTAGGCTTCATGGAAATGAGACATTATAAAATCATAAATTCCATTCGTTCCATATAATTTAAAAGAAAACATTATTCATATACATTTTTTGGACAAGCCAAAAAGTACATTGTATCGAAAATGGAAAACAATTCATTTAATAATAGTTAGTAAAAACTCACCAATGGGTAAAATTAAATTTAAATTATTATAAAGTAATAGAAATAATATTTTATGGTACATATTTTAGAATCATGTAGAGGGATGATAAATATTCCCTAGTAAACAATTATGTATAAATAATCTCAGATAATAACGAGATTAAAAAATTATATCATACCTTAGGTCCGATATCATTTATAGTATCCAATAATCATGTATAATAATTTAAATAATGTAATTTACTTATTATTTAATCATATTAATTTTTATGATTTCATATATGATTATATTGTCATTATTTTGTTAATAACATTTGAAAATTACTCGTTATTTCTGTATTAATTGCTTCATTTTCTTATTCATGTTTTGATGAATAAGTTCTAGTTATCCTTATTTAGATAATATTTATATCATTAAAACATTATACTATTATATAATATATAATATTTATTCATTATACACATTTATATAATTTGGCTCTAATGGATATCATGTAGAATGAATTTTATCACATTGTGGAGATGGTAAGTCATACGTATGCACGAGTGACGATATCATTCCATTAATTATTTAGTGGTACGGAAGTGGATGGTATATATCTTGTTCTAGAATCAATATATTGTTATAATAATTATATATAATTTTTATTTCCATCATTATAAGAATCCATGTAAGGTGTTGGAGAAAAATAGATTACATGATGGCGTGGAGATGGTAATTCGTACATATGCATGCATGGTGATTTTATTTTTCATAGGATGGATTGAAGGTGGAATAAGGTTGTTACATATTTATAATAAAATCAGATTAAATAGGTGATACTTGAGTTATTACTTTATAATTGAAACAACCTAGTAAGAGGATGTAAATTAAGAAAAAAGTTTCAATGAATCTGTAGAGGATATTACCCATCCTTCAACATGTTCTATTTAGATCTACTGAGAAAAGAACTAGAGTTTTTCTTTTGAGAAGACAAAAACCTCTAAATGAGATTAGGTAATAATAGGTGGAAAATGGGAATGGTATGGCCGATCATGAAGGAATAATTAATTTAAAGTAAATGCGGATGTATGCGCCCTTTTATAATTGAGGTGAGTGTAACTTTTAGAAAATATAAAAATATTAAATTGGTATAAATTATTTCTGATATAAAAATGAATCCAACATGAGTTATGTTGAAGATAAGATGAGGGGGGTTTCAAATAATCTCATCCAATATATTTTATCCATTTATTGATTTCATTTTAAGCCATATAATTTTGTTTTAACCTTAATTATTCTATTTTAATTTTAATTATAGTTACATTATTTTAAATATTATGAAAATAAATTTTACTTATTTTGGGTTATTTTCCCATAAATTGAACTTTTATGAAATTTTATACCACATAATAGTCACATTATAATCAACTGTATAAAGTTGATTGACTTCATCATATGTGTCACACACCTATGCTTCTATGACACTTAATTTTCTATCCCTCCTCAAAAACCCCAAACAAACTACCACACTTCTACCCTTGATCGTGATTTAGCCTACCTTCTTTCCCCCTAGCCGAATCCAAACCCCAATTACTCTATCCCCACTTTAGTTTTCCCACACCACTCCCCAAATCCCCTTGTCCTCTCTCGGGGGTTTATGCTCCCCTCCATGAATCCCCTGTAGTTTCTGTTCCCCTCCCCAAATCCCCTCTCCCACTCCATTTCTTGATTCTCTTCTTCAGCACGCACCGCTCCCACTAGCGAATCGTTGACTACTCATAGATTTTGTTTTCAAAGCCCAACTCAGCTCCCCCTTCGGCTTTATGCATTCTTAATTACTTGGAACCCTTCCACATAAAAACCATAGCTATTGGTCTCAAATTTAGTTAGAAACCCACTTTAGAGAAAACTAACAATTTCATTCCTAAATCTGAAAATACGGAAGGGACACCTGATTTCATCAATGACTCTTCATTTCCAGCTTGGTCGCCCTCATATTTCAGTCATTAATGGTATTTTTTTCTCGATTTCCATCCTCTTATTTTGATCCTATGATTTTCATCATCTAGGGTATGTCTTTCTTGATTCCATATCCATGTGAAAGCATGGTGTATGAAATTTTTTTCATCCTTAGAATTACTGTCACTATCTATTAAGAAAAAAGAGCATGTTGGAACTTAGTTGGTCTATTGAATCTATCAAACATTTTTGGAAAAAGGCTCAAAGTTTTGAAACATTAATCTTCATGCTAATGGATCTAAAATTTGTAATAATGAAAGAGACAATGTTGAAGATTACAAAAAGGAGGAGCATGGTGGTTCTTAGACCCTAGTTTTGCAGGTTACCTTTGTTTTTGATCAATTCATTATTTTTTTATTTACATTTTATTCCAAATTAGATCATTATCATTTTGATGTTTCATTGTCTCCATTTTTAGCAATATATTTACCCCTTAGATGTGTAGAAACCATTCGCAAGGTTGTGTTTGAAATGTGTATAAATAGTATATATTCATGACTCAATGTACCCATAGATGCGCATCTTAGGCTGACATTGGACATGTCAAGGTTAGTCTGGGTGAATTCTACACATTGAACATCCTTTCATATCCAACAAATTTTCTTTTTTCCTCTAGGTGAGGAAGCTATATAGTATGTAATGACTTTAACATTTCATTAGATATCCTATGTTATAGATTTTCCTGAATAAAAAATTTAATAAAATGAAAATAAATCTACTTTTTGGGTTAAATGACCCTTAGAAAATTGCTTTTATGAGGGATTCCAAAGAAATTAAATTATAGTATTATAAATACATATTTTTCAACTATATAAGACTTTTCTATTTTAATATTCATTTTAATAATGAAAATAAAAATTTTATTTTTCATTATGGTCTTGAAAAATGCTGACCATTTTTAAATCACCCCACATCCATAGATATCTTAAAATAAAAAAATGGATGTGCTACTATTTTTTTCATTTTATTGATTGGGAACTGGAGAAATATATTTTTTATTGGTATATTGGTATCAATTATAATGGTTGTATTTTCGAATCATTTTCTCAAACGTACCACGTTTCTTTCACTTTATGACAAGAGCATGCAGTTTTTCTGCCGAAGTAGAGTTGTAAAAAGGCCAAAGCTGTTAAAATGAGACATGTCATAAGTTATTTAAATTTTGGGATTTCAATATGAGTAAAATATTAAATTGGTGTAACATTAATAATGCTATGATGTTGACATCTTTTAAGAGTTTAGTTAACCAAGATTTACTCATTATTGAGTCATTTTGTTCTGTACAATTTTCTTTCCATTGAATAACTATAAATATTTTTGAAATACCACATTAATGCTGTATAATTTGAATGAATTTTTTTTAATATGTTTTCAATCACCACATTTTATTTGTTGCCTTTATGATTTTTAAAAGCATTTTCATCTATTATTGTCATCATATTTTATTTTATTTTTAAATTTTTTTAAAATACGTCTCTCACTTATTTCAAGTAAATTATAATTTTTTAAAATTGATTCAATTAGATAGTTATGTGTTAAATTTTATGAACTATCTCAAAATTTATAAATACTCAGGCTGGAATACCTAAAAAAAACTTGAAATAGGGTGTAGTTTTTTAAGGTATGCACTGTTTTAACAATTTAAAAGGCCTGAGATGTCCGGTATAAATTGTTATTATCATATTGAATTATTATTTCTTATATTTTATATACATTATATAATTACATGAAACTTATGTATTATAGTATTTTAGACAACCACTTTTCCTACAACCAAAATTTTTTATCATATATGATTACATGTTTTCTATGTGTTTCCCTTCAGTTTCATTAAATATAATATTGTTTTTCATTATAATTCCCAAAAAATTAATTATAATTTTCAATTATGGTTTAAATAATAGTGGGGAATAAAAATATATATTCATGTATTAATATTTTCCTATTTAATTTTTTTTCAACTATCCTATCAAGTTTTCTGCTTTAGTTTTCTGTCCCAATTAGGCCAAAACCATTACGGCATGAAAAGTTTTTCCCCATTGCAAGGATTTACTGGAAATTGTCTTCAATTTGATATATGTTTTATTTAACTTCGATAAACATTTCAATGTTTCCTTTGATGTTTTATTTTCCATTTTATTTATATATCTATTTTAACACATTCATAGTGAATTGTGTGATCACTTGCTATTTTATTGGAACCTCCCAATTATAGAGGGACCAAATGTTATAATTAGTGAGCCGGTAATGGTCTTAGAAGTGAATTTTTATGCTCAATGATGAAGTTGATGTGTTTTTACTAGCAATGAAAGTGGGGTTTTAAATAAGAATCAGGTCTTAAATACTTTTTTTGATGTTTTCTACAACCAAAAATGAAAAATAATTCATCAAATGTGTTTTTAAGGAATGAAAGATATATGGGTTGTGGCTAAATGTTTACATCTACAGGATTGTGGTTATGGTTTATTGGAAGTGGCATCAAGGGAATTGAGAAATTGATCTTTCCCTAGCTTCTATGATTTTTAATGAATATGAAAACAGTGGGATAAAACCTACTATAGTAACAATATATATATATTTATATATTGGATTTTTAGTGTTGGATATGATGAGCTTGATTTAGATCTTATTAGGGATGTAGGGTATAGTGGCCTTAAATTCTACTGTTATAATTATAATTATATTATTTGTTGTCTGAGTATCAATAGTGACCCGTCTGATGATTTTATTGTTTTAGAAGAAATTAAATGTTGTGGAATACCCCTTATTGTTTATAGCTACAACAATTTTTATCGAAGATGTCTGCATCACATATATTCACAACTATTTGGTATTAGATGATTTTTGGAGACATTCACTTATGAACTATTCACATCATTTCACATATGTTCTGTTCACTTTGAATCAGTTTCTAATCATATATTTCTTGGACCATCATAGGTATTATTTTGATTTCATTGGGTCTTTCAATTTCTATTTATGATTTGATAAATTCTTATTATTTCATTTCATCTAGAGTTATATCTATAGAGGGTTGAGCGTGGAGTTTTTCCCATGGATGATGGTACCTGATACATATCATTTTAAATGGTTGGATTTTGTATATAGGTTTCCATATGAAACCATAGTGGTTGTTGGATATGAGAAGTTTTTTTACATTATTTTTCCTGATATAATAAACTTGTATATCATCTTCAATATGGATTGACAGATATATCTTTCATATAAATTGGTTTCTACAATAGGTGACTATAATTTAGATCCCATAGAGGATATGAGTATGTTCTTATGGGATAGTAGGATGAAAAGGTACGTATATCAAGGCCCATAATTAGTCATATTATAGTAATTATAATGAATTTGGAAGGTAGGACTCTTTCTATTGATCATTTGACAATTATAGATTCTTTTTCCCACAATAGTGGACCATTTTTGAAATGTTTTCCTTTATGTATTATATGAAGAACATGTACATGATAGTTAATAAATCTAACAATTCCTTCTTAAAATTTAATTTTCATATTTCATTAGTTCATAATGTTATATTTAAACATTATATTTCTAATTATCTAAACTTTTATCCACAAAAATTATTTACTATGTTAGAATATATTGAGGTTAATGATTTAGTATAATGGTACTATGACATTTTCTATATTGATCATCCTCATTAATATGTTCATACATTTATCTGGATTAATTTTTTTTTATATACTATATTTTTACAATTTCGTTGTGTTTTGCGATTAAACAGTTCATTCATTTTGCTTATTTAGCTAGTAGTAGGCTAAAAAGCCTTTCCTTGAACTTTTGTTCTGTATGAACACTTCAATACATGTTTCTTATTGTGTGTTATATAATTATAAAAATACTAATTCCTATTTATTATTTCATATGAAATTTCACTTAAGTAGTCATGTTGATTCTAAATTGGTTGATCCTTCTTTCCCTCTAAACAGATACATACTACATTTTTTACAAAGGTTATTTTAATACACCCTCAATGCTTGCTCTATGGTACTCATATTTGTATTCGTTAACCTTAAAATTTTCTTTGTCACTATATGTGATACAGAATTCATGAAATATGAAGCTAGAATTGGGTATGATTTGGTTTCATGTAAATATTTTATTTATTGTTAATTTATCAATTATTTTGGTGTTCTAAGACACTATATAGGGAAAGAGGTCTTTATAGAAAATAGGTCATGTTATCAAAATGGTTCCTAGATTATCCTAATATATAATTATAATTTTATATAAAATTTATGTATAAAATAATTTAATCCAATTATACAAAATAAAAGTTGAAAAATTAAAAATTACCTGGAATAAAATCTAGTTTATGTGTTGGAAACTGTCATTGTTAGATTTTGGAACTATATTGATCATATTAATTTCCAAATATATATTTCATTTTCCCTTTACATTCACACCGCTATATATATAATATTTTGAATTGAATGATTGGTTTTTATTAGATTCTTTTTTATAATTCCTTTATCTTTTCAATATACACCATTACATATGATAAAGTACTACATTAACCTTTATTATCTTTGCTGAAAAATGAGTAGGGATAGGAGTCCATGAGGTAGCACTATCAATATTATGTTTGATATAAGATGCATCCATCTAACTAGGTTTCTTGTATATCCCCGGTACACCACTAACCCTTAGAGTTTTTGTGATAATAAGGTCCTCCATTTAATTTCTCATGTAGTTTATTTATTTCCTAATATGTTCACCATTGGAAATAATACTACGAATAGAAGTGGTTTTTAACTTGATCAATCATTTACATGTTGGGACCATTTTTCATATGGAATTAATGTAACCATTTATTTGTAGCTTGAAATAAAACATAGATTCAATATGATTCATGATACCCATGTAATGGATGTAGCTGAAGAGTAGGTGATGGCAGTCATCTAAATTTTTATGGTAGAAGGAATAGCCATATGCAAGTGGTAAGACTCCCAATTGTAGCTTCATATCTATGGTGAATTATGAACTATCCTAGATACAAGCGGTAAGCTTTCCAGAGCATGATATATGTTGATGTTTATAAACTTTCCCAATATTTGAAATGCCTCAGTTTTTCATTTTGGAAGAAATCATGGAACAGATGGTCATTCTAGAAGTATGTACTCATATAAAAATTGTTTGTTTTTATACTGTGGAATCACATAATTTGACTACCTGAATTATTATTTTTGATTTTTTATTGTATTTGTATCTAGAATCTGCCTAAATTTATTTTATAAGTACTTTTTATACCTAAATATTAAGGTTGTCTATTAGTATTAAAAAGGTTTTTTAGCTTAGAACTCCACCTTTTCCCTTTAAAATAATCCATGGGATGATTTTGAATCTTTTGTTTTCGTTACTTACCTAATACAGGTTCCAATATCATGCCATCCTAGAAATTGATTATTCCTACCCAATATATGTCATTTCTCTTTGTAGTTGCATTTATAGACATGAGGTGCTTGCTTAATAGAATGCTCACTCTTTTTTCATGTCCTATTATTTAGAGTAGTTTTCATATATTAACATGTTTTCATTGAAGTGAAAACTCACTGGTACATTTTTTACAATGCAAACTAATGATTAAGATGTAGTTTCACAATCTAATTCAAGAAATTATTAATTTTTTGTCTTTATTTCTCATGAAAATTTCATGAAGTGATGAAAAAATCTAATTAATGATAAGATGTCATTTTTATTTTTATTTTTTTCCACGAATGTCTTTGTTATCACTATGCTTCCATTTATATATATATATATATTAAATTGTTTTTGGGATCAATTTTGAACCAAACATGGAATGGTGTCAACATGAATTTCTATATCACCTACCCTGTCTAAAAATGTAAACGATAATTGGTCATAGCATACACTGTGGTAAACAAATTGTTTTAACACCTCTTAAATTACTTATGATTTTCATCACCATTGATTTAATTAGGGAATTATTTAGTTGATTTTCACCTATTTTTCAAAAACATTAATAATAATAAAATAATATGAAAATATAGAACATGATATATAGTTGACATTTCTTAGAACTATTTTTATCCAATCATTGTGTTCAATCTCTCTCAACCCTATTAATGTTTTGTGACTATATTAAGTTGAATAATTACAATCCATTTCCATGGACAAGATTTCCAAAATCCATATTAACTACTAATAATTCAGAGGTGACATAATGAGTGTGTGATGCTAGAGGTAGATGTTCTATTTCACATATTGAAATGTTTGTTTACATGTAGTGGATCATTGGATTTTACCACCTGAATTATTATCTGTGGTTTTTTGGATTGTATTGGTATCTGTATGATATCTGAATTTATCTTATAATATGTTTTGTTCTGAAAATATATATTGTTTATGGTTATATAAATGATTTTATGTTTTAATTTTTCAAAAATATATTAGAAAATGAAATTAGATATATATGTGGAAAAACATTTTTAGAAAATGAAAATGAAAATGATAGTTTTTTATATTTTTTTCAAATTTCATGGAAAATAATAACGTAGTGAATGTTAAATCACATGCCCAACCTTATAATATATTTCAATGGTGTATTGATTTGGTTTAAATGTTGAAAAACACTTTTTTGGCACCCCAAAACACCAAATCTTAGTTTTTCACTATTTTTTTTTCTACTATGATGCAAAACTCTGTAATATTATTTGATATATATTTTATATATGAGTGGGTTTTCTAATTATGGGGGTGCATTAGTCGCTCCATGTTAAGGGAAAAAGAGTGGTCAGGGGGATAATTGTTCTTACAATGTTTATTATGGTATGTAATACTTGGATGATATCAATTTTCTATTCTATTGCTCTAATATTCTTTTATCCCATTCATATGGAATATTCTATTAAATGAAGTATCATCCCTCTTTTTTTGTTTAAATGAATTCCCCATTTTTTGACTTGTTCGTTTGAACAATATATGAACACACATAGTTCATTCTAATGGTTAATGCCTTTTTATTATGTATTCATATTCTAAACCATGTTTTTTCACATGATTGGATTACATGGTACTGGTATTTCACATAAATATACCTTCTTTATTAGATGATTAATTACGGTTCCATTTGAGAAAACTTATCGAAATATTCTTCTTGTACTTTTCAATTATAATAAGTTCTTTCATACAAATTATTCTCTGTTTTTAATTGAATATGTGTGTTTTTACCTTTTATTTAAGTGTTTTTCTTCTATAGAAGGTGAACAGTATGATAATATAGGTGTTTTTTGTCCAGTAGGTTGTGAGTGGGCGGTCGCAAGCAGCAGCCACCGGTACGCAATATGGTAGCACATCGAATCCCCATCTAATTCAAATACTAAAGGTTGAAGATGCTTCTGCATTTTAGTAAACAAATGATAATAATTATAAAAATAATTCATTCACTATAATAACTTCAATGTAATTAGATAAAATAATTATATTAAGTCATAATAATGAAAAATATCATGTATTTTTTAAATTCCTATAATGATTGTTAAAAACATTGTCATCTATTATTATTTTCATGTTTAATATTTCACTGTAAAAGTCCCTGATTAAATCAATTTCAAATAAAATATCGTTTTAGTTGTTGTTTTTATTTTAAAAAATATTATTACTTAAATTTATTTAGGTTATAATTTTCTTTTACTTCGATTTAATGTGACTTGGCTGGTATTAAATATTATTAGGTCAATGTTTTTATTACTATTATCAATATTTTATGTTATTTATGTCTTATTTCATTAATATATGATATGGTTTTCAATCTATTAATTTATTCCAAGGTTTTATGTTTAAATGTTTTTGTCAAAAAAACATTATATATCATAATTATCAAAGTTTAAAATGTCAATTTTAATTTTCATTTCATTCATGTAATTCAAATATCTATGTTGAAATTTTTTTATTTCTTATGGATTCTCATACACTTATTCAAATGTATATATTCAAGCTATTATCTCCTATCATAATGATGTCTTTAAATTTTTTCCAATTGTATAATAATAATAATTATCACTATTTTTATTTTAATATATTGAATATTCATGTTTATTATTAACATTTAAATATAGTATTATCTTTTTAAAAATACGAATTGAGCCATATTTTCATGAAAACACATAAGATATGAATTTATTTATATTACCATGCATTCACCTAGGAAATTATGAGATTTTATAGATTTTAATAATTTTTAAATAATTTAATAAAATTCATTTTTTATATATATAAATAATTTCATTTTTGACACTATACGTTTCAATAAATTTAAATAAAATCCAAACAGAGTGTTTCCTTTGAAAAAACCATTTTATATACTTATAATATTTCATATTAACATAAGTAATTTGTGGATAATAATAATTATATCAAATTATATTTATTTTAATAAAACTATATCATTTATTTGAATTTTTTATTAATAAAATAATTATTGTATCATTGTGGTGTCAGAATTTATGGTCATTATATAGTCATAAAAAATATGAAATAAATTTCCAGGATTTAGATAATTTATTTATATTTAAAAAAATTATTTATTTTTTATCATTATTATCCCTATATTAATATTATTTCACTTATAAATAATATTAGGGTGACATTTAATCACATTCATGTCACTTTATTTTATTTTAAAAATATTTATATAATTTTCATGAATAAAAGTCCATTAAATAAGTCAATTAGGATACATATGTGTCAAGGGTCAATTTTTACTCATCCAATAGGATTTTGGAAGGTTTTAGTGTAATTTTATTGTCTTTATAATATTATTTTGTTACCTGAATTACCATATTTTCCTTTAATCATGTTAAATAAAAATTACAATTGTAACTATCGATAATATTAAAAAATAAAAGTAACATATTAGTATAATTTTTTCCCACTACTTCCATATATGGAATATATTTTTCCAATTTTAAAACATTGAATATTTAGTGATTAATTTAAAATTGAATTCATTGAAAAATTGATAAAATTGGGTTTTAAAAAGAAAAACCCACCAAATGATTGACATGTGTTTGTATCTGATTTAAATGTGGAAATAATTTCGATTACAAAAATTTGAATATATTATGAAAACATAATATAATTAAACATTAAAAACAATTATAATTATAATATATAAATAAAAATAAATTAAATAAAAAATCAATTCTGAAATAAAATGATGTATTATTCACAATTCATCTGAATTTCAAAACTATCAGAACAATACCTAAAATTACACAAAAATAAATTAGGTTTTCCAAATTCTAAATAAAAAGTTTATTTTTCTTCATATAACTTATAAAATAGTCAAAAAATATTTTTTTAAAATGTCTTCATTAATGTAAGGTGAAAAATTCATTTTTTGAAAAAATATACCTTTTATAAAAAAAGTAGACTTTCTTATTATATCATGTATTGAGAACCAATAATATTAATTTAAAACCATAAATTTAATTTATTACAAACATGATTCACTTAACAAATCCACCAATACTAATTTTATTAATTACTAAACTCATTTATTTTGATTTTAATAACTTTTTATAAAAACATTAACTTTTATTTCAAATGGTTTTTATTTTCATTTATAATTAATTTATCAACAAAAAATTAATTTTTTTACATGGGTAAGGAAGATTTTCATAATCTAGTTAATATTGTTCTTATCATCTATTATAATTTCTATGTTATAAGGTAACATAATAGTATTTTTTTATTCTGTTATACTCGATTTTGTGTGAAATGATATGTATAAAAAACCAAGAAATTGTGTGTTACCCAAGACAAGAATAGTGTTCTATATATAACAAGATAAGTCAGTGATTTATGTAGTGCAATATTATATTGGTATTTAATATAACACAATACAATAATGAAATTAAAAAACATAATAAAATTTAACAAAAAATCCCATAAAAATATCAAGGTGTTACATTCTACCCTCCTTAAAAAGAATTTCATCCTCAAAATTCATCTCAATTTTGAAATGATTAATAATTTTAAAAATATTTTATATAACCCCACATCATAAAAATTAAGATATAAACTTCCATTTAAAAATGAAAGAAAGAAACAAAATGGTTACCCAAACTCACTCATAACTGGGTTTCCTCATAGGGGAACATGGGTAGAAATTGAAAACATAGATATGTAAGAGAAATATTTTAATGTCCCAAAAATTCTATATAAATTTTATTTAATTATAAAGAATTATTTTGAGACTGAGAAATCTGATACCGTGTGATTCTGAGGCTCGGAATGCTCGGAATGGTGCGTTGAAATTTTGTTAAACATTAAATTGTGTGAGTAAGAAGTTTTCCTAAAAAAGTTGTATAACTCTTAAATGGTTACTCAGATTAAAATTCTGACGGCACCATTGCATTCACGATGGTGGATTTACCCTCGGAGCGACTTAAGTATAATCGGCGAATGCCTCCTGTGAGAAAACACAAAAAAGGAATAACCGTAAAAAAAATTATTAAATAAATTATTTTATTTTTCAAATTCTTATTAATCAAAAACGGTAACTAAAATAAAAAATCTAAGACCACCTCTGAACTCATGAGGGTAAGCTTTCTTTAGGAAGATACTAACATTGTCCAGCATGGGCCAACAGTGAATGTTAGTTTTTTGGCCGTAAATAAAATAATGAATTAACAATTATTTTATTGTAAAATACAAAACTTTTAAACGCTAACTGGGATTGAAAAAACGAGAGTACTTTTGGGTTTTTTGTGGCGTTTTTCACTTAGGCAGAGCCTAACCTCATCTATCGTAGGTCGTGGTGAGTGTTATTAATTTTCTGATCTTTTTTTGGTACGTTCAGTAAACACACGATTGGTGTTTTCTGACTTTCTAACTGGTGCTCGGATTAAAAATATTAGCGCACCCTTGAATTTGTAGTGATGGGATTCACATAAGGGAGGATTTACTTTGAAAATAGTAGTTCCGAAGAAGAATTTATTTTTTTGTGACTTTTTGAAGGAAATGAAATAAAATAATCTAACTATTTTATTTATTTTACACCAACGGACAAGCGGTAGTATGGGACCAGCGGCAAGTCAAGCCATTAAATGGCTTGACCCGTCAAATACTAAGTAACAACATCTTTGAAATTTAGGAAGGTTCATATTAAATGAACCTTCTTAAATTCAACGATCGTTACTTACCCTCCCTCACTCCAATTAATGTGGATCTTGGTGGGAGTAATTGGAAAATCTTCACCAAGAAATGAAGCTATGGTAATGTATCTTGACGACCCACACTTATAGGACGGAGCCAGTTCCAACGGGTGGTGACGAGTGACCCCGAACCACGAACTGAAGAATGATGATCGAGCGACATCGTTTGATTCTTGTTGCGGGGACGATGAATGCTGACACATCCTCAAATGTGGATTCTATCCAAATTACTTGAGGTGGGGTTTATTTGTTTATGATTTTAATTGATTTTCTCTCCCCCGTTCTTGAATAACATAATGAATGCAGGTCAACCGACTAACGAGTTGACCAACAATTCATTCATCTTTGCAGGAGGTCGTTGCGGGGAATCTTGTGTGGTTTATCTGGTTAATTAATTAAATTTTTATTAAACCCTTAACCCCCGTCGTTTTATGAGCTAACATAGAGGGCATAGGCCTAACGAAACCAGCCTGAACCCTCCTCTATATTTGTTATATCCTTATGCCTCCATGGAATACCGACAGTGTGACGACACCGGTCATCTATTTGGTGGAAAAGCGTCAATGAAGGACACAACACAAAGCCACGGTGGTGGTTGGAGTGGCCGGCATCAGATGGCTGTTGAGGAGGTGTGGTGTGATGTCATGTGAAGCCGATGATCAATGTGGGATGTGCCTCGTCCACTGCTGCGATAGGAGGAGAGGTCGGTTTCCATGCTGGTCTTCCATAATGGTTTCGACGGAGTGAAGAGGAGGCGTGCCCCCGGCGGTGTTCCCACGTGGCAATAAGGCCGCAGCCCATGTGGTCCGTGGCGGGAGCATGGGGATGACAGACTGACCAGTGGCCGAGGTATGAGGCGCGCACCAACGGCACGCCTGGTGGAAAATCTGTGGCCCATCGATCATGACATAGAGGACCCATGGTGACTTGTTGCACCATGTTAGGGTGAACCCACACTGGTTGACCTACTAACATGACTTCGTGCCACCTTAGCAGTACCCAGACATTTTGTGTCCGGGTATCCCGTGCATCTCACGCCGCCAAGCAGGTGGCACCACTGGGTCGGTCCAGCGGACCAACCAGCCGCTCAGCGGGTAGACCCATGGCCCAGCCAAGTCAGGCCGGGCCCAGTAGAATGGGTTGACATGAGTTGGTCTAGGTTGACCCGCTTCAGCCCATTCCAAACCTAGTCGGGCTGGTCTGACCATGGTGGATCAGACCCAGACCTAGTACTGCCCAAGAACACAAAAAGGCCATTATCTTGGGAACCAGATGTTTATTTGACTAACCGTCTACGGTGTTCATATCCTTTGAGCGAGATGGTCCTTTTTATATACTTCATGAGTTTTTTTGAGAAATTTGGTGTACAATTTGGTTGGATCGTACCCAAATCTAACCCGTCCCTCGACACTGAAATGCCAATAACGCACAGATCGGGTGTCTGATTGACATGCCGTCTATTTTGTTGGAACCCTTATAACGGGGCGAAACATTAGGTTACATCATTGTGATAAATTCTACCAATTTTAATATAACTAATGGATTTAGGATCGATTCTCCCAAGCGCGCTACGTACAGAACCCTGCAGCTGGCTGAGACCTGAAGACTACTTGACGATGGCCTAGTGGGAAGCGACTATGTGTGACTTAAGTGCCCACGATAGGAAGTGACTCTGTGTGAACCAAAATTCCTATTGTACCTATCAGGGATGAGTACCACAAAAATTCATTTTTAGTGGGAGGCGGCTCTTTGTTACCAGGTAGGCTCAAGGTACTCAAGAGAGGCGGAGTTCTCCAGTAGCTGAGGAGTTCGAGTTTGGTTACTGATGATGATATGGTTAGTACACTATAATATACCTTATCACGACTTCCATGGATATCAAGATGTGACGAGCATCTTGGAGAGTATTTCTCCCAATCACACTACGTTTAGAACCCTACGATTGGCTGAGACCTAAAGACTACTTGACGATTGGCCCGGTGGGAAGCGGCTCTGTGTGACCTAGTAGGCATATGGTGGGGAGCAGCTCTATGTGACCCGAAAAACCCATGGTTCTCGAAAGGTGGAGTACCTTAGTTTGGACAATGTGGAAAGTGGCTCTATGTGACCCCGCATTCCCACGGTACCCATCCGAGATGGGTACCACAATAGTTCATGATTAGTGTGAAGTGGCTCTATGTGACCTGGCAGGCCCACTCTACTCGATAGGGAAGGAGTTCTCTAGTAACCGTTGAGTTCGATGATGTGATAACCCTTCTATCATTGACCAAATTTGATACCTATTGTGAGATTACTTGTTTTCTGTAATTTTACCATCGTGGTGTACTTGTGTGGTACTTCTACCCGTGTGGAACTTCTACCTTCATGGTGTTACCTTTGTGGTATTATTTTCTCATGTATTAGATGAGTATATCTTGATAACATAGGTATATGTGTAGGCATATAACTAAGTAGAGTTGATATCTAGCATTGTGGTATTTCCGTTGTGCAACTCTAGGAGACCAACGAGGGGATCAGGGTCCCTATTGAGTATCGTCATACTCGCCCCTGCACGGGCTTCACCCACACCATGTTGGGTCTTCTGAAGACAATGAGCAGTAGAGCTGATTTTAAACGGAGCCAGGACCAAGTAGTATATAGAGGAGATGATCTGACATGGAGTGTTGTGGAGACAATTTGTACCTACCCTTCAGGTAGGATCCTCGGCGGATGATCCAGGAGGTGGTTGTTATTTTAGTTGTATATGTACATTCCAATTGTAGATGTACTCTATAGTTGGGAATGTATTTCAGGCCCCTTTATAGTTATAACTCTTTTTGTTATAGTATTTTACTTCATGGTTTCTCCTTTTTCTATTATTGGGTTGTGTGTTTGTATAGTTTTAAATGAAATGCCTTCCCATTTTAGGGATACGCCTTTCGGATGCTAGTCGCCATACCCTGGCCTATGGAAGGAGGGATTGGGGTAGTCATGGAATGGGCTCAAGGGGATGGGTTGTGACAAATACGACCATCATGTTATAAGGGACACATATAGTGAATAAGGTTAGGAGAATTTTAAAAATCATAATCTAATAAATCTGTGATGATTTAATGGAGCATTTGATTATTCAGAAATGAAGGTACTAAGGTAACATTTTTTTTAAGATCCATTCCCTATAGTGGAATAATCATAATAAATACTAACTTAATTATGTATAATATCATCCTTTATTTATGACATAAACCATTTCCCCTTCATCAATATTTCAATGAAATGATTTTAAATTTTTTATTCCAGAATCATTAGTAGATCATGCAATCTATAAAAAAGATGATAGGTCATTCCATCTGTCTAAAAAAAATTATCACATGTTATCAAATTTTCCAAAGTTCGGGTTTTGTGAGATATTACTTTATTATTTAAAGATATCATCTGACATTTAACATAAATATTCCATAAATTGGTAACCATACAATCCTTCTAATGACTGAAAAATCTAATACTTTAGAAATAGGTTCACTAAAATTGGTTAACATTAATCCCAAAAATTTCATAAGGTATCTTTTTCTTGGTCACATTCCAAACATCATAACACCATCATAATGTATTCTTTTGGGTCATGGTAATAACCGTAATTACAATAAAACCTTAGTGAAAACATGCATGCTTTCAAAAAGTATCTCCTTCTATATTCCATAAATCTGAAATATTCTATATTCTCCATCTATAATATCATAAATCACTTTGACATTATATAAGTCTTAGGGTCATTAATACTATCAAACTACTCTATTTTTTTATCCAATCATTTTCACATATTAAAGGTCATCCTTCACATAATATTTTCACAAAAATATCTGAATCACCTTTCATGGTAATTGTTACCTCTCAACATATAGTCTTAAATACATATGGAAAAACCAATGTAGAACAATATATATTTCATTATTCCATAATACCCCAAATGTGATTCTATGACATTTTTCTATAATCCCATTACATATAGACTCAATCATTCTACCACATTTTTATCATACTATACATCTCCAATAGTGATCACATGTGATTTTCCTTTGTCATTTACCATAAAAGGTTGCAAACGTTGATCGTCATTGATAACCTGTGTATTAGGGAATTGGTTGATATAGTTCCCTATTTCCTTTCCCATGTAGCATTGAAGTGCAGGAGGTGTATTCTGTGTAGAATTTTCTCTATCCACATCATTAGATATCTTTTTTCCATTACATGGACACTCAATAACTTGATGACCTTATTTCCAACACCTAAAACATTTAATAGTCCCTTTAAGACAATCATTACAATTTTCTTTCAACTCTTTGAACATAAGAAGACACTATTCTTGTTTTCATCATTGTTTTGAGATTTTCTCTTAAACTCGTTTGTTCATTTCTTGCCGAAACAATGAGATTCATTTGTAACTCCAGCTATTATTTCTACATGTTTATTATAATGCAAAATTACTTCATAGATACTAATGTCTGTAATATTAATTCCCTTCGATGGATTGGTCTTATTACACAAAAGAATCCATCAACCTTACTTCCATGTAAGATAATAATTCTGGAAGGTTACCTTAAATGCCTTGTAAAATTTTCTTCATCGGTTCCAAAAGATTCATCATCCTTTTTTTTTAGCTCAAAAAAATATTATCCATCATTGTAATAAGAATATGAGTCATGCACATATTGAAAAATATGTTCTTGAACTCTTCCCATTCCATGGATTAAATATCACCTTTCTACCTCAAATTCTTGATTAATGTACACCATTGGCATGATTCACCATATAAATGATATCTATCCAAAGAGAACATTATCATTTTCTTAATAATGAACGATAGAAAATAAATTTTCAATGGAACTGATCCCTTGATCAGCAACATGTGCACCAAAAGACCCACTAAAAAAGGAGGGTGTTGCCTCATGAAGGAATAAATATAATTTTGTTCCCTTCTCTACTGATTTATAATCCAGAATGATTCATAGATTTTTAATTATATCGATTTGATTTTTCATTCCATATCTCATAAAAATTGGATGTTCAGATGGAATATCATCATATTTATCATTGCATTCATCATTAACATGGTTCTTTTGGGTTCCATCCATTGTATAAATCCAAATAAAATATTTTGAGAGAGAAAAATAAAACTAGGAAAATATAATAATAAATGGGGATTAATTTCAATATCTATCATCTTAGTTTTAGTCCTAGGTTAACAATGATCATTTACAAAATTCTAGGATTCTAACCTAGACATAGTGTTATCTTTAAGGAAATCTATATACATAACATAGAAATATCTCAAGGGATCTCACTAAATATTTCTCATCCTAGTTTCCAAAGATTTACTATACATTATCCTTGATACCAACTCTAACGACCCAATATTTCCATAGAAGAATATTAGAATACATTTTTAGAATACTTAATACATTACACAACTTGACGACCAAAGAAAATATTTTTTATGGACTTTGAAATCATCAAACACATTCTTATAATTTTTTGAATGATCTCTAAAATCTATTATAAATATATTCCCATCATTTTATCTACCTAAAACCATTACTTATATCCTAAGGAAAATAAGACATTTGAAAATGGTGAAATAAGATGATCAGTATGGGTAAATAAAGAAAATATCAAATACAACCTGAACATATAAATGTAGAAACATAAACATAACTTTTAAAATTCATACGATGTATAAAATATATCATAATCTTGAGTCATGAAATAAATATTGGTCAATTTTAAGGAATAAATTATAATATAGCATGAGCCATGAGAAAATTGAACTAGAATAAAATAGATAATTTTGAAAAAAAACATAAATATAGAAAATCATTTCAATATTACAAATGTATCATTTCCATTACCATTATTGTGTACAACATCATTTACTAAACCATGTTCACTCCTCGTACGTTCCCTATAGTAATAAATCAAGTTTATATACCATTCCATCCTTGTAATACTGAACTTTGATCATTTCACATTCCATTTATTTCTATCTCATTTTATATAAATCATTACCAAATGGAATGGGGGAGATATAGGTCCACCAATATCATTTTGAAATTATTTTCATGTGTTCCACAAAAACATAATCAATTCATCACCATATAAGATTAGGAATAAAATTGAACTTTATAAACATCATAAAAAAATAAACTATTTAAAAATATAGATTTCATAAGTATAATAACATCATAAGAATAATGAACCATAATAATAATATGGATATAAGCACACCCAAATTAAATAATGTCATCATAGATGGAAAATAATTTTGACAAGACATTTAACTTTAATTATTGAGGAACTTATCCTTTATTCTTCAAAAAAATTTAGTTTCTAGAAATTCTACTCAATTATAAATACAAATAACTTATTTGAAAATAACTATGAATCCTTATAAAGGAAGCTTCAAGGAAATAAGATATAACACCCCAATAATTTTAGGTTATGTTTCTCCTAAAAAAATTTTATTCATTAGATTGCCTATATTTCATAAAGAACTGATTTATTTAAAACAAAACTCGTTTATTTAGGGGATATTCCTAACCAATCCATCAATCATAGATTTTCCACATTTGTATTTTGAATTTCTAAAAACAGACATACACGGTTGTGATCAGGGGGTTATTTAGAGTTTGATAGAATTAAATTAAATTTTAGTGAATAGTTACCTACCCTTATTAATAGAAACATACCCTTATGTATAGTAACATACCCTTATGAATCCTAATATGACTCATATGTAGGGAAACCGTACTAAGGAATGTGTAAACATAATTTAGGCACCTTAAAAATGATGATGAATATTTTAAGTGTAAGTATTTTTCTATTAAATAATGATTTTACTTAAAAATTAAATTTATCATATTTAGAAAATTAATTTTGAAAAATGAAGTAGATTTTTGGATTTTACACATCAGGAAATGGTCAGGGTGAATTTTTTTGATTTTTATGAAATACTTTAATTTTTGTTGAATAGAAAATACATTAGTTTACTATATAAATATATTATAATTTAAATTCACTATTCCTAGCATCATAAATGATGTAATAACGAAAATATAGAACTAATTTACACTTATTACTATTCTAGGTCATAAACTCCTTACTATTTCTTGTCT
Source organism: Viscum album (assembly GCA_963277665.1). Classification (NCBI taxonomy): domain Eukaryota; kingdom Viridiplantae; phylum Streptophyta; class Magnoliopsida; order Santalales; family Viscaceae; genus Viscum; species Viscum album. The sequence goes on from OY728132.1 coordinate 2,071,329,238, forward strand.
TTTGGAGAAATAATAAATTAATGGTTATAATAATAAGAAAAACCACCTCCTCTCCACTACATAAACTACCCCACACCCCCTCTTCCTCCCACACAACTCAAGCTTTATTACTTGCATAAATTATGCTAAAACATCTCCCCAAGCTCCTCCCCCACGTCCATGACCTTGTTAATTCACCAAAAGTTCGAAAATAAATTAATTAACATGATTCTCAAGGATGAAAAATTAAGAGGTGAACCTCCCTTCACTTTACAATCAAATTATTTTACAAGTCCCATTATTTTTTTCTCACATCTCACCTCTCCACATCCATATTAATTTATAATTATAGTACCATACACTGAATAAAATATTATTATGATAATGGTATATTTCATCAGCATCCCTCTCTTTTCTCCTACATCATACACTAAAAATGACGATATCATCCGAGATGTATTAACTTATCAAATTCATGGATGATGAGTCTTCAATTTCTACCACTCTCTTCCAAACTAATCATGATACCTTTTAATGTTTGAAAAATATCACAATATTATTTTTACCTTATTCAATTTTATATAATCATTACACACTCATAATATAAAATAATAATACAAAACAAGTTGATTATGTACAAAACTGCTAAGTTAATCCAAGAATTGGTAATTATTTTTTTACCGAAAATAATTATAAAGAAATTTATACATTTTAATTTCACTAATAATATACATTAACAATTAGTTATGTTTAAAAAAATTTAAACAAACTTCCATTCATGAATACATGTAAATCGAGCATGAAAAACCTGGAAGAAAATGCTTCGAAAACAATAAAATTGAATCTCTTAGACCCATATAAAAAGGAATGAATGTACATAATATGGTTATAATATATAAATTACATGTTGTTAAGGTTCTGTAATTATTAATTAATGAATCTAAATTTTATTATTCAGGTCGTTAAGATCAATCAAGAACACCTTTGGTCTAAGTTAAGGAATCTTATCTCTCACTTTTATTCATGAATCCCCTCTATTTCATGTCCTTTTATTTTTAATCCCTCATTATGGGGTTTGTTTTCACACATCCCCCATACTTCCCTTACGATATATAAATGATTGTATACCCATTTACCTCTCCTAAACCCCTCACAAGAAGTCATGTTACCATGCTGGAATATTTGTAAAGGGTTTCTCATCACACTTTTAATTCCTTGAGATATCGATTTTTCACCACTTATTTCATGTATGTGGTATATATGAACTACCATTGGATATATAATATCCTTATTCTCTTTATATTCATGTTATTATGTGATTTATTTTCTGATTATTTATTTTTTTTCATATGATTCAATTGATTACTATATAGTAAGGGACTTTTTCTCTATTTCCATTTTCTTGACACATACTTGGTATTATGAACATAATCATTATAATGTTGTCTATCTACTGCCCATTTGAGATTTTTTTTAGTTTAAATTATAATTCTCATAAATATTCATTTTCATGTAGCATGAATATGATTATTACCTTAATCTGTATACCATTTCTCATACGTTATTTATTTGGAATTTTGTTTTAACTATGGAAGTATTGATGAATCTGTATTCTCTAATCTATAAAGATATTCAGAAGTAAAATTTTATTTCTATTAAATCTATTTATAATGAATTATTTGGACATGAAATGATGGGATGGGCCCACTATAGCCCCTTGATGTGCTGACATGTCTCATTGGACAAATCAGTTGGTGACAAACCTGTTGAGTTTGCTTCCAAAAATAAAATGGGCTTCCACCCACAAGCTTAAACTATTTCTATGGTATAGTGGTATCATGTTCCAGATACATGATATAAAATTAATGAGTATTGTATTTATTCTTTTTTAGTTATTACTATCCATTATGTTTTCACTATAAAAAAAATATATGGATGTAGGTTCATTCAATGTCTATTAGTGGTGTGTGTTTTTCATTTATTCACCACAAAGTATTTTTTTATGATTCAGTTATTTATAATTCATGCTTCCTCTAATTTTAAACCTTACTGACCATTCGATCTCAACCATTTCAGTTTTTTACCGTCAACAGTTTATAAATATAAAACCATTTTTTTCATTGATGATGTTTATAATTTTTTGTTATGTATTGTATTTTGTTACCTTCCCAAATGCAATTTGAGTTACATCTATGTATCTAGTTTCTCCAGGACAACTAGATTGATCATTCCTTTGGGATTTCATTCCTATTAATCGTTTCAATTTAATATTTAATGTATTCTCTTTGGCCTAGATGGTTCGAGGTCTTATAGTTGGTATCATAGGAGGTTTAGTAGAAAACATGGAAACTAGAATAGAAAATATTGATTAGGTAACAATGCCTAAGGTAGTACATGAGGAAAAACATTCAAGAACATCCTGTAATTTTAGTAAGGAATATATTATGTGGATATTTCTAGAAAATACATCCCTATTTGGATATAAATATGAAGTGGTGTCTCTGGCATAGATGTACCTAGGAATGAAAACACAGAAAATGAGTTTCAGGCTTGACCTAGGGTATTCGGGTACACAGAAATGGGCATTTCTTCACTCTTGGTTTGATAATCCCGAGGTATATGCTTAGGATAATTAAAATTTTCATTACAAGTCATTATGAAGGATTTTACTGTAAATTTGTCTTCATAGAAACTGTGTTTTTAAGACTAGTTGTGCATACAAATTCAATTCATGTTAAGTATTTTTCTAGTTGAGATTATAAATTATTATTCATAACATAATCTAGTGTTGGAAATTATTTAGAAATGGTGCCTAATGGAAAAATGTTAATCAATACTTGTAGAGAATGTAGGTATTTCCCCACTACTCAAGTAAACATATTCAATATTGGAGTAGATCAAAGCATGGCAATATTTGGACAATTTACTTATGTTGTGATGAATAACTAGGATACACCTAGGATGGAATGTTTCATGCGGTAGAAGCCCCCATCTTTATGTGGGGCTACTAATCCATTGGTATCTTAGTAGTGGATTAAGTACCTTGAAAATATATTCATGGCATTAAGATGAAATGAAAATGAAAAGGTAGTGTCACAAGTATATTTTCTCAAGCACAAAGCTGATCAATGGTGGTCCTTGATCCATAATACCGTTGGGGAATAAGAAATAAAATTTGTGCAGTGTAGGACTTTTAAGTAAATATTATTTGACAAATATTTCCCATAAGAGAAATGAATCAAAACGAATAATAAATTACATAGCTTAAAGAAAAGGGAAGAAGGCACGGTTATAGAGTATAAGGCTCACATCACAAGAATAGCCAAGTATACCATAGATAATGTATGTGAATCATAAGACAAGGTTGATCATTTCATTGGAATTCTTAAGCCAAATCATCAGAGGGAATTGGATTCTCAATCATTTTCATCATATGATGAAATTTTATTAGGTTCCATGAAAAGGGAGAAGTATTTTTCAAGCTCAAATATGTTCTACGGAAACCAAGATAATAATAGATACTCTAATAACAATGGAATAGGTGAAGAACTGAATAAGAACAGGGGAATGATAAAATTTACATTATGTAATAACTGGGAAAGGAATCATCCTGGGAAATGTTTGAAAGGAATGGTAGTTTGCTATAACTTTGGAGAAAAGGTCCGTCGATCTAATAAATGAAAGGGGAAGAAACAAGTCAATGATGTTTATAGTGGAAATTATAGAGATATGGGACCCAATGTAAATGAGTGTCCTTAGGTCCAAGTGATATTTCTAAAGAAAATGCCAAGAGGGAATGAGAAAACTTATGCGATTACAACCGTGATGGTTGATGTTCTTAATGATTTGGTGGACGGTACTTCAATTGTTTCCTAAAACATAGACAATGCTTTATTTGATTCTCGGTCATCACATTTATTTATATCTTCCCAATTTTCTATGAAATTTAGACATGTATAATGTGATTTAATTAAGGATTTTTCAGTCAAAACTCCTAGGGATGTATCATTGCAACAAAAGAATCTTGATAAGTCCCCAAATGACACCTAAATGCGCATTATTTTCTTACCTTATCATCATAAAAATGAATAAATTTGATATAATTATTAGTATGAATTGGATTTCAAATTATTATTTGAAGATCTATTGCAAGGATAATGAATTTAAAATCACTAAAAATGATTTATAATCCCTTATTCTTAGAGAAGAAACATTGCCATTTGATTCTTATAAAGATCCACCACTAGTAGCTCTATTCAATGAAATTATTGGAGAGGGAGAGAACCTAATGTCATTAGGTGAGTAATGAAATATTCAAGTTGAATATGTACGTATAGTGCCATAATACATTGACTTATTTCAATAACATTTACCTAGAAATCCCATAGAGAAGGAAGTTGAGTTTTCTATTGATTTAATTCCTAGTTCAAGACCTATATTAAATACTCCCTATAGAATGGCCACTTTAAAATTAGTGGATCTAAAGAAACAACTAGAGGAATTGATTGAAAAAGGATTTATTCAACCTATTGTTTCTCCATGGGGAGCCCCTGTCCTATTGGTTAAGAATAAATATTGATCCGTGAGGCTATGAATTGATTACATGTATATCAATGCTATTATAATAAAGAATAAATATCTTATTCTACAAACTAGTGATATATTTTATTAACTTAATGGAACATAATACTTATCAAATATTTAGCTTTTATCTGGATATCGTCGGTTGTGTGTGATGAATGAAGATATTCCAAAAAGAGCATTTCAAACCTAGTATAGGAATTACAAGTTTACAGTGATGCCTTTTGGACTGAATAATGAACCCTATATTTTCTAGGATTTAATGAATAGAGTTTTCAAGGAATATATTAATATCCTTTTGTGTTATTTATCCATGATATCCTGATATTCTCCAAAAGTAAATAATACCATGATAATCACTTATGAATTATTCTGAAAACTCTTAGAAGAAATGAATTATATGGGATGTTTAACATATGTGACTTTTGGCATCAATCCATTTATTTTTTGGCCTATATTATCTATAAAGATGGAATCTTAGTTATTCTTGTGAAGATAATGGAAATCCCAGAAAGTCTCATGCCAACAAACCTAACTGAGGTATGTTGTTTTATTGGCTTATCAGGTTACTATCGGTGTTCCATTCAGAATTGACCCTAACTGGCTAACCTGCTAACCAATCTTACATGTAAATGGGTTGAGTTTTTATGGAAAAAATAATGTACATTATGCTTTGTAAAATTGAAAATAATTTTATTCAATTCTTTAATTTTGACTCTTCCATCTGTAAATGATGGATTTGTGATATTTAGTGATGCATCAACTAAGGGACCCGATTGTGTCCTTATGAAAAATGATAAAGTTATTTCTTATGTATCACGGCAGTTAAAGTCTCATGAGACAAATTACCCAACTAATGTTCTTGAGTTAGTAGTCATAATATTTTCTATGAAAATATGGATACATTATTTCTATAGTGAAAGATGTGAGATATATACAGATAACAATAGTTTGAAATACATTTTCTCAAAAAATAGAACACTACATGAGGAAAAATAGATGGCTTGAGTTACTCAAATATTATGATTACTAATTACACTACCTCCCAGGAAAGGAAAATAAGCTGACAGATGCACTAAACAAGAATGATCATGGACTTCTGACTCAAATAAGGATTTCAAGAGATCCTATATTCATGGATATTCTAATGTTGGGTATTGGAATTGTTAAAGAAGGGGAAACATATTCACACATTAAAATTATTGATAAACCATATTTACTAAAGAATATAAAAATATCTCAATCAGATGATTCGAATATGGAGAAAAAAATTAATGATGCTAAGGATGGGAGATTGGTATACATTGTGTTTGAGGAAGATGTTCTGAAATTTGGGAAGAGGTTATGTGTTCCATTAGTACCTGAGCTAAAAAGTGAACTACAGGATGCTGATCATTTCTAAAATTTATCTACACACCCTTGTAGCACAAAGATGTATACAGATCTGAACCAAAAGTTTTGGTGGGATAATATGAAGTGTGAAATTTCTAACTATGTGTCAAGGTGTCAAGTTTATCAACATGTGAATGCTGAGAGACAACATCCTAGAGGGGTGATGAAATATCTGCCTATTATTATATGGAAATGGATGAAATTATGATGGGTTTTTTCATAGGAATACCAAGGATACCTAGAAAGAATGATGCAATATGGGTAATTGTTGATTGTCTCACAAAATCAGCACATTTCCTTTCTATAAGAGAGGATTAACCACTTGGGATCCAAGAATTAAAATTTATTAATGAAGTTGTAAGACTTCATGGTTCCCCTCTATTAATTGTGTCTAATCTAAATCCCTGGTTTACATAAAATTTTTTGAAAGGTATCTAAAGGTCATTAAATACCGAGCTTCAAATGAGTACTGGTTATCACCCCCAAACCGATGGATAGTCTGAAGAAACCATTCAAACACTATAATATATTTTGAGATCATTCTCTCTTGACATTAAATGAATGTGGGATCAATACATATATTTTATTGTAATTTTCCTACAATAATATCTTCCATTCTAGAATTAAAATGGATCTATACGAAGAAATATAAGTTGAAAGGTGTCGAACTCCAACATGTTGGGATGATGTTGGCGACGAGAAACTTTTAGGTTGATAACTTATCTAAGACACAACATCAAAGGTAATGAAAATACAGGCCCATATTAGAGAGGCTCAATGTAGGGAAAAGTGTTATGATGAAAACAGAGAAACGATTTTGAATTTTTAGTAGGAGAAATGTCTTTTTAAACATATCTATATGGAAGGTTGTCTTATGGTTCAATAAGAAAGGGAAACTAAGCCCCAGGTATATCGGATCATTTGAAATTCTTGAAAGGATCAGAGTAGTAGCTTAATGTTTATCAAGGACACAAATTATCTCCAAAGTTAATATGTTTTCCATGTGTCATTATTGAAGAAATAATTTCCATACCCAATTCATAGACTCACCTTTGATGAAATTAAACTAGAACATGATTTTTCATACATTGAAGAGCCTATCAGGATTCTTGAAACAAGGGAGAATGTACTGATAAATTTGATAACTTTTCTAGTAATGGTTCCTTGGAGAAACCATAATATGGAAGAAGAAATGTATGAACCTTAGGTGGTTATGAAAAAGAACCACCCACGTCTTATTAGATTTCATTAAACATGAAAAAAATTTAAAATAAAATTTTAGAAGAAGGGAATAATATAACACCCCAAACATTTTATGGTATGTTGCTCTTAAATATATTCTATTCATTAGATATCCTATATTTCCTAAAGCACTATGATTATTTCAAACAACACTTGTTTGTTTAGGATATATTCATAACCTGGCCATTAAACATAAATTCTCCATTTATTTATTTTAAATTTTGAAAAACAGACATACACGGTTGCGATTAGGGTGATATTTAGAGTATGATATAATTAACATAATTTTTTATGAATAGTAACCTAGCCTTATCAATACTAACATACCCTTATTAATATTTACACACATTTTTTGAATTTTAAAATGACTCTTTTTAATGGTAACCATACCAATGAAAGTGTAAATTATATTTAGGCACCATAAAAATGAAGATGAATATTATAAGTGTTTGTATTTTTCAATTAAATAATGATTTTAATTAAAAATTAAAAAAATTTAAATTTAGAAATCTATTTTTCAAAAATGGAGTTCATTTTGGGATTTACACATCAAAATATGGTTAGGGTGAATTTTTGGGATTTTTCTCAAATACATTAATTTTTGGTGAACAGTAAAATATATTAATTAACCGTATAAATACATTATAATTTATGTTAACTATTCCTAGAATCCTAGTCATTTAAGAACCCAAATATCCAAATCATGTCAAATTTTTACTATTCTAGGTCATGGAATCCTTAAAATTTCATTTCATGTGGGTAAATAATAAATTAATGAATATGATATTAAGAAAACTATCCTACCCTCTACTATATAAACCCACAATCACCCTCTCATCCTCTCACACCACTCAATCATCAATAATTACCTAAATTATGCTCAAATATCTCCCTAATATCCTCACCCATGTTCAATACCTTTTGGTTTCACCAAATTCCAAAAAAATCTTTATGAAGATTCTGAAGGTGGAGTCCTCAAGAGGTGAACCTCTCTTCCCTTTCCTTTCAAATTCTTTTACATGTTCTATTCCTTAGTTGCTCTATCCTCACCTCCCCAAATTAAAATGATATAATAAACAGAATACCTTAAATGTAATGTAATTTTATTATGATAATGGTATATTTCGTCATCATGTCTCTTTTCCCCCACCTCTTACAATAAAAATGAAAATACCATCCAAGATGTGTTTACTTATCACATTGAAGGACGACGAGTTTTCAATTTCTATTACTATCTTCCAGACTAGTCTTGAAACCTTTTTATTGGTTTAACTAGATCATAATATATACATTTTACCTTATTCAATGTTCTTTAATTCTTAAACACTCATTATATAAAACAATAACACAAAACAAGTTCATTAGGACCAAAACTACTAAGTTAATCCAAGCGTTGGTAATTAACTTTTTACTAATGAGTCATCCTCATTATATATAACTCAAAATAATTATAATATAATTTATATATATTTAATTTCACTAATAATATTCATTAAAAAATTTGGAATGATTAAAAATAATTAAAATTAACTTCCATTCATGAATACTAGTTAACTGAGCATGGAAACCAAGGAAAACAATTCTTCCAAAATAAAAAAATTGAATCCCTTAAACCCATAAAAAATGGATTTAATGACCCTAATAAGGTTATAATATATTATTTATATGTTTATATGGTTCTGTAATTAATAATTATGGAAGATAATTTGGATTATTCACGCCGTTAAGATCAATCAAGAACACCTTCGGACATAAGGTATGGGATCCTCTCTCCCACTTTTATTCAAAAATCACCCCTTGTTGGGTCCTTTTTTTTAATTCCTGATGATGGAAAATGTTTTATAACCTCCCCATACTTAGATTAAGATATATAAAAGATCTTACAGCCATTTAACTCTCAATAGTACCCCATAAAAACACATGTTACCATGTTGAAATGTTTGTAATGGGTTTCTCATCTCACTTTTAACTCTATGAGATTTCCATTGTTCACCACATATTTTTTTTATGTGGAATATATGTACTACCGTTTGATATATAATATCATGATTTTGTTTATATTCATTGTAATTTGTGATTTATTTGGTTATTAATTATGTTTCATCATATGATTCAATTGATTACTATGTGGTACGGGACTTTGTCTCAATTTCCATTTCATGGAGACTTACTTGGTATTTTGAACCTAATATTTATAATTTGTTGTATATTATTCCCATTTGAGATCATTTTTCAATTGAAATTATGATTCTGGTAAATATATATTTTCTTTTAGTATGGATATGATTATTACTTTAATTTTTATAACCTTTCACTTACGATGTTTATTTATAATGTTGTTTTAACTATTTAAATATTGATGAATCAGTATTCCTTACTCCATAAATATATTGAAAATTAATATTTTACTTCTATTAAATCTATTTATAATGATTTATTTAGAATTTTAGTGATGTAAGGGGCTTTCTATAGCCCCTCAATGTATCTACAGGTCTCATGGGACAAATAAGTTGGCGAAAAACCCTTAGAGTTTGTTTCCAAAACAAGATGGGTTTCTACCCACATACATAAACAGTTTCGGTGGTATAGTGGAATCATGTTTCATATACATGACATCTAATTAATTATAATTCTCTTTATTCATTTTTAGTTATTATTATCCATGAGTATGTCACTATGGAAAAATCTATGGATGTAGGTTCATTCACAGTTTGTTAATGGCATTTGTTTTTCATTTATTCACCATGACATATTTGTTTATAATCTAGTTATTATTGATTATTTATTTTTCTACATGTAACAATTACTGATAATTTGGTCTCATCCCTTACATTTTTATACCTTCAGCATGTTATAAAGAGGAATTGTTTTTTTGAGTTTTCGTGGATGCAGTTTATTAGTTTTTATTATGTATTCTATTTTGCCACCTTTCAAATGTATTTTGAGTTACATCTATGTTTCTACTTTATTTAAGACCACTAACTGATCTTTTCGTTGGGATTTAATTCCACTTAATCATTCTAATGTAATACATAATGCACTGGATCAAGTCTAAAGGGGTCGGGTTGTTACATAAGATGTTATGAAAACGTAAAAATCTGCCCGTGCCATATAAGTTAAAAGAAAGCATTCATCTCAAAATTTTGTTGGATTAATAAAAAATAAACTTCTATCAAAAAAGGAAAAATTTACATTATTTACTTCTATAATAATATAAAAAATATTCTATTATAAATATTCTGGAGACATGTACCTGGATGATAAACATACCCTAGTAAATAATTATGTATAAATAATCTCATATAATAATGAGATAGCAAAATTATCTATTAACATAGGTATGATATCATTTTTATGTATATGAAACTCTTATATGATTATTTAATAATTTAATTGTATTATTAAAAAATCATAATAATATTTATTGTATCATATATGACTATATCATAATCTTTTGTTTAATAACATTTCATCATTACTTGTTATTTAGGTACAAACTGCTTCATTTTGTTATGAATGTTTTGTTGAATAAGTTAGGGTTATCCTGTAAAATTTCAAAGTTATATCATTTATAATTGAAAATAACAAAATATATATAATATTTATTAAATATATACATTTATGAAATCATGCTCTAATAGAATCATATATAATTAAACACATCGTATCGTGGAGACGGTAGGCCGCACACACGTATGACTAATGATATACTTCCATTACTTGTGGATTTGTATGGAAGTGGATGGTTTATATATATTGGAAAAATAAAAATCATGTTATAATAATCATATGTAGTTATTATTTCAACATTATACCCGTCAATTTAAGGTGGTTGTGAAAAACAGATTACACTACGGCATGGAGACAGTAAGCCGTATGTAAGCACGCATGGTAATATTTTTCATAGGATGGATAGAAGGTGGAATAAAGTTTTTACATATTTATAATGATATGTTAGTATATATGTGATAATGGTGTTATTTATTTTGAATGCAGTATATCTATAAGAAAAAAAGTTTGAAAGAATCAGTATAGGATATTACCTCTTCTTTGACGTGCTTTCTTTAAATCTCTTCCTAAAGGCACTAGAGTTGGACTTTTTTTAATACCAAAACCTATAGAATGTGACTAGGGATATTGATAAGTGAAACTGGAATGGTATGGTCAAGCTTTAAGGAATCATTAGTTTTGAATAAATGAGGTTGGAGGATCCATTTTATAATTGAGTTGAGGGGCAGTTTTGGTAACTCAAAAAATACTAAATTAATATAAATAAATTTTTATGCCCAAATAACTCCAACTTGAGTTATGTAAAATATAAGATGATTATTGTTCTAAATCCTCTAAACCAATAATTTTTAGTAATGTTTTAATTTCATTTTTAACCTTATCATTTTTCTACACTTAATTACAATCTTTTAATTTATATTGTGGTAAAAAAATTAAATATTAAGAGACAATAAATTTTACCTATATAGAGTAAATTTTCAAAAAATGAACACTTAATGAAAATTTAGATCTTAAAATAGTCACCTTGTAATTTATAAATATTATTAGTATTTTTAAATAAATGACTAATATATTATTTTTATAAAATATCTAATGTGTCAATTTTGAAACAATTCATTTCATTGAATTTAAATAAAATAAAAAAATATAGATAAATTACAAAAAACATTTTATATACTTCTGGTATCTCATAGACATATATAAAATTCGTTTATTTCACTAATTATTAAATATTATATTTATTTTAATCTTTTCATATCATTTATTTTATATATATATATTAAAAAATAATTATTTTATCACTATTCTGTAAGTATTTTTTGTAATTATTTAATATCCAAAAAATTAAAAGAAATTAAAATGATATATATAATTTTATTACTATTATAAAGAATATTTATTATCAAAGTTTTATTATTTTTTTCCCAATAATAAAATTATTATACCTATAAGAAATAATAGGGATACATTTTGTTACTTTCATGTCACTTTATTTTATTTTAATAATATTTTTATCATTTTTTGGGAAAAGGTCTGTTAAATGAGTCAATTAATACCGTTATGTGTTAAGGATAGAAGGTTAATCCTAAAATATTACGTTGGTATGTGTTATGGTAATTCAATTGTCCTTATCATATTATTTTGTTACCTAAATTACATGATTTACCTTTAACCACACTACGTAAACATTATCAAAGTTTCTATTCTTAATATCCTAAAATAAAAGATAAATATTAACATAATTTGGACCCAATGATTCCCAATATTAAATCCATTTTTATAAATTTAAAACATATAATTTAAATTAATTATTATAAATTTAATATCATTTACAAAACGAGAAAACATGTTTCTAAATAGTAAAACATATCAAAAGATTGACTAGTGTTTATATCTAATTTTATTGTAAAAATACTTCCATTGAACAAAATTGGATTAAATGATAAAAAAGAAAAAATTATTATTTGAAAAAAATTTGAAGGATAATATAATAATATAAATAAATTATATGAAATCAGTTAAGAATTAAAATGCATTATTTTTCACTATTAATTTAAACATGAAAATTATCCATAAAATTCCAAAAAATTTATCCAAAATAATTTTTGATGTCTCGATTCCAAATACGAAGTATATTTTTATATATATAACTTATAAAATATTCAAAAATATATATTTTAAATGGGCTCTCCATCGAATGTTGGTAAAAATTCAATTTCTAATAAAAAATACACCTTATATCCGAAAAATTGAATGTCTTCATATATCATGTATATGAAACATATAATATGAATTTAAAAAATTAAATTCAATATATTACATATATATTTCATTAATAAAATCCATCAAGAGGGATTTTATTATTTATTAGACTTACATATTTTCACTTAAATAGTTTTTCAAAAAAACATTTTTATTATATTTTCAAAAGGGTTTTATCACCATTTATAATTAATTTCTCACAAAAGAATTAATTATATATACATGTGTAAATCATATTTTCATAATTCAGTTAATATAGTTCATACATTTAATTTTAATGTCTAGATTAAATGGTATTGTAATATTATTTAATTGGTCACTTATACTCAGTCTTTATTAAAGTGAATTCTATCAAAAGAACATGAAATTGTGTTTAACACAAAGTAGGAATAGTGTTGTATATATCGAAAGCTAAGATGATTGTGTGTGTAGAGAAATATTATATTGTTGTTATGTACAATATAAGACTCCAATTAAATTTAAATACTTTAAAAACATAAATAAATAAATAAATAAATCTTCCTCTTAAAAATCTCATGGTGTTACACATATCATGTTTCCAAAATGATAGTATTGGTGTGAAGTTATCATGCACATGTAGTATATTTTATCAGGTTCATAATATAGTTCCCTCTAGTTGAAAATCCTTTGGTGTATTTGAAAAAATGATTAAGAATTATAATGTAATGACCGGTTTTTGGAAGCTTTGGGAACCTAATCAAGTTGTTATGCAGTGCTCTATTCACTTTTTTAGAAAAGAGAGTTCATTTTTTGGTTTTCTGTGAGGTTTTTATCATTTTTTTGTCATTGTTATGTGTCATCATACATATGTTTTTTATTTTGGGCCTCAATAATTACATCCCCATGAGAATATCTATTACACCATGATATCAAGATGGAAGTAGTTGTGTTTTCTTTAATTTTGTAGTGACATAACCACATTAGAGATCATTTTTTTGTTTTTTTCAATCAAAAGATCCTCATGGTTGTATTATCTCAATGATTCTTGACTGTGATATAGTGACTACTAATGGAATTCTTAAAGTATTTTTATATCATGATTTTTTATCCACCTAAAAGGGGATATGATATGGATGTTGTGTTGAGTAGGGAAACTCATATTATTACGGTGCATGAATCATGATATTCTTAGAGATTGATATAAGTGGTTTCTATGATTTATCTTGATAAGGGAGTGTTTCAAAAAATAATTTTTCATTTTTAGGTGATGCTGAAGTCATATTTGCGGGAGTCTGTGGAAGTTTAACCATTTGGGAATTCCGAGGTAAAATTTTGTTGAGGCCCAGTCATTTATAGAGATTCTCTTGATTTTTTTGTGGATTACATAGACTCGGTATGGATTCTAGGAATGATTTTCATCACATTAATTGTACATGAGATGGTTATTTTTGAGTTACATAGCTCAAACATATTGGTACATCCCTATTTTTCAAAAATGAACTATTCTCTGAGTGGTTAGTCTTGCTGGCCTAGGATGAAGCTTGTAGTGGAAGTATATATGTCTGAATTTTTGGTCTACCAGAAGGTGAATTCCTTACATAGTCATTCATGTGGGTTTCTACAACTATTAGATATTCAACTGTGGAATTTGGAGTGTATCTCAATGGACTTCATCACATATTTAACACATTCTCATAGAGGATTCAATGTTATTTTCATGATTATTTTTTTTGAGGAAATCCTCACACTTCATACAGATCTGGGAGTGGATCTCAATAGAGGATATATTTAAGGAGCATCTAGAGGAAGTTGTGAGACTTCAAGAAGTCACAGGGATGATCAAATCTGATTAAGATATGTGTTTTACCTCTAGTGTGTGGATTGATCTCTAGAATACTATTTTAAGTCTGTTATTTCATAGTACTTATTTTCATCTATAGATGGATTTTCAGAGAGAGTGAATCATCCAAACATTGCAAGAGGTGTTATATACTTGTTTCATAGATTTTTTAGTATCGTTGACAATTCACATACCCATGTTTGTTATTTTTTACAATAATTATTTCACTCAACAATAGTTACAGAACTACTTGATTCTTTTTATTGAAATATGCCCTTTCTCCATTGTACTGGATTAGTGTTGGAGAGTCATCATTTATCTGGCTGAATTTGGTATACAATAATATAGAGAAGGATAATGTAATTCATTAGAATAAGAAAAGTAGTTTAGAATTATCATAAATCCTATGTTTATCATAAGATTTTACCTCTGGGATTTGATTTTGGAGATCATATGTTTCAAGTGGTCAAACATTATTATGAGATAAAAAGTTTTGATCATGAGTGTAATATTTCTCAATATTTTATTAGTATTTTGTGGTTTTGGTTCACATTATATATAGTGTGTATTTAATAGAAAATCCCCCATATATTAATAGGAAACATGATTTATTTCATGTTTCATAACTTCATCGTTATCTGAATTTTATCTATGATATCATTGGTTTTGATGATATAGATGTTGACAATGATGTGGCCTTCGAGGAATGCCTGATAGAGATCTATGACAACCAGGAGAAGGTTTCGTTTTGGAATGTTATTCTATATACTAGATTCTTGTGGAGACACAATTTAATGTAGGATAGTTACTAGGAATAGATTTTATTGATACATTTATAGTACATCAATATGTTTGATGTTAAGATTTACTATTGATTTTATTAATTTTGTTTTATTTTTCATATCTAGTTATGAGATGGATTTTCCCTTTTTGTTGGTAACAATTCTCTAATTTGAGAGGTATCTCCTCATAGAGAGTGTTTTGAATATGGTATGTGTTCATATTTTTTCCACCTTTTCACTCAAGGTGACATGGTTGAGATCCTATGATTTAATGATGGTTGAGATTTTCCCATGAGGTAGAAATTAGGATTACATATTTTTTATTTGTTTCTCTTTAGTATGTGTTTGTAATTTCTCAGGGTGATAATTTTTTCATAGGTTTGTGATATAAAGAAATGGTTCCCATTACACCTTTCCCATTACGAGTTTTGTGTTTTCAAGGTATCGATGGATGTTCTAAGGTGTTTGGGGGGATGAGGAGTTTTGGGGGATCCACTTTCAAAAATGAAATGGATACGGTGTGGAGATATTTGATCCTTTATGTTGATGGTTGATACAACATAGTGGATACATAGGGCAATGTTGGGGAGCATTATGGGAGAAATAGAGATACTTCCTATTTAGTAATAGGTAATCCATGGAGCTGGATTACAAGATATTCCCTTCTTAAATATCAAAGAACTATAATGTAGAATAATTTGGCTCTAGAATAATGGTTTTCATGGTGGTATATTTTTTTGTAGTAGCTTCATCATGAGTTATAGGCTGTAATGTGGTCCCTTTCTAATAAGAGGGTTGTCATGTGGTTTGATTATAATAGAAAATTTTTAATCCCAAAATCCACTATAATTATATTTGGATGTAGAGTATCAAACTTCTATTGACCGAGGATGGTAGGGGTGTGGTCCAGCAATATGCATTGTATAATGGCCTATACCAGTAAGTGGTATAGTCTGGTCTATTTGGTTTCACAATGGTTCTACTTATTATTTCCTAACTCTAAATTACTTATATCAATTTGAACCCAACTATTTTACACTCCTTTCACTCATGTCCTTGACAACTAAGAGTGTTTTATGAAACTATTATAAACCCCATTAGATTGGGATTGATAATTGTATTTTAGAGAAAATATATATATGGTTATTCGAGATTTTTAATACATGTAATTACTTGATTATTATCCTCAGTTGATTTCATCTCCTTCCATTTGTTATTTCTTTTATATGTTTTTTGATCACTATGATTCTTATGGAGTTTTTTGTTAATGTTGTTGGTGTATTCATTGAACAACATCATTGGGAAATCTCTATTTTTTATGGGAATTTATATGATATCAATGATGTGGATCTATTTTTAGAATTATTTTTGTGTTATGGCATTTTTCGTCAAGAATTTATTTATGTAAATTCATAATATGACAATGTTTTATCTATATTCACGTTAATTGAATTAAATAATTTAATGATAAATCATTTTAATGAATTTAATTATATAATGATTTCTTATCAATAATTTATACTGTCATAATAGTTTTCCTTTTATTTTTCTATATAGTTTGTTATATAGAATATACATTTAATTATTTTTGTATGTTAGGGGTTTAACATATACCTTTCTTTGAAAAATGGTAAAGAACATTAATATGGAATATAATTAGTTTAACGAAGTATTAAATAGTCATAGTAAAATAATTTCAATGATTATTATTATTTGATGGTAATAAAATAGGTTCTAGGTTCATGTTTAATCAAATATGAACTTCTTTGTCTCAATAGAATTAATCAATAATTTAAATCAAGTCAATTCTTGTAGGTGATAAAATAAAAATTATTTAAATAAGAATAGTACTTATATATGTTTGATGAAAATGGAATTAATGCTAAAATCATGTTTTAAATTTAGATATTGTGCAATTTATTGACGATATAGGTTTCCTAGAGTAGGAATCTAGGATTAATAAATATGTTATTCAATACAATATAATACTATTTTTCATAATGATTAATCTTTGGGGTGGAGAGATCCCTTTTTTGTAAAGGTTTTATGCCTAGATTTGGGGACTATGAGAGAATGCTATCATGTAAAGGCTAAGTGTATTATTTTATGGCCTAATTTCTATGTTAAGATTTCCTATTATATATTATCCATGTAATGGTATTTATATCTGATATTGTTTTGTGATATGAGATTGGGGTGGCAAATGATATATGTGTGGTGATTCGTAGATAATGTGGCAACAGTTGACTCATATAACAGATAGATAAATTGATATGTGCATATAGGATTCAAGGATGAAACCAAATATGGAAAAATGTATTCAGTATCAGTATACATATTTTTTTCTGAAGTCGTATACTTGTTTGGAATGAATCTATTTTATGGTTGTATGGTTGGGTTTCACATTTAACAACATTCATTTATACACTACATTAGGTTGGAGGATGTACCTAAAATATTTTTTCATTATAGTAGCTTACAATGGGTTCTCAAGAGTATATAAAATTGTGGTATAATTAAAAATGATTAATAAAGGTCGAAAACATGGTCTTATAATTTCTCTAATGTTAGTGATATGATCATGGCTGACCATTTACATGGTTTTGTTTATTCATAGAGGGAATAAACATCACTATGATTATTAATATAGTGAAATTTGGAATAATGTTTTCAATTAATGGATAAATAATTAAGTTAGGTAAATAATAATGATAAATGGAATGAAGTAATGTAAGTTAAAATAGTACTTTAAATGATTGTGACCTTATAGGATTTCTAGTCCATTACTATGGTAGTCGGGTGTAAGAGTGATGATAGCTATAGTTAATCTTGGGATGAGGTTATTCAAATTATGTGGCCATGAGCTATCATGTACAATTTGCAACATCATACTCTACCACACCCATTTTGGTTAGGGGTAGTTCCACTTATTTGAATACAAGAGAGGGCTTCCCCCCAACATCTGGGTGGGAGGATGGATGGATAACTACCCCTATACCCCAAATCTCTTCTCTTGGAAGTTTTTATTTACTAGTGTGCATGAATAGAAAATATATATTTATTTATTTTCGTTATATGATATATAATTATCTCTAAATATATTATTAAATTGATTATGGAAGTTATGACATGTGTAGGTTGTGATGGCTTCACGGATCTTACATAGTGTATGGGTTGTAATGTCTTGTGGAATAATATGCGATGTATAAAAATACAAATACATGTTGTAGTAGCACCCAAAATATACTTGGTCATAATATGGAAATGTGTTATAGGATTATTTGTGGATGTGATGCATGAGGTGATTGTTTTGATAGTTATACCAGGTGTATAAGGGATGGATTATTTTGGGGAGAGATGAATTATTATGTGTGATGTTAGGAAAGAGAAAAAAACCAATGAGAAATAAGTATTGGGGTTCCCTTTTTGTTACATTACAAAAACATATGTTTTCGTTTATGTCATAATTGGTGTACGATAGGTTTTTTAAGATGGAAATATAGTATACCTTTGTAGGTAATGAGTTATTTTCTCTTGTTATTAACAGGGGTTTTGTATGTATTCAGTTTCTTTTTCACAAGATATTCATGGGAGAATCTTACTGAGTATAAAATTATTCTCAACAATTTATATATAACTATTTTTAATATCATTAGTAATAGTTTTAACATTGGGGATGATAATGCAGGAATTTGGTTTCATATGAGTTTATTGGGACTCATGGTTGTTGTCATCTTTATCATTTTGTACATATAGTTGTCCATTATTATTACTTCAGTAATGTATGACATTAGAGTTACAAACATTATATCTATTCTATATATCTTACTAGGTGTTTATTGGTGTATCTATTTTATCCCTCTCATAAAAATTTTCAATTAGAGATTAATTCTTTCAATTTTAATTCTTATTGTACCATTCATGAAGTCTTCTAACCCCAGACATATTAGAAGTGGGACATGGTAAGTCACAATGTATCTTCTCCCATTTCTAGAAGAGGAGGGGTACTCATTATGGGGAGGGTCCATAACTAGAAAATATGGGTTAAATAAAATATTTATGGTGGCTATTAAAATTGGTTTTTGTTTCTTTATTGATCAATGTGTTCATTTGAAATATTAACTAATGACCCTCTTAAGGTAGAGTATCATGTTTTTATCCAGATTTGGTCTTCATCATAAATAAATTTTGGTGTGTTTTTTTATTAATAAGGTACCTAAAACACTATATTATTGATCTCCAATGTAATTTTATGTGTGTTACGGTACATTAACTTCCAAGGGATCATATTAATGAATATTGTGAGGTATTTAGCTAGTTTAGTCATGTTCAATAGGTTAGTTGGGTTAGGATATGCTTTGTGTGTGGTGTGATGGGTTTTTTTTATATTTTTCCTGTAGAGTTATTAAATGTATAATATTTTTTACAAATCTCGTATTTTTTCTATTATATGGGGATCCCTTTTTTAATTTAATATATTTTTTATATCTTAATCAATGCTAGTAATATCTTGTTTATCATGTTTCATTTTAACAATCTATCTAGTGGGAATCTTCATTGTCCATCTATTTTGTATTTTTTGTCCAGCATTTGTATGTAAACCTCAAGATTTATTCTTATGTGTTAAATTATCACGTTTTAGAAAGGAAATAATTTAGGGTAATATATATCGTATTCAAGAATCTTATTATCATAAGGGGATCTTATTTTTATTTATGCTACTATATTATACCTAGTATCACTAGAAGAAATACTTATTTCTAACATGGATATTATCTTATTCCTATTATCAAGTGGTTCTCTATTAAGGATATATATGATTTATATTTGATCCATATATTATACTGGAATATTTTGGGGGTCTTTCGGATTAATATTTGAACCATATTTCATTAGCATTCTTCTGTGGGATAATGTGATTTGTATTGGTTCATTTTTTTATTAGGCTATATTGGGGTAATAATGACTTAGAATTTCAAATTATAGTCGGGATTGTGTATTTATTACAAAATGAGACATTCATTAGAACCTATTATAGGGAGGGGATCTTCTAGAGAAATATATTATCAATATTTAATCCTTCTATCAGTAGGAGATCATATAAATCCATATCATATAAAATTACTCCTATCACTAGGGGAGAATAATTGAGGGATTATATGACTCATATTTTTGACTACTACCTAAAAGGGATATTTTAGGTCTATATATCACTTTAGTAATATCAGTGATCAAAAGTATATCCTTCATGAATTTACAACAATACTATTATGCTTTTAAATAATATGGTATCATTGAGAAACTTATGGAGATATATAATTTACCATATTTATTAAATTATTTTCATATCATTCCCCATATTTTTAATAATGATAACTATTTACACATTATTAGAATCAACCCATGAGAAAATAATCTCATTCTATCACACAATAAAATTTATATAAATGGAATTTCATGGTAACTATATTAGGCTTCAATAGTTACATGGGTGTGCACATATGAAATTTATGACATACCATTCATTCATTATATGAATCGGAATATTTCATCATGTTATTAAGAACACATTTTTTGAAGGATTATGGTGTTTCTAACACATATATTTCATGTTGAACTAGGTGGATGCGTATAATTTTACATCAATTATAGATATTTTTTATGTTTATTATACTAGAGGAAGAGCATTAGATAACACACTAGAGAAGTAGAGATTGGTCTGAGTTGCAATCAATTAATGGTCATTTAGAATCACTATATTATTTTATGTTTAGATTATATACAATATCAAACCATGCCATTTGTGTGATCTATTATTTATGATTAACATTGTTTCATAAATATGATTCATTTTTTATATAATTTCATCGATTTTATTTATGGTATGTTTTTTACTATATAACCATGTGTTTTGGTAACAAACCAACCTATGCCAACAATAGCAGTCACCCTCGCCTACCAATTATAGGGCGGGGTAAAACAAAGATCAAGATAAATTCATGAATATAACAAAAACGTGATATAAAACTGGAGTACTATGTGGAAAAAAGTATACAACATAGACAAACCAAAATAACCCATAAAAACGTGATAAGTATATAAAACAAGTCTCTATATGACCTTGTTTCACCACCAAATAATCCCAAAACTAAACGAAAACGAAATGGTAATCCTTCATTACACAAATTGATCTAAACCTTGCCCAGATCATAAGAAACACAGTCTAAATCCACCCAGAGGTAGAAGTAGGGTATGAGAATCAAATCCCCTTAGTATACCACCAAAAGATCTAAAAAATATCCAATAATAAAAATTCAACAGTCTAATCTTTAAAAAACATTTATCAAGAATTTTTTTTAAAATTAATTTTGCAGTATTTTTAAACGATCCTTGAGTTTTTCATAAATTGCATGCTATATATCCCAAATATAGAAACAATGTAGGTAAATATACCAAAAATTAAATATACCTGTGATTGAACATCCATGAAATAAACTATCACATAATAAATATCTAAAAACAGTATTTTGACCTACAGTTTAGGCTATATCCTATGGACAGATACATACTAGACACTCACAAGCCAAAAAAAGCCATGAAAATCGATTTGAAATACATCAAGTCCATACATAGACTATAGAAATTGAACATGTTACCTTCGGGTGGTGTCACACACACAAAGTCAACCCATGACACTAACTCGACATACCCAAGGTTTCTTCTACGAAATGTTTTCCAATTTTTATTTTTAAAAACAACACTATCATTTTTTATAAACCAATTTAAAACCATGAAAATATTTTTTAGGGTATTAAAATAAATTTTTAATTTCAAATTAAGGGATGTATTTTTTAAGGAAAACCCAGTTAAAACATAAACTCCGGCCACTTTTAGTTTTAACACATGAAATTCCATTTAAAATCTCAAGGAAAATAATTATAAATATAAAAATATAATGTAATTAGATCAATTTAATAGATCCACCTACCTCAAGAGCATGAGAAACCTAACTGTATTTCACAATGATTATTGGAAACCACAAGGTATACCTTCAAAAGAAAAGGAATGAAAAAATATTTAAAAGGATTTATATAAAACACAAACCTATTACCAATCCATACAAAAAAATAGTGTTGAAAACACCAACAAGAGATAGAAACTAAAAGGAAGACATACTCAGAGAGTGGGAGTGCCTAGCCCTATTAAAAAATCAATGAACGAATATATATTAATGAAATAAAGACACAAAAAATATCATAGAAAATGATCTATGGCTGAGTGGAGGAGGATGAAAAAAAATTGATACCTCAAACACCCTCAAGCACCCAAAAAATTGAAATTTTGGAAATTACATGGAATGTAATATTTTACATGTCGTGAATCCCTTTAATTTTGATTTAAGATAAAAAAAATGTGATGACGTTTTAATTAAACCCATTATTTCACATTTCATATCTTATGACCCTTACATGAAACATAAAAGACAATGTTGTGAATTTAACTCATAGTATAATTCTAGTCGATACAACACTTTTTGAAACCTTACTACACACCATGTAACCTCCTAGACACTAGAATAAAAGTCCAAGGGAATTGACGAAAATCCAAAAAATCCATGACTTTGCAATTAAATATAACCTTCCAATTTTGGGTAAAAATGCTCACCATAAAAGTGAATGAAAATTAAATGATCAGAAAATACTTGGATGGAATCTATCAATGAATTAAAATCCATCAACCATAAAATCCTTATGTCCCCAGAGAGAGATCACAGAAATTGATTCTTTAAAAAGAATTTCCCCTTGTTACCTCATCAACGACCCTTACTCCCATGAATTTTGGTGATATTGACAGCAATAACATAGTACCAAGACATTGGTAATCCTTTTATCATTCATTTGCTTATCATAGGGATCTATAATATAAAATAAATGCTCAACCAAAGTTGAATCGTGATCAATAACACCATCCTCTCATCTAATCACATGGGAAGGATCAGGTATAAACATCCTCAACTAGGAAACATGAGTTATATCCTGAATGGATGTCAATAAAGAATGAAACAAAAACTGATAGGATGGCCTCTCTAGTGGATCAATGATCTCATAAGATCCCACAAACCACAGTTATAACTTACCCTTATTACACAACTGATGGTGTCCAATGTGAGGTGAGGCTTTGAAGAAGACTCAATTACCAACCTCAGACTCCAGCGGCCAAGGATGATGTTCTGCATATGCTTTCATATTACTCTATGCCATGAAAAAAAATTGGATAAATTTCACCACCTTTATCTTCTCCTGAAAAACACACCTTTCATACAAGGACCGCACTCACAACTCTATCAAGCATAAGAGAGACTTTCATGGCCAACCATTTAAATCATAAAAGGTTTCATCCTGAACTAATACTGATAACTATTGTTATAGTAAAATACAGGAAAAAAAAGATTAATTTCTTTCCAATGATCCCACTAAATCAATCACATTATCCTAGAGCATTTACTCAGGAACCACAATATCCCTCTCTGTCTATCCATCAGTATGTGTATGATATGACATTTTTAATTTCAACTGCGAATAGATTTCTTTAAAAAATTATTTCCAAAATATACATGTGAACCTTGAGTATGTATTAGGAAAATCTATAAAGGTAACCTAATAATTATTCCCAATATCTATGACATAAAATTCCACATGTTTTTCAACATTTATCTTCTCAATTATTTGTAATAAATTCAATGATTTATTGAGTTTTTGAAAAAATAATCTAAATTAGATAACTCCCACAAGGATTCCCAGGTAAAAGAATAGATAAATCCATAGAAATGTTATCCAACTAGAAAATAAGAATGGGTAAATTACCCAAAAATACCTTCCTTTCATTATTTTTCCTCTTCAAGTATTTTACAAGTGAGACACTATGACACAAAATCATCAACAGACCGTGTCATCCTCGACCACCAATACCGACATCTCAAATTGTACATATTTTTAATCGAAACGTACACAACATTATATGACTAGTATATAATGTATAAAAAATCCTATCGCAAATAAATCAGAACCACCAACATTCCATAGAATCCCAAACATCTATTTGGAAGCTGAGACAACTTGCATGAGGTGGCCCCACCATTTACGATTTATCCTAAGCATCCTCTCTTAATGTCTATACTCTAATCCAATCGAACACACTCATTAAAAGATGTGTCATATTTAATCAAATCCCAAACACATGTACACTATCATCATATTGTACCAATCTCAAATCAATAAAAAAACATCATTAACCTATGATCAAATAATTTACCCATGTCTTGTTTTGGTTATTTTCTTCTTAAAACACTGGAAACCACATTACATTTCCTAGGGGTATATATGATATCAAATTCAATAATATAAAGATACTCAAACTAGAATTTCTATAGTAAGTTCAAATATATCTGAGTGGAGATATACTGTAGACTTTTGTGATCACAATACCCCATAAATCTATATCCAATGATATTGTGTATCCATGTTTCGAGAACATGTATAATAGATTCCTACTCAAGATCATATGATGGGTGATTCTTATCATGATGTAATAACTGGATTGACCCATAATCAATAAAATTTTCCCTAATATCAAGATATTTCATAAAACTATAGGAGATTCATTGTAGAAAACATGATTACCCAATCCTAGTTTCATATGAATCAAAACAGGTGATAAATTCAACCTCATATTCTTCTCTTCAAATGATATCTGACACTTTACATTCCATTGAAACATTACACACTTAAGAGTAAAAATTTTCAAAGAAGATGTGACAATGGAGATTTACAAAACAAACCATCTAAATTAACCTTCTAAACATATAAATATTCAGATGTCAAACATGATTCAGGGATACTCTGTGGAAGTAATAACATGTTCATTTTCAGGATATACTGAGACACCCCTCTCATATATCACATTTCCTAGAAAAATCACATCAGGGATCCAAAACTCACACTTGGAAATATTTTTATACATATTATGCTCCCTTGATGTTTGAAGAATGATATTAAATTTTTCCCCTACATTATCTTGGAGTATACCAAGATATAATTTATGAAAGAAACAACAAAAGAGTAAAGGAACTAATGAATGGTTCAATTAATCATATTCATGAGAAAATAAGAGTTTTTTAGTCAAAATAATATAACAGGAAACTCAAAATTCCCATATTGACTCAACACTTTTTTCTTGGGTATATCCTCTTCTTAGACTCTCAACTGGTGGTACCCCGACCACATTTCAATATTAGTAAACTATCACTCCCCTCTCATCTGGTCAAAGAGATCATCAATTCTTATTAATGGATACGTGTTCTTAATAGTCACCCAACACAACTTTTGATAGTCAATACAATGTATAAGACCTCAGTCTCCCTTATTAAAAAATATTACTATCAAAGACCATGGTGACATACTCAGATTAATAAATACTTTCTCCACCATTTCCTCATACTATACATTATGATCCACCATATTAGCAGGTTCCATTCAATATGAATGCATTGAAATTGGAATATATCTTGGTAGTAGGTCAATAATAAAATCCACCTCTTTGTGAAGTAAATCCCAACAACTAAACCTAAATGACCACTGGGTATTCACACACAACAATTGGTAGTTGACAAGCCAACCATGGGTAACCTAAATTAAGATAAATTTCTTACAATTGGAGTGAAATTAGTCCTCAATAATATACAACTAGCCCTACTCCTTCTGATATAGAATCCTACTCACCCAAAAAACGTGAGTGATCCCATTAGTAGAAATAACTGTACGTAATGGTGATAATAGTCTATTTATGCCTCTAATATGATTATACATTCCTTTACAATGATAAAGTAATATATATAAATATCAATCACTAAGAGTTAACAAACCACAATATAGTTTCCTATCACCGCCCAACATACATGACATTTTCATCATTATTTGAACATCTTTATGAATGTAACAAAACAATAAAATGAGAATACAATAAGCTCCAAACAAAATCAAAAAATGTGAAGAAAATTTGATGATATAAATGAAATTTTACCACCTATATCAAAAAAAATATGGAACTATAAAAGATGATATATACATCCTACCTCTAATAGTATTTGTCCTTGCATTATATCCATATATTTTTTACACTCATCTACTTAATTTTATCTGGATATATCAACCCTGATGTCTCCCTTTGGCATGAGAATGATACCCACCACCCCTAGAAGCATAAACCTAATCTTGTGAACCCTTATTATAAGTGGGTCCCACCTTTATGCATTGAGATATGATATAATAGAAATGTTTTAAATGTATAGATCACCCATGATGAAGAAAATTTCAAGGAACCTCTGTAAACATAATCTTAGTAAGACCATTCCTCCCACAATGAAAGAAAATAACATGTTTATTTCTTATATAAGCCCTATAAACAGGTAATGTAGAAAACCGACCACTCTTTCCCATTCATTTATGAATAAAAAATCACCCTAAATAACTGTTCCAATAACTAAAGATCTACCCCATCCTGTCCTCCCAACTATGCCTTCCACATCTATAGATTATTTATTCACTGCCTCTAAAATTTTCAAAAGAAACATAAGAATATTCATTGAATAAAAATTGTCCTAGAACCCAGTATTATCCCTTCTATCCTTCATGTAATTTTTGATAAGCTATTATGATACACGCACTATCGTAGAGAAAATATCAGAGTACACTAGATTGGTATGCTACCCATGCTCGAAAATGATAAACTGCAAGGTGTTTTATACATGTATGATCATATCACAAAACATGTTATTGAATATCCCCTTTCAAGAGACCGAGGTACGACCATCATGTAACACAACATGCACTATAGAATCTCACAATCTCTGTCCTAGTCCCTCGATCATAAATGTGGAAAACCCCACTTGAGAATCTTTAGGAGTCATAAAAAGTGTAATGCCCTCCCAATCAATTCATACCATGCCTCTAACTCTTCTGATCATTTGTCACCAACAAAGACCTGTGGATGATTCTTGGAAATTTGAAGCCATGATCTACTATCCATACATGGGTCATCATTACTGCTAGCTGAAAATTCTAAATGGTATGAATCACTATATCGACCATAGAAGGCTCCATTAGAGGATCTACTTACCGAACCATCTTTACATATTCACCTTTTATATATGGAATATATACTCTAGGAATCATTTTCTATTAAACACAAGACAACAACCAATATTCCTGGGGAAAATTACAAAACCATCAAACCAAAAAATGGTCCAAAAACCAAGATTCAAAAAATAAGTATTTAAAATTTTAAAAAAAATTTCTCATAAAGAACATAAATTTTTAAAGAAATAGGTACATTAAAATAAACTCCCCATTTTTTATTCAAAATACGATACACACACCAATTATGGATAAATTTTATATTGGTTAAATTAAATAAACATCCCATTAAATTTATTAATGTGACCCTAAATACACAATCTTGGATATAGAGAATATTTTCTAAACTCCCTAGGAAACATGGATTCAGTAATGATAGTGAGCTAGATAGTACACTTTTCCGCACATACTATCTGAATTTTTATGATCCTACTCCAATCTATCAATGTCAAAGAAAAAACTCAAGAAGTGTTGACACACTTTAGTATGATTTACCACTCTAATACTAAATTTCAATAGACCAACCTAGGCTAACATTAAAATTCACCTGAGCTAGACCATTATAGCATGGGGTAAAATATTGATAAAAAATAAGTCTTGAATATAAATAAATCAAGATATATAATTTATTTATTTTATAGAGACAAATGTAGTGTATAACTGATCTAATCAAATCAAACTAGATAAACATGACAACTCTAAAAAATAAGTCTCCATGTGACCAAGAATCGCCACCAAACTATCCCAAAAAGAAATAGAAATGTAAAAAGAAACTTTAATGACACAAAACTCTCTTCCATTTCTGTTAATCCTACAAAAAAAGTTCTATAGCCCCCAAAAATCATAAGTAGGGTGAAAGAAAGAAATCCCAATATGATACCACCAAATGATCTGTACACAATATAATAATAGGAATTCAGAAGACTAATCCTTAAAATAGAAATATGTTTACGTGTACTTTTATAAATAAAACAACTATAAATCCATTTTCAAACCAATAATTCATTTTATAAAAAAATCCATGTTATATCTCTAAAATCCATAAACAATGAAGCTAAATATACCACAATGTAAATATACATGTGATACCACATTCATGGAAAACAATATCATGTAATAAACATCCACAAACAAAAATTTACCTACCATTCTAGCACGAACCTTTGGGAATATACATAATAGACACACATAATCACAAAGATGGCATAATGTAGGATCTTATATAACATATAGGCCTTCTATAGACTATAAAAATATTAAAGGTTACCTCTTAGTGGTTTCAGACACACTAATTCTACCTGCTTCTCAATCTCGATATACCCAAGGTTCACGTTGGGGAATATTTGTAAATTTCATTTTAAAAATTCGTTCTCAATTTTTTTACAAAACGATTTAAAACCCAAGACACACTTTTTTTGCGTATGAAAATCCTTTCACTATTTCATTCAAAAAATAAAAATTTCATGTAAAACACCATTTAAAACATGAACCCATTCTCCATTCAATTTAGACACATGGAATTACATTTAAAATCCCAAGGAAATCAGTTATAACTATTTGAAATTCCAGAAATTTGGAAAATTGAATAGATCCACCAACCTCAAGAGTATAAGAAACCTAACCACATTTGACATAGTGGATTATAAAAATCTTGATCTTCTATAGATATAAAAGACATGACCATTCTTTGATAAGTATTGATAAGAAAAAATAACCCCCATACCAATATCTAAAAAATGTTGTTTTAACTACCAATGAGAAAGAGAACGCAAGAGGAAGGCATAACCGGGTAGATGAACTGTCGAACCCTACAGATCAATCGTTGAACGAATTGATCCAAATGGAATAAAGACACCCAAAATTTCATTGGGTAAGTGATCTAGCTATGTGGAGGAGGGTTCCAAAATATAACATCCCTCAAAAAATTATATGGAACTCTAAAAACAAAAACATGGGTAATTACTTGGAATGTAATATTTTACACATTGTCCAATACTATATGACCTAAAACCCTACTAAACATCCTTTAACCACCAAGATAATAGTAGAAAAAGACTAGGGAAAAGTAGAAAATCCAAAAAATATATGAATTCACCTTTACAAGTATCCTAACAATTCATGGGAAAAACACATGCACAATAAAAATTAGAAACCAAAGACAATTATCTTAGCATACTTCATAAAAATATAATAGGGAATTATAGTTTCACTATTTTCTCATATATTATAGATATTTTTTCAGTATTTACATGTTATTTATATAAATTATAGTAATTGTATAGTATCCTAAATAGATTTTTATTATCCCTCACAGCTCTTCATCAATCTATTCTATACTAGAATGTCCACCTGAGATCTATGACACTCTCTCTAGAGAGATGAGTACCAATTGGATTGGATAGATTACAATTAAATTTAATATATATTCAATGTTTTTTTAACTAGGAACATGGATGTTACAAATAATTCAAATTAGATCTACAGATATAATTCTTATTTGTTCCTATCATGATAAATTAACTAAAAAGTACATAATTCTAGACTTTTAGGATTATTAAACGTTGATTTCATGTTTATAGATTATTTTTAATTGAAATTTTCAATTTTTTCTTATAAATTATTGTTTTTAATCACCTAATATTAATGTTGTCTTCTATACATAAATCATATATGAAATGTAGTTACCTATAACATCTAAATACATATATGTGATTGGGAACATGTCCCAATAAAACAAAATTTCCCAACACATTCAAAATTTAAATAATAAATTATTTGGTACATTTTCAAATAACATGTTTATAGAATTTTACATAATTTATGTGATTTGATAAATTCATAGATATATATCTTCAAATTGTGATATAATGAATCCACATATAATTATGATGTTGATGGTGATAGAGTGTGTAATTTTGTTAAGGGATACTTAATATAAATCATATAAAAAGTGTAAGGTGTTAGTTAATTAGATTTGGGGATCTATTAATACTAGGTATGGGTTTGTTTCAAATAATATTAGATCCTATACATGAAAATGTGCATTGAATGGAAAGAAATACCTATAAATTATTGTCTTCATCAAATGATATTAGTGTTTGAATGTGGATAAAAATTAATATTTTTTCATTATTATCTTATAGGAGATAGGGTGTGAAAATTCAGGGTAAACCAAATTGAGAGACGTTATCATAGGAATAAAGATTCCATAAAGATTAGAAGCATGGGTCGATGATATGTACAGGTGAATTATTCTCTAATGAAATATAGATGAAGGACTTTACAATGATTGGGTGACTATTTGTTTTTGTATTTATAACAAAATAAATTATTAGGATCTATATGGGGGTTTTCATAGTCCAATGAGAGATGCATGATTAGTGAAATATTAATAATATACAAGGATAGATGATAAACAACTCAAAATGAAAAAAATATAATTTTATGGTAAGGATTCACTATGAAGTTTTCCAACTCAGGAATCATTTTTTGAATGAAAATAATAGTAGCTATATATCATTTTAAGAAATGATTTTTGGGTATTCTCCCCCTATTAGGAGGACGGTCACGAACATTACTCATAAAATATGGTATGTTGTTATGTATAACTTTAAAAATACCATTTTATAGTGGAAATAATTATATGATAGGTGTGATTGGATCCATAAAACAAATTAGATATCACGTATGGAGAATGATGATGAATATCATGGTAATTGATATTTTTAGAGATTGAGAAATATTTATATTCCCGGATTCCATTGAACTAGAATGTGAGATTTAGAAGAGTTGTAGTAAATGATCCTAATAGGGATGTCATAAAGTATTATATAGTCGGTGGATGTATGTGAAAATAATTATCATATTGAAGAGGTTTATATTGTAGTTTCCAAAATAAATATAGGGCATATGTTATTACATGCACGAACATCTCCGAATGAGTTAAGATGATATTAACCTGTGATAAAATGTATCTGGGTTAACAATTGTATAGGAAATGTGTTTTTTATAAAATTATATAATTCCAATCTTGGGATTAAGGGGATTTAAAAAATTAATTTATAAATATATATTAAGTGATGATCACTAATTTTTTCAGGAATATTTAACATTGTAAGACATCTATAATAGTATATAAGCACCAAGGAGGTGAGATCTATTTATGTTTTAGTTGAATCTTAGGTGTGCCTCAACTATAGTGATTTATCCTCTCATAAAAGCTTAAAACTACCTGAATTATATAATATCTATTGGTCATGAGAGTTGATGTTCTATTTAGAATACAAACAATGCAGTCTAATGCTCACTGATCAAGGGAAAGGGGGATTCTATGGTGTGCCCCAGGAAATGGATATCTTAGGTATTTGACATTTTTTTTAAATAGAATTAATTCTTTATAGTAGGGATATAATGTATGACTATCCTGAACCTTTCTTTCCTTCCAATTCATAGACATAAGTTTCTAAAAAATGATTAATAAGTGTAAAATAATATGGTTTCATTATTAATCAGAGATAATGATTTAGGGTTTGTTTTTTTATATTATATCAGGGTATTATTTAGAAATAATACAAGTGAAATGACAAAGGAGTGTATATTAGTACTCATAGGAGTGTACAATGATTAGTATACAGATGTGTGGTTGTTTTGATGGGGAAATCCCAGAATGAGAGACTACAAAATCCGGTTTAGATTATTTGGAGTTCCTTATAATATTTATAAATGATTAGAAGTTTAGTATATTATATGACAATAATTAATGTGAATTCCATGAATGATCCATGAACGGAGGATCATCAATGAATTTCTTCATTAAGATGGTTTCATAATGCATGGTTTTTCTATTTTCTATAGATAGCGGGGGCAGTGGGGTACATGCTAAGATATTATTATGTTGTTTTTCGAAGATGAAAAAAATTATTTATTTGAACATTCCATTAATGAAATTAGTATTATTAATGTTATACTGGAGTGGTAAGGGATTCAAGATTGAATTTTTTAAAAAAAAATTATTATCTAAATGTCTGTTAGAACCCATGGAATATTAAAGGAAAGAGGAGTTCAACAAGACATTGTGACCAGTACAGATTATAAGTGATACTGATGGAGGATTCATGGGGAAAATAAGTTTTATTATGAGTATTTTACAACACAACATTTCTTTATGTGTTAGTAAAGTTTCATTGTGGTAGAAAGTTATTTTACTATATTATATGGAGAACTTCAATTATTTGAAATGGTTTGAGATGTTTGTAAACTATTTTTAACTCTAGAGTATAAAATATTTTTTTAAAATTTAGTGTCTTATTGAAATGTTAGGGTAGTATTTTCATTAGAATAATAAATGGATACTATAATGGCATTCATTAGTATTCCACATGAACCCTAGGGGTATCCTACAAATGTTATAATTGGTTGAAATATAGTTCTATAAAACTATACATTCCATGTGAAATATGGTGGATTTCTTAACCATAAGAAAATGATGTATTACTTCTAGAATTTAAATAATGGGTTTTGAACTCCACCTTCTAAATTATCCTTATATGGATGCATATTGGTTTGGTTTCCCTGCTATAGTTATACTCCCCACTTGGTTTATGGGTGATTTGATTCAATACCAGGGGATTTATTTGGGGAATATGATTAGAATCCAAACATTTCATTATCATCCCTACTTCTCCTTCAACATATTCTATTTTTTAACTACATTACAATTGTATATTTTATTAAAACAATTAATATTTCAAATTATCTTACATATTATGTATTATTGATTGTAAATTAAATATTTTATTAATTGATTATTATATTATATCATTTGTTACAATTTCCATGGAGTAACATTGATTAGAATATAAATTTCATAATTCTGATGAATTGTATGAATGATGTGATAAATTTATTTACACATTTCATATTTTCCAATTTGTAGGTGTGGATAGATGGTAAGAGTGGTTTCCATGGTTTTATATGAAATTTCGGTTCATCATTCCCAAGATTGAATTATTCCCCCATAATTACTATTAGACATAAATATGAATCTAATTGGAATATTAATTATAATTATACTGATTCATGCATTCAGATGGGGACATGTGGATGTGATTTATTATCTGTGATTTCCGGAATGTGGAAAATTTTTTAGATAACTAAAAGGGGAATTAAAATTTTGGGGATTACACCATTTTGAGGTATGTGGTTACAAATATTTAACCATTTTATGAAATTTATTTATATAGATGAATTTTATGATGGGATAATTTGTTGATATTTACATATGATGGAACCATACAAGGGATCCTAAATGTGAGGTAAGAAAATTATGGTTGGTTAGAACCTCTAGTGATGAATTTGAGTGAAATATATTGATAAAATGGATATCAATTGTTCGGTTTCTATGCAAGGGATATTTTTTATATTGAAGTCAATGCTTTGTATGTTATGAAAAATTATCACTATATATATTGATTTAAAAATTTTGTAGGTATTTTCATGTTTCACTCAACTAGGGAGTAGGTTAATGGTGGTTCATAGAATAAGTTGTTTGGATAATTCCTTCTGTTTTGAGACATATGAGAGAATTTATTTAAGACCATATATTGTGATTTATCTTGTGTGTCATTTAATGTCCAACTGGATTACAATAATAGAATCAATGAGTGTGGTTTT
Source organism: Viscum album (assembly GCA_963277665.1). Lineage (NCBI taxonomy): Eukaryota > Viridiplantae > Streptophyta > Magnoliopsida > Santalales > Viscaceae > Viscum > Viscum album. The sequence goes on from OY728132.1 coordinate 2,071,363,650, forward strand.
GTAAAATAACCAAACAATTATTAGAAGAAGGAATTTAACATCAGATACCAAATAAATTAATGTAAAATCCTTCCCTTAGGACTTTTAAAATAGGTTTGTATCACTAAAAGATGTTAAAAACATATGGAATTATAAATTTAACATCAGCTCTCCAAAAATATGACTTTGAAAGTTTAACATTTTACTTTTCATCGATTATTTACAAAAAACAAAATTGATATTTGAAATTTTAACTTCATCAGCAAAAAATTCAGATTATAACTATCATTAAAATTAGACAAATGGTATGAAAAAAACATTTTCTACCAATGATGTCTTATATCGTAATCATAAACATGGTTTCATTGGGAATATTTTGGAATCATAGAAATATTTTCAAACCCTTCATATTTGATTGAAATAAAATGTGAATTAACCAAAGAATATACCCTAGTAGTGTAAAAATTGGTTCACATTATGGCATATTGTCATATACTAGGTAATGATCATTTCAATCCCAGGGCACATTTTTCATAATCATTAACCCTATGTAAATATGTTCAAGCTCTTCTATTTTTTAAATATTGATAATAATGTATTGATAGGAATACCACATAATATCTTCCTTAAAAAACATTTGAATGTTCTTATAAACATATCCTAAATTTTTATAATAGTGTTATATTCCCTTTCCTACGGTTTCATAAATCTAGTTCCTAAGGTTTTTACAAAAAATATAATAGTTACAACTATAAATACAACAACACCATTATCCCAAAGTCATAGGTTACATTATTATATTGAAATTATATACATGTTAACATATACAAAAGGATCTAATAGTTTTTTTCTTTGTAAACTACATATATACATTAATTTCCCCAATGTGTGAAGACATAAAATACAAAAAATAATAATTTATTTTAAAATTCTCTTTTTCCCTTTTACATATGCATGTATATCATTCCAAAAAACACATACTATCCTAGGAAAATTAAACATAAGAAAGGGGAGAGTTAATATTCTTAGTAAGGGTAAGAATAAATTTGGATCTATTATGAATAAATAAGAATAATCAATAAATTATTGTAAATTACTCAAGGATGTAATATTTAATTAATAAACTGAGCATTATATGGAGGAAAAAATAATGATCAAATAAATATATATAAATAATTAAATAAACATGATATTTAACAATTGATATTATAATTAATAAAATAATTCAATTGAAATAACTAATCTCATTATTACAGAATTAATAATGTCAGACATCTAAAATATACTTTCAATCCATTTTATAAGACAATTAAAAATTTGGGCCGAAACTCGTCAAATTTGCTAACTGAGTTGTCACATGAGACATTTCAATACATCGTCGGGCTATTGGAAACTGGTCCCCACCAATCTATTTCTAATTTAAATGAATTTCTCAGATTACAGTGGTTAAAAATAATCCTCATTGGAATTAATATTAGAAAACTAATATATTAAATTTTAAAAATTAACCAAATAATATAAACATATTCATTAACAATGTAGAATAATATACTAAATGGTAATAAAATTTTTCATCCATAGTCAAAATGACAATAAATAAAAAAAATAAAGAATAGTTATGATATCAATAAAATATATCCCTGATATATCATAATTAAAAAAATGGATGACATCATTGATGAATATAAATTCATTAAAAATGTCATTAAGAACATTTTTGATTAAAATGAACTGTTTATTCTAAAAATATCATTTTGAAATAAAATTTTCAAAAAACAATTTTAAAAAAAATTAAATTAAAAAAAATATTTTTAAAATTTTAAAATAGTATATAACACATTTAGAGTTTATGACTTATCAGAACATTATTCATGTTGTACACATTAAAAAATTATTTCTTTCTTATTTTGGATGAAATTCAAAGAGACCTTGTTTTAAAAATGACATGTCTCTTCATGTCAAAAAAATATTTAAAAAGACAAAATATATAAAAATACATTTATTAATAATATTAAAATGGATATAAATATTTCATAAAAATATTTTTATCAAAATTGATTTTAAGGATGAAGGATTTTCGATGGAAGAAAGAAATAATGTATAATTACCTTAAAAACATTGATTGAGTCATTTTATATATGATATTTTTTAAAAATTATATTATTACATGAAAAGATTAATTAATAACTAGTTTTTAATATAATATATTTAATTTAGGATTTATATTTGAAATTATTACTCGGAGGGATAATTAAACATTAACAATCCTTTATAAGTACAAGATTGTAAAATAAACACTTACCACATAAGTAACCATTAAATCATAATCCCCATTGAATAATAAATTTATTATAAAAAATTAAATTCCTTGAAGTTAAAATTATTAACTATATTACATTTTAAAATAATTATTAAGTAAATTGCACATAGAAGTAAATTTTGAATATGTAGTTTGTGTTATGGAAGTATTTGTGAGACGAGAAACCCTCACCGCAGGTCAGACTTCTTTTATATGTCTCCAAACCTCCTATATAATAAATATTGGGTTATTAGAAATATATTATAAACCTACAATTATTTATCTCAATCCGTTAATTTTTTACTTATAGTCTTGTATCGCAATTTTATTAACAACTCTTCGTTAAAATCACATTTTTGGGTTGTAATTGCTTCATTTTTCATGTATATTTTTGTACAACCATTTTGGTCCATTTAACTACATCATGGAAAGTATACATAATTTTAACCATTTTATAAATATCAAATGTTTTATTTATATATGTATTTTGAGTAATTTACAAATGTTGGAGATAGTAAATGGATTACACCACTGATCGAGATAGTAGGGCCTACGTATGAATGAATACAATTTTTATTTATCTTGACAGGTGGAATGAAAGGAAAATAAATATCAATTCACATTTATTGAATCATTATTGTGTCATATATATCATTTTTTAATAAAATTCATCCATATTACCATCCATGTAAAAACAAATTTAAAAAAATTTCACATCACTATATGGTGGCAGTAGTCCACATGAACACACAAGAAATGTAATTATTTTCCAATGGATTAGAATATAAAACATTACAGGTGATACTCTATTTCATGAGCTACTTTTTTGTTTATATGCATATATATCATATATTCATTAAAAATTTTCTTAATACATTTAATATAAATCGTAGTAGAGAAACAAATCACATCACTTCGTGATGTGGTAGTCCACTATAAAAATGAGTGACTTTATCTTATCCTCTCTATAGAATGGAATGTAACATTGTATATGCGTATCATAATTATAGAATTACAATCATACAAAAAATAATATAAAAAAATTATATCTGTCATTATATACATCCATTAAAGGTGGTTATGGAAAATGAACTATATTTTTTCGTGTTCCTGTAGTCTACCATACATATAACAAACAATTTCATTTACTATTTAATAGAAAATGAGTTTGAAAATTTTTATGTCACCAACATCTTAAAAACCTTAGTTGTGGGAGCAACTGGTTCTATAATGTTCAAAAAGTAATGAAATGATTCATGGAGATGAGATAAAATGTTAAAACAAAGAGTTCAGTGAAGAAAATTACATTACATTAGATGAACCTCCATCAGATATCTTATTATAGACAGTATAGTTAGAATTTTTGTAATAAAAATTGCTCTAGAACATTGATACATATTTTTATAAGTTATTTGGATGTTTTTTTTGGTGGATTTTTTTTATAGTTTTGATGATGTAGGGGAGGGAGTTCCCTTTTATATGTGGGGAAAGGGGGCCATTTTGGAAACTACATTGAAATTTCCCAAAATAATCCTAAAATATAAATCCATTCCTAATCAAAAGGATTAAGAAGGATTATATATTCAATATTTTGTAGGATAAGGTTGATATATGGACATAAGATAGGATTTAGGTAATTTTTAATGGTATTCTTACACATACCATTATAAACCCACCCCCAACCCACCCCCCTTTCCCTTGTAAAATCAATTTTTACCTTACCTATGGTAATTAATATGTTATTTTTTCATTATGAAATATAGTAATAAAATTTATTTAACCATAATATATTAAATAAATTATTAGTATTCAACATATTGAATCCATTTTTTCTAATTTATTTCAAATAATTATCATAATTATATTTCAAATTAATATACAATTGCGATGAAAGAGTAGCCTTCCAAACAGAAAATCTGCATAAGTATGAAATATTTTCAAATAATAATTAAATATTGAACTATTTATAATGATTTAAATTATTTAAATGGTTATATTATTTAATTAATTTTACATTAAAACATGTTTACAATATAATTCATCACACATATATAATTTAGAAAAATGTATTTTTTCAATAATAATAAATATTTGTCATTATTCATAAAAACTGAACCATTTCATAAAAGTCCTAAAAGTAACCTGAATTTGATTTTGATATTTTGGGTCAAAACAATATGTTAATTTTAAAATATAAATTTTATTAATGTGTTAAAAACTAATGGCTATAAAATGAATTTTAACATATCAATTTTATTGAACTTGTTTTTCACACACACAAACATATATATATATATATATATATATTAGAATAATTTATTTATTATGATTCATCCCCTCCATCATAACATCTTTATTATAATGGTAATTTTTAAATAATAATATTTTAAAAGATTATTGCCTTTCCTCCACATAGGTTGTTTCATATATCAGAATCTATCAAGGATATTGAATTTATATTATAATAAATATTTTTTATAATATTGGGTTGTTACATTATTTTATAATAATTTTTTAGTCCTGTATTATCTCCAACATGATTTTCAACTTTTATAATCTCCAGGTATTACAGTAACATATTTAATGAATCAAATTATTTCTATTTTATTGATAAATTCTCTAAATAAGTATCTTATAATCCTCTTTCATCCCTCCATTTCAATTTATTCATAGATATTTCTTATTTAATGAGTTAAAATGAATAATAGAAGCATTATCCTTTTTCTATGAAAATTCATTGTTCAAAAATTATTAGTATTGGAAAGAATAACTCGCATTCATTCCAATGGATCCCCCCATATTATCCATTTTTCCCTTTTAGCCAATATTATACTCTATTTTTTTATACACACATGTGTAATTATTAATTTTTTACTCCAACCTCTTAACATCATATTCCAAGATGAAATTTTATTTCATTATATATGATTTGGTTTTTAAATAATGGTGTTTAAAAGTTCTAGGAGTTTTTAGGTATCCTTGATTTATTTGTTATCTTCCACACTATGTTTTCTTTATAGAATCTCATTATATCTATCCAAGACTTAGTTATTGGATATTTCATTAAAATTAATGTTTTTAAATGTCGAAGAAAATTTCTTTCCTATATTTATATAATTAAATTTTAAAAGAAGTTGAAAATTTTTTCACATACACATTCTTTATTAAATTACAACAATAAAATTCATTTTAAAACCATTTACAGGAGTTTATTTTCCATCAATTCAAATATTATTTCAAAATTTTAATGGTTTATAATGTATATTATTTTTTCCATTATTCCATGAGTGTTATTTAAAATTAATTTAATTTGAAAATTTCATTTTTATCATTATTATCAATGTAAATTACCATCATTTTTAAATGTACTAAGTATCAACTAGTTGATTCTTAACTCATATTTAAAAAAGATAAATTTTAAATCTCTATAATATAAATTTTCTATCACAACTTATGTCCTGCATAATATTTTTTGGTATATAACCAAAAAATTATTTACTAATTAATTTCCCTATTGAATACTCTATTTCTGATTACTATAATTTAGGGGTGGTCTCCAAGTTATTTATCTGATAATTGATTTGAGGAATTATTAACTAAACTATATACCATTTATCAAAAAAAAATTATATTCACAATTATCTTGATTAATTAATATTTACATGTAATTTTAATGAATATCATTAGGTACAAATTAATTTTCCATGGATATATCATGTTATGATTATTTAAGTAATTATTAATGCTTTTTTAATGTGATTCCATATTAAATGGTTTTGAAACCAATTTTCATTGCATGGGTTATTCATGATATGATGAATAATTTTTTTTAACATTCACACGTATGTAAGAGAGATGAAAGGCATAGTCCTATTATACCCTCCAATGCATTGGATATAGTTTAAGTCTTGTGATATAATCATGTGTGGATATATTGAGTTCGTTTATATAAGTATGTTGATAATGACTTCACTAGTATTTATAGGAAATGATAAATTGAGTATTTTCAAATGGGAATCGGAATAATGAGTTTTCTCACAAGCATTTATATTCTAATTAATATTTTCCCTTTTATGTTAATTTCCATTAAAGACTCTGTTACATTACTATTTTATGCCTCCGTTAATATATATTCAGCACTTTTATGTTATTTAATTATTTATAATATGATTAATGATATATTATTATATTGGTAATCTTTTCTTATGTATACTTATTATTTAAAAATTCTCATCTTATAATCACTTATATTCATTGATTATTATCCCTTATGATTTCACTTACTATTAATTTTAGGAAATTCCTCTTTTATTTCTCTATTTCACCATGTTAAAAATATATAAAAACAATTAAATTTCTTCAAGATTATATTATTATGAGAAATAATGGGAGATTTTTATAATTTTTATGAATTAATGAAATTTAATATATAGTGGGAAAAATCAATTAGTTGAAAATGAAAGAGTTTTTATTGGTTATTTATTTGTCCAAAATATCTAACAATATAAGAATAGACTATTATGTAAAAGTATATAATGAAATATTTTCATTATGATATGAAATTTACATATTTATATCCATGGAACATCATAATAAATTATAAAGTCATTGTCCAATTCCCTTGTTGGAGCCATGAAAATCGTGGTACTAAAATCCAACATATATAGCACACAATGTCATGATATTTCATGCTAAAAGGTCTAAAATTTAAAATATATCAATGAAAAATAATTATTAACTTTGAATAATTTTAGTTCAAAATTAGTAATTTATAGTTAAATATTAAAATTTCAACCACTAAGGTACAAATTTTTACGTATATTTTTCATTACCATTTTTATGATAAATTAAATTTCATAAATAATTATAAAATTAATATAGTTAATTATTTCATATTCACCATTAAATAAATATCAGCTGAATTCAAAGGATGGATAATGTTTTTTATTTCATTTTTCAATGCATAAATTTTTGAATTCCGATATTTCTCTTCTCCAATTTTCTTCTAAATATTACAATATTTATTCCAGCATTAAAAATATTCCATTGAGAAAACATATGGAATTGGTGTACCTGGGTATAAAATGTTTAAAGAAACCAAATAATTATTCTCCTTATGTTCCCACTTCTCTATAAATCATATGATGAGTATATTGAAAATTATGTCTCAAAAAATAGTAGATTTTATTATTGGTCGAAATCCAAGAGGTAAAATCCCATAAATACTTGAACAATCTATAGATGGATGATAAAATTGTAATATGGTGATTTTTTCCATTTTTATTAACATGACCTCTTTATATAAAAATTATACCATTTAATTTAAATTATTTTGTTTATTCTTTTCCAATAATTATTCAAAATTCTCGAATATATTTTGTTAATGATTATTATATGATTATTTGTCAAAATCATATGATTCTAATGATTTTTTGGAGGAAAACATTTAAATTTTATATAGATAATAAAATTAGTAGAATATATTAAATAATATATCAATTGTATAAACATACTTATGAATTATAGTTATATTGAATCAAATTAATGAAATACAAGTACTTAAAATTCACACAATCCAATATTTTATCCAAAAAATAACTAAAAGTCCATCGAATATAATAAAACATGTGATTTATTCTCTTGTCAAAATTATCATGCTCCAAAAAAAATTTAAAACTAAAAAAAATTTGAATGTATACTTTTTTATGTATTTGATTAAATTCATTGATAATAATCATAAATATGTTTTCATGTCATATAATGGGGTGGGTTCAATTTTTCACTCATGGGGGGGTGATAATTTTATTCTCTTATTTAATGAATCATGTTTATTTATTATATTTCATTTAACAATATTTATTATGATAAATACCAAGATATTTTCAGTTAAAAACAACATTTATCTAAATAAATATAGACTTGAAAAAAAATATATAATTCAACATTTCGCATTTTATAGTTTAAATTTATAGATAATTTATCCATTTAATAAATAATATCTTAATGCGTTCAAAATTGGTATTTTTATACCTTTTATTGTGTTAATAGAAAGTGAGTTTATTATTTTCGTATCCATGTATCATCTCTTATGTACAGATGAATTCATAATATTCTATTGGGTTATGGGAAGGATATTGAATCAGGAATCATAGTAGAATTCAAAAATAATAAAAAAAAGGGATGTTTTTTGGTATTTTGTGAGTCCTAAGAGGGGTTATGAGTTATCATATATGTTTAACTAGCTTTATGATGATATTTTAATGTTCCATTTTACTCTTCTAATGGTGCATTATATAAGTCACACAGTTTTTGGAAAACCATTCTATTACCCTTATGTGGGATTATTTTCTATATAATTTCAGAATCACATTGTTGAGTTTCATGTTAATTATATGATATTGGAATAACATTTTTTTTATTGGAAACTGATAATGGGAACATGGTCCTATGAAATGGATCATGGTTTCAATATATTTGAAAATAAACTGAATTAGTTGTGATAGAAGGTTCCATCATCGATTCATAGGGTTAGAGAATTTTTTATAAGACTTGTGGACTTACCAAGTGAATTAGGCTATTAGGTAAATTAATAACCACGTGTTTTGTGCACAATTTAGTATAAATTTCATCCAAACCCTTAACACCACAAAAATTGGGTGTTACCCTTTATCCTTAATTATTTTATAACACAAACCCCCTCCTTTCTCGCCTCCCTAACCTAGTAACCACATGTGACACCTCCATCTCACCAATATTTTATTTGAGGAATCTCTTTTAAATATTACACATTTTTATAATCATCATTTATGTTCAATATATTAAGGTGTGGTGATGATAGATTTCTTCTCATCATCCTCTTTCTTAAATTATTGTTTTTTTTTATTTAGGATTTTTTGTATTGATTCTACTAAAGGATAATTGGGTCATCATAAGATAACAAGGATTTTTAGTATCATAATATGAGTAAGTATCAACAAAATTAATGTAGTCTCAAATTATTTTGAAGGAGTTACCTCACTATATGTGTTTCAAAAAAATCAGTAAAATTTTATATCATCGCTTATGGTCTTGGTACTGGTCGATAGTTCTTTATCATTATTTGGTTCAAAGGGATTGGAATTGAATTTTTGGGGACGGTTGGTATATGATTTGGTGGGAAAAGAAAAACCAATGAGTAAATAGATTATTATTAATTTGATTTTAAATTTTCTTGAATAGATAAAAGTTTTAAATAAGATATAAATTGTTTTATGATTTTTTACTTATTTTTGTTTGTGAATAAATATTTGGATTATTGTTGGTTGAGAATTATCCCAAAATCTTATATGAGAGTATGGGGTGGGATGATAAAATAATGGTTTATAGTAAAATTATTGTAAATTTGTTTAGTGGTCCATTGTTATAAATCCATCATATCACTTATTTTATCAATTGAACATATGGTGTGTTATTCATATTTTTTATCCTATGACTTAGTGATAATTTTTTATGTTATTTATTTCCCATTTTATAATTCTTCGTGAATTATAATGTGAAAATATACTGTAGGTTTTTATTTTTAGTGAAATCCTTATTTTTAGGATAGAATAATATTTTGGAAAGAGAACTTCACTTTTCCTCATTAAAAGGGAAATATTTTTTAAACTATTATATTAAAATGGGATTTCAAAGACATTAATTATAATGATTTTTTTAAAATAATGTTTTTGTTGCATAAAAATTTTTAATTTTGAATTGGTGTTATGAATTAATTTTATGTATTGAATCTAAAAATATATTACATTTTAATGATGATATATAAATATTAAATGTTTTAATGGGTTTATATTGTAAATAAAATATTTTTTATTTGTCTTCTAATGGTACCCAAATGTTAAAAGGAACCATGAAGTAGACCATAGATTTTAGGTTAAATATATATATATTTTTATATTATAAACTGAATATTGATTTATAATTATTTTTAAAATGGCATTTAGTATTGAATTAAATTGTTTTGGTTTATGTGTATCTAATGGTATTTTTTAATGAAAAAGTGTTTTTTAAAATGGAATTTTTTAAATTAATAAGGGTGATACATGTGATGTAAATAATGAATGGAATTATCGAATGAAATTATATTTCTCATTGTTTTTTGATGAGATTTGAAGGCCATAGGGATATTAAATGGATTCCATATGGATATAGTTAGTTTTAAATGGGTTGATATGGAACTATATATATATATTAGTATTTTTAGAAAAATATATGGGTGTTTTGACGCACTCAGATTCATTGAGGGACAGAGATATTATATTTAGTGAGTATGACATTGGATTCCCCATAGATTAATTTTCATGAATTCCTTAGGGAGGCCCCAACATGGATTTGGGTAATATCTATTTTTATTGAATCTTTTGTATTAAGGAATTTAATTCTTCATGAGAGCCCTTATTGAATGTTGTAGGATGAGATCCCTAGATTAAACTTGACCATTTTGGGTGGATTTCCTCAAGTTTGATCCACAGATTCCAATCAAGTAATTCATTTAAATGTCATGGATGGTTGCTTGTGTAAAAAATGGTACACTATATTTAATGCAATGTAAATAGTTACACAATATTTTATTATCTATGGGAATTAATAGAAGATAAATCCCAGTCAATCCATATAGATTCCATTGAATTATTTTTGAATATGGATTCCTTGGTAGTATAACATGGAACCAATAAATACATTATGTATTTCATGTTCGAATACCCATGTGTTTGGTTAAATCTTATATTTAAATGATGTTAGGTATATATAAATTAAAAAAATGAAGAGTTTTTTTACAGAATCATTATATATATTGATATTTTAAAAATTACCATCTTTTTAAGAGGATAATGGATATAAATATTTATTCATATCAATTTTACATGAACATGGTTATTGATTAGTTATTTTAGGGACATCATCATTGGTGTCCTACTAGGTCATACTAACACCCTACTCTCGTTCCCAAAGAATGTGATTACCTAAGAAGTTGTTAGTATTGCATTATAGGTTAAGGTTTTGGGATAGAGTTATAGATCATGTCCATTTTGGTGTCATTTTAACTCATTTACAATTTTTTATTTATAATATTTTGTTTATCCTTATATTATTTTTTTCATTATGTAATATAAATTGTGTTTATCTCATTTATTATTACATTTTCATTGATTATGTATCCACAATTTCCTAGATTTAATTTCACTATTTATAATTATAGTTGGTGTATGTGATCATATTTATTTCCACAATTTATTTAATCAAATATTTTTATAGTATACTCATCGTACTAACATATACCTGTGAAGTTATTTATTACCCTCTAGAATATGGGTAGGAGTGATAAAGTACATGTGGTGCCCCACCCTAGAGAACATGTTTAGTGTCTACCATATTGGGGTGTTTTAAAAAGGAATGAAATTCAATTTCTTTTTCCTAACTATTTTGTAATAGTATATTGGGAAATAAGAGTGTGTTATAATATGATTTGGGGCATATATCTATGAATTTCCACACCATATTTTTTTAAATTCAATTTGTCATTGGATGTGATTATGGTTCATGTTGTTTGAATTTACTATTGATCTATTTTTTCTTCAAGTGATAAATTTATATATGAACTTATTGATTTATCATATTTTTATCTTGTCTCAATATGGAATTAGATAGTGTGTTTCTGGTTCATATCAGACTTGTAGGATTTTCATACCCATTGTGAAATTTCTTGTGTTTGATTATCTAATTATTTAGAAGGTTACCTGGGTCAGTTATTTAATATGTCTTCATCCATTTATATGATGTTATGCTATAAATGTGTATAGTAAAATCATACATAAAAAATACTTTAAAGATATAAAATATAAGCTATGTGGTTATTTTGGTTCTTTTTTATCAGGCACCATCAAATGATATTGTTAATAACACATTAATGAGTTTTTTAACCTATTTCATATAATTTAAATAATAATTACATTATCCATTGTTATAGAAATTATATGTTAATGTAAATGGATAAATTTACATTATGTGATAATTTAAATTTATATTTATATGCGTTATTCTTAATAAAATAACTTGTATAAAGTATAAATAATTTCCCACTATAACATCATATATCATTTTCATAAGCACTTGTTATGGGTAGTTCTTATTAATTAGAAATTGATATGCGTGAATATTTGTCCCTATATATGTCTTTATAATTATTACATTTATGGTAACTAATTCTTAACCTAATTTATTGGTAGTTGGGGTAGTGAGAGTTCCTCGTTTATGTTGTATGTATGTGATAATGAGTCCATGTAACAGAGGTGTAGTTTGATGTAGGTCATCGTTCATGTGACATGTCTATTAGATGGGTAAATAGGGAAATATTGAGACATTTATATTTTAGGGGTTTATGATATAGGGTGCATTGGGTAATTTAATTTATTCCTTCTGTAACTTTAGATTGACCCATGGACTTGAAATTTTATTCATAGAGGTTTCCTTTTACCTAAGTGATATATCAATGAATTTAGAGTAGTAAGGTTACAATGAAATCAAATTTTTAGTTTTGACCCTACAGTTGATGATTAATAGGTAATGTTTCATGTTACCTTGTATTAGGAGTGAGTGTCATCTTGGAAATTGTGACCTATGTGGTATATGAAGTAAAAGTTGTATAGGAGGATCATGTTGGCCTTATATTCTGCATGTCTATGTTTTGGAGTGGGTATCATATGACCATTGAGGAAGACCCATGAGGCAGTTTAGCATGTTTTTGTGAGTTATTGTATTTCTGTGATTCATAGGGGTTTTTTTGACTTATACATTTATCGATGAAGGGTTTTACCAGGTATGTGTTTTAGTCCATTAGATTCCTAATGAATTTAGAGTATAAGAACTCTTATAATTGTACCTTATAATTTAAGTCTAATTTCTAGAGGGGAAGGACTTTTCAGAAATATAGTAGTTTTATCTCCCTACTAAAAGATATAGTCGGTAGACCAATGAGAATTTTTGACAGTTTACATGAAGCTAGTATGGTGCAGCTAAATTCTTTATTAGATTCCAAATCATGGGCAGATCTCATGGTTGAATATCTTGTAATGTGAGGTTCATTGGGAGTATATGTATATGTATGGTTAACCTAGTGTTTACATAATGGATAGGATGTGTGATTTTTTTGAATAATAAAATACTAGGAGGTGTTTAGTGACATAAAAATGGCAGTGTTTGGTATAATTAAACTCAAAGTGATTTGAGTGTTGGAGCATCAATAGAATCCTTAACTTTCAAGGGAAAAGATCATGTGAATCTCCATGTTGAATCAGGATATTCCTTCTACATCATGTGGGAAGAAAATTTTTTACTAGGGTAACATTAAAATGATGAATCATTTATGAGTGGTTATGTTAATTGTTTTAAATTAGTGAGAAACTCTTATTTTAAATAGTTCCAAGGATACTCTATTCATAGTGAGGTGAGTATGTGGGAGAGACATAGTCTGTGGATTGGCTGAATTGTCCTTGTATTGATGAGATGTGATACAATAGTTTTTGAGTCATATTCACATGTTGGGGTGCATAGACACATGAAACTGTTGAGATTTTATTGAATAACTAAGGAAATAGATTAACTATTATTTGATACACTATTTAGAGTGCTCTTTTTTGTTGATATATTATAGCATAGCATAATTTCCATGATATAATATTTCATTCATGTAATATGTCGACTAGTATAACAGTGATGTCTGGATTATGAGCTTTATGGATCGGGCTATCTGAGTAATTATTTGGGTTATCCAATCATGGGGATGAGAATGTGGGTATATCATATTCAATAAAATAATAGATATTTGGATAGAAATTTGATGAAACTACTAAGGGTTTTCATGCTTGATTTGTGATCATGGTCCTAGAGGAGTGAAACATATGTAATTCTGATGATACATTCGTGTATCAGTTCCATATGATTTGTATGAGATTTTTAGATGGTGTCAATATAGACATAGATTTTTTTATGTTGCATCTCTCATTATATGATGGGTTTTGTCAAAATAATTTGATAAAATTATCATGATTTAGCAGTAGGAGTTATTTTAACTCTTGGCATAACACATAGGGATGAGTGAACCAAGACCCATATATCCATCATTATGGGTGATGGTTGGGTTGTAGAAAGAAGATAATGGTTCCTTGATGGAATGACATCGATGTTCCTAAATTGTATTGTGGATGGTCATTGATGGAGCAATAAACAACATGTTGGGTAGATCAATGGTGCAGACATAGGTCAATGGATAATCATTAGGTAATATTGATATCAACGGGTATGTAGATTAGAATATATATAAATTCATTGGAAAATATATGGTATATACTTCTATATCATATCAAATAGGATCTAAAAATTTGATATAAGCCTTTATGTTTTTGAAATGATCCAAAATTTATTGGGATTGTGGTGTTTCAATGTATGTGGTATGGTAATGGTGTAAATTGATGGATGATGGTTTAAGCAAGGAATATTTTAGAAATATGGGTATGGACAGCGTTGGGCATGTTTAAGATGATCGCACATTGACATTGAAGTTGTGGATCCATGAACAAGATAAAAAAGTCATCTTGGGAATGATCAAAATCTATTGTTCCATGTGGTTGGATGAATTTTGTCACAAATAATATTCATTGTATCCTTATAGGTCATATGGGTTATTTCATAGATTTATTTGGGATTTTGATAAAAATTTATGTCTTATTGGAGAAATACATGGATGGTGGAGGTTATTCAAATTGCATTGATATTTTATTATGGCAATGAGTATTGAAATTTTAATGGTTTTTTCATAAATGTTTAGGTGTGGTTGCTTGGGAACATCTTATAGATAATCATGTGATTTTCATGATCATATTTTGATAATAAATTTTAATGGGAAAACATGGTGTAACATAAATGTTGACTTTTTTTTTAATGTATTGTGGTGGATATCACTATGAAATGGGATATATTTTTGTTGCAGGAAACTCAACAGTCTATGAGTAGATGGTGTGGGTGAGAAATATCTAAGGATTTGGACATTAAACTAATGTGACAGTTTTACACAATAGATTAAGTATATAAAAATAGGAATCTGAGATAAATAATCATATTGAGATTTCAGATATGGAACACTACCATTGAGTGGTTTCTACTAACATATATAAGTTAATGGATTTTTTATTCCCACATGGACTTCATAGTTATTTTCACCTAGTTTATAGAAAATAGTCTAATTAACCTTATGTGAGAATATTTTCAGTTTAGATTTAATAGTGCACAGAATTGTTTCATAGTAATCGAATGGTTAAAGGATAACCATTTGGGATTTAGAGAAAATGATGAATGGTTTATTAGTCCTATTACAAGAAACATGATTTTTACACAATTTTATAAAAACCAAAAAACATATGAAATATGGTTCAAGATCCCCAAAATTGGTAAACGGTCAATAAAATGCTATAATAAACAATGTGCGATAGAGTGATGACAAAAAATTTAGTTTATCATTTAAAAAACCATACATCTTAATAGTGTTCCCCTTAAAATGTGATTTATATACTTCTCACATATAATTGTATAACTAAACCACACTTTATTTCTCCTCTCCCTATTCTTAACATCTATATAGGATGCATCCTTCCCTCTCCTACCATTTTTGAGGAATATCTATCATCTATTCAACAATTCATCCATATTTTCTTGTGATGAAGAGCCTATAATATATATATATATATATATATATATATATCTGTGTTTCTTGTGTGTCAAACTTCCACTTGTCATCCTCCTTCACTAATTGTGGTTCACTTTATTATGGTTATGATTATATTCTTCACAAGAGGAATCTATAATCACCATGTGATTATGCATTGTTCTTGCATCGTAGGTTGAGAATGTCCGGATAAAACTCATACACATAGTAACCCATCATTTCAATGGTGGTGTGTAACCAAGTGATTTTTTTTTAGTTTTTCTATAAAATTAAATATTTTATCTTATTTTCAATGTTCTGAGGTTATGTATTTTCCTTGAATATATTATAGAGATTATTATGGAACTCTAGAGGTCTATGTTCTATGTTTTTATGTTACACGATTAGGTAGTGAGTAAACATCCCATTATGCCTAAGTGATTCAATTCAGTTAATTAATTTTAATTTTTTTACATTTTATAATTTCATTATAATTATGTACTCTTGGTT
The DNA here is from genome assembly GCA_963277665.1 of Viscum album. Lineage (NCBI taxonomy): Eukaryota > Viridiplantae > Streptophyta > Magnoliopsida > Santalales > Viscaceae > Viscum > Viscum album. The sequence goes on from OY728132.1 coordinate 2,071,380,170, forward strand.
ATTTTTTCTGAGATTTAGGGTCGTGGATGGTTTTGGTTTCTTCCCACAACCATAATAGAGATTATGAAGTATTTTTTCATTAATAGAGTTAAAATAGAATCCCAGCACAAAATCGTACAGTGGTCTGATAAATTAAACACACAATCACTATTTTCTCTTAAATCGTATGCATGTTTTTTCATACCATTTTTTCATCCATTAACATAGAACAAATTTAAATATTTTATTTTTTACACGAATTAGCTTGATACTATAATTATAACTTCAAATATTATAAAAATAGGGGATTCATAGTGAACATATTATTTTATCAATCGAAAAATGTTGGAATAAATAATCATTCTCCCAAACATTTAAAATTTGAAATTCTGTTTGATCAGTGATTTTGAAATGGGATTTCAAAATACCTGATTATTACGAGAGTGGGTTTTCTAACTTTATTTGGGTTTCATAAAACTAATGTATAATATTTATAAATTGGGGTAAGATTGTTGAAATTGTTTGATGTATTAGAGATAAATGTCTTCAAACATGTAATGGAGAGATACAAATTTATAAAATTTTATGGGTATTATTATATTGAGAGGATTTTTTTAAGATGTCTTGTCATAGTAGCTAAATTTGTGAATGGTCCATGAAGAGAACCATAGGTGATATGTTAAAAATGATGAATTGTTTAATTATAAGAGGAATTTTATTGATTATAATTTATGTATCCTTTATTATAAGTTACGTTAAATTTAGTTAGTTAATATTTTATAAGGGTCGCGGATTAGAAATGAATTAATTGCTTTTAATGGAATGTAATAAAATATTACGTTTATTAGATGGAAAGTAAACAATGAAAAAAATTATTAAATGAAATTAGGTTCCTATATTTTGTTGATTGACATATAATTCCTTCGTTGTAATACTCAAATTCCAAGTAGACATTATTTTAATGGAATTATATACATAATATGTGGATTCCATTAGAAGACTAGTCATGAACCAACACAGGTTTCCCCTGAACTGTTCACCCAACCTAGTCTGCGACATGGCTCGAAGGGCGTTCTCGATCCACACGAGCTGGCAACAAGTTTCAGGCATCAAAATAAAAAAATCGGGAATGATTTATCCCAATAATAATAGGATCAAACTATAAAACATTGAAAATGAAGCAGAGCTAACCATAACTAAATATCAATAAAAGAACAAACTGGTCTAATAGGAATACTACTAAATAAAACTAACACAGAAAGAACTAGATGCTACAAAAAAATAAAATTATCAGCCACTAGCATGATCTTCATGAGACCACTTGATTACCTCCAACGATAAGACCACCCTAATCCAAGAGATACTCAAACTAGAAAAACCTGAACAAAATACGAACCTGTAAAACAGTTTGGGTCTACCGAAACCAAATGGTAAAAATAGGGTGTGATCTAGACATCTCAATAGGCAATCACTAAAGATTCCATGTGTTTCCATTCCCAAAACAATCCATTAACACTAGTTTGAAAATAAGGCTTTAAAAATAGATTTTATTTATTTTTTATAAATAAACAAATTTCATTCCCTTCATCCAAACTATGCACACCATGTTACCACACTCAAAATATACATTTCATTAAAAAAAATAACACCAGTGCTATGCAGAAAATAAATAAACTGAAAACACAAAAATTCAATGTATCAGAAAGTAAAAAAGAAATACAGATAGTAACCATGGGTGATACTAAACATCCCTAGAAGACCCCGGGACATACTCGGTTTCAGAACAACCTGCCAGCATATGGTGAAGCTACTAAGTCTATAACCAACTTTCCACCCTAACTAACCAATCCAGTGGTAAATCTCGCTTAGCCAAATAAAATTTATGGGTTACCAACCCGTCTAATCGGGGTTGATAAGCAATTTTAACTCAATCACCTAAAAGATGCCTAGGAACCCATGGTCGTGATAATAATACATTGTATGTAGGAAGGCCCTCACACGTGTGACTCATCTTTCTGCACTTGCCTACCCCAAACACGGAATCATACTATACATTCATTCATAAAGGGTTACCCTAGATAGGATCACCCCACAAATAAGAATTTGATCATTTCATATCAACAAAGTGTCAACTAGGCCGTGACACCATTTAACATTCAAACCATTTCATAAAATTTTCCAAGCTGCCCATCGGGCATTCACATTTTCTGAATCACATTATTTTCTAAAATCAGCACAAAACATAACCTTTAAAAGTACAATGCCCAACGGTCCATAAATATTATGCACCCAAATACATTTACCAAAGTAGTTCCAAATCATTTCTAAAACCATTTCCATGTATACAAAGGCAAATGGTCCATTAAACCATTTGAAACCAACTGTGTCCCAAAATAACCCTTAGTTTAAATTTATAAGAAACATAAATAAATTTAATGAAACATTAAATACCAATACACTTTTTAGAAATGAAGATATATTTTAGAGGGATGATAATGGGAGAGATAAGAGACAACATTTGATAAGTCAAGGTTTATGTGTAACATTCATTTTAAGTTTCATTTTCACTTGAATTCCCACCCATGTGTGCACCTAGTGCACTCATTGATGCACGAACATCCAATTAGACCCTTTGAAGATCCATAAGAATACTCAAAAACTTTTTTCCAGAAATATGACTTCCCTTTAAACCAACACAATTGCAACATCTCTCGTAAACATTTCAAAAACCCGAAGGACTTTTCCAAAACATATCAGCATAAATAATAAAGCCATAAATTGGATCCCAAATCACCTTCAATGCTCCAATTCATTTTTAAAACAATAAAATATATAAAACTAAGTTCAAAAAATACAACAAGGGCTCAATTTTCTTTTTATAAAACAAACGGCATTTTATCAAACACTTCCAAGGCACCAACACATAGTCATAATCATGGAATCCATTTAAAAGCCATTTTTAACAATTGAAACCAACATAAAAACACAACAATAAGTTAACTATAATACATATGAAGGTGAGAATCATGATTAAAAATTAATCTAATGTGTTCAAGCATCAATGGTTTGAAATAGAAAGGAAATTCATGGAAACACCTGCCTCAACGGTGTGTGAATGCGATGAAACTTCAAGGGAAGAGATATCTAAGCCCCACGGACTGTCTGCACAACCTAGCCAAAAGAAAAACATACCACATGAGCCAAACCTAACCGTAGGTTTCTGCCAATGGAGAAAACCCCCAAGAAAACCCAAGAATCAAAAAGTGGAAGAGAAGGATAGGAGATTCAGTGAAGGAAACATGAAGAATCACAAATAATTATTGAGAAATCACCCCAAAATCTCCCCAAATCAAACTAGGAATGAGGGGGAGGATCTTCTGGTCGATTCCCAACATATAGGGTTTCATTATGAAGGTAGAATCACCCAAATCGGAGCTCCACATCAAATATTATAAATCCCACAAGTGGTTTCACGGTTTGGATGCACAGTTTTTCAAACCGTGCGCAAACTGTGCGAGGCCTACTGGAAACTCCTATAAATTCATATGGTTTGGTTTCACAGTTTGGGCAGGTCATGCTCAAACCGTGCGACCCCAAAAATTCTCCAAAAACCCCCCAAATTACACACCAAACACTAGGTAAGTCCACCTAAAGATCCTTCAATGTTTTAAACACAATATAGAGACACTAGGGACATCAAAAACTCTTCAACATGCCACTCTTCATCCCAGAACATTCATAATAACCATGAATAGGTATAAAATAAAACTAATACAACCAAAACACAAGGAATTATGTTGTAATCCCAACTCAAACCTCAACCAAAAGATCCACCATCTGGAATTAAAAATAAAATGAAGGAGTATCTGAGGTCAGGGTGTGACAATTCTCCCCACCACAGACACATTCTGCCCCCAGAAAGTCACCCAGCCCAAAGTCAACCAAAAATCAAGTCCATTACCAACAAAAACCAAGGGGAATCCCTGAACCCCGAGATGACTATTCACTCCCCAAGTCTCAGTGGACCAATCAAGAAGAAACCACCATGCATAAATAAGGATTAGGGGAGAACAAGAGATTTATACATTTATAATTTTTATACAACTCACATGGTTTGGCCATGTGGTTTACCAAACCATGCACGAACTAGTGGAAGGAATGGGCACCCCTCATGACTTTGACACACGGTTCCAAAATTGTGCATCAACCGTTCCAACACCTCTGCCCAAAAATGAAACCAACCTGCACGGTTATGAGACTTTCCACACGGTCATTCACTAGTCGTGTAGTTGGCTCTATCTACCTAGCTATAGCCACATGGTTTTGATTAACCATGCAGTAACCATGCTTCACCTAGAAAAATATTCTTGAAACTCTAGAAACCAAAAACCTCGAAAGAGGTCAGACATGAACTTCCATATACAAGTTGGAGACTACCAACACTAGAACTGGGACCCTACCAAATAATCCAAACCCAAAATAAAACAATTCTAAAACCTCAATCATTTCCAAACGAGCACTTACAAAAGCTAAAACCAAAACTGGCCTACGCGAAGACAATACACACTCAAAGGAGAATAAAAACATTCCATGGAAACATTTAGATAGACTGAACTGTTTAGGTTAAAAGAGATCTAGATAACCAAATCATTACCATAAAATGTTTAAATAAAAATCAAGTTAATAAGAACAAGAATATGTTAAACATTTCCATCCCAACATGGAAAAAGAACTAGGTTGGGTTTCACACCCCCTCCCTGTCACTTTTGACTGTGCACAAGTTTCACCTCGAGACCTGTGGTTGGGGCTCTGATGGATGAAGCATATCTTGCCTCACATTCAAGCAACACATCATATGATCAAAAATCCTTTTTTGATATCGCTTTCTATAGAATGTCTTTGAATGATCGAAACAGACATAGCATTGAAAAGTCTTTTGGAGGAGTATGACAAGACGTGTTTGAGTGACCAAACTGTCCGCACTAGAATTAGATAAGTGAACGGAACAATGAACTAGAAGCCAAAACCGGTGAAGGCGATTTTCTAGAAATAGCCTCCTCTGGCATACCCCACTCACCAGATGGAAACCCTTAATGAGAACCCACTACCATCAGCTATACCCTGAAAACCTCTTTAGCCAAGAATGCCTCATCCACCATCTTCTCAAAACGGGTTTCATTGGATGAGAGCATTTTCTAATCAATTTCAGGAGGAAGACCCCAGAAAACGATAGGGGCCTTCATCTGATCCTCCAATGCTACTTCCAAATAATATGGGACCATCTCTCTGAAATGGTTAACATAAGTCATTATAGATCACTGGCCCTACTGATCATCCTGTAACTCTTCCACCTTCCACTTCTTCACCTGCTCTGATATGAACCGTTGGATGAAACTGGCCTTAAACACCTCCCATGACATCTCACCTTCCGTCGGTGATGGGGAAACCAACCCCCACTAGTCCAATATTGGACCTCAAACAACCTTTGAACAACATGGACTCTAACAGCATCGGGAGTTCCCAATGACTTAAAAACACGCTCTTATTATTCAACCCACTACATAGCCTGAAACGAATCTTGATCACCATGGAAAATAGGAAAAAAATGTAAAGGAAAAGGAACCTGGAATGACTCGTTAAGAACATTGGAGACCTTTCTGGTTGGCATTTTCTAAACAACACAAAAATTGCATACCAAATCCAGCATCAAACTGAGGAAAAATCAAAGAGAAACACCTCAATCCCAAACCAATGGGCTCAGAAGAGAAGTAAAAACAAACACCAATTGAATATCCATTTTCAAAAACAATCATTTTCCTTTTAAAACTCAAAACTGCCTTCTTCCATGGCTAATTCCGAAATACCAAAACCCCATTTTTCAAGAAAAAACAAATTTCTAAAATCATTTTCACATTCAAATCCACTTTAGGAAAACCATACCAAACCATTAACTCGGAAACCCAAACCATGGTATCTTATGAACCATTACATGTATGTCAATCCATCACCAATGTCAGGTGCCAATACGAACTTCCCACCCATACCCACACACATGTCAATGTCCATAAGAAATACCAAGGGCCACATTCTATTAACATTCTCAAAGCCAAAACACCTTTAATTTTGGAAAACCCACATTACCAATATAAAACCATTTCATAAAAAATAGTTATGTTTTAAAATAAATTTTCATTTCAAAATCCACATTCATTTTCAACATATAGTTACACCAACTGAAACCAAAATGAAACACAACCAACAACGGACCACCAGAATGAGTGACTAGTTCTTATTCCTAACCTGACGACATGGTGGTGGGCCGTGCCCCAAGTAAGGCCTAATACTAAGAGGACCTTAAACCGGGCACTAGGACTCAACATGGGTCACCACCCCATGTGAGGCCACAAAGTGAACTGATTTGCCTCCATTTTCATCTGTCAATCCAAAAAAACCAAAGAAAAGAGACTCAAATCCTAGAGAAACCCTGGTAACTTAGGTCTCATCACGAGCGGTGGTGATAAATAACCGACCCGTAACCTACCTTCTGAGCACTAGAAATCCTAATATCATTATACCAGACAACCAAAGTAACAAAGACCTCCTATGATACCATTTTGTCACGAACCAACCCAGGTCGACCTTGAGTTGGTCACCCGACCTAGTCCGTGACTTAACCCAAAGGGGGTTCCCGATCCCCACGGGCTGGAAACAAGTGCCAGGAATCAAAATAAAACAAGAGGGAATGATTTAACCCAGTAATAATTGGATCAAAATACACATCATTGAAAATGCAGTAGATCTAACCACAACTAAATCTTAATAAAAGAACAAACTAGTCCAATATAAATACTACTAAATAAAACTAACACTGAAGGAACCTGAAGCTACAGAAAAATAAATTGACCAGCCACTAGAATGATCTACATGTGACCTCTTGATCACCTCCAACCATAATACCACCCTACTCCAAGAGAAACGCGAACTAGAAAAACTTGAACAAAATCTGAACATGCAAAACAGTTCGGGTCTACCGACACCGAAAGGTACAAGTAGGGTGTGAGCTAGACAGCTCAGTAGGAAATCACCAAAAAGTACATGTGTTTCCTTTCCCAAACCAATCCATTAACACTAGTTTTAAAATAAGGCTATAAAAATAGGTTTTTTTCCTTTTATAAATAAAAATATTTCATTCCATTCTTCCGAACTATGTAGACCATGTTTCCACATTTAAAATACACTTTTCATTAAAAAAACAAATCAACAAAACTGGAGCTCTACTGAAAATAAATTAACTGAACAAAAGAACATTCAATGTAGAATAAAGTAAAAAATCAATATAGATAGTAACAATTGGTGATTCTAAACATCCCTAAAAGACCCGTGGATGTACTCAGTTTCAGAGCCACCTGCCAGCGTATGGTGAAGCACCTAAGTCTATAACCAACTGGCTATCCTAAATGAACAATCCAGTGGCAAATCCCACCTTGAATAACAAAATCTAGGGGGTAACAACCCGTCTAATTAAGTTTGATCAACATCTATCACTCCATCATCTAAAATACACCCAGAAACCCATGGTGGTGATAATAATACTGTGTATATAGGAAGGCCCTCACACGCGTGACTCATCTCACTGCACTTGCCTACCCCAAACATGGACACTTCTTATATGTTCACCCATAAAGGGTTACCATAGATAAGAGCACTCCACAAATACGCATAAAATGATTTCGTATCAACAAAGTTCCAATCGGTCTATCACATCATTTAACATTCAAACCATTTCATAAAATGTTCAAAGTTTCGCACTGGGCATTCACATTTTCTGAATCACATTATTTTCTTAAATCAAGACAAAAATCACCTTTGAAAGTAAAATTCCCAACGGGCCCTCAATAATATGCACCCAAATACATTTACCAAAGAACTTCCAAATCATTTCTAAAATCACATCCTTTTATACAAATACAAATGGTCCATTAAACCATTTGAAACCAAATGTGTCCCAAAATGCCCCATGGCTCAAATTTATAAGAAAAAAAATCAATTTAAAGCCACATTAAATACCAATAACCTTTTTGGAAATCAAGATCCGTTTTAGACGGATGATAATGGGAGATAGAGGAGACAACATTTGATAAATCAAGGTTTATGTGTAACATCATTTTAAGTGTCATTTTCACTTGAATGCACACACATGTGTGCACCTAGTGCACCCATGGATGCGCGAACATCAAATGTATCCCTTTGAAGATCCATAATAATAATAAGAAAACATTTATCCAGAAATACAACATCCCTTTAAACCAACATAATTATAACATATCTCATAAACATTTCAAAAATTTGAATGACTTTTCCTAAACATTTCACCATAAATAATCAATCCAAAAATAGGATCCTAAATCACTTTGAATGCTCCAATTAATGTTTTAACCAATAAAATATATAAAACCAAGTTCAAAAAACACAACAAGGGATCAATTTCCTTTTTATAAAACAAAAGGCATTTTGTCAAACACTTCCATGGCACCAACACATAGACATAATCAAAGAATACTTTTAAACGCTATTTTTAACCATTTTAGCATACATAAAAACACCTCAATAAGTTTACTATAATACTTATAGGGTTTATAATCATGTTTTAAAATAAATCCAAAGTTTTCAAGAATCAATGGTTTGCAATGGAAAGGAAAATCATGGAAACACCTACCTCAAAGGTGTGTGAATGCGATGAAACTTCAAGGGAAGAGATATCTATGACCCAAGGACCGTCTGCACACCCTAGACACAAGACAAACATATCATATAAGCCAACCCTAACCCTAAGTTTCTTCCAAGGGTCGAAGCCACAATTAAAACCCAAAAAACAAAGAGGGGATGAAAAGGAGAGGAGATTCGGGGAAGGAAACATGAATAATCCCCAAATATTCTAGAGAAATCACCCAAAAATATCCCCAAATCGAAGCAAGAAGGAGGGGAGGATCCTCTGGTCGATGCCCAACATATAGGGCTTCATTTTGGAGGTGAAATCTCCCAAATCAGAGCTTCCCATCAAATGTTAAAAAAACCTGCAATTGGATGCATGGTTTGGCTGCATGGTTTGTGAAACCGTGTGCAAATCGTGCGAGTGCTACTGGAAACTCCTGCAACTTCGCATGGTTTGGTTTCACAGTTTGGGAAGGCCATTCTCAAACCATGCTACCCTATAAATTGTCAAAAAACCCCCAAATTACACACCAAACACTAGGAAAGTCCACCTAAAGATCCTTTAATGTTTTAAACACAATATAGAGACACTGAGGGCATCACAAACTCTCCAACATGCCACTTTTCATCCCAAAACATTCAAAATAACCTTGAATAGTTCTAGAATAAATCTAATAAAACCAAAACACAATGACTTTTGTTGGACACCCAACTCAAACCTCAACCAAAAGATTCAACATCGAGAATAAAAAATAAAATGAAGAAGTATCTATGGTCAGGGTGTGACAACTCATATGCTTGTTTGGGTGTGGTGACACCATCAAATTCATTGATAGTGAACGTTATAGAAATACATCAAAAATCCTTTAGATTTTTCATTGACTAATTATCTATTATTATATTGGGTGGATCCCCCATGGATACTTTTAAAATATATATATATATCTAATGAAATAGATTAATTTTGTGGATTCATAAAGGGTCCCCTTGTTGATTTTTATAGAATGAACTTCGTAGATATAGTTTTACCTATTTGGTTGAAATTCTGTGAATGTGAGCAATGGATTTTAATGGAACAAGATTCATCATTACTTGGATAGTTCTTTGATATTCGACTATTCATATAGATTTAGTGGATTTTCATGTCTCAACCCATTTATTTCAAATTGGAATTGATGAGATATAATACCATGTTGAATTACAATGATTATCTAAGATTATTTGTGACTATGATTTACTTGCTAGTTTATCTTGGATACAACTTATCCATGATAATTCTATGATTATATCCTCAAAATATTATTCCAATATGGGTATTAGACTGATGTTGGATGTTTCTAAAGAGTCCAAACATCGATAGTTATTTTTCTTCCTCTTTATATAAATTGTGAATTTCTAAATCAATAATTAATTAATATAATAAATTTTATAAGTTTTTATATATATTAAATTTCATTAAAAAGGATATATACTTGTTATTTTAGGTTCAAAATAAGTGGTTCCCAATTAAATAATCTTCATACCCGACCTGCTCAACTAAGGAACATGGTTACCCATGAAGTTATCACTATTACATAACAGGTGAAGGTTTTTGAAACAAAATTATATCATTAGATTAATGGTTTCATGAATAAAGAATGGGTGTTAGGTCTACGTTATGACTTAGGTCTATTATAGTGGACTGTTTGTTCATCTTTTTTGTTTTGAATATTATACATTGGCTTTTATTAGTACATTCATGGTCTGAAATTTATTGTGAACAACTCTTTTATTATTTCATGGTTATTTATTATCTGTTATCACTTTAAAATATTCTATTTCAATATTTATCTATATACAAGACCTATAGTTTTCTTATATTCCGAATGTTACCTTATTTTTATCTCTTTTATAATATTCCATAGTACCAGTTCAGGATTGCACTGGTCATTGGTAATATATGGATTATGGGGAGGAGCACTTTTTGTCATTTGGTGTGCTAGACCAGAGCCTCGGTTTTGTGACACATGGGTAGAGGAATTATAATCCTGAAGAAAAAATTATTACAATACTCTAAATTAGCAGGTTTTAATGATCACAAGACACAAATAATTTTTAACGCATTTTACTTCCTAATAATCTCAACTAAAATATATTAAATATTGATAATGTTTTTGAAGTATAGCAACATTGTTAAAGGATAAATAAATCCTATTGAATTTGAACCTATTTTCAAGGGAATAACTGGTAAAACACTGTGGAAGTAGATATATATCATAAAATATTATATATTAGTATATGTAACACACTGATAGAATCAATATCTTAATCTTAACTCTATAAACTAAAATGAATAATCTATTCAAAAATATGAATAATCCAATATTTATTACTAGAATACATATAATGTGATGTAAAACAACAATATATTTTATTTCCTAGTATTACCTATACGATTAAAAATATAAATATTTAAGGAATTTAATAAATAAATTTCATGTTATATTAGATGTGAAAATGGGGTCATTGATAAAATAATCCATGTCAAATCTAATGCAAATATTTTTTAGTGGTAAAATTGCAAACACTAAATAAATTCAAAAGGGGGTTTTCTAAAATATTTCTGTGAAATCCATAAATTTGGTCGATTTTTAAAAATAATAATATAAAAACTATAATCATAGAGTTAATGAGAGTGTAGAAATTTTTATTGTTTCATTTACTCATCTTATTGAAAAAATTTCAAATATTAAAGTACATGTTTATTATCATTTCTATGTTTCCCTTCCTCCCTTGTGACATATTTATCCTCGTGCTATTTTTATTTCAAAACAACACAAAGATAAATTCTCCAAGTTTTGGTACTACATAATATATTGTTTGTAAATAATTAAGTATTATAGAACATTTCTTCTCATCATCTATTACGCCAATCAATTATGTCCTTGTGATTTAAATTTTTCTATTTTTTTAAAAATAAGTTCACTATAAATTGACTGGGTTTTTGTTGGTTATTTTTATAGTATACCACATTCATATTAAGTAAGAATAATAATTTTTTTTTAATTAGAACATTATAGAATTATGATATTTGAAATAATTTTTGTTTTAATATTCATTAAACAACATTTATAAATTGATAATGCATGTCCTCCTAGAAATAGGGGATGTATAAGGAATATTCTTGGGGTTCATGATTTGGAAAGGGGGAGAAGATTCTATCTTTTGAATAGTGCATAATTCAATCACTATATTAACTAATCATTTGAAAAAAAAACGTGTGGCTTAGAATATATAGGATCATAGTTAAAACATTATGCATGGTGGACTAGGATATTGTGTGTCTAGATCACCCACGAGTTGAGATAATCATAGACCAATAGGATAGTTTTTCAAACATTGTGGGTGACCTGAAACCCCATTTGTCATAGTTTCCTATTTGAAAAATAAATCCACATAGTTGGTGCATGGTTTGGAAAAATATGTAGCCTCACTATGATCCTCCTTAAATATTGGAAAATTATGGGGATTCCCTCCCTACATTAAATTTTTCTACAAAATATTTTCACCACATTTATACTCAAATGATAAATGGTGTTATCTAAGATCTCCATACTTCTCCCATTTATCATTATCCTTTGAATATATGAAATTTTAACTATCCTTTATTGCGAATTGATGTTATGGGTAAGCCTGTGAGTCCACTTTATTATATTTCTATATGAGCCACGGTTTTGCAACATTATATTCTTCCAAAAAATATGAATTCTATTTCCCATGAATTCATATATTTGGTTTTATTATTTTTTAAAATCTAATAAATATCCAAAGTCAGTTGATAGGTTATATATATGCATGAAGAAAGGGTTCAATGTGTTTTCTCATATATTATTGATGTCTTATATCTGTATGTGATTTGTTATATTATTCCTACAAGCTGTAAAATTTCACATTTTTATGAACAATATATCTGGGATTTAAAATGTATCATGATACCCTCTATAGATCCCACTGGGTCCACTAGAGATAGGATAAATGGATAAAATATCCACTCCTTGGGTGTTCCAATTCTATAAAAAAGACATGTGTAGATCATAAAAGGAGAAAAAATTATTTTTTTGAATCAAATGAATCACCTTTGTGAAATGGATTGATAATTAGGCTTAATGTTTTATTTTGTCCCAATCTCAATATTAATGGTGAAATTTTATATGAATAGAAAAGAATACATATTTATAAAAACATGGATTAGGTGTAAATTTTTAATTTTTTCAATGAATAAATCAATTTTTTGAAATGTAAATGAGGTGTAAAAATTTCAAGATTGGTAATTTTCAAAAATTTCATTAAATATGGTCAAATGTTTGATAAATTATTTTTTTATATTAATACTAATCATTGTTTCCACTATGTGTAAACATTTTCAATGGTTATTACATTAGAAATGGTTTTTGATGAAATTTGTGTGAAGTGGGATATGAATCTCTAAGAATTGTAGGTGATGATGTTTTACATGATGTTCTATATCCTGGAATATGGATTTTTGGGAACTATCTCTATATACATGGATTATATTGATGATCAAGATGCCTCATAATATTTATTTAGGTTACAATTTGACAATCCATTAATGAATTTATCAAGTTTGCCTCTACCCTTTGATGGGAACCCCATTAGAATAATCCAATGTCATGATAACGAAAACTATTTTTTGTATAAAATGTTTACACCTTGATTTTATGGACTAGAATTTCGAGGTATGAGTGTAAATATATTAAATAATAATGGGATAATTTTGAAAATATTACAGTTCACTTATTATTATTGTTACTCTATTGAACTCATACATACACAATTGTTTAGTCAGGATATTTATTTAGAGATTACGGGTGGTTGACTATTGAGTTATACTCTCACCCTTCTTAGGTCACTGATGGTACTCAAGCATACATCATAGATAAATGTTAGGAGAATATTAATATCTATCCAACCGATGGATGACTAAGGATAGATCTTGTATGAGGGGAAATTGTATAATTTCAAGACGTGACATGGGGATCATCATTAAAATATAATATTTATTTACTTTTTTCATTTTATAATATTAGGAAACTAAATGATTATTGTAATGGTTTTTTGGAACATTTCGAGTTTGAGAATGTGGTATGTACATTATGTTACTTGTTTGTTATTGGATTCTATTTCTTAAAGTTTATTCTATTGGTTGACAATAATAAAAATCGTATATTCTCCCCACATATTTCAGTAGACCATTTCATATAGAAGGAATTATCTGGTGTATGTGGAGTAATTCCTAGAGAAATATCTAAAACTGGTTTGACCATATGTTAGAGATAGTTTTTTTTTGAGATGTTACAAAGTGGTATTATAGGGTGTTTATTTATTGATTATTTAAAACAAGATAATGACTAAAAATAGACTACAATATTTCACGTCTCGGTAATGAAATTGTTCATGGTAGTAGCTAATACCTGTGTAGGGGTAAACCTAAGTACCCGGGGAAAAATTTTTTGTTTATGTTTTCTTATTACGGTTGCATGAAATTTTGTGGTTCAATACTTATTTATGTGAGGTTCATTTGGAATATCTATATATGTGGGGTCAACATAGAGTTTACAAGGTGGATTTAATTTGTTGTTTTTCGAGTAAGAAACCTATAGGATGTGTTTAGTGATAGGACAATGGAAATGTATTATATAAATTAAATCAGATAACTTTGAGTGTTGGTGCATTAGTGGAACATGTACTTTTCATGGGATGGAAATATCAAATTCAAGTCATTGTGAAATTAGGATGTGCCTTCTGGATCAAGTGGTAAGAGAAATATTATCGATGGAAATAATATAAATATGCACTATTTATGAGTGGTTGTCTGAATAGTTTTATGTCAGTGAGAAACTCTTGTTTTAAATAGTTCCAAAGAACCACTATTCTTAGTGAGGCATTTATATCAAAGAGGCATTGTTTGTGGTTTTGGTGCATTATCCTTTTATTTATGAGATGTTATATAGTTTTTTTGAGTTATATCCTTATTTGGGGTGTATTTATGCATGAAACTATTGTGATTTGTTGAATTAATAGGGAAAGAGTTTAACAATGATGTGACACACTATTGAGATTGTTGTTAGTTGGTGATATATATGGGCATACCATAATTTCTAGGACAAAATATTACATGCATGTAATATGGGGCCTTGTTTAATGTTGATGTGGTGATTATGGTATTAGTGGATTGGGGTATATGGGTAAGAATTATGGTGTTCTAATCATGGGGATGAGAATGTGGTTGGATTAGGTGAAATGAAAAAAATGATCTTAGGATAAAAAATTGTTGAAAATGATGAGGTGTTTTAAGATAGATATGGGATCATGTACTTAGAGGAGTGACAATTATGTGATTTTAATGAGACAGTCATATATCAGTGCTCTATGATTTACATGAATTTTTAGAACGGTGTTAATATTGATATAAATTGTTTAATAGATAAACCCTAACTATAGAAATGGTATTTTTAATAATAATTGGATAATATTTTCATGAGTCAGGAGTAGGAGTTGATTTAACTCTTATAGAAACACAGATGGATGAGTGGTCTTACCCCCTCTATCCATCATGTTGGAATATGGTTAGTCTATGGGTTGTATAAATTATATAATTCTTCCCGGATGTAATAATATGGATGCTTCTACAGTGTGGAGTGGATATTTATTCATGTAGATATAACTTACATGTGGGGGTAGATCAGAGGTGCATGACATAGAATAATGGATAATCATTAGGGTATATTGATATCAGATGGTATGTAGAGATGAATATATCCAGTTTCCTTGAAAAACAAAATAGATATATTTATATGTCATATCAAATAGGATATGAGCATTGTCTACGTAGAGACACGTATCTTGACGTACATGGACATTACATTACTTTTGCGAAATACTTAGTACATAAAAAAAACACACACACAAGGATCGAAATAGTCTAGTGTCTTTGGAAACATGGAATATAATCTTCTAATCATGGGGAAAGATCTTCAACATCTCCCATAAAGATCTTCCTTTTTTTACCTAAAACCTTTCTTTATATCCAAGGGAAAAGAAAACATAAAAGGGTGAGATCAAATGCTCCGTAAGGGTAAACAAAAGAAATATCAATCACATCATATTCATAAGAACATAACATTTTGGAAATCTTAACCTACAAAAGAGAGCATAATTTCATAACATGGGATAAATCATGGCAGTGAAATGTAATCACAATAATCATAACATAAAACATGAAACTTTGTGGCATATACACATAATCATAGAGAATCATATCTTATTAGTCAATACTTATTTCCAAGACTATCTTAGTGGACAAAGTCCATTTCTGAACCAAGTCACCCTCGTTTCAGTCCGGTTTCACTGAACCGGTATAACCTACCGTTCCAGCCATGTCTATATCATGAGATATAAAATCTATACCCAATGCATTGGAGGGAGATATAGGTCCCACCAATCTCATAATGATACCATTATTATGTGTTCCACAAAATCATAAATCATACGTCATTTCATAACCCATGTAATACAAATGGGAATCTTAAACATCATGACATCATAAAACAATTCATATAAGATAAAGGAATTCATAAAAATAATTCCATCACAACATAGTCAAATCAATTTAATAATAGGGATAAAAACAGAACTCTTTATTATCTTAGATGGAAAATAATTTTGATAAAACACTTGAACTCCATTCTTGAGGAAAATATCCTTTCTTCTTCAAAAACATTTTTCCTTTCTTAACATGTCATACAACTTTAAACTAAAAGAAGTTGATTAAAAATAAACTTGAAAACTTGTAAAGTAAGCTTCTTGGAAATAATTTTTTAAAAATCCATTCATGTCCTATAAGTTAAAAAAACATTATTCTCGTACTTTTGTCAGAAAAGTCAAAAAGTACCTCGTACGAAAAATGACAAAAAATTCCATTCATATATTTTACTAAAAACTCACCGAAGGGTAAAATTGGATTTAAACAATTGTAGATGGATGGAAATAATATTAAATGTTGAGGAAACATGGATGTGGATGATAAAATACACCCTAGTAAATAATAAAGTATAAAAAATATCAGATAAAAATGAGATTGTGATATTTCCCTTACCTTAGGTCCGATTTGCTTCGTAAGTGTCTGAACCTCCTCTTCTTTAAAGCACCTCTTTGAGACCTCCTCTTAGGGTACTAAAATTGGTCTTTGAGGAATACCAGAACATCTAGGATGTTGAAAGGGAAGTGGAGAAGAGAATTTGGCAGGGGTTGGCCGAGCTTGAAGGCTCAAAGTTGTGTGAGGAAGAGAGGGAGGAGGTTCCCTTTTATAAGGGAGGAGAGGGGCTCCTTTGGAAAAACTAAAAATATTATTTTATTATAAAGTAAATTTCGGTTTTAAATATCTCCAAATTGATTTATTTAGAGGATAAGGTGGGGATGGGTCGAAATCATCTCATCCAATATAATTTAGACAAGTTTAGGTTCCTATTTTAACCTTATCATTTAGATTTAACATTAAGTTAAATAATTTTACTTTTACCGTGTCTTCTTGTGTTCTTACACTATAAGGTTAATAAACTTACTATAAGAAGCCAAACGAACCCCAAATTGTTTATTATTAATATATATAACCTTATCTAAGTCATTTTTCCGAACCTTAGATTTTTAGGAAGAAAATAACAATTAATAATATAATATTTTTTTTTAAAACAATTTTATGTCAATTTTGACACTATTTAGTAATTGATTTTTGTGAAAATCATAACAGAATGATAACTTCGAAAGAAATTTAATTAAATCAATACTATCATGTCATATTAACCTAGAAAATTAGTGGAATTCATAAAAAGTCTCAAATTATATTTATTTGGGTATTTATAACATCAATTATGTCAATATTTCATTAATAAGATAATTAATGCATCATCGTTGTGTCATAAATAAATTAAATTATTTAATGTCTAAAAATTACAAATAAAATAACTTTATGTATAAAATCTTTTTAGATTTCTAATGAATATTTATAGTCGAATTTATCTTATGTATAACCCCATATTAAAAAAAAATTAGTAAATAAACTTTGATTTTAACTCTTTTAACCCTTCTTTAAATAAATTAATAATAAATGTCCTAATATAATCCAAGTGGGCCTAAATGGTCATATTTTATTCCTAAGTTTGTTTTTGGTCGAATTACACTTGTCCAATATAATTAAGACATGTGTTAGGGTAATAATAATATCATTTCTACCCTTAATTACCCTATTTACTTTTTACCGTGGTAAAAAAAAGTAAAAAGTTACTATTCACCAAAAAATTCTTTTCATCTCATTGAACCAAATTTTACTTACTGACATCAACCGTGACTCTCGGATCTTTGAAATTCTACTCACAGAAGTGGTAAAATTACGTTTTATGAAAAATTCAGTTTTTTAGCTACCACTTAGTGGTTTCACTATTCATCAAAAATTAAAAGTTTTCAGAAAAATGCCAAAAATTAGGCCTAAGCTATATTTGATATTATGAACTCAAAAATGATGTCTATTTTACCAAATTCAAAACATATCAGTTGCATTAACTAATTTAAAAATTAATTCTCGTCGTCAAAACAAATAGCGTGTTTTTAAGAGATAATAACTATCAAAAGATTGAAACTTGTTTATAACTGGTTTAACTATGAAATTACATCCAATGACCATAATTGTATTAAATTGTGAAAATATATTCTAAATATACTTTAAAACCACTAAAATTAATAATTTATCACTATTAAATATTTTTATTGAAATAGTTGTTTTTAATTAAAATTTAGTAATTTCCACTATTCATCAAAATATGAAAGTTATCCAAAAATTACCAAAATCTCACCCTAAGCTAATTTCGATATTCCAAATCCAAAAATGAATTCCATTTTGAAAAATAAAATTTACAAAATTTCAAAAAATAGTTATTACTATTCATAACGGCTAGTTTTAATAATATTTTAATAGCATATCGTTGTTTAGTGAAACTCTGTATAGCGTACTACACAGGCTATCAAGGAAGGCCGTGATTGCGTGTAATGAAAGGTAAGTCAAGGATGTGTGTTGTGCAATCTCCTTTTGGTGTAGCGTACAACAAAGAACATTAATGAAATTAAAAAGAATATTTTTCATAAAATCTCGGGGTGTTACATTCTACCCCCCTTAAAATGAATTTCGCCCTCGAAATTCATCGGGGTTATAAATGGTTTACTATTTGAAAGTTTCATTAATCGAACCACACATCTTAAAAAGGAATACCAAAACCAATCTTTAAAAACAAATGTATGAAACGTAATGGTTACCCAAATAATCTAATCACTGGGTTTCCACATAGGTGAAAATATGGATATGGAAGAGAAATCTAACCATCATGTTCTGATGGAGAGTGGTAGAGAACATGGCTATGGAAAAGCTAGCAATCACAAAGACATAAATTTGTGACGATCTAAGGTACCATCTGATTCATCAGATATAAGAACACTAAGACAACATTTTTGGTTTTCAAGATCATTTGCCTAAAGTTGATGAAATTGGAATTAGAAGAAATACTTTCGTGATTTTGGTATAGTCTCATCGTTTGTCATACTTTGGACAATTTCCACTTCATCTCTTAAAGAAATGAAGTTGAATTTTTCATTTGTGATGTGTTAGCAGATCATGTGATAGAATGATGGGTCATTCCATCTCTTTCATTCAAAAGGTTAGAAAAAGTTATAAGTCCATCTTATGGTTAATCGTATATGGTTCCAAAAATGAACTTATACTTCATATATCATACCGCTTAATAAAATAAAACTAGTTTCTACTAAACAGGGACTTCCTATAGGCCAGTGGAAGGCGATAAAGGCCAGTCGCACTTCGGTTGTGGGTTCGATTCCCATAGCCTTGTCCGACGCGATGGGCTGTCGCTCGTCCTATAGGTTGTCCTTTTTCTAAAGATATATTACTATAACATCCCATCAATAATATCGAAAAAATGTTTTATCCTAACTTATGTCCAACATAATCCATTCTAATCTTTAGTATTATCTAAAATACTTCGGTCCAAGCTCATAGTATAAAGAAAATGATTACTTGAAATGTCGTCAACCAAGCATGTGAATACCATCATTTATCCCCCATATATCTTGTTGGTCACATTCCAATCATGTGAATACCTTAATGATGTATTCTCTTGAAAAATGAATACCCATTAAACCTTAGTTAAAACATGAATTCCGTCAAAAGTTAACTCTTTCCACATACCAAAATCCAAAAATTCTATATACTCAAACCATGATATAACCTTCTCCTTATATCAGTCATGAGCTCATGAATACTATCAAACATTTAGTTTTCTCCTTATCCCTTCATTATGCGCATATCATCTACATTCCAAAAATATCTAAATAACCTTTCATGGATACTGGTAACATTAATCATACACTTTCAAAACTCAAGGAAAGACAATAGTGTAACAATCCATAGATGTCTCTTTATTCCATATTAGCATGAGATTACTTATAAAACATTACACATGATAAACATTTAATCATTCCGCTACATTATTAAACCATTGACCGAGCTTCAACAATTCTTTCATCTCACATATCATTTGTAGTCTCTTCATCATCATCCACATAAATACTACCCATACGACCATACTGATTCTCTTCATGAGACTTTCCCTTAGGTCATTGGTTTGCATAATGCCCGTACATTCCACATTTAAAACATTTAACCATTGCTGATGTCGTAGCAATACCATTATCCTCATCCCTGGTGTTAACCGATCCTTTTCCTTTACACTTATTGGCTTTGTGTCCTTCTTTTCCACACCCAAAGCATCTTCCAGTTCCTTTGAAACATTCTCCTTGATGCCTCTTCCCACATGATTTACATAGGGGAAATTGAACTTTCTTTCCTCTATGATCATCATGAAACTCCATCTTTCTCTTATAAGCCGAGTCAGGAAACTTACCAAATTTTACTTTATTGATCATATTATGAGATTTCTGATTCAGAATAATAATGATGTTTGGACTTCAAAATCCCATTTCATTTGGTTTCTCATGAAGAATATCATTCCATTATCCATCATATCCTCCATTATCGTGAATCATCTTGTTTCCAGCCATTTTCTAAAACCCAAAAAGAATAGTGTGAGAGGCAAAAATCATAATAAAGGGGGAGAAACTTCAATATCTAACATCTTTGGTTTAATCTAATATCGTTACAGTAGTTCTAGGACTATATCCTATACGTATACTTATCCTTAGGGACATCCCTACACATACCTTAGAAATATATCTTGGGATCTCACTAACGTTTTTGCATCCTAGTTTCCAAAGTTTGACTAAACTTTTCCTCTGATACCAACTGTAGAGACCTGTATCTTGACGTACATGGACATTACATTACTTTTGCGGAATACTTATTACATAACAAAAACACACACACAAGGAATTTAATAGTTTAGTGTCTTTGGAAACTCGGAATATTATCTTCTAATCATGGGGAAAGATCTTCAACATCTCCCATAAATATCTTCCTTTTTTTTTACCTAAAACCTTTCTTTATATCCTGGGGAAAATAAAACATAAAAGGGTGAGCTCAAATGCTCAGTAAGGGTAAAAAAAAGAAATATCAATCAAATCATATTCATAAGAATATAACATTTTGGAATTCTTAACCTGCAAAAGAGAGAATAATTTCATAACATGGGATAAATCATGGCAGTGAAATGTAATCACAATAATCATAACTTAAAACATGAAACTTTGTGGCATACACAAATAATCATAGAGAATCATATCTTATTAGTCAAGACTTAATTCCAAGACTATCTTAGTGGAAAAAGTCCCTTTCTGAACCGAGTCACCCTCGTTTCAGTCCTGTTTCACTGAACCGGTATAACCTACCGTTCCAGCCATGTCTATCTCATGAGATATAAAATCTTTACCCAATGCATTGGAGGGAGATATAGGTCCCACCCATCTCATAATGATACAATTCTTATGTGTGCCACAAAATCATAAATCATACATCATTTCATAACCCATGTAATACAAATTGAAATCTTAAACTTCATGACATCATAAAACAATTCATATAAGATAAAGGAATTCATAAAAATAATTCCATCACAACATAATCAAATAATTTTAATAATAGGGATAAAAACAGAACCCTTTATTATCTTAGATAGAAAATAATTTTGATAAAACACTTTAACTCCATTCTTGAGGAAAATATCCTTTCTTCTTCAAAAACATTTTTCCTTTCTTAACATGTCATACATCTTTAAACTAAAAGAAGTTGATTAAAAATAAACTTGAAAACCTGTAAAGTAAGCTTCTTGGAAATAATGTTTTAAAAATCCATTCATGTCGTATAATTTAAAAAAACATTCTTCTCGTACTTTTGTCGGAAATGTCAAAAAGTACCTCGTACAAAAAACGACAAAAGATTCCTTTCATATATTTTACTAAAAACTCACCGAAGGTAAAATTGGATTTAAACAATTGTAGATGGATGGAAATAATATTAAATGTTGAGTAAACATGGATGTGGATGATAAAATACACCCTAGTAAATACTAAAGTATAAACAATCTCGGATAAAAATGAGATTGCGATATTTCCCTTACCTTAGGTCCGATTTTCTTCGTAAGTGTCCGAACCTCCTTTTCTTTGAAGCGCCATTTTGAGACCTCCTCTTAGGGCACTAATATTGGTCTTTGAGGAAAACCAGAACCTCTAGGATGTTTCTATGGAAGTGGATAAGAGAATTTGTCAGGGTTTGGCCAAGCATGAACGCTCAAAGTTGTGTGAGGAAGAGAGGGAGGAGGTGCCCTTTTATAAGGGAGGAGAGGGGCTCCTTTGGAAAAACTAAAAATATTATTTTATTATAAAGTCAAGTTCGGTTTTAAATAGCTCCAAATTGATTTATTTCAACGCTAAGGTGGGGATGGGTTGAAAGCCTCTCATCCATTAGAATTTAGACAAGTTTAGGTTCCTATTTTAACCTTATCATTAAGATTTAACATTAAGTTAAATAATTTTACTTTTACTGTGTCTTCTTGTGTTCTTACACTATAAGGTTAATAAACTTACTATAAGAAGCCAAAAGAACCCCAAATTGTTTATTATTAATATATATAACCTTATCTAAGTCATTTGTCTGAACCCTAGATTTTTAGGAATAAAATAACAATTAATAATATAATATTTGTTTTAAAAACTATTTTATGTCAATTTTGACACTATTTAGTAATTGATTTTTGTGAAAATCATAAGAGAATGATAAGTTACAAAAATATTTAATTAAATCAATACTAACATGTCATATTAACCTACAAAATTAGTGGAATTCATAAAATGTTTCAAATTATATTTATTTGGGTATTTATAACATCAATTATGTCAATAATTCATTAATAGGATAATTACTACATCATCGTTGTGTCATAACTAAATTATATTATTTAATGTCTAAAAATTACAAATAAAATACCATTATGTAGGAAATCTTTTTATCTTTCTAATTAATATTTATAGTCTAATTTATCTTATGTATAACCCCATATTAAAAATGTTTGAGTAAATAAACTTTGATTTTAACTCTTTTAACAATTCTTTAAATAAATAAATAATAAATGTCCTAATCAAATCCAAGTGGGCCTAAATGGTCATATTTTATTCATAAGTTTTTTTTGGTCGAATTACACTTGTCCAATAAAATTAGGACATGTGTTAGGGTAATAATTATATCATTTCTACCCTTAATTACCATATTTACTTTTAACCGTGGTAAAAAAAGTAAAAAGTTACTATTCATCAAAAAATTATTTTCATCTCATCGAACCACATTTTACTTACTGACATCAACTGTGTCTCTCGGATTTTTGAAATTCCACTCACAGAAGCGGTAAAATTATGTTTTATGAAAAATTCAGTTTTTTAACTACCACTTAGTGGTTTCACTATTCATCAAAAATTGAAAGTTTTCAGAAAAATGCCAAAAATTAGGTCTAATCTATATTTGATATTATGAACTAAAAAATTATTTCTATATTACCAAATTCAAAACATATCGGTTGCATTAACTAATTTAAAAATTAATTCTTGTCGTCAAAACAAATAGCGTGTTTTTAAGAGATAATAACTATCAAAAGATTGAAACTTGTTTATAACTGGTTTAACTGTGAAATTACATCCAATGACCATCATTGTATTAAATTGTAAAAATATATTCTAAATATACTTTAAAAACACTAAAATTTATAATTTATCACTATTAATTATTTCGATTGAAAAAGTTGTTTTTAATTAAAATTTAGTAATTTCCACTATTCATCAAAATATAAAAGTTATCCGAAAATTAACAAAATTTCACCCTAAGATAATTTCGATATTCCAAATCTAAAAATGAAGTCCATTTTGAAAAACAAAATTTACAAAATTTCAAAAAGTGGTTATTACTATTCATAATGGCTAGTTTTAATAATATTTTAATCGCATATCGTTGTTTAGTGAAACTCGGTATTGCGTACTAAACAGGCTATCAAGGAAGGCCGCGATTGCGTGTAATGAAAGGTAAGTCAAGGATGCATGTTGTGCAAGCTCCTTTTGGTGTAGCGTACAATAGAAGACATTAATGAAATTAAAAAGAATATTTTTCATAAAATCTCAGGGTGTTACAGTCTATAAGCCTTTTTATTTTTGAAATGATCCAAACATGATTGTGTAAGTGGAGTGCTGATGAATGTGGCATCATAATGGTTAAAATTTATGGATGATTGGTCAAGCAAGAGATATTATAGAAAGTTCAATATTGACATTGATGGGAATATTTAGATGATGGCATAATGCCTTCGAGGTTGTAGCTCCATGAATAGGATAAAAAAGTCATTTTCGGAAGGATCGACAACTATTATTAAATGTTGTTGGATGAATTTGGTCTGGAAATAAATTCATTGTGTCATTATAGGTATTATAGATAATTTTAGAGATTTATTCAGTTTATGATGAAAATAATGGATTATTGGAGCAATACATGTATGATGGTGGTTTTTTAAATTCCATGTATATTTGAGTATCGCAAGGAGTACTGAAATTTTAATGGTGTTTCCATGAATGTTTTGGTCAGTGATTCGGAAATGGGCTTTCACAATCACTTATGATCATGAGAATGAGATTTCAAATCATTTTTTGGTTTCATAAAACAATTGGCTAAAATTAATAAATTTTTGAATAATTAATGAATTTGTTTGTCATATAGGAATTAAATGTCCAAAACATGTAAGGGAGAGATAGGGATTTATAATTTTATAGGGGTATTATGATATTCAGAGGGTTTTTTTAAGATTCCTTGCACTAGTATCCAAATTATAAAATAGTCCATGATGGGGACCATAGGTGATATGTTAAAAATTGTAAATTTTTAAACTATAACAATAAAATTACTTGATTATAATTAATGTAATGCTTTTAAGAAGTGACATTAAATTTTTTTTAGTTATGATTTATTAAGTGTCTTAGATTCTGAATGAATTAATTGTTGTAAGCAGAATGTTCTAAATTAATAAGGGTATTTGATGGGAAGAAATAAATTAATAAAATGATTTAATCACATGAGGATCCACTTTCTTTGTTTATGAAAATTGTATAAGTTAATTATATTTCCCAAATTCCATATGGAAAACATTTATATGGAATTTTGTAAATATGATTCGGATTCTATTAGTAGACTCAGATGATTGTTGGGGTGTGATGACACCATCATATTTATTGAGGGTGGACACTGTGGAACTCCTTTAGAAATCCTATATATTTTGCTTTAACTATTTATCTATAACTAATTGTGATGGAAACCCCTTGGATTCGTTTAATCTCAATATGTATAAAAGTAAAGAGAATAATGTTGTGGATTCATACAGGGTTCCCTTGTTGATTTTTTTAGTATGAACTCCTTGGGACCAGGATTACCTATTGGGTGAAATTCTTTGAATGTGACAGATAGATTTCAACTGAACATGACTCATCATTAAAATAATATTTCTTTGATATTATAATATTCATCTAGATTTAGTGTATTTTCATGTCTCTCCCATTGTATTCAAAATGAAAATTCAAGAGATGGAATACTCATTCAAACAACATCGATTCCCTTAGATTATTTGGGACTATAGTTTCCCTATTAGTAGATCTAGGAGACATTTTATCCAAGATTAATTATATAATTAGAGTCTCAAAATATTCTTCCAATATTTGTATTACAATAATGTTGGTTTTTTTTAATGATCTCTAACACTGATGGTTATTTTTATTCACCTTTATATAAATTGTGATGTTCTAAATAATTAATTCATTAAGAAAATAAATTTTATAATATTTCATATATATAACCATTCATTCACGAGGACATAGAACAGTTAATTTAGGGTCATAATAAGGGGATTCAAATTAAATTATGCTCATATCCTACCTATTACACTATGGAACATGGGTACCCAAGTATTTATCATGATTACATTACTAGTGAAGTTCTTTAAAACTACTTTTTATCATTGGATTCTTGGATTCTTGAATAGAGAATGGGAGTTGGGACTATGTTATGACTCATGTCTATTGTATTAGATTTTCATTTCTTTTCTCTTTTTTTCTTTGTGATCATTCATTTAGAATTATATTTGTGTAATCATGGTTTGAAATTCATTGTTTACAACTCATTTATTATTTCATGTTTATTGATTATATTATAGAACATTCTATGATTTCATTTGAATATTTATTTATTTTGATGATCTATAGGATTTAATTTATTTCTAATGTTACATTTTTTTGATATCCAATTATAATCTTCCATTATACCACTTGAGGCCCACACTACTGATTGGTAATCTCCTGTATATGGGGAGGAGAATGTGTGGTCAGGTGGTGTGACAAACTAGATCCCCAGTTTAGTTACTCTTAGGGAGGCGAGTTATAACCCCCAAGATACCATATTTCTCATCATATGAATTAACAAGTTTTAATGATCCCAAGACACTAATAATTTTAACTCATATGTTATTAAATGTGTTTCAACAAAAGTATATAAATGATGGATGAAATGATTGAAATATAGTATTATTAGTTAAAGTTAAATAAATAATATTGAATTTGAACATATTTACTCAGGAACAACTGGTAAAACACTATTGAAGTAGATATATAGCCTAAAATATTATGTACAAGTAGATAGAACACTCCTATAGAATCAACATCTCAATATGAACTTTATAAACTATAATGATTGTTCTATTAATAAATATAAATAATCCCATATTAATTACTACAATACACATAATGTGATATAAAACAACAATATAATTTCTTTCCTAATATTACCTTGAAGCGTGGAATTTTAAAATTGGAATGAATGTAATAAATAAATTTAATGTCAGTTTAGATGGAAAAATGTGAAAAATGATTACATGATCCTTTCCAACTCTAATGCCTATATTTCCTAGTGGTAAAATTTGAAACTCCATAAAAATAAATGAGGGATATTCTCTAAAATATTTCAGTGAAATTCATATAATTTTTCAATTTCACAATATAATTATTAAGAATATAGAATCTTAGGTTAATGGGAGTAAGTAAATCTGCATTGCTTCATTTATTTATATTCTAGGTAAATTCTCAAATATTACACTAATTTTTTATTAGAATTCCTATTTTTTTCTTCATACCTAGTGATTCATTCGTCTCCATAGTATTTTTACTTAAAAACAACACAAAATAAAATATTCAATTATTTTTATTAGATTATCTATTTTATGTAAATAATTAATTCCTATATAAAAGTTCATCTCTCCCTCTATTATGCTATTAAATTAGTTAATTATGAAATTAAATTTTCTATTCCTTTAAAAATAAGTTCAATGTAAATTTACTCAGTGTTTTATTGATTATTTTTATAATATAATCCTTAGATATTAAGTAAAAATGGTAATTTTCAATAATTTTAACCTGTCGAATCCTGATCATTGAATTACATTTTGTTAAATGTATTCTTATATGACATATAAAAATGTATACAGAAATTCCTCTTTGGATGAATGAAGGTCTCAGGACTATCTTAGGGGTTCATGATATGAAAAAGGGGAGAAAAATATACCTTATGAATGTGTAAAATATGGAGCCTTGTTTGAGCTAATAATGTGAAAAAAACCAGTGGCATAGAATAGGTCCGACCAAAGATAAAAAATAATGCATTATTGATTAGGATATTGAGTGTTTAGTTCCCACTTGATTAGAGATAACCACACAGATATAGTATAGTATTTCAAATACTATGGAAGGCCCAAATAAACCATGTGACATTGATTCTTTTTTGAAGGAGAGACCCACATATTTGGTGTATTATTAAGAAAACTATGTGGCCTAACATTGAACCACATTAAATATTTTAAAATTATGGTTTTCCTCCATATATTAAATTTTTTATCAAAAAATGTCCACCCCATTTATTCTCAACCAATAAATGGTTTCATCTAAGAGTTGCATCCCTCTCCAAGTACCATTCTCCATTGATTCTAGGGAATCTTAATTGTCTTTTATTTTGAATCAATGCTCTAAGTAAGCCTATGAGTCCACTTTTATCTATTTTCTATATGAAACATAATTTTTATACATTCTATTCTTCCAAAACATAAGAATTATATTTTAAATGAATTCATTGATTTTTTTATTGTATTTTTTAGCTTTAATCAATATCCAAAGTCAATTGATAGGTTCTCAACGTGATTGAGGAAGGTGTTCTATGTGTTTTTTTATAGTATTGTTTTTTTATATGTGTATGTGATATGTTCTATTATTCTTATGTGTAGTGAATTTATCTATTGTTTATGAAAAACATATTTAGAATTTAAAATGGATTTTGACACCTTCTATAGATCCCCTTGGGTCCATTGGTGTTTTTATGACTGGATAAAATATCTACCGCTTGATTGTACCAATTCCATTAAAATGAAATATGTAGATCATAAAAGTAAAAATAATAGGTTTTTTGGAATTAAATGAGTTTCCTTTTTAAAATGGAATGATATTGAGGACCCATGTTTTATTTTTTCCCTAATTTATTTTAATTATGAAATTTAATATGAATACAAAAGGATGAATATTGATGAAATGGGGGATTGGGTGTAAATTTTTAATTTTCATGATGAATTAATCAATGTTGTGAAATAAAAATTTGGAGTGATATTTTAACGATTTTGAATTTTCTTAGTTATGGTAAATATAGAAAATAGATTCATAATTGAATGCTTCAGATTAATATTTCTTCTTGTTTACACTGTGTTTTAATAAGATCGGTTATCGAGACCTTGTAATTGGTTCTTGATGAATTCTTGGTGCCGGGGGACAAGAATCTCTATGATCAATGGGTGATGATGTTTTACATGATGTTTTATATACTAGAATAAGGATTTTTGGGAATGATTCTATTTATCCTTATCCTAGATTGATGATCATGATGCCTCTTAATCATGATTTAGGTGAGGAATTGATGATCAATGCATTAATTTTTGGAGTTGTTTTGGAACATGGATGGTAAACCCATTATAATAATAAAATATATATGATAATGAAAACCATATTTTTGTCTAAAATTTTGACCTCTTGAGTTTATGTCCTATACTTTCATGGTTTGAGTGTAAATATGTCAAATTATTGTAGGTTAATTTTATAAAATTACCTTTAATTTATTATTAATATTACTCTATTTAACTCATACATATTCTATTGTTTTTTCAGGATATTTCTTTATAGACAGTTGGTGGTGTATTATATTGTTATACACTCATTCTTCCTATGTTTCTGATGGTACATGAGCAGACATCATGGATGAAAATTGGGATTAGGTCAAGGTCTATGTGATGGACGGTTGAGTAGAGATAAATCATGTATGAGGGGAAAATACAAGCTTTTAAAAGGTGTCATGGGGATTATCTTTAAAGTAATTTATTTGATTCCTTTTTAAACTTTATACTAGTATGTCATGAAATGCTTAAAATACCTGTTTCTTGGCAAATTTCATGTTTGGGAATGTGGTATGTATTGTATTATTCACGTTTATTACTGAATTATATTTTATTATTCTTTATACCATTGGTATACACTTTTAAAAATGGTATCATCTCCCCACATATTTCATTTGACCCTTTCTTATTATAGCAATCCTCAAGTGTACTGGGAGGAATTTTTGGGGAAATGTGGAATATTGTTGTGACCACTATTTAGAGAGTTGGGTAGAGATGTTACAAAGTGGTATTAGTGTGTGTTAATTAATTTATTATTTATTAAATGATAATGTTATACAGGAGACTTAAATGTCTCAGGGATTGGAAATGATATTGTTCATGGGAGTAGCTAACCTATGTAAAGGGGAAAACCTAAGTACCGAAGGAGGAATTCTAGTTTTGATGATTTCTTTTTATTTTTAGATGAAATTTCTAAATGGAAAATCACGTATCATTTGGTTTTATGGATTTTTAGATTTTACCCTAGGTCATAATGGTATGAAATTTCATATACATGTACTATTTTTGGAACTCATAGAATTAAGTGACATACATTATACTACGGAGGCAGAGAAGGGCATGTTTGTTTGGGCGAATAAATTTTTTTCCATTTTTTTAATTTAAAATAATTAATTCTTACTAACTATGGTGATATTTTTTAAATAGAAATTATTATTAATTGAAATTAATAAAATGGTTTGTAATGCGATGTTAAAATTTGGTTTCTTGGTTCACCGAGGGTTATTTATGGTCCAAAATATGCAAGGTTTATGGTAGTGATGGTGATTTTTGTGTATCAATTAGGATTCTATTTTTACAATATATTGTTATGGATGGTTATGAAAAATACCATATAAATCTATGAAATATGTTTTTATATACCCAAAACAAGTATTTGGAATTGCAAATAGATTCTACCATGATGGAATTTAGCATCCGGAGATAAGAAGTAATTCAGAAGAATGCACCTCCATCAGCATGATAATAACACCCGTTGGTGATGGGTGAAAGTGGAAGATAAATATCATGATAAATTGAATTATTTTAAATATTTTTTAGTGATATAACAAGGTTATGTAGCACTCAATATGTTTGATCTAATGAGAGAGTTTTTTTACATCATTCATTAATGTTCGATGAAGATAGTGGACCCGAGGAAGCTGAGTTTTAGGTTTAGATTATCATAAATGATCATGATTATATGGATACACCTCTTGGGAACAGGGTAATGTTAATAGATTACATTCTTTGAAGAATTTTGAGGTACAAAAGAAATAATTAGATCCATGATAAGTAGTTTAAGGACATGGAATTGAAGGAATTTAAAGAAATGTTCATGGAACATTTCAACCTAGAGACACTATGGCAGGATAGAACTATATCATTTTCCCATTATTCCTAGGGGAATATTTTAGAGATTGATTAAGCTATCTGCCTAACCAATTTAAATTTTTTTGTTCTAGTTTCAGTATGTTGATTCCCATCATACCACACAATCATCACTCCACTATTGGTCAAATACACTAGCCCCATAGGTTCCTAGGAAATAGAAATTAATATAAAACTATGTGATCGCTGCATTGAATGGTTTTATGAATATGGTAACTTTATTTCATTTAAAAATGTTTCTGTTAAGATTAAAATTTAATGTTTTTTAACATACAATTCACCCCTCTTATATTATTCCTTCTACATATACATTTATGTCTCAGAGTTACATGATTTAGTTTTAACTTAAAATTAAAATATATCCTATAATTATATTAAACAAAATCACTACTAATCATTCTTTCAAGTGAGTTGAACATTATAAATTACTATGAAATGTTGTTAAACCCCAATAATAAATGTATTTTAGTCATCCATAATTGAGTATCATTATGTCCTATTATTTCTGTTGATGATAAATTGAGAATAGCATCTGTAGGGTTACATATATGTAATAGAGTAAACACATGAAATAAAATGTCGTGACATATTTTCATGGATATACTACCAATAATTATAACATGGTATATTTTACGTATGGTTATATATATACTTAGGGGTCTATCATTTTATTAATCCCCAGTCTCTAAGGTAATCATGTTATAACATAGATAAAAAATTGTACATCAATTACTATCTTCTATCATCCTTTGATTTAATCATACCATGGAATGGTTGGTTATGTTAATAATATTATGATAGATATATTTATAACATGGTTGTATTTTCCTTATTATATTAAAATTTAGATTTATATTCATGATTTAAATAGATTGAAAAAATTCATGAATATGCATAGTTGAGTTACATGTGATGTGGCTATTGACATGTATGAATTTCATGTGATATATTAATTTAATTTCATTAGGCAATTTTATTTAATTTTTAGCAAATAATTTTTCCTACACTATATTTAAATGACCAATACCTTGAGGTAGAAAAAATATATTAAAAAGATATTATATTATTTTACATGTGGTTTTTAGAGATATAACTTTTATGACACTTATCAATGAGATGTATGATATTGTTTGATTAAAATTAAACTAGAACCATCCATAGCATGATTGCGAGTGATATTTTATTAAAGTTCTATTTCACTAATTTATCTAAATTACAGAATTAGTTATCTAATATCAAGCCATTGTTAATAGATTAATTATTAAAATATTGTTTAACAAAAATTTACAGGGTCCTGGAAAAATCATATCAAAAAAATATTACATGTATTCATTAATTGTGAAAACGTTTTTCATAATGTATAATATTATTCATATAAAGTGATTTATTGATGTATATATTAACTATCTCAAAACCATTTCATAATGATATTCAAAATTTTGTTGTTTATTTCAAATTAAGACATCAGTTTTGAATCACAATCTTTATGAATAATGATATGAGATATCACTAGGGAGATCTTATTAGATGTTATCATTTGTTTTCATGTGATACATTTTAAAATTATACTATTAGATCATATATATATATATTGAATAGTACAATGGATAATGTATAATACATGGGATGTTTTTTATGTAACAGTTTAACATCAAATATTTCTTTTATTTAAGGGTGTTTTATTTAAATGGAGTTAATGGATCATACACTAAAAAGATAATGATATCCCTCATTATATTTGACTAACTAGTTATTATTCCCAAATTCAATTTAATAGAGAAAAGGTCCTATAAATGACTGAAAAGATTCCAATTCATCTAGAAGATAACGTTGGAAGAAATATTTTGTTAATTATTTCTTTTTGAACTCTATAATGAATATTTTTATAAAATATATATCATATAGAGTGTTGTTTGATATAGTTATTTTTTTCATTTTATTTTATTATTTTATATACCATACAATATTATCATTTTCTGTTAATTTTATATTAAAAAATTTGGGATGAGATATTTCATATAATCCCCAAAAACTAGTATATCAAATAACGTTTAATGACTATGATATTCATTTTTTAATACTTCCCTTAAAGTCTAGTGTTTTAATTTTTATATTCTAATTCTAAATTAATTCAAATTTATGGTCTTTGGTGGAGGCTAGGATAAATGTTTATAAAGGAACTTTATGTTGTGATAATAAAAGGTACCCTATTTTGAGTCAATAAGTTTTCATTATGACTCTTCCATTCTTCTACATTCTTAAAATCACAAACACTTTATGTTAAGGAAAATTGTTTTCCCTATGAATTGTCTTAATAAAGAAAAAATTCTTTCTCCATGGAAATTCTATTCTTACCTATGTTTTTATTGTTCATTTTATTGTTTCTCTAAATATAACTAATATTATTCCTATGTATAAAATTTGGTTTCACATTTAAAATATCAAAATCCTATAAATCCTTGGTTATAGAAAATACTGTTTTCAGGATCCAAATTCTCTGATATTCAGACTCCAAATTCATTGAAATGTAGACTTTGAATTCTTCAAAATTTATACTTCAAATTCATTAAAATTCAGACTCTGAATTCTCTGATATTCAGACTTTTAATTCTCTAAAATTCAATCTCAGAATTCACTGATGTTCAGACTCTGAATTCTATGAAATTATGACGCTGAATTCTATGAAATTATGACTCCAAATTCCTTAGAATTCAGAAACCTAATTCCTCAAATATTAGACCTTCAATTCCTTAGAAATTCTAATATAAATTCCTCATAATTCTGACTCAAAATTCCTAAGAATTCAGTCTCTGAATTACTCAAGAATTATGACTCTGAATTCCACTGAATTCTGAATCCTAATTCCTCAGAATTACAACTATGAATTCCTAAGAATTCATACTCTGAATTCCTCAAAATTCTGACTATGAATTCATCATAATTCACAATTAGAATTCTTTAGAATTAAGACTTATAATTTGTTGGAATTTAGACTCTGAAACTTATATAATTTATGTTGTTAATTCCTAGAAAATAGAATCTGAAAATCCATGAGTTATAGTCATATAATGTTTATTTGGTTCGACTATGAAATTTATTTTTTCATATACTCTAAAAATTATATTTGGTTGAGTAACCTTATTTTTCTTACACTCTGTATATTTTTGAAATGATGTCATACAATCTGGTTATAACTAACCTTTGTTTGGTTGACATGTGTACAGGTCCCTCCTAGATTCAAGGAAAAATATCACCATTGGAAGAGGGAGACGATCAATGTAGAGGTGCCTAAAAATATGAGCTCATTTTAACGATATCATTGTTGGTTGATGAATCTATAGATTGCATGCTGCTAAAGTGATTTATAGGGAGAGAGTCTCATGTCTCAGGCATATTGAACATCTTGATTATATTTCTTTGTGCGTCTTCGATTGCTGTTATGATCAATCAAGGGTTTCCAGGGATAGAAAATTATAGGTTCCAACCACATTAATGTTCAAGGAAATTCATGGATATGAAGTCAGAGGTGCTGACTACCTTGAAGTTCAAGGTCTTACGGGGATAGTATGACAGATTTCAATATTATTATGAGGGATTACCCAGGTGTGGGTAAGGCAGACTTTCTTGCAAGTATAAATCAAGGGACCTTTATCCAAGATTTTTGGATACTGTTGTCTAAGGGTTAAAATATTTCATACTTGTTACATGTTTTGTTTCATATTTATTACCAATGTATTTTGATAATGGAAGAATGTATAAACATAATATAATTTCTTGTACTTTTTTATACTACTATTACTAAGATTATATACACTTTAAGGTAGATTCTTTTCCTTACCAACTTTCTTTTAGTTTCATTTTTAGAACCATTTTTCCAAAACCAAGTATGTTTGGAGAACTAAAATTGGTCTTGTGAATTTATCTTCTTTAACCTTGTTAAAAAAAACTTTCTTTAGGTTAAAATGACATTTTCAGCTTACAATTCACCCCCACCCTCTTGTAACTGAGAATATACATTCATATTTTGATCCTACAATGGGTATCAGAGGAGGTCTCTAAAATACTTATACACACATATACGTTTTTTTGCTCATGTTTTCATTGTTCTCAATATTTTTCCTTGCATAGAGATTTTTATCCCTATTTAAAAACATTTACTGTTAAGAGATTTCTGTGGAAATATATTTTCATAGAATGGAAGGAATGAATGTTGGTTTTATTGACAATCTAAATCCTACTATACCACCTATATTTCATGGGAATGATTATGAGTACTGGATAGATCGTGTGAATACTATTGTTATTAATACTGGAGTGGAAAATTTTGTTATGCTTACTAGAGATTACAAGATTCCTAACAAGGATGTCAAAACATTTACCAATCAAGGAAAGATATAGTATCAACTAAACTAAAAGGTACATAGTACTTTGTTGTGTTCAATGACTAGGAATATATATAGTCTGATTTCTTCTTTTTAAGCTTCTAACTATATATGGAAGAAATTGGAGCATACTGATTTGTTTACATCCAATGTTTTAGAAACTAGAATAGATATACTTAGTGAAAAATATCATTGATTTCAATTTCTATATGCAGAGCTAGTTTTCAGGGTGCAACTAAAGTTAATAATTATTATTAATAGCTTACAATCTATGGGTGAAAAAGGTTTAGATGATCAAGATCTTGGGGACAAGAATATAGATATCTTGCCTAATGAGGGGGAATATAATAGAATAGTTATTTATGAGAATAGGAATCTATCTCAAATCACCCTTCATGAGCTTTTTGTAATGATTCTTCGACATGAGACAAGAATGAAAAGATATGATGATGTGAATAAGAAGAAAAATGGAAATGGGAATTTAGATTTTACTAAAGACTAAATCCAAGACTCCTATAAGGGTTACAAGATCCATGTCAAAAAAATTAGTAGTTTTATCTGAATCTAGTGAAAGTGAACATAGTGAGAATGAACTAGATAATCATGCCTGAAGGATGAACAAGATAGTTGGAAATAAATATTTCATTATAGATATAAGATGAAAGAATGAAAAGACCTGAAATTCTAGGAAGTCACTTTATATGAATGTAAAAGAGCGGGGCATATCATGCCGGATTGTCCTATGATTAAGAAAAAGGATACAAAATAAAATCATTCTAAAAGGAATATAAAGAAATACTACATGGCTAAAGTTAAGAATGTATTTGAAGATAATGACACTTGTAGTGCTAGTTGTGGTGACTCTTCTGATGAATCCTTAGAGTGTAAATATTCTTGTCAGAATAATCATGTTCTACTAGCCAGAATACCCATTGAAAATCATTGTATAATGGACAAGGTACACAATACAGAATCTATCACTAATTTATCCTTGAATACAAATTATAATGATGATAAATTATATAAGTATTAATATGAAAAAAATCTTATTCTGATGAAGATGATATATTAACTACTTATAAAAAAGTGTCTAGGTTTTCTAATCATCTTGAGAATGAAAATTCTAAACTTAATAAAAAACATGATAAGGATAATTCTAGAATTTTTATTTTATTTAAGGAAGTATCAGATATTTCTAAATATATCGATAAGAAAATTTATGATTTTGAAAGTATTTCCAAAAACCTTAATAAAGTTAATTCTAAGAAGGATAAACTTTCTAAGGATCATGAAAATTTAATTTCAATGAAATATATTTTAGAGATTAACTCTTGTTATAAAACTATTATTTTTATGGATAAAAACTATGTTATTAAAAAAAGTTTGAAATATTTTCCTTGTGAATGTGTTGGTCAACTTTTACCTCTCGTAAGGAAAATTTTGATAATATTTATTCCTAAATTCAACTTCTAAGTAATTTTTTTGGATTAGGTTATACTCATTCTAAGCCAGTTTTAGTGATAACTATTCTGTTCCTAAAAGTGATTGATTATTCACTATATGTCAGTGTGGTGGAAATTGGATAAAAATTGTTCTTTAAATAAAACCATGTCCTTAGGTTTTCATAA
Organism: Viscum album; assembly: GCA_963277665.1. NCBI lineage: Eukaryota > Viridiplantae > Streptophyta > Magnoliopsida > Santalales > Viscaceae > Viscum > Viscum album. Next base: position 2,071,417,370 of record OY728132.1, read on the forward strand.
ATAATATTTTTCTACGAAAATTTAGATTCATAAAATCTTACATTTTAAAATTTTTTGATCCAATAATGTTTAGGTTCTGAAAGTCTAACACTCATATTTTTTGTAAAATAAGGTAATTACCAATAGAAACACTTGTTACATGGAAATTGGATGTTCCTGGCATATTACTAGAAAAAAAAACTTCTTTGAAAAAAATTATCAAGTTGAAAGGAGAAAAAGTAACATTCAGAAATAATGCCTAGAGAGAAATTATTATTATAGGTAACATTATTTTTCTTTAAAAAAAATTGATTTCAAATTTTTTTACTTGTCGAGGGTCTTAAGAACAACCCCATTCGCATAATAAAACAATGTAATTATGGTTACCTTGAGAGCATTAGGAATGACAAGTGATTAGTAAACAATTACAAGGAACAGTTTATTCATTCTGTCCAATGGTAAGAGAATGTATACACACTAAACATAGAAGACCTTAAAATCCATGATCTAAATTACCATAGTGAAATGGAAGTTCAAAAATTGTTATGGAATAGATGGTTGGGACACTAGAATTTTAGGATCCTATGTAAACTAACTAAGAAAATACATGTAAAGGATCGAACATAGCTTGGATTTTATTCTTCAAATGTTTGTGATCATTTTCAATATGGAAAGAAACATAAATCATGTTTTAATACAATCCGTGAAGTATCAAATACTGATGCATTAATTTTGGTGTATATAATTATTTTTGGTCCAACATAAACTGGATGCATTGGGGGGAAATATTATGTATTTCTCCTATTAGATGATTACACTAGATTCATGTGGGTCTATTTTCTAGTTATGAAATCTTAATATTTTTCTTATTTCAAAATTTTTAGCGCCCATGTCAAAAATGATAAATTCATTCCATTGATAACTATTCATAGTGACCATGGAGGAGAATTTAATAATTCTGATTTTGAATCCTTTTGTACTAAAAATATAATTACCCATAACTTCTCAGCACCAAGAACACTTCAACAAAATAGTGTTGTTGAAAGGAGAAATATAATTTTTCAAGAGATAACTAGAGCCATGTTATGTGAATGTTATATAACTAAAAAAATTTGGAATGAAGCTGTACGTACTGCTTTTTATACTATAAATAGAATTTTAATTAGACTTTTTCTTAATAAATTCCCCAAAAAATTGTGGACTGGTATAAAACCAAAACATTTCTACATAAAAGTATTTGGTTTCAAAGTATTAATTTTGAATACTAAATATAATTTACATAAATTTTCACCAAAATCTAATGAATTAATTTTCCTAGGCTACTCCACAACTTCAAAGCCTTATAGATTTTCTAATAAAAATATTTTTACTGTTAAAGAAATAGAACATGTTAAATTTGATGAAACTAATCCTTCTATTTTTAAATAACCCCAACCTACATCTTCGGTTGTCTTTTCAAAAACTAATTATCAACCCATGATAGAATATCCATGAGAGAAGGTAAATGTTCAGGAAAATATTTCTGAATCATTTTCCCCATAGGATTTCCTACCATATATTGATGAACAGGATTTACAAATCCCAAATTAGTTCTTTTGTTAGAATCATCCTAGTGATAGTATCATTGATGATGTAAATCATACTATAAGGGATATAAGTTCCTTAAGAAATGAAGTAGAACCTCTAGAATTACATTCCCAATTAGACCCAAAAAGCACTAATTAAGATTCAGTTGAGGCTTATTGAATAAAATCCATACAAGATGAACTAAATTAATTTGAAAGGGATAATGTCTAGACCATGATTTGAATAACTGAGGAAAATTATTTTATTAGAGTAAAAAGGGTCCTCAAAAATATGTGTGATGAAAATTGAATCATTGTAAGAAATAAGGACAGATTAGTTTTTAAAGTCTATAATCAACAATAAGGAATAGACTGTGAAGAAGCCAAAGCTCCAGTAGCAAGACGTGAACTTATACGTATTTTACTTACCATTTCAGCATTCTTAAACATTAAAATTTTTGAAATGGATGTTAAATGAGCTTTAATGAATGGATATGTACAATATGATATTTTTTCTGAACAACCTCTAGGTTTAGAAGACACAAAACATCCTGAAATTGTTTTCAAACATACCAAAGATTTATATGGACTTAAACAAGCCCCAAGAGCCTAGTATGATTGGCCTAATAAAAATTATTTCAAAACTATTATGTTAAAATAAATGTTGATCCAATGTTTTTATAAAAAAAGATACGAAAAATATTTTTATTGTTCAAATTTATGTTGATGACATTATATTTGGTTCAACTCAGAAATCTTTAACTGATTTTTTTTAAATCTAATGAAATTTGAGTTTCAAATGAGTATGATGGGTGAGTAAACATTTTTTATAAGTTTTTAAATTTCTCAAAAACAAAAAGGAATTTATATATCTTAATATAAGTATTTAATTATATTATTAAAAATAATGGATATGGAAACACTAAGAGTATATGTACTCCCATTGGTACCGCAAATTCACAAGATCTTGATGAAGCTGGGAAAACAGTAGATCAAACATCATTTAGCAGTATGATAGGAAGTTTACTATACTTGATAGCTAGTCAACCAGACATAATGTTTTTAGTATTCTTATTTGCAAGATATCAATCGAATCCTATGGAATATAATATCATTCCAGTGAATAGAATTTTTCTCTATTTAACGGAAACCATGGATTTAGGAATCTTTTATACTTCTGAAAATGATTTTTTTTCAAAATTATTTTTAGATGCTGATTTTGGTGGATATAGAATGGATAGGAAAAGTACAACTGTAACTTGTCATTTCATTAGAGAGTTATTAGATTCCTGGTCATGTGAAAAGAAGCACTCAGTATCACTTTCCACTACCGAAGAAGAATATTTAGAATCTTGAATTTGTTGTTCCCAAGTGTTGTGGATGCAACACACACCCAGAGACTATGGTATGAGTTTTACCAAACATAGATATTGTGTGATGACACTAGTTCCATTTCCCTAAGAAAAACCCATCACATCACTCTTGTTCAAAACACATAGATATTAGACCTCACTTTCTTAGGGATCACACACTAAAAGAAGATATTATTCTTTAATTTATCAGAATACCATATCAAAATGCTAATATTTTCACAAAATCATTACCCTTTGATATATTTTAATACATTAAAAAAAATTATAAATGATAATCATAAGGTAATCTACCATATTACATTTTTGTTTAAAACTATCTCTTTACTGTAAGAAACTCCTTTTCATAGGGTGGTATATTTTCATGCTAGCCAAAAATTATTCAGAGTCAAAAAAATTTCCATGTGAAAAACTTCTGAAGACAAAAATTTTACGTAGTCAAAAAATTATTCGTAGTCAAAAAAATTTCGTAGTCAAACATTTTTCATAGTAAAAATTTTTCATAGTCCAAAATTTTTGTAATTAAAATTTTTTGAAATCTAATGTTCTCCAAGAATAAATTTTATTTATTACTATTTTTTTCTAGCATTACGGAAGGTATGTTTTTTTCCAAAATGGTCATAATATTTTTTTAACATTTTGGTAATTACACAATTTTTATGAAAATTTTTCGGATTCACTTTTGCTTAAATCCATTTTTTTAAAAAAACATCAAAAGATTAGAACCAACCAAATTCTTTCTTCGTATATCCTCTCAACCATCAGATCTGAAATTATTTGATAAGTAATATTCTATTATCTAAAAAAATATCAATTTGAATGGTTGGTAGAGATTGTTTGAATCCAAACCGAAGGCATGAGATCCGGTTTATCTGGAGTTGTGGTTAGAATTATATGAATATGTAAGTTTATTAAACTAAGGAGAGTGAAACGAGTTTTGGTTTAAGAGATATAGAAAGACTTATTCTCTTTCTTATAGAAAGCCTACCAATCAAATTGGAATTATGTTTGATGGTGAAGCTGAATTATGTACCCATAAACTACCAGTTGTATTAGGACCATTTGATAAGGAGAATTATATGAAATGCCTTGATTTGAAATAAGTGAACACTCTGAATATTATCTATCTCTTTAAAAATCCTCATATTCTTTAATTATGGGTTCTTGGATTTCTCATTCCTAGAAAAGGTGGCAAGGCTTCCCAGAAGAGGACTAATATTTATTCTCTGTACTTTCTGGTGAATCTCATAAATATAAATTTGGTAAATATGGTATTCTAAAAATCAAGAATATCATTAATGGAACTTCAAAATCTCAAATTATCTTGTATCTGGTTATTCTCTCCATGATTATAGTCCTTTGTCCAGAATCATTATAAATACCTTGTAGTTCTAGGCAATGGAATTTCAAAGTCGTGTGGATTAGTGATGACACCCTCATAAGGATGAATTTTTGATTCAATAATGAATCTGAATATTACTATGATTTATTAGAAGCTAATATGAAATCCCTATAAAATAAATGATATGTGGCTGAGACGTCAAAGATGGGTGGAAAGAAGAGGAAGGTGAACAAACAAGAATAGAAAGAAAAATATCATGCTGCTAAGGAAAATCAATCAGTACCACCTAACCAAAATAACCATAAGACTTATATAGATGAAGTTGTTTCCATGTGGAGAGAAGAAAAAATAATAGGAAGGGGATCCTAGTTTTATCTTGGACCCTTCTGAGGAAAAAGATTTAAATTTGAAGGATGCAAATGATCTTGAGAAGCAAGAAGAAGAAAATAATCAGAGGAAAAAGATTTAGGAGGTTGAGATTGTTCAATCCCTTCTCAAGGCTGCTGAGATAGCCTCTAAACAAATTCATGTTCTGGAATCGTTTTTGCAAGAATCACATTCAGTATCTCTGGGAAAGGAGATGGGGATTCAGGAATATGAAGAAGAAGAATAAGAAATATTTTAGGAAGAAGAAGGAAGTTATGATACAGATGACATGATAAAAAAAAGTGTAAGAATATCATGACATGGATAGTCCCTCTAAAAAATTTACAATTCGATCATTTGAAGCTGAATCTTCCAAACTTTATACAACAGGAAAAGAAGAAAAGGGTCTTGATGAAGTGAATAAACCCTCTGACAAGGATATTAGAAATCATGATTTTGAATAACTAGGAGATCTTTTGGTAGGTGATGAGAAAGAAAATCTTGAGGAAGATAAAATAGTTCAACTATAAGATAGTGATTATGAATCACCAAAAGCATCAGAAACCATTTCGAGTACTGATAAGGGAAAACAGGTGTTGGTTGATACACCTAAGAAATCTGTTGTGAGAAAGAAAGTTATTGGAGGATCATCGAAGTGGAAAGCTGAGTAGATAGAGAAAATACCCTCACCAACCAATAAATTAGATTCGGAATCATACCCTATTGGACATGACTTCATAGTACATTCTTTGAAGAAGCTAGTTAATACTATTCCCTTGTTTCTATTTATAAACTCGAGGTGCCAGTTGGTTTACTACTAATTCAATCAGAAAGTATATTTAGTTACAATGATTATGGGTATATTTTTCAGTATTGAGGCTGATTTCAAATATTTTTTCATTGGATATGTAGCTCACAAAAGATCATGTAAGGAAATCACAAAGTGGTCAAGGAAAATAATTTAAGTGATGAGAATCCTTGATGATTTACAGGAAAGTTTGAAGGATACTTTTGACACTAAACATAGAATGATCAATGATCTCACTAAACGTTTTGAGGAAAATCTGTGTCTCGAACAGACAACTCAGAAGCAGGAAGTCAAAGATCTGAATGAGAAGCTTAATTTAGTTTCAGTGAATTGGAAAAGGTAAGGAGATATCATAATAGAGTTTGATGAAAAACTCAATAATAAAGAAGATATTTTGAAAAATCAAGAAGAAATTATTGAGGCCCTGGAAGAAAAGATCAATGCCATGGAGAATAAAATTAAAGATCATGATCAGCTACTGAAGCATATTAAAGAATATCACAATGATCTTAAGAAGTTGAAAACCATTGTGAAGAAGCTAATTCCAATGGAAAAAAGAGGATAATTTTTCCCAATCCGGTCTTTTTTTTTGTATTTTCTGTTCATTTACATATTCTTTCAATCATAATGACATTATCATAGTCCCTAATATATTTTTTTTATAGTACTATTATTTTAGGTACAGTATTTTTTCAATTCTCTTTATTCCTTTTTGAAAATCACAAAAGGGGAGAAATGAATGCTAAAAATAATACTATATAAAGAATACAATTACCTAAGTAAGGGAGAGTCTATTTAAGGGGATGTTTCTATCAAAGAAGATTTTTGTATGCAAGAAAATGTAAAACCTCATTCAGGAAATCTTCATCACCATTATTCATAATTAAAGGGTGATAGGTTTTTTTTTCATGTTCATAAAATATTCAAAGTCCTTATATTATTTTTCATAAGGATGTTTTTGATTTCAAAGAAGGGGGATATTATTCAGTAAATAAGGTTTCCTTATGAATTTTCCACTCCTCTAAACTTTGAATATATTAAACACATTATATCATGGAAATTTATTCCCCTAACAATTATCTTAACACGGAAAATTTTTCTTCTCCATGGAAATTTTAGCTCTACCTATGTTTTCATTATTTATTTTTTATTTTCTCTAAACCTTACTCATTTTATTCCTATTTCTAAAATTTGGATTAAAATTTAAAATCTCAGAATCCTATAATCCTTGGTCAAAGAGTATACTTTTTTCAAGATCCAAATTCTCTGAAATTCAGTCTCTGAATTTTATAAAATTGAGACTCCGAATTCTCTTAAATTTATACTCTAAATTCTATGAAATTTAATCTCCAAAATCATTGAAATTCCTACTCCTAATTCGTTGAAATTATAACTCTGAATTATTCAAAATTCAGACTCCAAATTCCTCATAATTCAGACTCTGAATTCCTCAAATCCAGACTCTAAATTCCTCATAATTATGACTCTAAATTCCTCATAATTCTGACTCTGAATTCTTGAAAATCTGGACTCCAAATTCCATAGAATTCAGACTCCGAATTGCTTAGAATTTAGACTGGGAATTACTCAAAATTCATTCTGAGAATTACTCTGAATTCAGACTCAGAATTCATCAGAATTGGGAAGTATAATTCATTGGAATTCATACTACGAAATCTATATAATTCAGGTTCTGGGTTCCTTAAAAAATAGAATTCGAATATCTAGGAGTTATAGTATTCAAATTTTTATTTGGTTCGACTCCAAATGATATTTTTTCCTTAAACTCCGTAAACAATATTTGGTTAAGTAAATTTATTTTTCCTCTAATTTTCATAGTTTTGAAATGATGTGGTACAATATATTTTAACGAACTATTGTTTGAGTGACACATATACCAGTCCCACTGAGATTCAAGGAAAAATATGACTGTTGGAAGAGGGAGCCAACTATTGGAGAAGTGCCTATAAATAAGAGATCATTTGAATGAGCTCATTGTTGGTTGATGACACAAGAGATTGCATGATGCTGACTTGATTTCTAGAGAGAGACTCTCTTGTCTTGTGCGTACTAAACATCTTGTTCAGATTGCTTTGTGCGACTCTGATTGTTGTTGTGATCAATCGAGGGATTCTGAGGATAGGAAGACAGAGGTACTGAATACCTTAATGATTTAGTACATTCTTGGATAAGAAAATAGATGTTCCAACTACCTTAATGTCTGATGGCTTGTGGAGATAACAAGACAGATTCAAATATTCTTATCAACGGCTTACCCGGGTGTGGGCAAGATAGACTTTCTTGAAAATATAAATCAAGGGACCTTTATCGAAGGTTGTTGGATACCCTTCTCTTTGGGTTAAAATATTTCAAACTTGTTAAATGTTTTTTTAAGTTTATTTTGGTATATTTTGAAAAAGGAAGAATGTATAACATTATTATAATTTCATGTACTTTTTATACTCTGATAAGTTAGATTTTATAGACTTTAAGGTATAATATTTTCCTTGTAAAATTTACTTAAGATTCATTTCTGGAACCATATTTCTGGAACCCAGTATGTTTTTAGAACAAAAATAGTTCTTGTAAATTTACATTTTTTAACCATGTTAATCATAATTTTCCTTAATGTTAAAAAATAATGTTTTTAAACATACAATTCATCCCCTTGTTTTAATTGAGCATCTACATTCATATATTAATCATACACCTTGATGGATGGACAGGGTAAATTAGTGTAATTGTAATGTTTTTAGGGTACTGAAAGAACACTCGAGTAACTAGTGGACCAATACAGAGTTCCAAGTTTCAATAATGTTTTTTTAATCATCGGGAATTTGGAATAATAAATTCATATATTGAATCCCTTATATCCATTTCATAATGTATTTTCCCTCATCCTTCTCTAATTTACCCCAACATGAATATCCCATTCCCTATATTTCTCCTCAGTAAACATATTTTTTTCCTTATATGAAACACATCCTACTCTTACTAGGATCTCCTCTATTGTGAGTTATTTTATTTGTTATACTATTATTTTTTATTTCCCCTTATTTTTACATGGAAGTTGTTGTAACCTCTAAATCCTAAAACACGGGTCCTTTAAATAATGAGTAATCCTCTATTTTATTCCATTTTAGCAATCATAGGGTTTCTTGTAAAAAACCAAAGTTAACACAAGTAGTTTATTTTTAAATGTTGTTTTTTATTGGGTGTGATATAAAACATTAACATATAATCCAGTATGTTATTATATAGGCTCTAATAGAAACATACTATTCTCTTCATAGTCCTAATGGAACCTCATTGAGCTATTTTTATATTTAAACATCTTCTTGTTCTGTTATTGATAGATTTTAATCTTGTAAATGGTTTGAGAGTGAGTGAAATTATGTACATGTAAGTACATTTACCAATTAATTGTATTTAAAAAAATATATTATTAAATTAATTATTGGACAATTTTATTTATATTTCCCATGTTATTGTTCCATTTTTAATAATCAGTTTTCTTTTGAATTTTTAATAATCTATATCATTTTGATTTTGGTTTTTTTAAGTATAATGGGATGTGAAAGGGGTATCATTATCTTGTTTGGTACTATATGTTGTTATTTAAAAATAACTTCATGTTTACATTTTATTCCATATGAACAATGTATGTCAGATTTTATGGTTTATATCATGACATATGTACTATTCATGTTGTAATATATTGATATTAATTACACTAAGCATGATAAGGAACCCACATATTGATGAATGGATGTGTTGTATAGTATGGGCTTCCAATTCCATGAATTTTTATACCTTATCCTATAATCATCAAAGGATGAGTTAGAATATTTCAATGAAAAAATATACCTAATTTTGTTTACCATGATGTGATGGGAATTTCCACCCACTCAATAATATAATTTCATATTAGAATCCATGGATTAATTTGAAGAATAAAATATTGGTAGGAAACCCAATCATATAGAGTTACGTGATATCACCTATGTTTTGTTAAATACTCTTGATATGCTATGTTCAATATTGTTTTTTTCAGCTCATTAATACTTGAATTATTTCTATATTCAATTGTATTTATAGTAACTGGTTGAGGTATGGGATAATAACTTCCTACTATGTATTCTAAAACTCAGGCCCTCAGTGTTTCCTTATGGGATTTCTAACTATGATTTTATTAATGATCTTGGTAAGGATAAATAGTTGAATCATGAGAGTTAGTTCAACATGGGTATGAGATATTTCCTGGTTATTTTTGGACATTTTAATGGGTTGGTGTAGTAGAGAAAATGGGATTATCCATTGGTATTCATATTTAAGATAACACACATAAGACCATATTTTTTGGTCATTTTAGTCCATTTTTTCTGAAACATTTCTTAATGTTTTTTATATTTTTATATATTTTATATATTTTTTTTGTTATTATTATTAATAATATATACTAATTCATGTTCATATAATTTCATTTATATTTTTAATTTTCTTCATGGTCATCCACTATAATTATTTGTATGGTTTATTACACTAAGTGTGTGGCAGCAAATTATTTCGCACTATCTTTTAGGTCTAAAACTGAATTAGATTGACATATTATTAAATGAGGGAACCCACTACTAAATATTTTTTCAGTCATCCTATGTTGTCAACATGATTTTATATGATCATAAGATGCATCTCTGGTACTGCATCCACTCATCACTTGTTCCATTTAGGTAATTTGGTAACTATTATTTCATAATGGGTCATGAAAACAAAAAAATATATTATTATGTATGAATATTTAAAATATATAAAATATAATTTTTATTATTTTTAATTGTAATATATATTCAATATTGTCAAATATATATTTTAAACTAAAGTATTATATACAAAAATAATTATTTTATTAACATAAAAATTTAATTGGAGAATTGGATAGCATGAAAAAAAATTATAATAATGTTTAATGATAAAAAATTCAATAATGTGGACATTCTCTAATGGCCATATTTCTCAATCTTATAAAAGTAACCTTGTATGTAATATCTCGAATTCTTTATTTTTCTCATTATTTAATAATTTATATCATCTATCTTATGTTTTTATATAAAAACCCATACTTTCTAAGGATAAGGACTTATTCACCCATTATTCCATATGAATGCTTAAGTTAGGGGATATGAACTTTCCCTCCTCTTTATTATATATGTGCATACTATGTTTAATCATTGATCACTACACAATATTTTGGTATATAATCCTCTTGTAATTAAATGTTATGAATGAATATATTTTATAAATATTAAATTTTTAATAATATACGAAATAATGATCTAGGGATTTATTAGACATAAAATAATAAAATATTTACTGTTACATCCCACCATACATTAATTTAAATTCATCATATCTTAATTTATTTTTTAGTTTTTATCTAATTCATTTTATAAATATCACAATTAAATTTCGTAATTATTATGAATTTATTATTCTTGATAGTGTAATTAAACTCCAATAATATATCTATTATATTTTTTATTACTATTTTTTTTATTACTCTATATATATTTATTTAGATAACATATAACGCCTTTAATGGTTACAATAAGTTTATAATCAATCATGCACATCATCTATATATGGAATTCCACTTTATAATGATTCATTAACAAACCAATTAAATTATATTTTTCAGTGTATTTTTCATTATCATTATACTCACATTAAATGAATTTTATAATTTTTTTACATTATTTAATTAGTTATAGTTTTTAAACCAAAACATAAATTATACTTCCTATGAAAATACTACTAAAATAAATTTTAATAATGAAAAGATAAAATTTTAATTCTCAAAATTATTATTCTACATTCATTAATATTGAATAAATTAAACTAAAAAAACCATTTGTGTAAAACCATTGGTTAGAAAACATATTTTTTAAACTAGATCAATGTAATTATAATGGTACACAATGTAAAAACCTTATATAAATAGAACAATATTTTCCAATGTTTTTTTAAAGTAAATATAACATAATTATAATAATTTAAAGTGATTATATATATTTTCCAAGTAGTTTGAATTAACTTCCATTTTATCAAGAATTTATTCCATATTTCTAACTTTATTGTGGGGTAACACATAAAATACCTGATGGACGATCATTTCATAGGTTAGTTAAAATATGTCCCAATGGAAATGTGGACCAAAGGATTATACATGGACCAATTATCATGAATCAGCAGTCTGTATAATTCCATTTTACTAATGATACATCTTACTAACTTCCCCACCAGTAATCAAGGAACCATGATCTAATTATAAAGTTATTATATGTTACCATAATTAGTAATGAATCATAAATATAGATTAAAAAAATAAACTCAACCATTATAAAATTTTAATATTAAATAGAAACACTAAAATATAGTCATTTGTATAAAGTAAAATTGTCATGACCCGACCCTACCTGGGCTCGAGCCAGAACTACCCCATGCCCGCCGCCATAGGCCAGGGGCTGACGACCAGCGTCGAAGGCACAACAACTCGGGGAGGCCTTTTCCTAAGTACATGTACACACCCACACATAGCACACTCAATGAAAAAGTGCAGAGTAAAAGAAAAGACAAGTAATGAAAAGGGAAACTACTATAAATAAACCACAGATGTGAATCGACCTCTAAACAGTAAAAAGAAAGATGAAGGTAAACTAAATAGGAAAAAGGGGAAAACACTCGCCCAACCAGAAAAGTTCTACAACCCAAAAATAGGTAAACAAAACAAATAGCTGGAAGGGTCCCCCACCTTGAACCCGTCTCTGACCACTGCATGTGGTCCAAGCTCCCAAGCTCCTAAGCTCCTCTGAAGTCACGCTCCACCTGTCCATCGTCTGCAAGGGCACCCCAAGTGCGGGCAAAGCCCAAGCATGGGTGAGTATAAAAATACTCATTAGGATACCCCGAAGGCTCGAGGGAGTAACAAAAGAGGTACTGAAGGGAGAGAAGTTGATACAACAGGGCATAGTAGAGGAGTACAACTGAAAGTGCAGTAAAGAGTCCAGATCAACCCAACATGAGAAAGGAAGTAGACTCGTCCAAAAACAAGGATTTGGAAATTGTGATAAAATAAACTTCCCGTCGAGTCTTCGCTACCTATAGCAGGAGAGTAGAATCATCCGACCACGAGAAGCTATACATGGAAAGCTCGTGGCATACCTCGCGAGTCTTCACCTCTCTTGGAAGAAGAGTAGCCAAAACCCATGAAGTGGGTACTAGAACAAGGTATATACAAATACATATGCTCAATAACAAGCCCGAACAAGATCGTAAGGGGATATCCATCCCGTAGCTCAGCCTAAGAAAAGTGAGTCGCCAACAGTCCTAGAAGAAAACACCATCGACGCCCAGCATTCCGCACGTCTGCCTCGAACTACAAGTAAAGGGCTCAATCACCGCACCTCAACACTATCCGCTTTGGGCGGCACTGACTCGCCTGCACGGTTTTAGGTCGCATCACAAGGACGCATCTCAGTGGGGAAAATGCCCCTCATACTTGAGAGTTCTAGGGGAACGTCAAACCACAACTTGTCACTGCCTCACAGTCGATAGGAGACCCCTTTCCCAGCCCCACTGGAGGGTCCCTAGAAGTCGACCGGTTCCCACTATAGGGAGACCTGGTAAGATTCAACAGGTGTCACACTACTCAATCCCGTAATAGGGTAATCCACTAGAGGGAGACCCAGCTAAAGTCGACGACGAGAACACCGTCCAGCCCAGCTGGAGGTAATCCCGGCATCGGGGACCACTGCCCAGCCCACCTAGAGTTAAGCCCGTCATCGGGGACCAGTGCCCAGCCCAGCTGGAGGTAAGCCCGGCATCGGGGACCACTACCCAGCCCAGGTGGAGGTAACCCCGGTATTAGGGACCACTGCCCAGCCCCGCTGGAGGTAAACCTGGAACTTCTCTGGCCATCCCTGCTGGATGGTACTGCTAGGTGAACATTGTTGTACTATCCATCTCTGATGGATGGTACCACTGGCGAGCCCTGCTCGAAACAACCCTAGACCAGCTGGAAACAACGTGAGCCATGCTGGAAACAACCTCAGCCCTGCTGGAAAAATCCTCAGCCCTGCTTGAAACAACCTCAGCCCTGCTGGAAACAACCTCCTAGGTAGAGGATCGGTACCCACTTAAAGTGTTGGTCACACTGAATCCACAAAAACTCTACCAAGGAACACGAAGGAATGGGAGAAACTCCCTTGGACTCTTTGGGCGATCACGCTCCAATCTGCTGAGTCACTGTCAAAGCGGACTGAGACAACTCATCCTAGAAAGTAGAAAAACACCGATGCAGTACGATCACACATAGTCGGAAATGGTGTCACTGTCCGGTGAAATGGTTCGGTTCTAAAACCCCTCAAAACTGAAGAAACAGAGGAACCAAACCATCTCTGTCGGCCAAACGAGAACAATACCAGGGGAAAACTCAACCCTGCTGGTCAAAACCATCGAGAAGAGGACCACAGGAAAACTCAACCCTGGTGGTCAACAAATGAGAACAAAGGGACCCTCTACATCGGGAGAGGTCAAAAGTATGTAATGAAAAAGACGGCACGCACATGGGGCCCACATGACGGGTGGCCCCAAGTCAACCCCAACTGAGCGCACAAATGTTCTCATGTACCAACATCCACTTGTACCTCCCAGCATTCCCGTATACTCCCAGAGTATACCACGTTCCAGCCCAAAGGATATCATGCACACGACACCCAACGTCAACACGAAGGCGTAACGTAACAACTGTAACGTGCCACCTCAATGGCTGAGGCACAGTCAACCACATCTCTTTAAACACCAACCTCACTCTCCCAGGAGTGCATGAGATCACACGCCAAAGGTCCGCCACAAACACGGTAGAAGAACTGCCACCGGGGCACCTTTCATATTCCATATTTAATAAGATCACATAAGAGGCTTTGCTCGCCTGAAAAGATTACACCATTGTAATCCTCACCGAAAGAAATTCGAGATCGAATACTTACTCGCCTCAAACGGATATCCGATGGAAAAGTCACTAACACCGCCTCACGCCCTAACAGCGTCCCATGATCCCGAGCCTCGGCCCAAAAAACAGTCAGGCGCTTCACACCATTGTGATCCCCTCAGGAAAACACGTCAAAAGCACTACTCACTTGAGTGCAACAGATATCTGGAGAAAAGGGCGCATTCTGGCGCACCACACTCGAGCGGTGCTTCGTGGGACCCGCAACCCGGTCCCGAAACACAATGAACGGATCACACCATTGCGATCCTCTTGAAAAAGTACACAAGCGGGACTATTCAATTGTCCAAAACGGTCGCCCGGTGATAGAGATGGAAAATCACTTTCAACGCCCAAACAGCCTTCACGAGGCCCACACCAGCATGTGGAATTAAAGTAGGCAGACTGTGCCAATGCAATTCCCTCGGAAAAATGCCAAAAAACAACTGCTCGCACGCCCCGAACGGATGTTCAGTGAAAAGGGTTCTAAACACTGTTCGCAGCTCGAAAGACGGCCCGTGGGGCCCACACCTCAATTCCAGTCTCAATGCCTGAAACTTCACTGGAAACCTCCGCCTTGGTGCTAGGGTCGCAATGCCAATTATGGCGCTCAAAAAGGACGTCAGATGCGTCTGCGCCGCCCAAAACAAGAACCCCTCGAAAAACGTCAATTCACATAAAGATGTGTCGCGCCTTCAAGGCCCCCCGTTTCGGGAATTAAAAATTTTTGAAACCATCTCAAAAGTTCCGCCTCTATGTCAGGTCTGCGCCGCCATAGGCAGCACACAAAACGGACGTCCATAGAAAAAATTATGGGCGTCCAAATATTTTAAAGGGGGGGGGGGACCCCTTAGGCCGGACCGGCCCGGTCCTGCCGGTCCACCCTACTTGGGCTGGCCTGCACCAGCTGGCCCGCTGATCTCGTGGCCTAGGCGCTGGGTGGGTACCGTTGTCAAAAGACCGTCCAGAATGGCCGATCCCGCTGCCCCCACGCGAAGACCCACGTTTTGTGGGTCTCTGTCCGCCGAGGTCACGTCGTGACCCCGGTCGCCGCCCCGTACCGGGGAGCTCGGCTCGCCATGCCGCCGCTCTGAGGAGAAGTCACCGCCTGCCACTGTCGATCCCGCCACCTGCCCAGCCGAGGAACCGGCTGACCACCCTGACGCCAGCTGCGCTGACTCCCTCGACCTCGGCCATCCGCCGTCTACGAAGTCTAAACCACCCGCCGGAAACACCAACAACCTCCGATTCCGGCAAACTTCGGCAAAAAGATTGTGAGCTCCTCGAAACTTGGATTTTAAATCCAAAAGATGCATTGGAATGGGAATAAAATCTAATACGAATTCAGGGGTTTTTTCAAAAATCCAACAGCAATTCGATGTGATTAAACGGGCTCAAAGTATGTGCGGGGAGAATAAAACGAAAACGTCAAATCCTACTTCGATGGGCTTCGCCTGAAGCTTCGCCGCAACCCGTCGGAGCTGCCTTGCTGGAACAGTCTCTCCGGAGATGTGGAGTAGAGGAGGAGAGGTTGATGATGAGATGGCTTCACCGGGGGTGAACAAGGGAGGGGGAAGGGGAGAAGGGTTTAAATAAAATTAAAAATTTCTAATTAATTTAAACCCATAATTTTACCCTAATCTGAAACCTTCGACAGAGTCGAGGTTAAGACTCCCCTAGGCCAAAGACCACCTCCTGAGCACAAAGGAGGTCTCAGAATTTTAATCCGAGACCCCGTTCAAAAGTTATTAAACTTAGCGCCCAAGACCGCCAAATTACGAAAACGCCCCTGGGGCCATTTTTCACAGACGGGCCACGCCTGCGAAACTTTCACCCCTAATAAGGTAAACGGCACGCTCCGAACTCAACGGTGCCCTCAGTTTTCCAATCCGATCCCCCATTTAAGAGATACATGATTTAAGCCATTAAACGAATTAATTAATTTATTTATTTATTCGTTTAACATTCCGAAAGCGAGCGAGGAGTCCAAACGTCCCGCGCCGACCAGTTTTATGTCATTCCTAAGGTAAAGACCCCATTCCGGACCCATCCGTACACTCGGATCTCTGATATAAAGCACCGTTGAGTAGTTATCGCATTTATTTGGAGATTCCAGTGTGAACGCACTGCAAATTTAATTCTAGACACTCCGGGGCATGGAATCGCACGCCGTCTGAAGGCACTGCTCTGGAACAACAACAAGAATATTCCAAAGACTTTCGCAGAAAAAAATAGGTTCTTACAAAAATAAAAGGTGATTATTTAATATATATATATATATATATTCATTTTACATTTTAAATATAAAATTGAAAGTTTTACATTATTTTATCCTATTAAACATTAAAAACAATATTCAATGTACCAATATTTTATATAGAAAATTGATTTTTAGAAATATTTGTTTTAAAAACAAATATAGAGTAATTAAAATATAAAGAAAAAATGTACAGTTAAGGATGATAACAAAATTTGGAAAAACGTTCCATGGTATTTTTATAAATTAAATTACCATCAAATAATACAAATTTAAGTTAATATATGACCTATTTGAATGTAAAAAATGAAAAATAAAATTTTAATTATATAAAAATGACTGAAAAAAAAGTTTACATAGTTAAAAAAATTACTATGAGCTATATATATTAAAAAGGATAAGTGTAATGTAAGTAATAACTATTTCACAATCTTAAAAATTAAAATTTACAATAAATAGAGTATCGTTGGATAGTAATCCTTAAACGTATATAGTAAACAGAAAGAACCAAATTTTCATAAAACCATTATATGGGGATCATATTTAAAATGTATGTATTGTATGATTTATTTGAATATAATAAATGTAAAAAGAAATTTTATGAAAACAAAATAAAATATAGATGAAATTTACCTTTTAAATTTATAAAAAGTATGATGAAAATATTTATAAAGTAGTGATATTCGAATTCCATACATAAAACCATTTCACAAAGTAAAAACTGAAGCATAAATAGTAAACATGAATAATTTAAGAAAAAAATAAAGTCATAATATAAACTATTATCCATAAATTAACACAAAAATAATTTTAAGATAATGGTGAATTAGAGGATATGCTTCATAAATTAATTATATACTAAAAATAATAAACTCAATTTGAAAAGTTAATTTAAAATGAAAAAATTTCAAATACATATTAAAGTGACTATAAATGACACAATATTTTTTCCTCAAAAATTAATGTTAGAAAATTATATAAATTTAAAAATATAAAAAAAATATTATTTTTAGATATTCAAAAAATATATACCGATTAGTAATAAAATTACAAATACATGGTCAAATAACACAAATTTAATATGTTTTGTTTATATTTATATATATTGTAATTCAAAAAAAATATTATAACCAATTATTTAGAAGAAAAATTAATAAAATATAATTTTGTGATAATTTTTCAAATTAAACATAGCAAAGATATAGAGTGAAACTCGTTTACTAAAATATTTTCTATTATAACATATATAAATTACATATATTCAAAATTAAATAATAAAAATGTAAAAATGAAAATAAAATAATATTTTATATCACATGTAACACTATCATAAAACTATGAACATGTGAAGTTCGCCTAGAATTATGATGTTGTTTTTTTTCAATTAACTATATCAAGAAAATTTTCCTATTGATGTTTTAAATGTTTGTAAATATAGAGAACTCTTTCTATAGGTTTTTAAAATTTACCTTGAATATCACAAAGATTAAAAAGTATGAATTTTATTTGAGTAATCTAAGAAGGATCAATTAGTTGATGTTTTTTATTTCATTTAATGTTATAAATGTTACAATGGTGGGTGAAAAATAATGATTCCTATTTTGCTCATATAATATTAACATGACCATAATAATGGTTGATATTGAATCTTTATAATATAAATAGAAATTCCATTGGTATATTCACATGAAAATAGAGAAAAGGAAACCCATATCATCTGTTTCTTAAGTGATTTGTTGGTGAGGAGTTGACATTTTCAAGATTGGATAATATAATCCAAAGTTTGAGAATTGTAAAAGAGTAATGGATTATGAAAACAAGAATCATAGGAACTTTTCAATGAAGTATGATGTAATAGCATGTTTAGTTGACTATATTGAACTGATGATGATGAATAACGAAAATAATCATAGAGGGGAAAGTAAAAAAGCACACTCACTGGATGGTGTAGTGTGATTTCATACTATCATTTTGAATTCCAAACCATTCTGTCGATATTGAGTAAGATATTACAATTCTATTATTCACCAAGGATATATAATGGTTCTATGAATGATTTTGGGGAGAGTATATGAATACAGATGCACAGTCTTGTAGAATATTTTACAAATTTAAACTCATATATCATTAAAAAATATTTACTATTTTGTAATGAAGAATTAATGTGATAAATTACATGAAATTATATCCCCCCGAATTATATACCCTTATAATAGAAATACTAGATTTATAAATGAGAGACATCCTTTTTAAAAAAAATTGGTTATGAAAATAAAATTGAGTTATAGAGATCATTAAAGATACTGAAAATCATCAACAGGTTGAAACATTGGCTCGAAGAAGGTGCTGGTCGAGTTGAGTTGACCAAAATCTAAATAAGAAGAAGATCAATGTTTCTAGTTTTACATTCTAGAGGTTTATGATTTTGGGGAAATGATATTTTCATCATTCATGAGGCTTGATGGGTTATCTAAATTTTCTTAATAGTTTTTACTAGTATAAATTCCTAATCAAAAAACTTATGTTTGTGATGGGATTTGGCACAAAGGATTGTCCCTTACCAAACCAAAATAAATGAATAGGCTCCCTCAGTAGGAAAAAACCGTATAAAAATCATTGTGTGTGTCATTTTTTCGTTACTACATATGCCTCAGTGTGGGTTTATTAAATTATTTTATCAAGTCCTCAACATGTTTGAGATTTTATCATAATATTAATTCATGTTGTAAAAATAAACTCTAACTCACAACCCATTATCACTTATCATCCAATTATATAGTATTATAAGTTGTACCAAATCATGGTTAACTGTTATTTATTCATTTGTTTGGAAATGAGTACTTAAGTTCAATTTAACCTCCTCACATCCAAACTAATGATTGGAATAACATTAAAATATGAAAAAAAATATGATGATACTATATCTCTTATTTATTATATAAGAAGTATTATATGATTCTATGACAAGAATTCCACCTAGAATAAAGGAACTACTTATGAATTTTTCAAACATGATGAACCTGTAAATTATTATTTATGTTCTTAAATAAAATTAAGTATAATTTTTCTTGATATATTAAAATATTGATATATACCTCCAAATATCTATGGAATAATTAAATAATTATGGTTTAACAATTTATTCAAATGTAATTTAGATAAATAAAACAAAAAATATATTATGTTCAATTTGAGGAATTGAATATTGATAATGTGGAATATATATATAATTATTCCACATGAGGAAAAAATCAGTATTATTATATTTTTTGGAGACACTCTAAGTGAATAAAATTTTAAGGAAATGTTTTTTGAAAAAAAATCTACATAGATATAACCCTAATGTATAATCTGTTGAAGATTTAGATGATTTATCTCAAGATGTAATTCTAAACAGAATAAGGGATAAAATAATGAAACCTATTAAATTTAAGAAAATATATATAAAATTAATTTTTAATATATGATGAAACTCAATCAAAAAAACCATATAATGAACCATATGATGAATCAAATGAAAAATATTATGTATATGTGGAGAATAATTTAATACAGGTTCAAATGTCTCAAAATTTATTGAATTTTATAAAATATTACAATGGAAATCACACAATTAAATGATTTATTTGTAGTGTATTTGGGAATGTTTCCAACAATTTCACAAAGAATAATTCTATTAATTGTGAATATGCTAGTCTAGAAGGAAATACCTAGAATAAAAAGTGAATGAAAAATATAAATGAGTCATAAAATTAGTAATAGGAATCCAAATCACTTAATGATGAAATTTAGGATAACATCATGAACATCATACCTCATGTGAAACATGTGGAAACAAAATGTAAAGAGAGATAATATGATCATGAATAAGTAACTTAATTTGAACACATTTATAAAAAGTATCATGATTTTATTCTTGTAAAAAATCACTAATGATGAAATTTTTTTGGTTGAAAATGATTAGAGAGAATAATATTTATAATGAAATGTATTTTATAGAAATTGAGTATTTATTAGTTATAGAAATAAAATCATGTAGTTAGAAGTAGTAGAGAAAAGAAATATTTTGAGTGATAAAGCAGTGAGACAATATGTTTCCTAATATGAACTCAGAAAGAAGAAATATGTGTGTCATGATATTAAAGAGAGTTTGAAAAAATATGATTGATGATTTTAACAATATAATGAATGGTAAATATGAATCATCACAAGAAATTAAAAAAAGATCCCCAGAAATCCAGTTATATAATTTATATCACGATATGAATATAAATTGACTTCATCCAATAATATAGAATTATCTACTGAAAATTAGAATGTATTTCTTGAGAAGAAATGATTTAAAACATCTATGAAACCATAAAAAGAAACACAAAACTTTTTAATGAAATAGCCTTCATTCCATAAGAGAAAGGAATTTATTTATACTAATAAACCACCAAAATTGTTCTATAATAATAACAACCATAAATACTGAATAATTATTTTTGAATGATATTTCTTTATATTTTAACAATGGGAATAAAGATGAAAATTACTAAGACAACATGTCAAAACCATGTTAATATAATGTGTTGAGGAGAATCATATCACATAGAGAAAAAATAAACTAATCAAGTGGTTAAAGGGTATACAAAAAATATGGATGAATATTATTTAAACAACACATAATAATAAATATGTTCGATTTTTTGGAAGAAACTAGTAGAAGATTAGATCAGAATGGTTACTTGATAAAGGATTCCATGACAACTCCTCCTAGAAATAATCTATAAAGAGGAATATAAAATGAATACGGAAAAAGGTTAGATGATAAGTCCATTGTAGTTTATGTCAAAATTAATTCAAGAAATTAATAAACAATTGATATAATATTGTGGATTCTCATGGAATATGAATTATAAAGTTATAATCATGGGAAAAATAAAAATATATAATGTCATAGGTATTACCTTTCAGAACAATAGTTCTATATAAATTAAAGGATTTGGAATAGACATCAAAGATAATAAAAAAATAAATTGAAATGAATTTCTATTTCAAAATAGAATTGAATGAAACATATTTTGTTAAATTTGGTTTTCTGATGAGTTTAATTAATTCTTCTTCAACTAATTAGATTTCTAATTTCTTGATTTTTGAACATCATAACTATTATAAATGAAGTAAGAAGTAAAGGATACATTTTTTCAAATAGATTTATAAGTGATCCCTGTTATTTAAGTAGGAATGAAACAAATCATTTTTGGTATTGTATGCATAGTCATAACAAAAAAATGAAAACAAAAAAATAAGAAATTGGGAGAGATTTCCCACTATTAAAAATAAAAAATAACCTTCATTTATTTAATCTTTCAAGAAAAGAAATACGACTAAAAGAAGAGATAAAATGGAAGAATTTATGTTAACCAATCCTCTAGAGAATCTAAATTTGTCTATATATGTACCTATGATGAATCATTCCATAAATGGTTCATTATAAAGTATAGGTTTAATTGATGAATTTACTAGGTATATGAGTCTACTTTTTTTAAACATAAATTTGATGTCATAAATTTCCCACTATTTGTGAGAATTATTTGTCTCAGATTCTTTTTCATTGGGACATAGATTCATTTTATATAGAAAAAATGTTTTATTATTAGTATATACTCTAATAATGAAATGTTATATCATGAATATACTTATATTAATGATATTTAATGTTTCATTTCATATTATTCATTCTTCAAGAATATGATTGATGATTTACCAATGCGGGAAATTCTTTCTATTTGATACACTTTTTTTCAAGATTTTTTATGTTCAAGGATCCTTAGGGGAAATAAATTGATATTATATTCATCAACCACCTATATTTTCTTCTATTATAATTATGAATGTTTTTCACATGTTTAATTTCAATATCAATCATTTTTCATTATATAATCATTATAAAATTAATTTTTTAATTAATATTATTCATGTATCTTATTTTATATTTATAATCATTATCTTCTATATCAATGTTTTCTAAAATTCTTTCAAAAAGTATATTTTTTAAAAATAAATGTTTCCAAAAATTACTTTCATATTTTCATTGAACTTATTATAAATGTTTTAAAAAAAATTAATTTCGTAATGTTTTTCAACGGGTCACTTTAGATGCATTTTATTAAATGTTTGAAAAAAAATTATTCTTAAAATTAGGACTTGAACACATATTTGTACTATTTTGAAAATTATTTTCATTATTGATCACTTTATAAGTTACCAATTTTACAATCAATGAAATTTATTTTAAAAATATTCTATAAATATTTAGTTATTAAAATTTATTTTCAAATTGAAAAGTTTATTTTACTCACGAATGATTTTAATGATCTTTTATTTGTGTATTCATTTATCAATGCCCCAAATCCCCGATGTTACTTATAATCCATTAGTTATATTATATCTTGATACAATCCTCATCATTCCTTTATATGGATTATGACTATTTAAAATAACTTTTCATAGAACCCATTTCTTTTCTAGGGTTATATCTTGTTATAAAAGGAATAATGGATGTTTCAAAGGGTTTTATAATGAAATGAAATATTTTTTCACTTTATCTATGTTATGATTCATTGGAATTTTTTATCATTATGGTTTGTTCTATTATAAACCAAGGTTATATAAGCCCATTATAGCTCACCAATGCAATGTCTAAAGGGATATAGGCACCCTTTAAGGTTTTTACTATTTAATTATAGAAATATACTATGATGGTTACTCCAAGTATAACCATACCTGTTATTACAAGTGTAAATATACTATGATGGGAATATACTGGGAATATAATATGATTGGAATAAACTATGCTAGTTACACCATGTATTATTATTATGGATATTCCCTATGTAAGAGTATTATTAAAATGATTTCTCAAGTATCCTATATGTTTCATTTATTATTTATATAGATGTTTATTTAAAAATCAACTTATCATGGTATATAATACGTTTATGAATAATTAAAACTATTTTCATCATCAAATGGGTGAAAATTAATGGGTTTTAAGGATTAATTGATCATGATTGGCCTCACATGGGACAGGATTATTAATGACTATTTCTTTTTTAATAACATTATTCCATGTATCATGATTTATGATCCAAGTATTTATGGTCATAAATTCTATTATATCATAATAATACACTATAATTATGTCATCATACCCTTTTTTCCCATATTAATTACTGTAAAAAATAAATTTTTAATTCCAATGATTATCATTACTAAGAATTTGAGATCCTCCATGTTATTTTTCTTTTTCTCAATGTGGCGTCCCATGCTTGGATGTCACACATAGGTTCCCAATGCTCGGTGGGAGACATGGCCTCAAGAGCATATCATTGAATGCTAGAGTCTACTGAATGGCAGCATGGATATTGTTTTTGTATGTGGGTGGACTTTTCCACCATTATCAGAATCCAATTTAGTGGATAAGTAATGTAATAGGTAAATAACAAAAACTGTATAACATAAGGCATAACGGAATAAGTGATAAACTACCATGAAACTAATATCAATATCCAAAATAAGTAATTAAATCATATACAAGGGAGGATAATGTATGTAATATATATATAATGTAACACAAAATGGATACAAAAAGTTGTTTTTTACACTATAACAAAGGAACCAAAAGGGAAAAATCTATCTTAACTTTCATAGCTCTAGCCTAGTCCTCTGTTTCCCAACACCATCCTAATTCTTGCTAGAATTTCACGCATTCATTAAAGGATACGTCCCTTTATCTACACCTCAATAATATAGTCTTTAGAGGTGAGTTATATGGAAAATATAGGGTGTGAGATAAATATCAGTATTCCACCACCAACAATATATATAAATATCAAGTCCCTTTAAATAATATAATAGCGTATAGGTATAAAAATATAAAGTAGTAAGGGCATCTATAAATGGGTTGGATCTTGTTCCTTAAAGGAAACTCGGGTGACTATAACAGCTTCGGCCCATGGATGTATATCTATGAACAAGTATCAGGAGAATCTATTCATAGTATCACATTTTGTAACGGTGTCAATCCCATTATCAATATAGTATAAGGTATTCAATTACTAGTATCACAATAGTATATGGGACTCTATGAATAGTATCACAGAAGTATTGGGGTTGACATGGCCAGTACCAAGTTTATAATGGATTTTTTGCTCGGTATTATAGTGATACACACCATACCTCTATAGTACCATAATAGTACCACAAGGGATTCCATGTCCACAAATTATCACTAGGGACATCATGCCCAATTAAAATGACTTGGGTCGCTAGGTCAAATCATTATGTTTATTAAAGATCAACATGAACTTATGTCATGTCATTAATAAACGATAATTTTCTTTAATATGATCCAGGATATAACCAATTTCCTATTATCATTTAATATCAATATGGGTGTAACCAATACTCAATTTAAAATAGCCTGGGCTTACCGGTCACCACTATTCAACATAATTGTTTTTCAGAATGTCAGATATGATACAACACAATATCCATCCATTTCATTTATAATATCAAAATTTAAAAGAATTACCAAACACTAAAATCGGTTATTTGGCCATATTCTCAGGGAATCTATTTAGGAATGTCAGAGGGAACTCCCAAAGGTGTACCTCCTTCTAAGGTAGTAATTTTGAGGTGGTTTAATATCATCATTAGGTTCTAAACATGGAAACCAATTTATTGTAGATACAATTTAAGAGGAATAAACAGTGAAACTAGTATGCGGAACAACTACACATATTGGAAAAAATTAGATGTTTAGGAATAATTTATAGACCACCTAACTCATACCCATATGAATCCCATCATTAAGAATAAGCCTTAATTTTTGCATAGATTATAAGAGATCTTGTGAATGGATCAATTTCCTAAATGTAGAGAATATGAGCATGCACCTCCATAACTCTACTGAGATAAAGAATAATGAAAAATGAAAAAAATAAATATTCTACTTATGGGAATCAAAAGAGATGAAAAAAAGATAAAATTGAACTTCATATGGTGATATAGTGTTAAAAAATATGAATGATGTAATAGGAAGCTCCAACATGAAAATGGTGGTCTTCATATGCTAGAATGATCCATAGAAGAAAAAGAGTTGTTTTAAACATTTCAATAATAGGGATTCGGTAAATTTACCCATAAATCCAGGGTTAGAAGTATTTCTATATGGTTGGAATAACTATGTTCCAACTGTGTGCCTCCTACTATGATAAGGGGGTACTTGCACGGTTAGGATGAACACTTAGGGAAGCTATGAAAATCACCTCTACTAAAAACTGTAAAAATTTCACATAGGCTTACAGCACCAAGTGCATGATTTGGGAATACCATTAACCCTACTTTATCCCATATTTCATCCCCGAATAGTTAGAAATGATTGTGCAGCCTTTCTTACATGGTTTCTAATAACCATGCGGCCAACCTGTTTTCCCCACCTATTAGGGTTCCAAGCTCTGAATAAGCCTAAAACACCCACATAACCTCTATAACCACATTAGGAATCCATATTAGGTTCAAAAAAACAAATTATACCAAAATTTATAGGATCCATATCATAGGTAAATACTTATTTCATATAGTCTCCCCCCATAAAGGAACTCATCCTCGAGTTCACCTAGTATGGGTGGACAAACACTATCATAGAACAACTATAGCAACTAATTAAGAACATTGTACTCCTAATCACATGCCTCATCATATACATGTCCATTCTGGTATATCATTTTTATAAAAGTAATACACCATCCTCGGAGAGCCTTCTGGCTCCGATCAATAATTAGAATTAGATACTCCTTTAAAAAACCATTGGAATATAATTCGAATTCCTTGGTATAAAAATTATAATATGGGTCAGAATGATACGATTAATTATATGAAAAGTGGAATAATTTTTGAATGAAATGGTACTATTGAGGAAGTAACAACTGATTGGATATCGTCCTGACTCCCTCCAAAATCTCAAACAGACCAACATAATGAGTTGACAAGTTCCCTTACCTATGTATTCTATTATGTCTAATCCTCGGTGATACCCATAAGCAAACATGATCCCCATTAATGAATCCAGGTGTCACTAATGGTTAGAGTCATTAAATTTCTATCTATACAAGGAAATATACATATGTTTCCTGATTAGTTAAACTTTATTTAAAGTCTCAACATGAGATGAAGACCTTTTAGTTCTTCCTCACCTTCCTATAACCTGCATAGGGGTGAATATAATGACATGTCGTATAAGGGATAATATATATCCATATAAATAATCTTGTGAAAACTATTATTATATGGAAACTTAGTGTGATGGATATAATTCTCCCACGAACCACCTGAAACAAGAAATCTAGATTTGAGCATGTCATCTACAACCTTTATTGTCTATTCTGACTGGCCATCAATCTTGGGTTGAAAAGACTTGCATAAGAGAACTTGGGTACCCATATCCTCTGAAAACCCCTTCTAGAACATCATTTTGAAATGATCATTCCTTTCAAAAATGATATAATGTGGGACCCTATGTAGCCATTTGATCTCACTGACATACAATCTTCACATATCATCTACTGGGAAAGTCTCTTGGATAGGAATGAATTGAGATACTTTCTCGTTTTATCCATGACTATGAAAATTTTGTCTCTACCATGGGGTGATCTCTTTATTCCAAAAAAAACTATCATACCACCCACCCATTTCCTTTCTAGAATAGGCTATGACTATAAAAAGATAGCATGTTTCTGGTTCTCTACCGTCACATACTAACAGGTGGAACACCTAGTGATTATTCATGTTATCAAATTCTTATTCCCTATAATTAAATACTATTGTCCCATATCATGATACATATATAAAAATACTAAATGAACTACCCAATAAAAATCATGTGAATCTTAAATTATCTCATCTCTAATATATTTGGGAACTTAGATACACGCATGTATAAAAATGATGTTTTCATCATCGATAGTTAAATCAGGAGGTGGGTCCTCACCAGTAATGATCTCTCTTTGGACCAAGTCCAACAGATCTGATAATTTTCTCATCATTAACTTCTCTAAATGTGAATAGGTCACTAATAGTGAAGAAAGTACAGACCATCCATGATTTTCTTGAACCTCTATGTGGTTATCATAAAACAAATTCACAAGTTTTAATTCACTAGAGGCCTCTCGTACTGCTAGTGTCAAAGTCATCCTTCCCATAGAATCACTAATAGCATTTACCTTACCTGACATATAGGCTAGTTCAATGATTGAGTACTATATATATTTAACCCATCTTCACTACCTATGATTTATGTAACATTTTGTAAAAATATAATTCATTATCATATAGTCTGTAAATGCCAAAAAATGCTCTCCTGTCAGGTAATGTTTTCTATAGCACATGTCATGTACCACAACTTCCAACTTGAGAACATTCATTAGGTAATTACTCTCATGAAACCTAAGCTATTGAGATCTACAAGGAATAACTCTCTCATCCTACATCAACACTTCTCTCAATAAAATGATTAATGCATCACAAATCACTATATATCATCTTTCAAGCTCTGGAAGAATTAGAATAGGTGTCGAGGTAAGACTTAAATTTATATCATCAAAGGAAATATCACACACTTATGACCCCAAGAACATAACACCCTTATTTTTAATGCCAGTAACTGGTACAGTAATCAATGATTAGTCTTGTATGAAATTCTTGTAGTAACCATCTTTACAATATAATATCTATATGTAAAATATGTTCTTGTGTTTCTACCATGTTTCTAGAGATATCACCCTCTTAGGGTCTGCTGAAAATCTTATCTTTGAGTTAATGTGACCCATGAATTGTACCTTTTCAATAAATAAATGAAATTTAATGAGCTATTAGTTTCATTGGACCTCCCTTGGTGTATTCGAAATGACCTCTCGATGAATGGCATGGTATCATTTATGTATGAGAATACACTAAGATTTCATCTGGGAATACGATGACTATGAAATCCAAATATGGTTGGAAAAACATTTTCATCAAATACATGAAGACAAAAAATGCATTAATAATACATAACAACATCATAAGATACTCATATTATAAGTACTGATCATGGAAACTCATATGTGGAATATCTGAAGGTCTGACTTGAACCTACTGATAGATCAATCTCATGTTGATCATTGAGAATGAATTATCTCCGTTGAGATGCTAAATAATTTCTATAAAAGGTAAAGTGTAGTGAATTTTAACCGAAAGATGATTTAACATTCAGTAATCCAAATAAATCCAATGTCTTTTTTCACCTTCTCAGTGAAAAGGAGTGGTGAACCATAGGGAGAAGAAATGGGTTGTATAAAACCCCTTGATTCAAAATACTCTTGCTACCTATTGTGATCCTGAATCTTAGTAATATACATACCTTAAGGGGGAATGGATAGTGGTGTAGCTCCGTTCACTTACTTGATAGAAAATTCATCCTTTCTCCTGGGAGGTATTCCAAAAAAAATTGGGAAGACATCATTGAATCGATCGACCAGAGGAGGAAACTCAATTTGATGGTGTCCATGGTTGTTCATGTATAAGCTTGAAATATGGGAAACCACTCCAAATCACCAATTATGCCCTATTTTATATTTTTTATCCAAAATATCCCACAAAGTCTTTTGAATATATGAACCTCCCCCAATTCTTATAAAATAAACCCTCTGATGATAACAACCCACAAAGGTATGGTAGGAGATCAATAAACCCATCCCAAAATGACATCAAGACCTATCATATCTTGGATGAATAGGTCCCATAATAAGTGATTTGTTTTTATATCAAGAGTATAGTCATTGAACTATAGTAAACTCTCTACTCATATACTCATTGGTGTATCAAGTGTCATGATTCTATAGGAGTGCTCAACATAAAGTCTAAGACTCTCCACAAGAGGCTCGGATATGAAAAAATGTGATGCACTTGTATCGAATAAAATAGAAATGATAGTAGATGATTATAGAATAGTACCTCAAACAATATATGGGCAGTATGTTACTCCTCTAGTAAAGGTTTCACTGAATTGATATAGCCTAATCCCCAACCCTATGCTACAAATAGACTACCAAGATATATTTCTTTCTATAGGCACTTAAAATATGAAGTCTAGGTACCATGACCATGACCTCATCCTCTACCTATATGACTAGTAGTACTATAACTACCTATATGGTAAGGTTCTACTGAACCTTCACTTGAAGGTCAGTCATTCATGGATCCACTGCCACTCGAAATAAATGGGAAGTCCCTACATTAATGTTTCATATTCCCCAATATAACGCATCCTCAGCAATCGACAAGGACCTTGGGACACCAAGGTCTCTTATTTTTTGGATTCCTACATTGAAGGAATAACACATAAATATATTTATATATTAATTGGCTACCAATTCTCACTTGCATATTCTCAAAATACTGCTTCTGACCATTAGTTGAACCAATAATCTCTCAAGGTTCTAAAATACACTGGATCACACAATATACTTCCCTCATGTTCAACTTATTGATGTGAACATTGATCACTATTTCATTTATGATATTGAAACATAAACCAACAGACTATGAATTAATTGGATGCCTCATACCATCCTCAAATAATCTCTCTTTCACTATCTCACTAGTAGTATAGATCAGTGAAAAGCACTAAAGATGTTCAAAATGAGTTTAATAGTCTAACACTGCCATCAAACCCAGTTTTAGGTTCATGAAATCCCTAGATCGATCAACCATTAGAGTTTCACTGAATAAATAATTAAATAATATCAACTGGATTTGCCTCCACATCCCTTACCGATATAGACTAGCCTGATTTAGAATAACACACCAGCAATTTGCGGATCCTCTTATCATATAATTATCATGTTTCACTCTCCTTTAAACGGGTGTCTCTTGATGATCAAATATAAAAATAACTATATTGAGCCATGACTTATTCACCATTGGTACACCATCCCCAAAAAAAATGGGTGGAAAAAACTATTGGAACTCACTATATAACACTCCTCTAGAAGGGGAAGAACACAGAGAAACCTATAGTTTTTGAATAATCCATAGAAAATCTTGTAAAATCCATGAATCATCCCTCTCATAGAGAATAGGAAGTGATAACACTACTAGAGGTATAGCTGGGGTCTCATGACCCATCACCTCAAGGGTATAGTCATCACTACCCCCAGTAATATGACCAAAGGACAATGGTTCGGATTTATCTTCAATTTAAAAACTTCCACATCATTTATGAATTGATAATTAAATAAGCCGTAGATATAAAAAAACATGTATTGTGTCTTTATTTTCTATAATCACACCCCTTGAGAAGATCAATGAGCCTGTTGTGGGTTATAAAGACATTTATATATATCAATAGACATGCTATATAATACCCATAACTGTGGTCGAGACTGGGCTAAGATCTGTGTTTTGAAATTTCAATTTTATTTTAACTCGTAATTATATATCAATTCGATTTAAATGAATGAACCAAATTGTTCCCCACTTTTGATTCACAAGTTCTTATTCACTGTATAAACTAAAATGTAACATCGAGTCATTCCATACCATAATACATTCTAGTCCATGCGACCAATGGTTCATGACTCAGTGTTCCATAGTTTATTGTTATAGGTGTTTTTCATTGCATATGTCGGAAACCACTATTATGTTAGGGAAAGAAATATAAGTACTAACTATTTTTTCTTGATCCCCTATAAGAATATGTAGATGATAAAAATTATATTTATAATATTTAATTATCTCATGTAAATCATAAGCATTACAAATAACAAAATGATCCTATATGGAATGGCATATGCATGGAATGTGAATTTCATACAAAGTGCCTAAAATGATGCATTCTCAATGATTCATTTCCCGCATCATGGAAAAAAGATAAATCTTAATTATATCAATAATAATATCACAATTCATGTACATCACCCAAAGGTGAAATAATATGAACGTTCATAGGAACAAAGTAGTAAATTACAATTTCCATTCGAGGAAATTTGCTTTTTCTCATTTCATGGGATAGATTCTTCAAGACACATTTTATTACCAAACCCCAATTCCTTCATAATCTGCTGACTATTTTCTCAAAAACATGAATATACGAACAGAATAATGGCTCTGACACCACTTTGTTACATCGCAGAACCAGATTCCATAAATAGGTTACCTGAGCCTAGTGGACCACATGACCTCAAGTGTATCTTCCTGAATGACAAATGAAAATAACTAGTATTGAGTGCCATGGTTGAGTCCATGGGGATACAATGTTCTCATTAATAGATTATATCATAATAGATAAGTAATATAATAGTTAAACATTATAAATAGTAAAACTGATGGAAAAACAAGGAAATATATAAAAAACCATGTAACTGATATCAATACTTGAAAGAGTAAATTAATCATATTCAAAGGATGAAAATATATGTCATATATCTATGAAGTAGAAAAACATGGATACAAGAAGCATGCATCAGCACAATAAAAAAGTTCAAAAGAGATAAAATCTTTCCTAACATCCTAAGATTTCACTCTATCATAATTCATGCCAAAATTTAGTGCATCCATAAGAGGATGCTTACCCTTATCTTCCCTTGTCGGCATATAGTGTGCTCAAGTACCATAGGTGGACCGAATTGGGTGTGAGATAAATCTCACAAGGCCAACACCAATGGAATCTATAAAAATTCATTCTATGTATTAAATATTACATTTTCAATGTATAATAGTGTAATAAAGTAATAACAACTTTAAATGGGTCATCTATAATTCCTTAATGGAGACTAGGATGACCCTACCTACGTTAGTCCGTGATGGTATG
Source organism: Viscum album (assembly GCA_963277665.1). Lineage (NCBI taxonomy): Eukaryota > Viridiplantae > Streptophyta > Magnoliopsida > Santalales > Viscaceae > Viscum > Viscum album. Next base: position 2,071,449,998 of record OY728132.1, read on the forward strand.
TCTTTGAAAAAATTTAAAAGGACTCAATGCCTAGTATAACATTTATAAGGGAAACCATTTCCAGTATCATAGTAGTATATGGGAATTCATTCCTAATATCACAGTACTATAGGGGATGACATGACCAATATTAGTGTTTTATAATAGACTCAATGGATAATATTAAGTTAATAAGGCACTCTATTCCGAGTATCATAGTAAGGGACACCATGCATGAATAGTAGCACAATAATATCCTAAGGTATGATATGCATGTAAACTATATCTAGGTATTTCATTCCTAATTAGTATCATAAGGTATGCCAAGCCCATTTAATATCACTAGGGATTCCATGACAATTCATTATTATTATGAAGGTTCATCAAGCCCTTATGTCATATCATTAATAAATAACCAATTTATTTAGTACGAGCCAAGTTATATTAAATTTTTCGTTAACATTTAATATCAACAATGGTCTAACCATTGTTCAATTTAAAAAAAATTATGTGGTCTTACCAAATACCAATATTCAATTAAATTATTTATAAGATAGTTTTACATTCCACAACACTATATCAATCCCTTTAATTTATAATACCACAATTTAGAAGCCAGACCAAACACACCACTAGGTTATTTGGTTATATTATAACGGAATCCATTTAGGCATGTAAAATTAAACTCCCAGATGTATGGATCCATCTTTGGTAGTCAATATTAAGGGGTATAATAAGGTCATTAGGCTCCAAACATAGAAACAAATTTAAGGAAAATAAAATTTAGGGGAAATACATAGTGGAACTGGATTGGGGAACAACATTTCATATTTTAAAACATTAAAATCTGAGGAATAATTAATAGACCACCTACCACCTACTCGTAAAAGTCTCTTTTTCAAGTATCAACCTCTAGTTTGTCCTCACTCATAAGAGATCTAATGTATGGTTCAACTACTTCAAAAAAAAGGAATATGATCCTGAACTATGATATCTACTTTAATAAAAATAATAAAGATGAATGGCTAAAAATGAATCAACATCTTATGAATGTGAATCCAATGTAAGGAAAAAGGATTGAATAAGACTATAGACAGTGATCTAGGATAAAAAAACTTGAAAGAAGAAAAAATAGAGCTCCGACGTGAAAATAGAGGTCATCATTTTTTAGAATGATCCAACAAAAAATGGTCATTTTATTGCCTTTAAAGGATGATTTGGTAATTTCACTCAAAATTCCTGAGTCACATAGTTTGGTTGCATGGTCCGCCAAACCGTGAACCAATTATATGCCTCCATCTATGCTAAGGAGGACCCTTCATAGTTAGATTAGATGGATGGGAAAACCATGTGCAACCATGTGTGGCCCCACTACTTAAAACTATGGACATTTTTCATGGTTATGTGGCTCTATCACATGGTTATGGGAAAATGTGTGCCCTGTTTCACCCCCACTATCTTTCCCCACATCATTAGTAGTAATTGTGCATTTTGGCAATCATTTATTCTAATAACCATGCATCTTTCTTGTTTTTTACCATATATCATGGATCTAAGATTCATAAAAATACCAGGATAGGATCGTAACATCTATAACCTCATTAGGCATTCATATTAGGACCATAAAAATGAATTAGACCAAAGTTAAAAGGATACATATTGATGATGAAAATTTGGTTCTTAAATCATAGGTGATGATGAATTATGTCAAGTTATTTTAGTCTAGAAAGATTTCATATTTGATGTAAATTTCATGAGATATTCAAAACATAATATTAAATATGAAATGAAAGTAATTTTTTAAGATTATTTTTAAATTTACAAACCAATTGTTTATAAATCCAAGTTATTAAGAGTTTATCTTATTCTCTAAGTCTCTAAAAATCATTTGGTATGTAAGTGATCCAATATTTATATTTTATTTTGTAATCTTTTAATGGGAAAATTGTGTCACATTAACATTTTTAAATCAATAAATTTAATATTTAATTATTTAATAAAAAATATGGGAGTGTAGATTTGGTGTCTTTATATTTCTTATTAGTGTAGGGTTTAGAAGCTATTAGATATTAAAAAGTTTCCTTGAGAGGTTATCTTATGTGTTATGGAAGAAATTATGGGTTTTTAAGATTTAATTTGATTAAAGGTACAATTTTTTAGAAAACACTTATTGAGTTTTTATGTTGTAGAATTGTTTGATGACTAATGATATTTTGGGTGACATGTATTTGGTTTGAGTTATATATAATGTCACACCCCGACTCTAGTTTCCCAGAGTCGGTTCAATATTACATAAAATTATAATGATCACAAGAGATTAAGTCTTGAAAGACCGATTAGTTTAGTATCCTTGGACATAATAGATGCATACTTATGTTTTAAATTACATTATGAATTGGAAAAACAACAACACTGTGTCCCCACTGAACACACTCATATCCATTACCCTATTCTACCAGGTTAGTCATAATATACATCTTCGCATATTGGGAGAAATAAAACATATAAAGAGGTGAGCTCAGATGCTCAGTAAGGATAACAATATAGCGAAAACTATCATAAATAAGCATAAACATTTAAGACAATGTATGAGACAAAAACAAAATCTATTTAAAAATAAAATTTATTATAATATGGAAAAGATAAATCAAATAAGGCCATTTACTTATTAACATTGATATTATACTAGTCGAATAATCACATGTAATATCAATAACCAATTTTATAATGATGGAATGCATAATGTAGAACATCATAACCATATAGTCAAGGCCTCGTGCCAAAAATACAAATAAAATTTTGTCAAGGCTTTGTGCCAAGACACTAATATGTCTCATGGGACCTACTACTGCATTGAGGGTCTATATTGGGCTCCACCCATCACTCAGTAAGTATTATTCATTCCTCATGTTAAAAGGTTGAAACATAACATAAACATTATTATTAAAACTAACATATAAGATGTTAATAATTTAACTATAAACTATGAATGGTATAAAAAAACCCAACCACAGTAAAAAATATCAAAATACCTTCATTACAATATGGAAGATTGTATCGTAATAAATCAACTTCAAACATGTGTAAAATCCATCAAAGGATGTTGACATAGAAAAAATCAAAACCATTTCAGAGAAATATCTCTTTGTATTTTGAAATAATTTAAAAGACACATAATTATAAAAGAAAACATTTATTTTGGAAATATTCATATAATCTTGTAAAGGAAACATCTTAGGTTTTATAAAGGAGGAAAATAGTTTCACCCTATGAAAAAGTTAAAAAACATTCTTACCTTAATTCGTTGAAAATGTCATAAAGTACCTTGTTTGGAAAGTGATGGAAGGATTCCTTTCAAAACCAGTTTTTAAAAAGTCAAATGAGTGAATAAATGAATTTAAACCATTTTCTTGTAAATAGTAAAAAAGTTTTGAAATACATTTTTAAGAATCGCGGATGTCAATGAAGAAGAGGTCCTAGTAGATACTTACGTATAAACAACCTCGAATAATGAAGAGATTGTAGAATTAACCCTTTACTTGAACATTCCATTAGTCATGGGTACATTAACCACTAGTATAATAGTTAAATAATTTTTATTAAATTATACAAGAACCAAATACCTAAATATTATATCATATATGATATTCTAATATTTCTTTGTTAATGATATTTCAGTAGTATCATTGTTTCAAGTGTTAACTAAATCATTTTTCCTTATATGTTTTGTTATGTATGTCTTGTTTATTTATGGATAGGATGTATTTTATTCATATTCAGAATTATATTAAGTTCTTAATAATTAATTTTAATCATAAAATGAAAATTATTTTTGAATGGTTATGATGGGGAATGAATCTCATCACGTTCATGGAGACGGTAATCTGTATGTATGCATGAGCAACAATATCAATCTATTGATGGGGAAATAGTATGTAATTGGATTTTATATCATATATAAAGAACCATTAACATGTTATATTTATTTTTTAAATCAATTATACTCATTATTATACTCATCCAAATAATGAAGTGTTGAATAACAAACTACACCACGATGTGGAGATGGTAAGCCGTACGTACGTATGTATGGTGACTTTGTCAATCATAGGATAGATAGAATAATGAATATGGTTGTATAATATTAATAATAACATCACATTGTGAATAAGGTACTAGGGTTATTATTTTTTATGGAAACAACAAAGAAAGAGGAAGTGGAAGAATAAAAGAACTTTGAAAGAGGTGATGAAATTATTACCTCTTCTTCGGGTGCTTCTTTGGATTTGATCCAAAGGACTCCATAGGTTGGATACTGATCAAAGTAATACCTATAAGATGAATTGAGGGTAGTTGGGAAATTTTTTAGAAGGGTTTTGCAGAGCTAAATGGTTTTGGAGGTGTGATATTAAGAGGATGAGTACCCTTTTATAAGAGAGGTGAGGGTCACTTTAGGAAAAGTGTTAAAAAGAAATTTATTGTATAATGATATTCTGTTTATAATGCCACCAAAATGATTTATTTATAGGATAAGGTGGGTATGGGTTTAAAACCTATCAACCAATAGGTTTAATACATGTTTAAGTCACCATGTTATCCTTATATTTTAGATTTAACTCTTAGTTAAATTGTTTAACTATTACCATGTATTCTTGTATTATTAAAAAAAATGGTCTATAAAATTACTATAAAAAATTAAGATAATCCCATGTGGTTAATTATGGACATATATAACCTTATATAACTCTTTTTGGAAATCCTTATATTTAATGAAATATTATATCAATTAATAATATAGTATTTTTTTATAAACTCATTTATGTCAATTTTGACACTATTTAGTATTTGGTTTTTGTGAATGTCAAAAAACATGATTACTTCTAAAAAACAAATTAAATCAATCCTAACATGTCATATTAACCTATAAAATTAGTTTAATGCATCAAAAGTGTCATTTAAAATTTATTTATTTATTAATAATATCTATTAATGCAATATATCATTAATAAGGTAATTACTACATCATTATTGTGTCATAAATAAATTTAATTATTTAAGGTATAAAATTTATATATAAAATACCATTATTTAGGAAATATATTTATCATTATAATTAATATTCACAGTTGAATTTATCTTATGTATAACACTGTAATAAAAATGCTTTAGTTATTAGAAATTGAATTTAACACTTTTAACTCTTCTTTAAATAAAATTATAATAAATGTCCTAATCTAATCCAAGTGGATCAAAGAGGAAAATGTTTTATTCGTATCTTTGATTTTAATAGAGATAAATTTATCCAATATAATTGGTACATGTTTTCTGGTAATATTAATATCATTTTTACCTTTAATTACCCTATTTACTTTTAACCGTGGTAAATAAAAATAAAAAGTTACTATTCACTAAAAATTATTTTCATCCTATTGAACAAAATTTTACTTACTGATGTTAACTGTGTCTCTTGGATTTTTGAAATTCAATTCAAAGAAGTGTTAATATTACATTTTATGCAAATTTTCAAATGTTCCAAGCAAGTGGATAAAGATATTAAAATGCTCAATAATATTTTATACATCTAATTTTATTATAAAATGCCTCAAATTAATTACACAAAACATATATAGGTATTATGTATCTATTTTTAACTAAAATTAATTAAAATAATATAAATAATTATTTAAATCAAAATAATGTTTTAAACAATAATGTAGTGTTTTCACTATTCATCAAAATTTTAATGTTTTCATAAAAATATCAAAAATTCATCCTAATCTAATTTTGATATTCCGAATCCAAAAATGAAGTCCATTTTGATAAATTAATTTTATAAAATTTCAAAAAGTTGGTATTCCTATTCATAATAGCTAGTTTGATTAGTCGTGGTGTGCTAGAACTCGAAGTTGCGTATAGTACAAGATATTACGTCATTCAAAGAGAAACATATTGTGGTAGCATGGGGTGTTACATTCTTCCCCCCTTCAAATAATTTTGTCCTCAAAATTTCAGAAATACTATTGCATAAAAATATTTGGATGGTTCTTCATCATAAGTTCCTCAGGTTCCTACATTGCCTCTTTCATCTTAGCCTTTCTCCATAGAACATTTACCAAATCAGTCATTCGGTTTCTCAACACCTATTCTCTAGTATCAAGAATCTTGACATGCTCTTCATAATAAGACATATAGGGTTCTAGTTCTATTTCATCATAGGTGAGTACATTCATTGGGTCGAGAAATTATTTTCTCAACAATGGTACGTGAAAAAAAATCATTAAATTTTGAGACACGTAGAGGCATTTCCAAATGGTAAGTAAAAACTCCAATTCTTTCTAGAATTTCAAAAGGACCGATGTACCTGGGACATAATTTAACCTTCTTATTGAATCATACAACACCCTTCTAGGAAGATACCATCAAGAAAACATGTTCTCCTACATGAAATTCTAAATCCTTCCTTCGGTTATCGTCATATCTCTTTTTCTTACTTTGAGCTACTTTGATGTGGGTTTGGATATTATTCACCTTTTCTATTGTTTCCTCAACATGTTCTGGGCCTATGAGTTTTCTTTCACCAACATCATCCCAAAAAGTTGGTGTGTAACCTCTTCTTCCATATAACGCATCATATAGTTCTATCTAAATACTTGAATGGAAGCTATTGTTGTAGGATAATTCTACCATAGATAAATATTGATCCCACAGACCTTGAAAGTAAAGTGAGAAAAGATATCAACATTTCTTCTAAGGTTTAAGTAGCCCATTATGATTGTCCATCAATTTGAGGGTGGTAAGCAGTGCTCAAAAGAAGTTTAGCAACTAAGGCCTTCTAAAGACTCTTCCAGAATCTTCATGTAAAATGGATATCACAATCAGTAAAAATCGATAGGGTTACTCAATAAAGTCTAACAAAATCATTAATATATAGTGTTGTTAAACGTTCAAGTGGTAAATATTATCTTATATCATGAAAATGTGCTGAATTGGTAAGTCAATCAACAATGACCTATATTGAATTATTCCTTATAGGATTCATTAGAAGTCCAATGACAAAGTCTATTGTAATATCATCCCATTTCCACTCAGTTATGGGAAGACATTGCATGGATTCTCCAGGATGTTTTCTTCAACCTTAACCTATTGACAAACCATATATCATGACACATAATCATCAATCTCCCCCTTCATGTTGTCCCATAAAAGATGTTACATACAATCTCAATACATCTTAGTGATTCCTGGGTGTATAGAGAAATTGGGGCTATGAGCATCATCTAAAAAATTTCATTTGGTATCAGGTGTATCAGGAACACAAATACTCCTCCCATATTTAAAAATTTTGTATTTATATATGTAGTCAATCAATATCCCATCATTCACAGGATTAATTTTCTTTTAAACTCCTCATCACCGGTCTAAGAAATTTTTATACTTTCTAGTAATGTTGGTTTGGAAACCATATGAAAAGGAATTGATGTTTCACCATCCATGATTATTCCAATATCCATATTTACTAGATCTGTGATCATAGGATCCCTTTCAACTCTCTTCTTTTTCAAAACTCCATGATCCTTTCTTCTCAAAGAATCTTCCACCTTATTTTCCTTCTCCAAGTGGTAGTGTATAGTGAAATCATAATCATTGAGTAGTTCAAGCCATTTTCTTTGCCTCATGTTGAGTTCTTTGGGTGAGAAAATATAAATCGAACTATGTATATCGGTATATATCTCACATTTTTCACCATAGAGATAGGGCCTCCATATCTTCAAAGTAAATATTACAGCTGATAACTCAAGATCATGAGTGGGATAGTTTTATTCAAGAATTTTTAGCTATCATCATGCTTTGTCAATAAACATATCATTCTACATAAACACACAACCCAATATTTTCTTTTAAGCATCACTATAAATAAAAATCCAATCACTCCCCAATGATAGAGTCAATATAGAATAATTGAATAATCATTTCTTCAATTCCTCAAAACATTCTTCGGACTCATTTTTCAAACAAAGTTAACCCCTTTATGTGTGATACTGGTTAATAGGTTAGCCATTTGGGATAAATTTTGGACGAAATGCCTATAATAAACTACTAAACCAATAAAACTGTGTACCTTAGTTATACTCGTCGGTGCTAGGAATTATTGGATTTCCTGTGTTGTTGAAGGATCAAGAGAGATTCAATCCTCAGAGAGAATATATCCAAGAAAAGAAATCTCATGAATCCAAAATTCACACTTTCTAAATATCCTATATAATTCATTTCTTCTAAGTGTATTTAGAATAGTGACAAAGTGATTCTCATGATCTTCATAGATTTTGGATTATACCAAGATATCATCAATAAATACCAATAAAAAGCCATCAATATATTCCTTGAAAACTATATTCATAAGATCCATGAATACAGAGGGTGCATTAGTCCGTCCAAATGGAATTATTTGAAACTCATAATGCCCATACCTGGTATGAAATGTAGTCTTCAAAAAAGTCTCCCTTCTTCACACACAACAGATGGTTTCCAGATGGAAGGTCAATCCTTGAAAAATATTGATCTCCATGAAGTTGATATAATAAATCAGAAATGTGAGGTAAGAGATAATTTTTCATTATTATTATAGCATTGATGTCACAGTAGTCAATACACAACCTTATAGATCTATCTTTTTTATTTCCAAAAAGGACAGGGGCTCCACATAGAGAAACACTAGGGCGAGTAAATCCTTTATTTCTAAATTACTCAACTTGTTTCTTTAGTTCCACTAATTCCATAGTTTTCATTCTATAATGGGTTTTTGATATAATATTTTAACTAGGAATAAAATCAATAGAAAATACAATTTCTCATTTTGGAGGATGTCCATGTAAATCCTCTAGAAACACATCAACATATTCTTTCAAAATAGGTACATCCCCTATTTGAAAATTAATTTCCTCACCCATAGTTGTTTTTCTCTCTTCCTCCCCAATAATTGAATTTAGTAGAGCTACTGGGGGTGGATCTTGATAAGAATCAGATGGTGACATTTCTTCTCCAAAGATAAGGTACTTTTTTTCATTATTAAAAATTTTAATCATATTGTTATAATAAATTTTCACATAATGGTCTGAAATCCAGTCCATAACAATGATTATAAAAAATTAAATCATGGGAGTGATGATGAGATATGTAGATAAAGCTTGTTTATATACTCTAATGGTAACTGATTCACAAAAAATTGTTGCAATGATACTTCTCTTTGGAGTTTTTATTGACAACTCCCTTGTTAAATCAAATAAGAAATATCTAATTTTCTAAAAAAACTGGGAATATATAAAACAATGAGATGATCTAGAATCAAATAAAGCATTGGATAAATTTGAGGAAACCATTAAATTACCTTCCACCACATCATTCAGAGCTTCAACATCAGCTGTAGAGATCATATAATCTTGGCCTTCTCCCTTATCCTTTTTTGAGATAATTTTTCTTCGAGCATAGAAAATACATATCCATAATTCCCCATTTCTCTACAATTATAGAATTCAACATTGGTAGACCCTTTATTTACCTTCCTACCACGATATTAGTGGCCTTTTTCACCAAACATGTAATAGACACGCATTCCCTTCAGGCAAGTACCGGGTTATTTCATCCCCCATTTACTGCCAGATGGAAATTTGACTTTTCTTTTTTCCACTTCTTTTTATTTCTATAGTGTTTAGTAGATCTCTTCATCTCTTGATTTTCTTTAAAGTTGTAGGACAAAGAGAATTCATTTTCTGTCTTGATAGCACATGAGACAATATATTCATATGATGAGAAGTATTGTGAGACTAATGCTCAAAAGAGAAATGGTTTTGACTCATCAAAGAATCGATCAATCTTAATCCTTCGGTTATGTATATAATCTACTGCATTCCTTGATAACCTTTTAAGGCTACCCTCATACTTTGTGACATTATCATCCTCATTTTTCCTTAGACTCAGAAATTGTCTTCCCATATCCACTCGATGGTCATGGAGAAAGTATTTTTCTTGGAAATTCTCATTAAACTCCCTCCATTCCATATTTTATACTTCCTCATCCTCCTTTGTGTTTTGAATTAATTACCACCATTGATCTGCATCTCCAGTGAGGTGATAAACTACCATGACAACGTTTTCTCTTTATCTACTCCCCAAAGCATGAAATATTTTCTCTGAGGAAATTATCCATTTCTCAGCTATGAATGGATTTTTAGTCCCATTGAATTTTGGAGATTTTTTCCTCATGAAGCGGTCTATCATTGATCTTCCACATTGGGGATTAGGGTGCTCCATGTGGTTAATGTTATTATTTATAACTTGAGTGACTTATCACAGTATAGTTATAATTTGTTCAGCACTGGTTGCATCACCAGCTCCACTATAATTATCTTGAGTATGAGGGAATTACCTATATGGATTACGTGTTTTGATATGATTTCCATTCCTTCCACAAGAATTCATTTCTAAACAATGGCATACACTAGATTTATTTATGAGTCCCAATTCATTATTCCAAACTAATAAGATAACTATCATAAATTGAATAGTTTATTCATAAAATACATAATCTTAAAAAAAATTATTTGAGGAGGTATTTTCTCATAAATCCTTCGTAATGGTTTGTAAATAAAATGTGAATTATAATAAAAAATACATGGGGAGTGTCGTACAAAAAGTGTAGAAAGTCCCATTGTCATGTACCAGGATACCCTAGGTCATGACCAGAACTCCTTGTCAGTGTTTTGACTTCTAGTTACATCTTTTTCAAATCCGCCTCTACCTGCTCGTATACAGATACATATGTATTGCTTGGAAAATTCACAAAATCTAAACATTACCAAAATTCAATGAAGTTGTTCTATACTGATCCTCACAGTCTATCTTAGGGTAATGTTCTCTAATCGTAGTTTTTCTAAATATAGTTTCCAAGGTTTGTACTAAACATCCTCTGATACCAATAGTAACGCCCTGACCCCAGTTACCTAGATTCGGAGAAATATCACATAAATTTGGAATGAACACAATATATCAAGTCTCGAAATACAATTATTTTATTATACTTGGATGTACTAGATACGTAAATAAGTTTTGAATTAAAATATAAAATGGAAAAACAAAAACATTATGTCCCCTTTTAATACACTCATATCCCTTAGCCTATTTCTGCAGGTTAATCATACTATACTTCTTCGCATCTTGGGAAAAATAAAACATAGAAAGGGGTGATCTTAGATGGTCAGTAAGGATAACAATATAGTAGAAACTATCATAAAAAAGAATAAATATTTAAGGGAATGTATAAGTCTAAAACCAAATCATTTTAAACATAAACATCAGCATAATATGGAAAATATAAATAAAATAATTTCATTTGCATATTCACATTTATATTCTACTAGTCTAATAATCATATGTAATATCAATATCCAATTTCATAATTATGGAATGCATAATGAGGGACATCATAACCACATAGTCAAGCCTCGTTCCAAGACTAAAAAATAAATTTTTTCATGGACTTAGGCCGAGAAACTAGTTTGTCTCATGAGACCTACAGATGCATCAAGGAGCTATAGCAGGCTCCACCCATCACATACGAATTCTAATGCATTCCTCATATGAAAAGGTTGAAACATAACATTTAGTATTAAAGCTAGCATACTAAATTTTAATACATTAACATTAAACCATGAATGGTATATAAATAAAACATCCATATTCAAACATATCACAAAGCCTTCAATACAATATGGAATATTATATCATAAAAAATTGAGTTCAAACAAGTGTAAAATCCATCAAAGGATGTTAACCTAGATAAAATTAAAATCATTTGTGAGAAATATCTCTCTCAATTTTAAAATCATTTAAAAGTCCCATAATTTTAAAAGAAAAAAATTATTTTAAAAATATTATTATAAACATTTAAGGGAAAATTAAAAGGTTTTATAATGGAAGAAAATGGTTGTATCCACTATATGGGTTAAAAAACATTCTTACCATAATTCGTTGAAAAGGTCTTAAAATATCTTGTTTGGAAAGCGATGGAAAGATTCCTTTCAAACCATTTTATAAAAAAACAAAAGAAGGTTATAAATTACTTTCAACCATAGTCTAGAAAATAGTAAAAATGGATTAAAATACATTTTTTAAGAAACCCAGATGTGGATGATAAATTGGTCCCAGTATATACTTATGTATAAAAAATTTCAGATAATGATGAGATTGTAGAATTAACCCTCACCATGAACATTTACTTTGACGATGTTACTTTAACCTCCTCTATAATAGTAAAATAATTTTTATTAAATTATAAAATAACCACATACATAAATATGATATCATATATGACCTTCTAATATTTCTTTTTTGATGATATTTCAGCAGTATCATTGTTTCAGGTGTTTACTGATTCATTTTGTTATATATGTTTTATTACATAAGTCATGTTTGTTTTGAATAAGATGTATTTTATTCATATAAATCATTATATTATGTTCTTAAACATATATTTAATCATAAAATGAAAATTATTCATGAATGGTTATGATGGGAAATTAATCTTATCACATTCGTGGAGAGGGTAATCTCTACGTATGCATGAATGACAATACCTTCCAATTGATGGTAAAATCATATGTAATTGGATGTTATATAAAATATAAAGAATCATTAACATGTTATATTTGTTATTTACATTAATTATACTAATTATTATACCCTTCCAAATAATGAAGTGTGGAATAACAAACAACACCACTACATGGAGATGGCCAGTCGTACGTACAAACATATGGTGACTTTGTCATTCATGGACTGGATGGAATAATTAATATAGTTGTAGTATATTTATAATAACATCATGGAATGTATAAGTTACTGGAGATATTATTTTGGTATGGAAACAAAAGAGAAAATGTAAGTGGTATAAGAAAAGAACATTGAAAGAGGTGATATAATTATTACATCTTCTTCGGCTGTTTCATTTTGATTTGATCAAAAGTGATCCTTAGATTGGATAATAATAAAATTTAGGCCTATAAGATTAATTGAGGGCTGTTTTTAGGATATTTGAGTAGGTTCTGGCCAAGAAAAATGTCTTTGGAGGTCTGATATTATGAGAATATGGAGTACCATTTTATAAGACACGTGAGGGTCACTTTCAGAAAAGCTTGAAATATTAATTTATTATACAATAATATTTGGTTTATATTGGCTCAAAAAGAATTTATATCAAAGATAAGTTGTGGATGGGTCAAAAACATCTCAACCAATAGGTTTAAGACAGGTTTAGATCCCCATATTAACCTTATCTTTTATATTTAACTCTTTGTTAAATAGTTTATTTTTTACCATGTATCTTGTATTATTATAATAAATGGTTGATAAAAATACTATAAAAAGACAAGTGACCCCCTAGTGGTTTATTATTGAAATATATAAGATTATCTAATTCCTTTTTATAAACATAAATTTTTATGAATATTATATCAATTAATAATATAGTATTTTTTTAAACCCCATTTATGTCAATTTTGACACTATTTAGAATTTGGTTTTTTTTAAGTAAAAAAAAACTTGATTTCTTCAAAAAAAAATAAACTAAATCTATCATAACATGTAATAATGACCTATAAAATTAGTTTAATTAATAAAATGTCTAAATTTAGATTTATATAGATATTTATAATATCAATTATTTTAATCCTTGATTAATATGGTATTTACTACATCATCATTGTGTCATAAATAAATTTAATTATAAAATGTATAAAAATTATAAATAAAATACCATAATTTATTAAATATTTTTATATTTATAATGAATATTTATAGTCTAATTTAACTTATGTATAACCCTATATTAAAAATGGTTTTGTTATTAAACATTGAATTTAAGACTTTTAACTCTTCTTTAAATAAAATAATAATAAATGTCCTAATATAATCCAAGTGGATCAAAGAGGGTCATATTATATTACTAAGGTTTATATTGGTCGATAAACACATATAAAATACAATTAGAACATGTTTTAGGGTATTTATAATATCATTTTTACATTTAATTACCCTATTTACATTTAACGGTGATAAATAAAATTCAGAAGTTATTATTCACCAAAAGTTATATTCATCTTATTGAACCACATTTTACTTACTAATTTCAACCATGTCTCTCAAATTTTATAAAATCAACTCACAGAAGCGGTAAAATTACATTTTACGAAAATTTGCAAATGTGCCTTGAAGGTGGGGAAAAGATGTTAAAATGTTCCATAAAATTTTATACATATAATTTTATTATAAAATGACTCCAATTAATTACATAGAACTTATATAGGTATTATGTATCTATATTGAACTTAAATAAATTTAAATAAAAATTAGGTTTTAAATAATAACGTAGTGTTTTCATTATTCATCAAAAATTGAATGTTTTTAGAAAAATACCAAAAAATTACCCTAAGATAATTTTGATATTCTGAATAAAAAAATGAAGCCCATTTTGATAAATAAAATTTATTAAATTTAAAAACATGGTTATTTCTTTTCATAATGGCTAGTTTTATTGGTCGTGGTGTGCTATAACTCGAAGTTTCATACAGCGGAAGCTATTGCGTTATTCAAAGAGAAACGTACTATGGAATATTGAGTACATTATTTCGGTTGGACATGTGTTTTCTCAACAATAATACATGGAATACATCATGAACATTGGAGATACATAGAGGCATTTCCAAATAGTAATACACATCTCCAATTATTTCAAGAATTTTGAATGGTTCGATGTACCTGGGACTTAATTTTCCCTTCTTAAAGAATCGTACAACACTCTTCAATGGAGATACGTTCAAAAAAACAAGATCTCCTACTTGAAATTCTAAATCCATCCTTTGGTTATCGATATAGATTTTTTGCCTAATATATGCTAATTTGATGTGGGTTTGGATAATCTCCACCTTTTCCATTGATTCCTCAAAAAGTTATGGGCTTATGAGTTTTCTTTCAATAACATCATCCCAACAAGTTAGTGTGAAACATATCTTTCTATATAATGCTTCATATGGTGCCAACTGAATACATGAATGGAATATATTGTAATAGGAAAATTCTACCATAGGTAAATTTTGATCCCACGTACCTTGAATGTCAAGTGAGAAATATCTCAACTTGTCTTCTAAGGTTTGAATAGTCTATTCTGATTGTCTAACAGTTTGAGGGTGGTAGGTAGTGCTCAAACAAAGTTTAGTATCCTAGGCCTCTGGAAGGCTTTTCTAGAATCTTGATTTTAAATGGGGATCCCAATCTGAAACATTCGATAGAGGCACTCCATGAAGTCTTATAACTTCATTAATATATAGTCTTTCAAATATTTTAAGTGGTAAATCTACTCTTATAATAAAAAAATATGTTTACTTGGTAAGATGATAAAAAATTTCCCATATTGCATCATTCCTTCTAGGAGTCTTTTCTAGTCCCATGACAAAGCCTATCATAATATCATCCCATTTCCACTCGTAAATGGGGAGAGGTTGCATGGATCCTCCAAAATGTTGTCTCCAATCCTTAACTTGTTGAAAACCTATACATCTTGACACATAATCAGAATTCTCTTTCTTCATATTGTCCCACAAAAAAAATGTTCCTCCAAATATCTATAAATCATTGTGTAACCATGGTTTATAAAGAAATTGGATCTATGATAATCATCCAACAATTCCCTTTTTAGATTAGGTATATCAGGAATAGAAATCATCCTCCCAAATATTAAAATTTCATTGTCATATATGATATCAATCTATATCCCATCATTCACATATTTAATTTTCTTTCAAAACTCCCCATCATGAGTCTAAGAAAATTTAATCCTTTCTAGTAAGGTTGGTTTGGAAACTATTTGAAAACGTATTGATTTTTCTCCTTTCATGATTAATCTCATATCCATATTTAATAGATCCATGAACATAAGTTACCTTTAAACTCTCAACTTGTTCTAAACTCCATGATCCTTTCCAATCAAAGAATCTTCCACCATATTTGCCTTCCCTAGGTGGTAGTGTATAAGGAAATCATTATCTATGAGTAGTTCAAGCCATCATCTTTACCTCATGTTGAGTTCTTTATGTGAGAAAATATACTCCAAACTCTTGTAATCACATAAGCTTGGCCTTGATCCCTCATCCATTTCTGAGTTAAGATTCCTTGGAAATTAAGACATTCATTTGTATAATTCCCCATTTCTCTAAAATTGGAGCATTCAAAATTGACAGATTTTTTCTTTCTCGTTCAATCACGAGATTGGTGGCCTTCTACACAACACTTGTAACAGAATCTCATTCCCTTTAGGCAAGTACCTGGGTATTTCTTCCCACATTTACTACAGAATGGAAATTCAAATTTTCCCTTCTTCCCCTTCTTTCCATTTCCATAGTGTTCATCAGATCTCTTCTTCTCTTTCTTTGTTTTAAAGTCATAAGACATAGAGAAATCATTTTATATCTTGATAACACATGAGATAGTATCTTCGTACAATGAGAAGTCTTGTAAGACTAATGATCAATAGAGAAATGGTTTTAACCCAGCAATGAATTGATAAATCTTAATCCTTGGGTTATGTCTATAACCTATTGCATTCATTTCTAACCGTGTAATGTTATCCTCATACTTTGTGACATTCTCATCCTCCCTTTTCCTCAGACTTATAAATTTTCATTCCATATCTACTCGATGGTCACGAGAAAATATTTTTCTATGAAAATATCTTTTAACTCCCTCCATTCGATATTTGATACTTCCTTATCTTCATTTATGTTTTGAATTAATGACTACCACTGATCTTCGTCTCCCATGAGGTGATAAACTACCATGAAAACCTTTTCCCTTTCGCTACTCCCCAAATCATGAAATATTTTCACTAAGGAACTTGTCCATTACTCAAATACAAATGGAATTTCAATCCCATTGAATGTTGGTTTTTCTACCTCATGAAGTGATCTAACATTGATCCTCCACGTTGAGGATCAAGGTGATATATACAAGTAAGTTTATTATTCATAACCTGAGTGAGTTGACCCAGTATGGTTATAATTTGTTCAGCACAAGTTGCATCACCATCTCCACTATATTTATCTTGATTATGAGGGAAATCCCTACGTGGATTACATCTGTTGATACGGTTTTTATTCCTTCTATGTGGTAACATTTATAAACAATGGAATACACTAGATTAGTTTATGAATTTCAATACATAATTCGAAAATAATAAAATACATAACATAAATTGAATAGTTTAGATATAAAATACATTGTCATAAAAAATTCCTTGAGGAGGTATTTTCTCATAAATCCTTTATAATGGTTTATAATGAAAATGTGAATTATCTTAAGAATATCCCCCGGGAGTATTATAACCAAGAGTATAGCAAGGCCCATTGTTGTGTATTAGGATACCCTAGGTAAATCCCAAAACTCCTTTTCAGAGTTTTCACTCCTATATACATTTGTGCCAGATCCACCTCTACCTACTTATATCAAGATAGGGATGTATTGATTGGAAAATTCAAAAAATCTCTACATTACCAAAATTCTAATTAATTTCTTCTATACTAATCCTCAATGTCTATATTATGGTAATTTTCTCTAATTAGATTTTTTCTAAATCTAGTTTCCAAGGATTGTACAAAACTTCCTCTGATACCAACTGTAATGCCTCGACCCTATATACCTAGAGTTGGTGAAATATTTCCTAACATTGGAATGATCACAAAAGATCATGTCTCGAAATACTGATTAGTTTTGTAACCTTGGAAGTATTAGATATATATATATGTTTTAAATTACAATATGAAATGTACAATAAACAAAATTGTGTTCCCATTGAACACACATATATATGTTAGCCAATTCCTACAGGTTAATCCTAATATACTTCTTCATATCCTGGGAAAAATAAAACAAATAAAGGGGTGAGCTCAGATTCTCAGTATGGATAAAAATATAGCGGAAATTATCATAAATTAGCATAAACATTTAAGAAAATGTATAGGACTTAAACCCAAGCCTTTTAAACGTAAACATCATCATAATATGGAAAAGATAAATCAAATAATACCATTTACTTATTCACATTGATATTCTGTTAGATAAATAAAAACATATAATATCAATAGCTAATTCCATAATGATGGAATACATAATGTTGGACATCATAACCACATATTCAAGACCTCATTCCGAGGATACAAATAAGATTTTGCCAAGGACTTTTTACAAGGCATTATTTTGTCTCATGAGACCTACCAATTCATTGTGGGGCTATATCAGGCTCCACCCATCACATACTAAGTCCAATGCATTCCTCACATGAAAAGGTTGAAACATAACATAAACATTCATATTAAAACTAGCATATGAAATGTTAATACTTTAACCATACAGCCCTGAATGGTATAAAAATAACACATCCATAGTCAAACAAATCAAAAATCCCTTCAATAAAATATAAAAGATTGTATCATAATAAATCAACTTCAAAAAAGTTTAAAATCCATCAAAGGATGTTGACATAGATGAAATCAAAACCATTTGAGAGAAATATCTCTTTCAATTATGAAATCAATGAAAAGTCGCATAATTATAAAATAAAACATTTAATTTGGAAATATTCTTATAAACTTTTATAGGATTCTTTGAATGTTTTATAATAGTGGAAAATATTTACACCCACCGTATAGGTGAAAAAAAACATTTTTACCTTAATTTGTCAAAAATATCATAAATTACCTTGTTTGGAAAGCGATGCAAACATTCCTTTCAATCCATTTTATAAAAAATAAAAAAAAGGTATAAATGACTTTAACCCATAGTCTAGTAAATATTAGAAATGTTTTGAAATACATTTTTAAGAAACACATATGTGGATGATAAAGAGGTCCCAGTAGATACTTACGTATAAACAACCTCGGATAATGAAGTGATTTTAGAATTAACCCTTACCGTGAACTTTACGTTAGTCGAGAGTAATTTAACCTCTTGTATAATAGTTAAATTATTGTTATTAAATTATACAAGAACCAAATACATTAATATGATTTCATATATGGTCTTGTAATATTTCTTTGTTAAAGATATTTGAGTACTATCATTATTTTGGGTGTTAACTGATTCGTTATCCTTTATTTGTATTGTAAAATAAGTCATGTTTTTTATGGATAGGATATATTAGATTAATATCCAAAATGATATTATGTTCTTAAACATTATTTTTAATCATAAAATGAAAATTATTCTTGAATGGTTATGATGGGTAATTAATCTTACCGCGTTCGTGGAGACGGTAGTCCGTACGTACGAACGAGCGACAATATCATTCTATTGATGGTGAAATCATATGTAATTGGATGGTATATCCTACATAAATAATAATTAACATGTTATATTTATTATTTATATCAATTATAATCATTATTATACCAATCCAAATAATGAAGTGTTGAATAACAAAACTACACCACGACGTGGAGACGGTAAGTTGTACGTACGCACATATGGTGACTTTTTCATTTATAGGATGGATAGAATAATGAATATAAATGTAGAATATTTATAATGACATAATAGTATGTTTAATGTACTTTAGTTATAATTTTGGTATGGAAACATCAAATCAAGAGGAAGTGGAAGAAGAAATGATCTTTGAAAGATGTGGTGAAATTATTACCTCTTCTTCTGGTGCTCCATTTTGATTTGGTCAAAAGGACACCTTAGGTTAGATTCTGAGCAAATTATGGCCTCTAGGTTGAATTTAGGGTAGTTTGGAGGATATTTTAGAAGGGTTTGGAAAAGAAAAATGGCTTTAGAGGTTTTATATTAAGAGAAGGGGGAGTACCATTTTATAAGAGTGGTGAGGGTCACTTTAGAAAAAGCTAGAAATATTAATTTATTATACAATCCAATTTGGTTTATAATGGATCCAAATGGATTTATTTTGAGGAGAAGGTATATTTGGGTAGAAAACCTCTCAACCAATAGGTTTTAGATAGTTTTAGCTCACCATATTAATCTTATCTTTTATATTTAACTCTTAGTTAAATAGTTCAACTTTAACCATGTATTCTTTATTATTATAATAAATGCTTAATAAACATACTATAACAATAGAATAGAACCAAAAGTGGTTCATTATTAACATATATAACCTTATATATATCCTTTTTCGAAACCTTAGATTTATAGGAATATTATATCAATTATTAATATAGTATTTGTTTTAAAAACCCTTTTATGTCAATTTTGACACTATTTAGTATTTGGTTTTTGTGAAAGTCAAAAAAATATGATTACTTCAAAGAAAAATTAAATCAATCCTAACATGTCAAATCAACTGATAAAATTATTGTAATTCATAAAAAAATCTCAATTTATATTAATTTGGATATTTATAATATCAATTATTTTAATCTTTCATTAATAAGGTAATTAACGCCTCATCATTGTGTCATAAATAAATTAAATTATTTAATGACTAAAATTTTTAAATAAAATACAATTATGTAGTAAATAAATTTAGATTACTAATGAATATATATATTCTAATTTATCATATGTATAACCGTATAATAAAAATGGTTTTGTTGTTAAACATTAAATTTAACACTTTTAACTCTTCTTTAAATAAAATAAAAATAAATGTCCAAATCTAATAAAAGTTGATCAAAGAGGATAATATTTTATCTCTATGGATAATTTTGGACGAAAAAAACTTATCTAATATTATTAGGACATGTTTTAGGGTAATTAAAATATAATTTTTACCTTTAATTACCCTATTCACTTTTAACCATGATAAATAAAATTCAAAAGATAATATTCACCAATAATTATTTTATCCTTATTGAACCTCGTTTTACTTACTGATTTCAACTGTGTCACTCGTATTTTTGAAAATAAATTCACAGAAGTGGTAAAATTATGTTTTATGAATGTTTACAAATTTACCTAGAAGGTGGGTAAAAGAGGTTAAAATGTTCAATAAAAATTTATACATTTAATTTTATTTTAAAATGACTATAATTAATTTCATTGAACATATATAGGTATTATGTATCTATTATGATCTAAAATAAATTTAAATAAAATAGATAATTATCTAAATAAAAAAATTTAAACAATAATGTAATGTTTTTCACTATTCATAAAAAATTAAATGTTTTCAGAGATATACCAAAATTTTACCCTAACCTAATTTTGATATTTCGAATCCAAAAATGAAGTCCATTTTGATAAATAAAATTTATATAATTTTAAAAGGTCAGTATTACTATTCATAACGTCTAGATTTATTAGTCGTGTTGTGCTAGAACTCGAAGTTGCATAAAACAAAATATATTTCATTATTCAAAGAGAAATATATCATGGAAGCTTTGGGTGTTACATATAAAACATGGGTTTAATATAAATTATTATTTTAGGACAGAATTTTGGATTAAATATTAGAATAATATATATTCTTAGTGTTTCTTTATGGTGAAAAATGTTATTTATGGAAATGGTTAATATTTTTTCGATATTATATTATTAGGTAACATTCATTTTTTATATGATATATTTAAATTAATTAATATAATTTGGATATTAATGTTGTAAATTATGTGATTAAATCATTAAAATCCTTGGGATTCAATTTTAATCAATAATATATTGAATAATTTTATGTAGAGATATATATGGAATGATTTTGATTTTACTTTTGGAGTAATTGTAGAATTTTGCATATTAATGTATTATTTATTCATATTAAAGGTCAATAATTTTGGTAATTATATTTCCTTGTTCATCCCATTTATTTTATTCTTAATGACTAATTAAAGGAAAAAAATATTTTTTTGGTTTCTTTTTTTGAAGTATATAAACTGATGGAAGATTATTATAATACTCAGGGATTGAAAATTTTCTCTTGCATAATCATCATTTTGAGAAAAAGAGGACATTATGGTGAAATGTTTTTAAATGGTGAAATTTTTTTTTTCATTTATGTATAATATCTTATGTTATTAGTTTAGATATCAAAATAATTCATTAAAACTATAAATAATTATCATTTATTAGAATATTGTTTTCATATTAACATCATTTTTGATGAATCAATAGTATTTTCCACACCTCTTTGGATTATCAATTTTTGTTTTTTCACTTTCTCAAGATTATTCGTTTTATTATAAATAGTAATCTCTATAACCCTTCCTCATTGTATATAAATTAAATTTTTCATATATATCATTATATCCACTCTCCACTATTGTTCTCCTATTTGGAAACATAGGATGTGTTACTTCAGATCCCCTTTGTATTTTCCATTTCCCAATTTTCAATAGGTGGTTGTATAAATAATTTTTAGTATATGGGAATTAAAAAAGTTAGTTTTGAAATGTTAAACCCCTAATTACCAGGCCAAAGATTAAATTTATAGGTTACAATTCATTAAGGGTTAGAAATAATTAAATACCCTAAGATATTAAAATAACAACTATGTTTGATAGTATACAAGATAGAAAACATTGAGATTAAAGAAACCAAAAAATATTATTATTTAAATGTGATAGTTATGAGATAAATTTTCAATTAGTGGGTGGGAATATGATTAATTATTTTAAATATATATGGTTCTTAGTTATAAAATAATTATTCTTTAATTATTATCATATAATAAAGATTATTTTCATAATGTTGTTTTATTGATAAAATAATATGATATTTTTAGAATTTTTTTTTTATTTTTTCCATAAGAAACTAATATAATTATTATATTTATCTTCACAAAATTATATATCATTAAACTAACTTTATTTTAAAATCATCATTTCAATATTAGTTATGGATTAGTTTTTTATAATTTTTAAAAATATCAAGTATTCTCTGAATAGTGAAAAAATAATTATTTCTTTGAAAATAGTATTTTCTTTAAAGTACTTATAAATTAAATTTCAATTTTATATTAGTTTCATAATATTATTATTAAATATATATTTAAATTTTCCAAATTAGGGTTTTTTAAGTAATATTACTCTTTCGTTTAGCATAAAAAAATTTAATTAATAATGACATTTTTTTGAAAAACATGTTGTTCGTCAAATTTTTATGATTAATTTTTAAATTATATTAACCTACTTAATTGTTATTAATTTTTATAAAAATTATTTTATAATTTTAATATATTAGTTCAAATTTAATAGATAGTTCTCTTATTTTTTTGATATTATGAATATTAAAATTTTAAATTTTTATCACCATAGTACATGAAAGTCAGTTAATTGAGGGTTAAAATTAATATGATAAGGGATATAATATGACACAAGAACTTTAATAAATTTTATTTTATGGGTATATTATACCCATAATCATACAATATTCAATTACATGGCCTTATGTTTCCATTTGGATGTGATTATAACCTTTTTCATATTTTACATGATGAAAATAAAAAATATCATAATCATGTTTTTAATATCTATAATATTTATAAAATGGGTATAAAAGGAGGATATGTTCATTTATAAATTAAAATTTTATATATAAATGATTTAAAATCAAAAAATTAAGTTATTTGTAATTTTAAATGAATATATAATTACCTTATATTCTTATACAGTGCTAACGTGGTAATTATTCAATTACAAAAACAAATTTTTTAAAAAATTTAAATGTCATATAATTAGAAATAAATTATTTGATAAATTATTTTTTAGAAAACTATAAATTTTTAGGGATATATTAATTTATTATATTGTAATTCCTTGATTCTTTTTATGTTATGAAGTTCAAAGTAAATGAATATATCAAAAATTGACATTTTTGATGTCTTATCAAAATAATATCTTATTAAATGATATAAAATTACATAAACAATTTTATATATACAATTTATTTTGATATGTTTTAAAATATATTCCATTTTCCATTTATGATCTGTTGTTTCCATTTATAGTGACTATTATGTCCCGCAAAGGGTAAAAAAACTTGTTGCAAGGCTATAATTGAAAAGCGTTAAAGTGGGTAAAACAAAACGATAAGGGTAAAAATATAGCCCAAATGGTATAGAATTTATTGTATTCGAAATTCCATACTACTACTCATAATATTTTCTAATATTATTATATTTGATACATTTCTACATCACAATTATTTTATATTAATAATTTAATATATTCCAAAATTAAACCACCCCTCTCTTATAAAAGGGAACTACATCTTTTTATTTATTTACATGTAAACCCCCATTTTAATCAGACAATATCTAAGAAAATAATATTATAAATTCTTTATTAATATTATTTAGTCTTTATTTTGGGATAAAACCCACAATATAGGTCTTAATGTGCTACGAAAATGAGGTTGTCCTATGAAGAGGAATAGTTTACAACCTATCATTTTTTATTTATTTTCTCTTCCACCTCATTAAAATCTTATTCAACAATGAAGGTATAATAAAATAAGAATATCAAATATTCAATAATGTTAATATGTTAATTTGATATCCTATATACATCCCTTATTTCCACAAAATGGTAAAGGAATTCATCATTTGTGCATACGGTGAGTTACCACCTCATAGAAAGATTTAATTCATTTTCAATAACCGCCTCTCAAGTATGCTTATAATGATGGATTAATTATATATGTATGATTTAAATGAAATATTTATAATTTTTAAAAAATAATATATCATTTATTTTCTTGCCATTACATTTACAAAAATGGATAATGGCATTCGAGTGTACGCATGGACTGCCAACTTCCTAAAGTGATGTGATGCATTTTTCATCACCACTTCACATGGATAATATATCAAATTATTTTTTGAATAATTATTGTGGTAATTGTGATATTATTAAAATTATGAAAATATAAAATACTACATACCATCTCTTCATAATGGTTGTTGAAAAATTGAAATGTTACTCTTGTGTAGGTACGACCTACCATCTCCATGATTGTAACATAATTCATTTTTCATAAAATTATTTAATGATTAAATTTAAAAGTATAATTGATTGGTAAAAATGAAAATAATTTCATGGATATTATATTAGAGACTATGGTATAATAACATAATTTACCATAGTCAACCTACCTAAATCATTTTGGACTTATGAACCGAATATTATCAAAACATCTAAAATGATGATAAATAACTATGTAATTGCTATAAACATGTTAATAAGAGCAATTAAGAAAATTATTAAATGAAAAAATTTATATGGAAATTAAATAATAATAAAAAATTTATTCAAAATGGTATATAATATATGAGATCAATCAGTCGCATGGTAAAGGATTCTATTTTAATTTTCCATCGTTAAGTCTTATTTTATTTGTATGCACCTATTTTAATTTATATAGTGTATATACATCCCTTTTTATAAGTTATATCATGATTAATTCATAATTCATTATATTTTATGATTTTATTTGAATTATTTTATCCTTAGTTTATTGATATGAAAATTACCATGTGTTTAAGTGTTCCTTAACACAATTTCCTTTTGATGGGTTAGAAAAATAATAATTTAATTTGTTAAGACAATATTATATTAAAATTTATCACTATATTATTATTAATTATTTCAACATATATTTTGTGTATTTAAATTTTTTATATATAATTACTATAATGATTAATTCTCAATATAATGATATATTATCTTTAATTATTATTTGTATCTATTTCAATTTATTTAAGACATATGATGATATTAAGAGCCTAAATACTTTAATGTGGCATATATTCAACAACACTAAAATTTTATATCATGTATATCCTTATTTTAATGATATTTAATATTTCATTTGGTTTGATTATTTAACTAGGAATATGGTTGAATAGTTTCCCAAATGAAAAAGGATTTATTTTACAATATATTTTTATTTTAGGATTCAGTTGTTTTGATGGTTCCATGGGGGGATAACATATGATCTTAGTTTCTTGAACCACATATATTTTCATCTCAACTATTTATGAAAGTGGATTAAATGTTAAATTCCAAATTTCTAACATATTAGTTAAAAATACTTATAAATTAACTCTTTTGTAATACTGATCTACTATCTTATTTTAGATGAAGATTCATTCTCCCAAATACCCATATTTTGTAAAATTATGTCAATTTTTTTCCAAAACGTGAATTTTTATCATAATTGATTTAACACAGTCATTGATCCTTATTTTATAGGTTATCTAATTGAAATTTTTAAACATTTTCCAAATGGGTTGAACTAAAATCCTTTTACAAAATGTTTTAAAGGAATTGTTATCTCCAACCATTATAGAATAAAATGATTTTTCTACCACCATAAAAAAATTATTTGATGTTTAGTTTAAATTACTTAAAGTTTATTCTCAAACAAATGTAATTTCTTGAAATATAGTGAATTTATAGTATTTAGGATTTCTTCCATGTAAACTATTTATTTTCATTGGGAATTACTTTAAATATCTTTAAATTGTATTTGAATTCATTAACATGAAAAAACTATGATCATAATTATTCTCTACTGGGGATATTTCACACAAATACCATCCTCATTATTTATCTACAGAGATTATGATTGTTTCAATTATATTTTCATAAAACCCATTTCTTTCTCATAAGTTAATAATCTATTGAAAGGAATAATGAGTTTCTCAAGTGTTTTATAATTAAATTAAAGATCTATGTACTTTATTTATCATACGATTCTTGGGATTGGTTTATGAGTATGGGTGGTTCTACTGTAAACATTCTATGGGTGAGAATATTTTGGATATAAAATTCATTGTTTAAAGGGATGAAGTTAACCTTTTAGGTTTCTACTAAGAGATTATTGGAATATAGTTTTAAATTTATTCTAAGTATAACTATTATTGTTATTTCAAGCGTAACTGTGATAGTACATCCCTATGTAATCGTCATGGTAATTCCATATGTAAGAGTCATTTAAAAATGATGTCAAAAGTTACCTTTATGTTTTATATATTATTTCTATCTATTTTTATAGAAATATTTTTATTTTATGTGGTATGATAATGTGTTTAATTTTATTGAAAATTATATTCTAATTCTTTTTCATGAAAATAAATGGGTTTTGAATTATTCCCTAATCAAGAATGACAGTAGATTGTTCATGATGAATGATCACTCTTACTATTATTAATGAATTAGTACATGTTTCTTATTGATTAACCAAGTATTTATCTGTATTAATTCTCTTATTCTATGGTCATTTTCAATGATTATGTCATTATTTCCTTATTTTTAACTTACTCTCACTAAATAAATTCAATTTTTAATACCAATTCTTACCCTTAATGATAATTTGTGCTCACACTTATTAATATTATAATTCTATATATTATGATAAAAAATAATGAAATATTTTAGAAAACAATTATGTGAAGAAAATATTAGAGAAATTTATGATTTAAAATATAATTAATAAATTTTGGCAGAGTGAATAATGATTTTGAACTTTATAAACTAGTTATTTGTGAATTTGCGTTTTTATGAGTTTGACATAATTATCTCAAAATATAAATTAAAAAGTCATTAGGTATTTAGACAATCCAATATTTCCATTTTATTTTGTATGGAATTCATGGAAAAACCTGTTTCACATTTATCAATATCAAAGAACGAAATGTAATGTTTGTGCTTACAACACCAAATCTGATAGTGAAAGTTTTGGGTCATTAAATTTGAATTTCTCTGATTCACATAATGTATGAATGTGGATATTGTTTCCATATTTCTTGGATGAATATACATTAAATCCATTAAGAATTTTTTCAAGGTATATGGGATATTATTTTAAAAACCATATCATTTATATTCAACGAACTTCAAAAAATATAAATAACAAAAAAAATGTTGTTTTATATAATAGTATATATTCTATGAGAAAATAGTTTTTCTTACTCAAATGTAATTTGATCATCTTTATCCCTTTTTCATATAAAAACATTACATTTAGATTACCCTCATCTCTGTTGGACATTAAAATGTTTTTTATTGAATTTTCTCCTTCCAAAAATAGCTAGAATTAGGTTTAGATTACCCATTGATAGTTAAAATCGATTTAATAACATTAATATACTAGTGTATATCTTTCTTATTTTTCATTGGGATAATAATATAAATATATTTAGATATTTTAACCATTTAAAAAATATTTTTTATTTAATATTCTATTAATATTCTAAAGGTGTTATTGTTATTGTAAAGTTGTATCCAAAATTAATTTAGGCAAGTCTCTTTTAAAAAATATTTATCATCACAATCTCTTGAAATTTTCATTATTTTTTTAAAATTAACTTTTATATGGAAATTTTTTTCACTGAATTTACATTACTTGTTGAGAAGTATTCCATTAATATATTTTAATTTCTTTTTTATGAAGTTATTCAACTCATAAAAATGTATATTTAATTCATATTAAGAACTTGATTAGTATGTATTATGGTAGGAACAAAATAAAATTTGATGTTCATGATGATCATTAAAGACAAAAAAATAATGAAATGAAAATAGAAATAAATAAAGAAATTGATAATGTTATCTAAAGTGTTTATCAAATGATGATGAATGAAATTAATAAATTAAGTGTATGATAAAACAAATAAGATGGAATGAAGAAAAAAGAAAATCCTGGACGTTGAAAAAAATTATTGGAAAACATAATTCAACATTATGTTTTTGAAATTATTTTCCATCAATAACAAGTTCAGAAAAGAACATTAATTGATAGAAATTATATTCTCTAAGTCCATTGATTCTCTAACTTGTGTGTTTCTAAATCAAATTTATTCTCATCTATGGAACTTATTTATTCACAAAAATAGTGAAATGATTTTTTAATAAGATAAACATATTATTTTATCCAAGTGTGTTACTATCAAGAAACTTTATCTAATTGAATTTATTTATAACTTGAATAATCAACTTTTTCTTTTTCATATAGTCAGGATTAATAGTTATTAGTTTATATTTATTTCATAAAACAAACTAACTAACAATTAAATGATATAAACAAATAATGATGATAATAAATATATAAGTAAACATTAATAAATAGACAAATATTATTCCCTTAAATTTTTTTTTTCTGGTGATAATTAATTGATTGAAAATATTAATAGATTCCATTAAAATTAGATAGAGAAATATAGAATAAAAATAAATAAATCTTCACATTCAGGGTTTTTCACTTCCATTTCATGATACCACTAGTTTCTAGTCTACTTACTAATAATCCATGATCATTTATAGTCCTCTCCCTAAATTATTTCATTCCCCCAATGGCTATGTTACATACCCTTAAATAATTTTTTATCACAATCTTTACAAAAACTCACAACATATATTTCGTCATTGCTAAAAGGGAGAGTAATTTATTTTCTTTCTATAACCATTGTGTGATGTGTATAGTGATTCATGTAATAGACTATGAAACCTCTTATAATGGTTCAATGGTCTATATCATGTCCAAACTAATTTATAAGATGGTAAAGAGAGGAAACCCATATATTTGAGAAAAACCAAATTCAACAAAATAATTATTTCATGACTAGTAATTGATTAAAATTTCTCTATGATCCTGATCTCAGTTGTCATAATCATTATTAGTACCTAAAAACCTCTTACTACTTTTTTGAACTAGTTTATACCGATATAAATCATGGAAACATTATCACCGTCTGGTATAGTAAAATATTTTTAAATACCAATAATCATATGACATCTACAATTCTATAATAAATTAATTATTTCCAACAATGATCAATGCTAGATTATTTGTTTAATAGACCAATTTTGATATACTTTTATATTCGTGGTTCAAGGTCACAACTTTGATTAATTTTTTCTTTTAGATCCAGGTGTACCCAAATCATTGAATTTGTAACTACAACGATTTATAGGATTGTGGACCACATCTAATTTCATCCCCAACCTACAAAAAATAATGACTATAAAATAAATAATTCATAATGTATTCTTTAATCAATCATAGAACTCTATCATGGGAAGATCACTAGAGTGGATTATGTTATAATGATGCCTAGTCAATTTTCATGGAACATGATCGAAAATGTGTAGCATAACAAACTCTCAGAATCAACAATGAAGAGAATGAAGGAGTTTTCTGAGAGTTCAGGTAATGGAGACCATGGTGGAAAGAATATTTAGTTTCCAATGTGTCAATAATGTAGAAAGAATCACCCAGGTGAATGTCTTAAAGGAACTATTGGTTATTTTGACTATAGAAAAGATGGACACAAAATGTGTACCTATAAATGAAAACTGATGGGATTGGATAATGAAATAGATGGTAATATTTTCCACCCTAAGATATAATCAACAGTAAAATGTTTTAAGTGTTGAATGAATGCTCGTTATTCAAATAAATTTTCGAAAGGGAAATACCTTGAAGATAATCATCTAAGTGGTACGAGTAATGGTTATATTACTGGTGATGAAGATACAAAAGATGAAATGTGAATGGAATGAGATCTTAAAATAATATATGGGGTATCTTCTTATGGCATATGTATGATTTTCAATAATCAAGGTTTTTATATTTTTGGACTCCAAATTTATGTTATATAAATTATGAAATATACAATAGTTTTTCTATTTATATTTTCACTCAATAATTACAAGTTTATATTGATTGTTTCTAAAGGAATAAAAATTTTATTTAATGACAAGTTTATATTTTTAAAAAGGGAAAATAACTCTTAGTATGTTCTTTGTGTTAATATAATGATTCTTGGATAGAGATATGTGGCACTAGTGTAAGAAAATTTAATGGTATTGATTATGTTAGAACTAGTTAAGGACATGTTGAAAGGTGGTTTATTCTGTCGTTGATAATTTTTAAAAGAAATTTATATATTTAATAGATCCAATATAATTTTTAATAAGGAAGCACTCATGTTTTCAATAAGGACTTGTGGTAATTCAAGTCATTACAATATTTCAAGAGAATACATGATGAGGGTATTCACATGTTTGGAACATAATAATCAAGAGATACTTTTTGATAAATGGGGGATAAATGTTAATTTAATTTTGTAACATTATTTCTATTGTTTTATATTTACATATTTTTTAAGTTTTATAATGTGAACTGTAATGGTCGTGACCTCTATGATCAATTAATTTGTCAAAATCCAGTGTTTGGGGTTTTTTGGGAGGAAACGATAGCTCATTTTATGATTTTAGAAAATTTCCAATTTTCCCATCGATAGTTCAAGGGAGTCGGTAGGTCAAGTCATAGGTGAGTCATGGTATCAGTGAGTTAAGGAATTTCTGAGTCTGTGAATCAGTGATTCATGGTGTCGGTGAGTCAGGGCGTCGGTTAGTCAGGGCGTCGGTGAGTCAGGGTGTCGGTGAGTCAGGGTGTCATTGAGTCAGGGTGTCGATGAGTTAGGGATTCAGTGATACAAACATCTATAGGATATGTCGGTGTCCTAGTGTCATTATCTCAGCATTGGTAGCTTATTTTTGGTATCTCATCATCGATGACTCAATGTCTGTGGCTTTCTGTGAGTGACTCACCCATATATGACTCATTTCTAGTTTTTAAAGATTCACGCCTCTTATTTTTTATTTTATGAAAAACAATCATAAAGCCTTGTTTTGGTTTCTGTAATGTAATTTAAAATGATATTAATTATATATTTAATATCATAACATTTAGTGGACTTTGAGATAGTCAAATCGCCTGAGCATGGTCACGATCCGACTTTAATGGTCTTGGAACTATTTCCTTCTATTGATAAAGGATCTAGATTTTCTAAATCCAAGGCCCTATATTCTCTTTTCTTATGGTTTAGGAAGAATGTTTCTTCCCAAGATGAGTTGTGCACCTATGTGGTATCCCCCCCTCTCTTCAGTTTTCCTTCGAATCTCCTTCTCATGTAAATCCTCTATTTTGGGGAATGTGTTTTTGGCACATGTAGTTCCATGTAGGGATATCTTTCACCTCTATTTTAATTGTGTTCCATTCGGGTGGGTATAATTATGACTTCTTATGATAATGGATGAATCAAAATTTAATTAAGATGATAAAAAATAATAAAGTGGGATGTGAAAGAAGTTGATGATCACTTTGTTTTATCTATTATCTTCGATCTGTAATGTTATATGTATGGGTTGTATCCCTCTGAATATCATGGAATTTGGTCATATTTTCTTACAGACTCCTGATGCTTTATGATTATCACTGATTTTATATTGAAATTATTGTTAACATGAAATCTGATTAATTATGTATACCCAGTTAAACAAAAAAAATTCCTTGTGATCAAAGTTAATTTTTGATCACCCATGTTTATCAAAGTGAAATTAAAGAACCTTTTTTGGATAAATCCAAATACACTCAGCTTTTTTTGGTGTGTTCGTGTACTGTGTGTGTTTTTTTTAGGTTCATATCGTGGTGCAGTTGGTAGCATGATTTTGGGAACATGGGTTGGCAGAAGAGTTTGATCTATGAGAATAGTGTGGTATGTGTGTGAGGTGGGGCTATGATTTAGTGGTGGTTATATGGTTTTTGTGTATGAGGTGGTATAGGAGGTGTGATTAAATATTGGGTTGAGAGATTTATTGATTTGGGAATTGATGGAAGTGTAATATAGTGGGACTGTATCTAAGAACTGGTTGTCCAGTGGGACTGTAGGATGGATGTGTCATGATTTCATGTTGTTAGTATTAAAAGGGTTCACTTACCATTTTAACATCTTTACATGTTTTTATTGGGAAGTGGTTGGTATGGTTTCTTCACCTTATAATGCTTTTAGTTTTTGGTAGTTACCCTGGTTGGTATGGAAATAAATAAATGAATAATATGATATTTCATTATGGTAATTTGTTAATTTAATTGAATGGGTCTATGTTATTAATTAGGGATTGTATTGAAGTGGCATTCATGGGAAATTTATTAGAGGTGGTACATGCATGTAGGGGTAGTAGAAAATGTCGTTCTGAGTGAGATGGTTTTCTCTTTGGAATCCGAATAGGATGGTCTAATGTTTTGTTACCTATAGGTATAAACATGTAGTTCTCTGTGTTTTCTATACACACCCTACCAATGTTAACAACTATGTTTTGAACTCCCCCATTGTTATGATGGTGGGCTTCATTCCCAACATCCTGATGGGAGGATGGATAGCTAGTTACTATCATTCCCTAGCTCCCTCTTCTAGGCATTGATTGCCCAAGACTCTTTGGGAAGGTGTAAACGCCGAAAAAAGTCCGTAACTCCTAGAGGAAGTTTCGAAATGGCAAAGCGAAGTCATATTCAGAATCAGAGGCCCGGTCTGAAGGCCCGGGAACTGGTGTGTGAAATAAATGAGGACTGGTGTGAAATAATTATTCGTGTGCGAAGCATCCCCAGGATTCACGTAATCGAGCCGGTGAGGCGCGCAATTTTGGGCGCCCCGGTTCCACGCGGTGAAGTTTTGCGCGCCGACGGTTCCCAGCGCGGAACATTTCATGCGCCGCCTGAATTCCGCACCGGCCGCTGCCTATAAATAGAAGGCGACCCCAAATGGTTGGGCGTTGCGGAATTCGAAATGGCTCCCATGCGTGCAATTCGACTCCCCCCGCGCGCAAGATGACATCTAGCTAATTCCTCTTTTCGCGCAACCTTGCCCTGAGGTTCACCTTGCGCGCAACTCCACTGGCTTTAGTGAATTTGCCCACTCCACTAGGTTCTTTTCTTGCATGCAATCATTGGCCCGTGTACGCAATCCACTTCCTTTCGTGAAATACCTTGCATGAAATTTCTAGTCCACGCAATCCTCTGTCCCTATTGCGTGCCATCCCGGTGTTTTGCGCGCAAACCTTCTCTTTGCGCACAACACCCTGACCCCTTTACCTTGATGCCCCTTGGCTTCTCCGCGCCGGCACCAGATGTCCCCACTTCAGGGCATGTGCGCCATGCGTTGTTTTCCCGTACGGCCTTCCAGGCTCATACGAAGTAACCTCAAGGTTCCTTGGGCGGTGTTTCCTGTTGCGTTGCTTTGCCTTAGGCTTCTCCGCATAGGCACGCTAATGGATATTGATTCTTCACATAGCCACGCTAAAGTGGACCCCTCAATGGTTCACCCTATGTCCCCCCTTCCCTACGAACTTTCCGATGCCTTCCCTCCCACATGGGGTAGAGGGCATTAGGCATGTAAGCCCTAGGGGTGTGGAGTGAACCCACCTCTTCCAAGCTGCAGGACGTTAAACTACTAAGTAACTCATCCTTAACACATGACGTTAAACTGTGGTATGACCCCGTGCTTCGCACGCAGGGTCCCCCTAGCTCGGACATTCTTTACGCCCACTCATCTCCATGGGAATGGACCCTTTCTCGCATGGAATGAGATCCTCCTTGTCGGAGTGGCATTTGTCCATGGGGGAAGGGATGCCTCAGAGCATAATCCCCTAGACTCTCTTGCGGAAGGTTTCACCCATGCATCTCTACTTCCACCCTACCAAGGCCAGTTGAGTCCCATTCCCATTGCGCTTTATCGCACCACGAGCCTCCATCCTAGAGTAAGCCCTGGAACCAAGGGCCGCTAACCACACATAAGCCCCTATTTCCTCTTTAGGCTGATTAACGTGTAAGCCCCTTTCCACTTCTCACGAACGCACCCTTTGCGACGTGATCGTCTGGTCCCTACTACCTCTTGTTTCGCACACCGAGAATGACTCACGTGGGAATAGAGCGCGCATCGACCATGAAATCTTCTTATGGGCCGCCTCAGAGCGTAAGCCCCATCTCAACGAACTACGTGGAATTTGATCCGTGCTAACGCTTGGTACTTAGGAAGCCTCCATGAGGTTCAAGCCCACCACCCGGTCATTCTGACCTCCCCACATCGGTTCCCCAACCACCCTGGGCTGCCTCAGAGCGTACGCCCCATATCCACTCAAGGCCACGTCAGAGCGTAATCCCCATACCCACTTTGGGCCGCCTCATAGTGTAAGCCCCAAATTCCTCATCCCGCGTGACATTAAACTATATGCCCTCATCCCGCATGACTTTAAACTGTATCTCGTTCTGCATGACGTTAAACTGTATCTTGTCCCGCATGACTTTAAACCACATTCCCTCTCTTGGGCCACCTCAAAGCGTAATCCCCATGTCTCACACCCACATCTCACCCTGAATTCCCCCCTCAAGCCCATGTGCCTTGGGAAGCTCATGCCCTAGCTCGGAGATCTTACTGCCTCCAAGCTCCAATCCATGTGTTCATTGTCATAGGTTGACTCTTCTGGTGTCCCACCATACCACCGAACTACGCGGACTTTGATTCCCTGTCATGGGGATACGTAGGAAGCCTCCATGAGGTTCAATCCCGTCACTTCATCATCCATCCTGATCCTTACCCAGGCTGCCACATCCCGGTGAGATCATGCCACCCCATTCCACCCCATGGTATTCGGGAAGCCGCCCACGTGCTGGCCCCATCATCGGTGTTCCCCCTAGGGGGTCCTTCACCCCGATCTGTCTCCTCAAGACGTTAAACTCGTTGCATACCCCATGTTAAACATGGGAAGCTGAGGAAAACCTCAGATGGTATACAATCCCCGCATTCGATGAGGGATGCCTTGGGCTTCCGCGCCCTTGAGAATCCCTCTAATAAGGGACAGAAGACAGATCTGCGGATCCCCAGTGTCAAGACATGACAACGACACCCAAATGTGACCATTCTCCTCACCGAAGGTTGCTGCCCCGACAATAACCCTTGGATTTTCTCGATGGAAGTAGCGTAATTAACTGGCGTCCATGTAGATATGGCACCAGGAACAAGTTTCACGAACCCATCTTAAATCTATGAGGGAGACCCGGACTAGGTGACGAGCTCTGAGGAGGAATCCATGGAAGGAAGAACCGAAATCTCATCATCCCGGTTTCGATCAAGCAGCACACGTCCCTGAACAAGGAACGGATGTCGCCCGCCTTTGGAAAGCGGGAATGCGGGGCAACTAGCCACGCATCCTCCCATGCGTGACGGACACATGCGCGCACCCCGACGTAAAAACCTCGGAAACAGAAAATGTTGAACCCAACGTGAATCTCTTCTCCTCAATATGGAGAATGGTAGCATTCAGGGTGTCAGAAGATTAGCATGTCACCAGGTCCGAGTACCTATCACTGGGACGCGAAACCCGCCAGGGGTTGAGGCAGTCAGGACGTTGATCACTCCGTTCTGTGATGTCGTCAGCATGGATCCCTCTCAACGACCATGGAAGAGGGAATAACGCTGGTCTATTGGTTGTCGATTCCTGTTCCTGTCAGTACTAATGGGTTTATCTCCCTGCTTCCAGGAATCAAATCGCTGCATCCGGAGCTCGATCGCCACCTTCCCACAGGCGCAGGGGCAGGATAAGTACCGGCGCGGCTACCCCGTGTGGTCTCGCCTTTTCCACAGTCACTCTGGCTCTGATAGCCACGACTGTCAGGAGATCACGCCCCCTCTCCTGATCAGAAATCATCCAGCGAAGGGTGATCAGCCACTTGGATTGTAGGTACAACGAGGAAGGGATCATCCCCACCAGGGGCGTGGCCTGTTTGGATCTAGAGGCGGCTATGCCTCACCATCATCGTCACCCCCAAGGGTCGCGCAGGGAGCCACCACTCCCTGCTTCGATGTTCAACCACTTCAAGTGCCTATACCAGGAGTGCCTTGACACATCCCTCCCCTACGCCAATGAGGTGGGGGATTTCCAGGTCTGCCCGATCGGAGACCCTTCCCATAGGTTAATGGCAAGAACCCCCGCCAGGCTGCGTCGACGTCGTCGCCCGACTCCCCGGGTCGGGGAGCAGGCAATCATCGTGCTTGCACCACTGGAACCAACGCGAAAAAGAATGCTCGTCCTGGGGCACCAACGTCAGCAACCACTAGGGCCCAAGCCGCTGCTGACTCCTATTACCAGACCCCCGCACACGTTGAGTAGGGGCAGTCACATGCCCGAGTAGGATCGAAGCCTTGACCGCCCTACAGGAAGGTTGGGTCAACTCTCCTGATCACGGGCACATGAAATGGCTACCGCGGACCAATCCGCGGTAGTGCCACCCACCAGGAAGGCTCATTCTATACCACTAATCTAGAAAGACGAAGGCTTCTCCGCGACAGCTACGCTCCAGGTACGACTCTTTCCAGTGCCCACTGCACCAGGTATGAGGTCACTCCCCCTATTGCTGGCTGTGAGTATGGATCCATTGCGTATTCAGTCGCTCACTCACATATAGGTCCTCCCCGTGTCCCTTTCGACATTTGTACTGGTGCTTCTCACACCCCAGCCTTCAGTCCCCTCTGCCCCAGCGCTATTGCGGCCAGGGGACTCCTTGACAGAAATTATCCTTACACTGAGGAGCCACCCAGGGGCAGGAAGGCGGGGCGTCATCACCGTGAGAGGAATGTCAGGGGAGTCAAGATGAAAATTAGACCAGTCTGTTTCTCAGACTCTGAGGCGGAGTACGACTTGACAATGGAACCTTCCCCCAACCCTTTGAGTCGAGGGCAGGGATGGGGATATGGTGCGTCAATCTCGTACTCCCCAAATGCGAGATCCGTATGATTCCCTCCTCCCTCCGAAGGTATATCCAGGAGGACGGGGACATGGCGTACCCCCAGGGGTCAGACCCGCAGTTACCACTGGCCTCCCCGGAAGCACCTTCCACCTCAGCCAGGGTGGGTGGGAAATTTTCTGGGGACTGATGGAAGAGCCGAAAGGTGACGCACCCTCGGCGAGCACCGGCGCTATGACAAGAGGCCCATTCGCCAGCCCATCCTATCACGACGTGGTAGTCAGGGTACTGGAACCCTTGGAGGACGACTCGGGGATAGGTGGTCAATCGGCATGTTCTCCATATTCCCCGCCGGCTAGCCCACCGGCCCGGCGGCCTGCCTCGCCGCCGTTTCCAGTTCCCTGGACATTCTCAGTTGACGAGCAGGGGCAGCAAGGTCCGGACCCCGAACCAGAGTCATGGAGCTTCTGTACCGTCCTCACAGCGGGCCACTTCCCCGAGAAGTTTTGGCCGGTCGCAGGGTCAGATTTTGATATTCCAGAGTCACTCACTCCGAGGGAGTTTGAATGTTTCCGCCAGACTCTTCAGGTGACCCACTCTCGTCTTCTCCATCAGCAAGCGCCTTTTCCTGGGAGTCAAGCACATCTCGAGGATATCGGGGAGAAGTGTAGTCGGGTCGACCTGGCTGCGCTCCCCGCGGTTCGGCACCCTGAGTCACTTGGCCATCATAGGGCCCTCCAACAATAATGTGTCCAAAGTTTTCAAGTACTCATCAAAGTTATTGAGGAATCCAACCCCACGTGCACGTCCACGGATGAGGGCAGTACACTTCCCTTCTTTTCTGTGTCATCCGCCGACAGCCTGATTCACTAGGCGTCCCTGAGGGAACGTCGTCAAGGGAAGTGGCGGTCAACATGGCTGGACATTCAGATGAGGGAAACGGTGTGGATCTCCTCGACGGGGACTCACCCCCTGAGGACAAGCCACTACTGGACCCGTCTGGGAGGATTACTCGCCAACAGAGAATCCTCCTAGGTCTCCCTGTACCCACGGAGGCACTAACACTGAGCCGAAACACCGACAAGGGTAAAGAGCACGTCGGGTCTAACAAGCTTACCGACTAATCTGCCTCTTTGCAGAAGGCAGAGGAAGACTCCACGAAGGCCGCGCTACGCCAACAGCTTTCTGAGAAAAAGAGGCTAGTTGATGAGCTCTTGGCTAAACGCATTGTCGAGCGGTGGCCTGACTTTGGTAACCCTAGACCAGGACAGCAGGGGCAGGAGCAGCTACCCCTTTCCGAGATTCCCTCGGGCAACCGCGACCATGTTTCGTTCACTGACAGGGGAGAGGTCGGAGCCCATGGAAAGAGGGAAAGATATGTTTCGCTGAACCCTCTCGAGCAGCGGGATCACCTAAGGGACCCTGCTCTGTTTCCTCTCACTGCCCCGAGAGTCGCTCCGCCAGCCACCCCTCGAGCTGCAGAGCTTGACTATCGGATTGAAGAGCCCGACAATGCGCTTGTGTTTAGAGATCCCCGTCAGGACAGGAATCTGCATCTGGAAAATCTAATGGAAGTACCCATCTCCCACCTAGAGGCCCTGGAAACTCGGCAAGTGCCAATCCCACCGGACGGTAAGCCATACCCAGCATGGGTGGATGATATGTCGGCCCCGCCGGGATTTGGGAACCCCACTTTCACCCCTTTAACGGGGCCAGATACCCGCCACAACACCTGGCCCACTTCAACTCAATGTGTGGGCCTATGTTAGGGACTCAGGCGCAGTAGAAGGCTGGCAAGCTCCGTTGCATCATTCAGACACTAGAAGGACCAGCATTCTTCTTGTATAGCCAGCTCCCTCTCGGATCTCTAACTAGCTGGGAGGACCTTCACTGGAAATTCCTCTACCAGTTCAGTTCCACAACCCGGAAGACGAACATTATAGACCTCTTCAGGTGTAAACAAAGGCCCGATGAGCGGGTCGCGGACTTCTCCACCCGGTGGAAGGGGCTCACATACTCCATTGACATGCCACTAACTCAAGAAAAATTACTAAAAATGTGTGTAGGGAACATCAAGTCAGATATGGTTCCTTCTATGATCACTCAGAATTACCCTGTAGGGTTCCGAGAATTCTCAGACAAGGCTCAGCACCTCGAAGAAGCCCTACAACAGGAAAGTCAGGCACGCCCACTGCCTCCTGTAATCCCTACAAGGAGAGCCGCCAGAGCTGAGACCGCTGTTGTAACCCAGATAGAGGCCACTAGACAGCTAGAGTTTCTACCTGTAAGGCCAGCTCAGCAGCCCCATAGGGGTCCACCCCCACAGGCATAGCCTCCGGCCCAGCAGCGACCACCTCAAAATCGACAGGCGCCTCCGCGTAACGCACCGCCACCATCCAGGCGAGATAATCAGGCTCTGCCTCCTCATCATACTCCTCCAGCCTCTGGTCATGTTCAGCCTCCAAGATCCCCCTTTCCAGATAGAAGGAATCATACTTACTCATTTGATGAGGCCTAGGTCCCTGGTTATTTCCGTAGTGCCTTGGAGAAGAGGATTGTGTGGCTTCCTGAGTTCCGTAAGCCAGAAGAGGTGCGTCTCACTGATCACCCTAACTACTGCCCTTATCACCAGACCCTAGGACACACTATCCCGCAATGCTATGTGTTCAAGGAATGGCTCCAAGACCAGACTGACAAAAACATAGTCAGGTTGGGCCTAGCCCCGGCGCAAGTGGCAGGTTTTTTCGTGAGATCAGATTGTAGCAGTGGCAACAAGGATGAGTGGGAACCGGTTTCCGACCGTGGTTCCCAGACGTATAATGACTGGATGGCCCGCAGGATGGTCGGTCGTGCCCATGGCATCATCCGTGCCTGCCTGAGTCAACGAGAGCCCTTAGAATTTGCAAGCGCCGCTTTGGCATCGTTGTCCCAGCCTACCTCTTCCCAGAAGAGCAAGCAGCGGCGCGAGAAGAAAGAACGCGCCCTGCCGGTGCTGTCATCTTCCCACACTCTTGGCAATTTTATCCCCCCAGAAATGGGGATCCCTCTGAGACTCTGTTCGGTAGTGGATGACTCCTCGAGTGAAAGCTCGAGGTACGCTTCGGTTAACACCATAGAGTTGGTAAATCCCTTTTTGACTACCGACGATAAGGAACGCTAGGTGGACCTCCCCAATGTTCCCAGTCATCAACAACGTTGGTGGAGCCATGGCCACGTGAATTGCCGGGGCATGGTAGTCATCACCTCATGTCAGGCCATGCACACTACTGAGACCAGGTAGCAGGACCGATACAGAGATCAGCACACGTGGCCCCCTCACCCAGTGTTGACAGGTTCGTCTCCACCCCCGTTTGTGTTACTGGATCAGGCAGGACCACCTCGTCCGTGCCACAACCAGCCCAGCCATGCCACCGGCCGACTACAGCCTTCCGGTCCTAGCATGGAAGCCACCTCCCGGGCTGCGACTAGTGAACAACGAGATGTGCCTAGTACCAGTCAGTCACTGGTCCCTCCGGCAGGGCCCTTCATGCCTCCAATCATAGAGCGGCCTCCTGTAAGCAGAAGACCATGTTTGGCTCGAAAGTATGATGTTCTGAAGCACCTTTCTGGCATTCCGGCAAGGCTTTCTATCCTTGAGGCACTTCTCCTATCGTCTGAAATGTGTGAGGCGCTCGTTGAGGCTCTCAGGAGCCCCCTCCTGTTTGAGACAGAGGTGGTGGTCGTAGAAGCCTTCCACACCGAGGCGATTGAGGATGCTGAATGTTAGGAGGTTATCTCGTTTTCTAGTGAAGATGAAGACCTTCCCATACAGGGGAACATCCAACCATTGTACATCACCGGCCAGTTCAATGGCGTGGAAGTCTGCCGCTATCTTGTTGACATGGGTTTCGGGATTAACCTAATCCCAACTCAGACGCTGCGGAAACTTGGGTTGTCTGAGGATGATTTAACTCCCTCATACCACAGGATTCAGTGGTATGACAGGACCGAGAAAACTCCACTCGGAATTATTCATTTGAAGACCCAGTTCGGTTGCCTAATTGCCAATACTGAATTCATGGTTGCCTCTCAGGACACTGCCTACAATGTGTTGATGGGCAGGACGTGGCTCCACCTTCACGTAGAGGTCCCCTCATCGTATCACCAATGCCTCAAATACTCTCTTAAGGGTTGAGTGGGCGTGCTCCAAGGAGATGCATCTCCTTTTGCCTCTTGTGACGGCTGTTATCTAGACGCTGACAATTACAAGAGCAAGGACAAGCATATCCTAGCAGGTGAGGTTGAGCCCTCCACCGTCACAAGTGATCCCTGGGCAGGTTTGGACAATGCGTATGTCTTCCCAATCCATCATTTGGAGGCCACGACACTCAACATTGGTCAATTATTTGTTGTTTCGAGTACCATAGGAAGGCATATTTCTGGGTCCAAGTGACGAAAGTAAATCACCTCGTACTCTTACACCAACCAGGCTCAGGTGATCCTCGAGCCTCCTACCCCTCTACGATATCGGGACATTGGGCTCTTGGCAACGACAGTACGTCATACGTGTCTATTTCACCGGTCCAGAATCGACCGGCTCAATCCAACGCACCACTACTGCTTTGATGTCATAAAGCGTGGCCCCTTGAGCCGAAGGCCAGATGGGATTGGATCAACCACCTTTGTCCCCATGGTCTCCGTAGTGCATGAGTCTCTTGACGTGACGAAATCTACCGCCCAAGCTGGCACCAGCTTCCCATCAGGGTCTGGCAACCCCGAAACGGCTCCCCCCATGGATGATCCCTCCACGAGCAGGGAAGAAGACATGGAATATGCTCCTCCTACATTTTAGGAGGGCGTCTCCACCACGGTCTACGAGTTATTTCATGTGAACCTCGATAGCAAGGCGGACCTGAGACCCACATGGTCAGTGCCGCTATGCCCCCAGAGGAACGGAAATGGTATGTAGACTTCCTCAGACAGCACCATGATTTGTTCACCTGCAGTTATGAAGAGATTTCGGGACTAGATCCCTAGGTAGCCTTCCACCGCCTTGGCCTTCCAGTGAACCATCGTGGGTTCAGGTAGCCTCCCATAAAGATGTACCCCTCTCACAGTGCCATGGTTGAGGCTAAAGTTGATAAAATAATCAAAGGAAACTTCATCAAGGAAGTCCAGTACCCCAGTTGGCTAGCCAACATTGTTCCTATCAAGAAGAAGAACGGGAAGATCAGGGTCTGTATCGACTTCCGCGATCTCAATCGCCACTATCCGAAGGATGGTTTTCCCCTTCCTGTGATAGAGCTATTGATCGATGCCACGGCCGGGTTCCAAGACCTCTCCTTCATGGATTGGTACTCCGGGTATAACCAGATCTAGATGGCCCCCGAGGATGAAGATTTCATTGCCTTCCTGGCCCCCCTAGATACTTTCTGCTACCATGTTTTTCCCTTCGTCCTGAAGATGCGGGTGCCACCTATCAACGGGTCATGAACCGCATATTCAAGTTGATTCTCAGGATGTTGGTGGAGTGTTATGTGGATGATCAAGTGGTTAAATCTCGTCAGTGCTAGGACCATCTCAAAGACCATGAGAAAGAGTTCGGCTTCCTCCGTTCTCACCACTTGAATATGAACTCGTTGAAGTGTGCCTTCGGGGTCACCTCCGGAAAGTTTCTTGGATTCATTGTTAGGTATTGATGCATCGAGATGGACCCAAATAAGATCATGGAAATCAGTCAGATGCCTCCCCTGAATAATATTCAAGAGCTTCGAGATCTACAAGGCCACTTAGCCTATATACTCCGATTCATTAAGAATCTGGCCGGCAAGTGTAAGCCCTTTTCTCGGCTCATGAAGAAAGGCACAACTTATGAATGGGACGAAGAGTGTCAGATCGCTTTTGAGGAAATCAAGTAGTATCGGCTTCAACCTCCGGTCTTGATGCCTCCCGTTTCCGGAAAGCCACTGGTCCTTTACGTGACCGCC
This sequence comes from Viscum album, assembly GCA_963277665.1. NCBI lineage: Eukaryota > Viridiplantae > Streptophyta > Magnoliopsida > Santalales > Viscaceae > Viscum > Viscum album. The sequence goes on from OY728132.1 coordinate 2,071,493,518, forward strand.
CTAGAGCGATCACTCGGCGCACTTCTCACCCAGAAGAACAACGAGGGAATAGAGAATATCCTCTACTACCTCAGTTGCATGCTCCTCGACGTGGAAATTATATATTCTACCATCGTGAAGAGCTTCCTGAAGCTCGTATTTGCCATGAAGAAGTTGCGGCACTACTTACAGCACCATGAGGTACAGTTGGTCTCTCTGGTAGACCCGTTGAAATACATCTTGAACCAACCTATGTTGACCGGTCGATTGGCGCACTGGGCGGTGATCCTCCAACAGTTCGACATCAGTTTCGTACCTCATATGGTCGTCAAAGGACAGGCGTTGGCAGACTTCTTAGCTGCCCACCCAACCTCCGCGGACAAGACACTAGATCTAGGCTTTCCTGATGAGACAATCCTCTCAATCGATCACGCCATCCCATGCTGGTAGATGCACTTTGACAGTGCCTCCCGGAGCCCCACCGGTAGAAGTCTCAATGATCCTAGGCTCAATATAGTGGGCCTGGGTATCGTCTTCATCACCCCAGAGAAAGCCGTTCTGCCTTATTCAATCCAGTAGTTAGAAGGCTGCACCAGCAATGAGGCAGAGTATCATGACCTCATCACTGGCCTCGAGTTGGATCTCGAGTTTGACGTACCCTATCTGTATGTAAAAGGGGACTCCGAGCTAGTCATCAAGCAGGTCAATGATTATTATGATGTCAGAAAGCCAGAACTCGTGCCATTGCTGGACTGCACCCTCCGTCTAATGGCTAAGTTCCCCTCTCGGCCAGAGGTCGTTCACATTCCCAAGTCGCAGAACAGTCGAGCAGATGCTTTGGCAGCCTGGTCGCATCACTTGCGGAGCCCGAACAGGATGACCTAATCATCCATGTGGCACACCGGAGATTCATTGCTCCTGTTATTCCGGAGGACGACCGTGGCCCGCGAGTGAACCATCTCACTGCTGGTGCCTCTACGTCAGGATAACTGGGGGATTCAGGTGCGGTAATCGAGATAGTTCGTGACTGGAGGATTCCCTTGGTTTAATATCTCCAGCAACACGATCTTTTGCCAGACCGAGCCGAGCGAGAACGAATCTGATGCCGCGCACCGCATTTCACCCTTCAAAGTGGTCCCAGCCTTGAGCAGCTCCTTTACAGGAGAGGATTTGATGGTGTTCTCCTCTGTTGCCTTCCAGGAGTTGAGATTCCACAGGTCATGCAAGAAGTGCATGCTGGTTCCTGTGGAGCCAACTAGGTCGGGTCGAAGTTGTCCTACTAGATTCGGAGGCTGGGATACTTCTGTACCTCCATGATCTATGACTGCATCGAGTATTCCGAGAGGTGTCATGCGTGCCAAGTTCATGCTAACTTTGTGCATTGGCCATCAGAGCCTCTCCATACTACCAATTATTCTTGGCCCTTTGCATTCTGGGGGTTGGATGTCGTAGGGCCTTACCCACCGGCGATGGCCCGCCAGTGTCGGTTCATCATAACCGCTACGGACTTCTTCTAGAAGTGGGAAGAGGCAATCCCGCTCAGGGAAGTCAAGGCATGTTCTATCACTGACTTCATGAGCTCCAATATCATCTATCAGTTTGGCGTACCTCACGCTATCCTCACGGATAACAGAACCAACTTCCGAGCAGCTGAGCTGAAGAAATTGTACGCCAAGTATAACATTCTCTCTAACCACACCTCCCACTATCATGCGCAGGCGAATGGATAGATTGATGAGTTTAACAAAACCCTCTCTAACATTCTGCAAACGATGGTTGGTCAGAACAAGAAAAGTTGGCTAGACAAGCTCCCCAACGCCCTCTGTACTTATAGGACGACAACCCGTAACTCCACCCAGGTGACTCCGTATTCCCTGGTATACAGATCTGAGGCTGTCCTGCCCATCGAGATCCAGTTTCCCTCATTACGCAAGGCGGTCTATGACCAGAAAGCACCGGATAGAGTTTCCGAAATTCGTATAGCCGAATTGGAAGCGCTGGATGAAATTATGCTTCACACTTTACATAACTTAGAAAGGAATCAGAGCAGTATGGCTCAAGCTTTCAATAAGAAGGTTCGCCTCTGCTCCTTCCTGCAAGGTGACCTGGTGCAAGCTCTCAGAGCGCCAATGATTCCTAGAAGGAAACCACCCAAGTTGGAGCCCAAATGGGAAGGGCCTTTTATTGTCCATAAGGTCTATCCCAATGGTGTGTATTCCCTGGTGACTATCGATTGAGAGCGTGTCACTCCTCCCACCAATGCCAGGTTCCTCAAACGGTATTTTTCCTGAGCCACAAGGGTCCGAGTTCTAAGACCTAAAACTAAGATCCTCATGCGGTCCCACATGACCTTAAACTGCTCCCAGTCCCGCATTCCCTTAAACTGCACCCGGTCCAGCATGACCTTAAACTACATTTTTCTCTATATCTGGGCTCCATGGTCCGAGCTCTAAGACCTAAAACTAAGATTCTCTTGCGGTCCCGCATGACCATAAACTGCACCCGGTCCCGCATGACCTTAAACTGCACTCGGTCCAGCATGACCTTAACCTACATTTTTCCCTACATCTGGTCTCCTGGGTCTGAGTTCTAAGACCTAAAACTAAGATCCTCCTGCGGTCCCACATGACCTTAAACTGCACCCAGTCCCACATGACCTTAAACTGAACCCGGTCCAGCATGACCTTAAACTACATTTTTTCCTACATCTAGGCTCTTGGTCCGAGTTCTAAGACCTAATACTAATATCCTCCTATGGTCCCACATGACCTTAAACTGTACCTGGTCTCGCATGACCTTAAATTGTACCCGGTCCAGCATGACCTTAAACTCCATTTTTCCCTACATGTTGGCTCCTGGGTCTGAGTTCTAAGACCTAAAACTAAGATCCTCCTATGGTCCCGCATGACCTTAAACTACACCTGGTCCCGCATGACCTTAAACTGCACCCGGTCCTGCCTGACCTTAAACTACATTTTTCTCTACATCTGGGCTCCAGGGTCCGAGTTCTAAGACCTAAAACTAAGATCCTCCTGCGGTCCCGCATGACCATAAACTGCACCCAGTCCCGCATGACCTTAAACTGCACCCGGTCTAGCATGACCTTAAACTACATTTTTCCCTACATTTGGGTTCCTGGGTCCAAGTTCTAAGACCTAAAACTAAGATCCTTCTGTGGTCCCGCATGACCTTAAACTGCACCCAGTCCCGCATGACCTTAAACTACACCCGGTCCAGCATGACCTTAAACTACATTTTTCCCTATATCTGGGCTCCTGGGTCCGAGTTCTATGAACGAAAACTAAGATCCTCATTCGGTCCCTCATGACCTTAAACTGCACCCGGTCCCGCATGACCTTAAACTGCACCCAGTCCAGCATGACCTTAAACTACATTTTTTTCCTAAATCTGGGCTCCACGGTCCGAGTTCTAAGACATAAAAATAAGATCCTCCTGCAGTCCCGCATGACCTTAAACTGAATCTGGTCCCGTATAACCTTAAATTGCACCCGATCCAGCATGACCTTAAACTACATTTTTCCCTACAGCTGGGCTCCTGGTTCTGAGTTCTAAGACCTAAAACTAAGATCCTCCTGCAGTCCTGCATGACCTTAAACTGCACCCGGTCCCGCATGACCTTAAACTGCACCCGGTCCAGCATGACTATAAACTACATTTTTTCCTACATCTGAGCTCCTGGGTCTAAGTTCTATGACCTAAAACTAAGATCCTCCTGCGGTCTCGCATGAACTTAACATGCACCCGGTCCCGCATGACCTTAAACTGCACCCGGTCCCGCATGACCTTAAACTGCACCTGGTCCAGCATGAACGTAAACTACATTTTTTCCTACATCTAGGCTCCTTGGTCCGAGACTTAAGACCTAAAACTAAGATCCTTATTTCATCCAACATGACGTTAAACTGTGTCCCTAGAACTACGTGTGGATTGATTCACATATTTATGGGATACGTAAGACCGCCTGAACACTTAGATTTCAGGTCCATCCCCATCTCATAGGAGATCCCACAATCTCCCGGTTGCCTCGGTCTTTTGGACTGCCCTTCCCTTGGGAATCCACCATCTTTTGGCCACTCTCAGACTGAGCCCTTCGACCCTTTACAGTGGTCTGCTAATGTGATCAGAGTACTCTGGTCTAGGACCTGGAGTGTCAGGTTCGACTTAGGTAAGTTTTCATTCCCTTTTCAAGCTTCATGTTCCCCTTCATTCAGGCCCCACCATCCTTCACACCCGGAGGGACCCCCAAGAACAGCCCGAATACAACGCCTAAGGGCTCTCCTACATTCATGGTCCAACACCCCGAAGGGTATCGAACAACAAATTGATACAGATACCGTGTTGTGAATGTGGTCAGCGGTTGATGCTCATTTGTTTCCCCTTACCTCTAGGCTAACGCGACGGGATGCTGTGTTTCGAACATAGTCAGCAGTAATCCACAGTCGTCACACCGGCTTCCTCGGGCCTTGAACGTTGTTTGCATGATTCACATTTTGTTCTTCCCTACCATGTCAAGGTGAGATATTGACACTCCTTGTACTAAACATCAGTACACCCCCACACGTCAGACAGACCAAGCTGCGTAACGGTGTCTCTTAGGGCTCCCACAATCTATGTGCTAGAGTATGTGCGTGGGTTTCTTCTTTACAGGTTGCGTGCAGCTTGAGCCTCATCCCCGTGAGGAAGGAGGAGTCACCCAAACATTGCGTTTCGGGCCCAACATAGCTGGGAACTAGCGTCTCCTGCCCCCCTGATTGTTGAACCCTCGTAAGACCCTTTGGCCCAAGGCTCCTCTCTCGGAATCGCGCGCGGTGATGGTATGAGGTTACGCCCTCACCCGCGTCAGGTATGCTTTATCGCATCATGCGTCATCCCCCAGGTCCAAATCCATACGACCTTAAATAGTGTTGTTGGTCCAAACCATATGACCTTAAATTGTGTTGTTGGTCCTAAAACACAACCTTAAATTGTGATGATATCATCCTGGCCACATGACAAAAAATGGTACTGCATTGTGATGACCTCCCCATGGGGGACATCACGCCAGGTATTGGTCGATTACCATGTCACTTGTCAATGCCTATTACGGCTTGATTATTGTGGAGATGCCAGGAATTTTCACCCTAGGCCAGTCGCCCCACAAACGAAAAACCATTTACCTCCAAGAACAAACAAGATATATCAAATGCTGCTTCTTTTGGTGTTAGGGATAGACACGCATGACTCCTTATTCCTTTGCGCAGGTGCCATATCGCGCCATGCTTCCTTTAAAGAACTATGTATGGCTTAATTCTCATCCTAATGAGATACGTAGGAATGCACAGATATTTCGTCTTGGGTCCAGGCCCAGGTATTACCAAATCCTGTCCCTCCTTATTGTCGGCCCCTTGGCCAGAATTCTTGGGAAGTGGTGTAATCATGACATATAGCCCGAATATGTTCGGGATGCCCCGTAGTAATAATGGGAAGCAGCAGTTCTCTCACCAGAGAGGTCCTTCCTGAGAATTGGGATGACCCGTGATCAGGTTGGTACGTCCGCCTAATGCACCTATGCCATAGTGGCGCAATTTCGGGAATGTAGGACTCTGTTCAAACAAACCACCACTCAACCTTCCATACTTTGCATGCCCCTTTATTCGGATCCTCAATATTTTTCATGTCTGGCGGGACCCCCTAACAGTATGGATGATAGACCTATGGTCTGCCTACCGTCCTGGGCCAATGTTCCAGAGGAATGGTCATGTTTGATGGGACCCCCTAATAGTATGGATGATAGACTTTGATCCACCTACTGCCACAATATGGATTATAGACCTTTGGTCCACCTATTGTAGCAATATGGATGATAGACCTATGGTCTGCCTGCTGTCCTGGGCCAACGTTTTGGAAAAAACGAATGGTGATATTTGAGTTAGGCCCCGTGTTGTGAACATGGTCAGTGTTCAGCCCCCATTTATTGTCCCCACTCCAGGCCAACACAATATGGATGCTACGTTTCGGTCATGGTTAATAGTTATCCTCCATCGTCGTGCCCTAGAGTGTTCCGAATTCGAGTAGCATGATTCACCTTTCCTTTACAGCTCCCTATGTTTGGATGGATTTCAATGCCCCTGGCATTTCCCCCCTCATGTGTCAGAGCACATTGATAAGGTGATGTATCAATCGGTCTGAGGTCTTCTCCATAGAAATCTAGGCTCAATTTTGGGCGCCTGAAGCTTGATCAATGCCCCACAGTTGGATGAAATGATAGCATGAGTATCCTTTGCTTCTCGCGTTGGGTGCGACCCACAAGAGCTTAGGGGTGATTTGTTATTCATTTCATAATGATGGTTGAGAATATTAAACCAAGGGTAAAAATGAATGGATTTTTCCATGTATTGGATTGAGATGATGAGCAGTACAAGCAAGAAGTTCATGAGATGGCCAAAACAATCCCCTTAAGGATTAGTGTGCTGAATCGATCTTTCCAGCACTGCTACCCTTTGGCTGGTAGCCTCCATGAACGCTTCTCGCTCCTTGAAGACTCTTTCCTCATCAGTCGTCGCAGAGCGCAGCTCGCCAATCCTAGCTTGTGCATGTGCCCGCTCGGTTCGAAGTACGTTCATCTGGTGACTCACCTCCATCAATTGTTCCTGCGTGTTAGCCATCTAGGACATCAGCTGCTCCACAAGCGCAGAGCATGTTGCAATGAAGGCCTCCTTATCTACCACCTGCCCTTCGAGGTGCTGGACCTCCCGCTCCACCCTCAGAAACACTTGTGCACTCTCCGATCTTTCCCGACACTGGGCAACGTCGGTGTGCTGGCTACTCTCACATATCTTCTCGACCATGTAATCACAAACCGTCAGATGAGGGCACTGAGCGTCAGCCCCTCTGGCACACAGGAAGCGCAGCCAGGTTTGGAGTGATCCCATCCACCTCAGCCATTCCGAATGAGGCTGTCTGAGAAAGCACTGGATACACTTCCACCCTTTCCGCCATGTCATCCAACTCTCCTCGGCTGCCTCTGAGTCCGAGTCATCTATCTCCTCAGGGTCAACGGGTCGGTACATAGGGAAGTCAGCCAGCAGATGGGCAGCAGGATCTTCCCCAGGTATGTCTTCGTGAGGAATAGGATCCTCGACATCCGGGTGAGCTTCCTCTCTCACCCCAGCAGCGATGGTTCCCCCGTCAGCTTCCGGCCTCACCTCAGGAATAGCGCTGCTTATGTCCGCTGCCCCCTTCTCACCAATTTCTGGGGCCGACTCGGTGTAGAGGGCATGTTATGAATGAGATGGTATGTCTGTCACTGGTCTGCTCACAGACGGCCCGGGCTCCGCTGCCTGGCGAGCATCCAATTTTGAGATCACTACGCAAGGCGTACGCTTATTAATTGAGATATTTTGATACCAAGCACCAGTAGTGAAGTGTGAGACTCACAGGAATCCAGATCTTCGGTCTCCAGTGTTCTGGTCGCTGCAGGAGCCGCCATGATGGGAGACCCCTCTGCGCTTGTTAATTAAATGATGAGTGTCGGATCCCCATTCTGTCCCACCGGTTCACCTCCTCCCTCCTCTAGTGGGGATTCCCGACCAACACTCAGATGCTCCTGAGCGGGGTAGATATATGGTTGGGAAATTGAAAAGGAGAATGGATGAATAAGGAAAATGAATGAAGATAAAGACGGACCTCGAGTATCTCGTTTATTTCGAGATCAGAGCCAACAATCTCACCACTCTCTCGAAGACTCCTTTGGTAGGTCTCCCCCTATGACCCCTCACCTTCAGGCTGTTCTTCTTATTCATCTTCTCCTTCTCATTCGTCTTCTCCAGTCTCCTCCTCCCCCTCCGACTCCTCGTCACTGTCACCTTCTCCCGGCGACATCGCTTCCGGATCATGCTCTTGGCCGAGAATCACTTTCACTTGGAAAGGTGGCTCTGCACACCGACCCATTTGGCACGTTTATGTGTCCATGGCCATCGGATAATCATGTCGACGATGGATGTTTACCCGGTCGGAAATTCGAACGAGCCTGACCTCTGGAAGTTGGACCCCGTTTTGCATTATCTTCTGCCAAATGGCTTCAACGCTCAGTGATTTCCGTAGGGTCATCCAGACCGACCACAGCGCTGGGAGGATTGAATATTGGGAAGGTTCGAGCAGGTATCTTATCTGCTTCCCAGGAAGCTCCCTGGCTGCCTCATGTGACACCTCTATGGGAAATGAGGTCGCGGCAGCACTGTGTGATGTTCCCGCTATTGAAGTCCCGGACAGCGCATGCCTCGCTGCCTGACACCCCCTGGTTCCCCCCTTCCAGCAACACCTTTCCTTCACCCCCATCGCCCGGTTTCCGCGTGAGTAGCCTCGAGTTGCCGGACACTCTTGCGTAAAAGCCCCTCAGGGTACGCGATGGTCCAGTGCTCGGCATACTCGGTTTCCAGGACAGAGTCAACCTCGGTGGGAGGAAGAGTAATGACATCGCTAGAGCTGAAATTGTTAAACATCAACCACATCTGCCGAAGAACGTAGAGATTCTTTTCAGGACAGACAGCCGTGTATACCTTCTTCGGCATTCGTTGGAGGCACCTAAATTTCCTAGCGAATTGAGATGGCATGTAAGTCTCACAGATAACCTTCCCGTCGATCCGAGCCACGAGCACCCCACCTCAAATGCTCTGGAAATACTCCTGCTATTCCAGAGAGCTTCGCCCATTGTCCACCATCTGGCCGACCGGGGTGTGGAGCGGGATAAAGTGGAAGTTTTTGTGGTTTCCTATGGGGATTCTCACGCCCTCCTCATTGAGCGTCATCGGCGCCACCCGACGATGTTCAGCAGGGACGGTCGCAGGCCATTTCCTGGCGGACGGATGGCATTTGGGAAAGTGTACCCACTAAGATGAGCCGCCACCCAGCCATGGAAGATCTGGAAGGGGCCCCATTCTCTCCAAGGTGACCCCCCTCGTGAGATGCGTCCCAAGATGGAATACATCTTGGACAGAACAGGGACCCCCAAGTTAAACCGTTTGTTAGAAGCCATGGTGCCCGCCATCACCAGTGTTGTTGGACGGACGCCCATCCTCGCGTCCCACACCAGAAGGAGCCACCCGCTCACGAAGGCGGTGAGTAATGTGGCGTACCGGACGTTTGGGTCATGGGTATCAATGACGCGGTATCCCCATGATTGGTATTGCCCTTCCTCCAGGGTCCTCCAGTATGACCCATCCCTGCTCCTCTAATCTGTGGTTAGGCACCGTTTACCCCGTCCCGGCATCTTGATTTCTGGATCCTTCTCAAGGAAATGGATGAACCAGCCCTTGTAGGCAATTTCCTTCAAAAATTCCTTGACCCCCTGCCTCTCTTTGGCCAGCTCCAGCAGGTTCCATGTCATCATAGGCGTCCGTGACCTATCTTCCCAGGTTCTCTTTGGAGGAATGAACTTGTCGTATTGGTAGCCCTCTAGTGGGATACCGCTGATGCAGTGAATGTCCCAGAGACTGATTCTAACTTCCCCATGGTGAAGGTTACATGTGTTGGTATCAGGATACCACCGGGTAAATAGCTCCGGCCCGAGCTTAGGTTGATGGTGGAAGTGGAACTACGACATCCACACCGCCTCGAACAGGCCAATATGCTGCATTTCATCCCCGAACTGGTCTCAAGTATGGCGAACCCAGAACGCCCAGGCCCACTCGCTGTTGAAGTTTCCCGCAGACCGTAGGTCCCAATCCATTAGCTTTCCCTTCGTGTCATCTGTGACGCTCTGACGGAACGTGCTCGTGTAGAGGGCCGGAGAATTCTTTGTGACAGTCTCGTCCCCGGTAATGGTCCTGATCCTCGGGTTCAGAACATATACATCCATATGTCTGGTTTCCCTGGCAGGAAGGCTGTTGTTGGTGATGTTGTAGCAAGGAAGCTCGTCCTCCCGGGTCACACATGACCGTGGCGTGTCCACCTCGAAGCCCGGCAGGGGCACCTCTTCCAGGATGCCAAAGTTCCAGAGAGGGAGGTTGTCAGACAGGGGATACGTCTTCTAGGCTGGATTCAGCAGATTGAACAAGGTTAGGTTGTCGGAAATGATCACCTTGGCACCATAAACCCCCTTAGTCGCCTTCATTTCGGTCCTACGAGCGGTGACTTCCCCCTCATCAATCCGGTTTGCGGACATCTCGAATATCTCGGGAGTTGCACGAAACTAGGATGTTGTGCGCGGAATCAGAGAGCGTTGCGCGAAATCTGAAGTGGTCGCGCGAAATCCAGGAGATGGGCATGAAATTGGCATGCTAAGTGCAGAATATCCTGAGTACGCATTCAAGGATAGCCAAAATTCGGAAGGAATTCCGCGTTGCCAGAGCGTTTTTACGCAAAGCTGCGAGAGAAATTTCGCGGACGAGAGTGATAAGCCTATCGCGTGGAAAAGATGAAGTAAGGATTTGGGACCCAGCGCCCCTTTTTATAGGTGAGGCCATGGTTCAGTGCCGCGTGTAAAGAAAATTCTGCGATGATCCGTCGTTTTGCGTGCCGCATGGGTTGTTTGCGCACTAAGCGGCTAGGAGTGGCCCTGCTTCGGCGTTTCGGCGTTTCCCTCGGAATCCGATCATTGCGACCTCTCGCCGATCCAATTCTAAGGGGGGGAATTTGTAGAGGCCGAAAAAAGTATGTAACTCCTAGAGGAAGTTTCGAAATGGCAAATCAAAGTCATATTCGGAATCAGAGGCTCGGTCCAGAGGCCCGGGTTGTGGTGCGTGAAATAAAGGAGGACTAGCGTGAATGATTGATGTGCGTGTGAAGAATCCCCAGGATTCGCATAATCAAGCCAGTGAGGTACGCAATTTTGCACGCCCCGGTTCCTCACGGTGAAGTTTTGAGCGTCGACGGTTCCCGACGCGGAAATTTTCACGTGCCGCCTGAATTTCGCGTCGGTCGATGCCAATAAATAGAAGGTGACCCTAATGGTTGGGGGTTTCAGAATTTCGAACGGCTCCTGTGCACGCAATTTGACTCCCCCTGCGCGCAAGATGACTTCCAAGTAATTCATCTTTTCGCGCAACCTTGCCCCGGGGTTTGCCTTTGTGCGCAACTCCACTGGCTTCAGTGAATTTGCTCACTCCTCTGGTTTCTTCCCTTGCGCGCAATCATTGCCTCGTGCACACAATCCCCTTCCTTGCACAATATACCTTGTGCGCAATCTCCTATCCAGGAAATCCTCTGGCCCTATTGCCTACCATCCCGGTGTTTTGCGCGCAAACCTTCTTTTTGCGCCCAACCCCCTGCCCCTTTTACCTTGACGCCCCTTGGCTTCTCCGCACCGGCACCTGATTTCTCCCCTGTCAGGCATGCGCACCACACATTGTTTTCCTGTATGGCCTTCCAGGATCGTATGAAGTAACCTCAAGGTTCCTTGGGCGGTGTTTCCCTTTGTTTTGCATTGTCTTATGCTTCTCCGCATAGGCACGCTAACAGTTATTGCTTCTTCGCATAGCCATGCAAACGTGGACCCCTCAATGGTTCTCCTTACGGCCCCCTTCACTACGGACTTTCTGATGCCTTCCCACTCACAAGGGGTAGGGGCATTGGGCATGTAAGCCCTAGGGGTGTGGAGTAAACCCACCTCGTCTAATCTGCAAGATGTTAAACTGCTAAGCACCTCGTCCTTAATACATGACGTTAAACTGTGGTCCGACCCCGTGCTTCGCGCGCAGGGTCCCCCCAGATCGAACATTATTTATGCCCACTCGTCTCCACGGGAATTGACCCTTCCTCGCATGGAATGAGATCCTCCTTTTCGGTGTGGCGTATTTGCACGGGGGAAGGGATACCTCAGAGCATAATCCCCTAGCCTCTCTTGCGGAAGGTTGCACCCATGAATCTCCATACATCCCCCTGCCAAGGCCAGTGGAGTCCCTTACCCACTGTACTTTGTCGTACAACGGGCCTCCATCCTGGAGTAAGCCCCGACACCAAGGGTCACTAACCACGTGTAAGCCCCTATTTCCTCTTTGGGCCGCTTAACACGTAAGCCCCTTTCCGCTTCTCACGGACGCACCCTTTGCAACGTGATCATCTGGTCCCTGCTGCCTCATGTTTCTCACACCGAGCATGAATCATGTGGGCTTAGAGCGTGCATCGACCATGAAATCCTCTTATGGGCTACCTCACAGCGTAAGCCCCATCCCATCGAACTATGTGGACTTTGATATGTGCTAACGCCTGGTACATAGGAAGCCTCCACGAGGTTCAAGCCCACCACCCGGTCATTCTGACCTCTCCTCGTTGGTTCCCTGACCACCCTGGGCCGCCTCAGAGCGTAAGCCCCACATCCACTCTGGGCCACCTCAGAGCGTATACCTCAAACCCACTTTGGGCCGCCTCAAAGCGTTAGCCCCAAATTCCTCATCCCGCATGACGTTAAACTGTATGCCCTCGTCCCACATGACGTTAAACTGTATCTCATCCCACAAGATGTTAAACTCTATCTCGTTCCACATGATGTTAAACCGCATTCCCGCTCTTGGACCGCATCAGAGCGTAAGCCCCATGTCTCACACCCACGTCTCACCTTGACTGCCCCCATCAAGCCCACGTGCATTGGGAAGCTCATTCCCTAGCCTGGAGATCTTACTACATCCAGGCTCTAATGCAAGCGTTCATTCTCATGGGTCGCCTCTTCAGGTGTCCCACCGTACCACCGAACTACGCAGACTTTGATTCCCTGCAATGGGGATACGTAGGAAGCCTCCACAGGGTTCATGCCTGTCACTCCATCATCCATCCTGATCCTTACCCGGGCCACCACATCCCGGTGAGATCATGCCACCCCATGGTATTCGGGAAGCCGCCCACGTGATGACCCCAACATCGGTGTTCCCCCTAGGGGTCCTTCAGCCTGATCCATCTCCGCAAGACGTTAAACTCGCGGCATACCCTGTGTTAAACTTGGGAAGCTGAGGAAAACCTCAGATGGTACACAATCCCTGTGTTCGATGTTGGATGCCTCAGGCTTCCGCGCCCTCGAAAAGCCCTCTAATAAGGGACAGAAGACAAATATGTTGATCCCTAGCTTCAAGACATGCCAACGACACCCCAACGTGACCATTCTCCTCACCGAAGGTTGCTTCCCCAACAAGACCCATTGGAGTGTCTCGACGGAAGCAGCGTAATTAACTGGCATCCATGAAGATATGGCGCTGGGAAGGAGCTTCGCGAACCCATATTAAATCTATAAGGGAGACTCAGATTAGATGATGAGCTCCAAGGAGGAATCCATGGAAGGAAGAACTGACATCCCCTCATCCCGGTTTCGATTAAGGAGCAGACGTCCCTGAACAAGGAATGGATGTCGCCCGCCTTTGGAAGGCGGGAATGTGGGGAAAAAAGTCGCGCGTCCTCCCATGTGTGACGTACTCATGCGCGCGCTGCTGCGTAAAAGAATCATAAACAGAAGGCTATAATGCGTTGAGGTTTGTTACTAGATTTATGGTATTGGCTATGTGAGAGTTCATATGTTTCTCAAGTGTCTTTGGGATGGGACCCATGTGTTTATAGGCGAGACAAGTGGTGTATATGGCCTAGGAATCTATGGGTGGGATGTGTGTGATTTAAAGCCTAGGTTTTTGTGGGATAGTAATGATAGTGGGGCTTGTGAAAGAGCCTGGTGGAATTATGATGTTCATCATTATGGATGAGTTGTTAACTAGTGGGAAATCTTATGTGGAACCCAAATATCTATGTGATTGTTATATTAAATTACATGATTTGTGTTATTTGGTGAGTGTGCCTTGGTGAGGTTTGGATGGATAATATACCTTTTAGGTGCTTTTTAGCATCTGGTGTTTTCTCATAGGGGCATCAGTATGCTTCTCCCACTTGTGCATGAGTGACATAGGTTTTTTCTACTGAGTATACTTCTATGCTCACCCTATATATATATAATTGTTTCAGGTTTCTTGGGGGATTATGAGGATCATGCTGGACCTTACTAGCGCGGGATTTTGGGACGGTTGTTCTGTCCCTTATTTGTAGGACCCCGGGACACCCTGAGAGGGGAGGGGTGAATCAGGGTGGCAACTTTTTCTTCTTAAAGTTGTGGATCTTGTTCCCACGTTGGTAGGAACTACTTAAACCTGTATGATGGATATAATCAGCAATTAAACATTCACATGCAGAGACAGATGACACAGCTATTTTTACTTGGTTCACCACTGAGGGCTACGTCCAAGGAGTATACGCCGACAGGTTGCCGATCGTACCTAAATCCACTATGCTTCACTAGCTGCGGATACAAATGTTCGGGTACAGACACTCTGTCCCAGGCTCACTGCCTTTACAATTGTTCAGGGATAGCTCACTGCGTCCCTCGGGTCACTCCCGTTGACTCCCCCTGGCTCACTGGCGTTGGTGAAGTCTCACTCAGTTTATAGACGTGAAGGTCTCTTCAATAGATATGCATTGAAGTCTTTGTCTCCTGTTCAGCATGAGACTTTGCTTGCATCAGAGTCCTGATTTGATGCTCTTTTGAAATCAATATTCTACTTCAGTGCAATACCTGAATGCACTAAATCTCCTTCTCTTCCTTCAATTTCCCAGTTCTGACACCTGAGTGTATCGATATATTTCTCTCTCTGTGCAGATCAGATTTTGGTTGCACGATCGTTCTTCTTCTCTTCGCAAAGCAGATTTGAGTGTGCTAAGCACCTGTCAAAAGGCCTGCGGGACCCCCAAATTTTCCGCGCACCCTTCCCGGGGGCTTGCGCGTAAAATTCAAACCTTGCGCGTAAAAATAACTTTTGTCGCGTAAAAGGCTTTTCGCGCTACTCTTCTTTTTCGCGCAAAACTTCCCTTTTTCGCGCAACACCTTCTTTTTCGCGCAACCCTCTGTACCTTAATTTTTCCGCGCGCCGGAGCTCAGGATTTTGTCTAAGTGTCGAGCCTCTCCGAATGAGAGGGGTTCACCTCATATTTATAGACGATTTTTATCCTGCGCGTAAAACCCTCTTTCTTGCGCGTAAAACTGTCTCTCAGTTCTTTGAATTACGCGCACCTTCCCATTTTTCCGCGCACAGCTCTGGTTTTTCGCGCAGCCCATGCCTTTACCATTTTTCAACGTTCTGATTCTGAAACATCATTTGCGCGAAAAACTATTTCGCGCATCCCGCTGTTTTCCGCGCCCAACTTAAGTATTTCGCGCACATCCCTGATTTTCCGCGCAGCCCATGCCTTTGCCATTTTTCACCTCTCTGATTTCGAAACACTGTTTGCGCGAAAAACTATTTCGCGCATCCCGCTGTTTTTCGCGCCTAACTTAAGTATTTCGCGCAAGCCTCTTATATTTCGCGCACCACTTCCTTTTTGTGCGAACCTCCTTTTGCAGACAATCCATGTCTTCATTTTCCGATTTTGAGGCCCAAAAATTTGGCAAACACTGGAAAACGGCGCCACCTTGTATCTGCTCTTTTAGTCCGCCTCCAGATCATCCATTCCTTTGTCGACGTTCCTTGAATAAAAACATGGATCATTATTCCACAGTCCTCGAACTCGACCTGCCTCCATAGAAACTCTTTTGCCAACAAATTTGTATGTCGTTTGTTTGCTTTGTCGACAAGGACAATCACCTCAACAGCGCTTCATCTTGGTGATCTGTATACTTCAACAACTCTTCTGCTTTTATCACAACCTCCACTATTGTGATATGTAGTCTTTGAAGGAACAACTTTAGCATCATCATCTTCTATGACAATGTGATGTTCATGACTATCTCAGAAGTCCAATCATTGCACATTGTCTTCTTCATCAACCGGTATGATGTACTTCATGCAAACCGATTCAATTCGTCAGGAAGTCTCTTGCATGGTTCTCATGCAATCAAGAGTAATTGCATGAACTTCATCCAAAAACCTCATTCTTTTTTGATCATCCTTGGATGGCTTATACCTCACATTCTGCATTGTTGTAAACAATGTATCACCTTTGACACATGTTCTTTGAACTTCCGATCAATACAACAATCGTCTGAATCACCACTCCTCTACTTCATCGGAGTACTTCATGATCTCCTTCATTTTGATCTGCATTGACAACTATTGACAACAAATACAACCTTATACACAAAGTGGTTCCAACAGTCTCCCCCTTTGTATTTTGTTGTCAATACCTTAAACATCTTCTGAAATGAATCCATCAATGTCAAAATGAGAATCTTCTGCATTTCCCTTTCTCTCCCCCTTATTGACAAGAAATACAATGCACATGGTAGGGAGGGTATCAATCCACACTTAAGCAATGTTTCATTAATCATTTCACTCTAAGTCTACTTGAGCAATGCTCGATGTAGAAAACAAGAGGATTTGATTAAATCAACAAGGCTGTCCATTATCCACAGATCATGATACCAACATTAGATGATAACTCATGTATCTTGTCTTCAATGGTTTACCACTTTAATTCCAGGTAGAAGAAGATCAACTATGATAGAGAATAATCAACCTGAAACTCCTGCACTCACTTCAGGAAATAGATCAAAAACATTCAAGTGCAATTGGCAGGATAAGTGACCTTGGGGCACTTCCATTCTCTTTATGTCACTGATCAATTCAGTTACTCCCCCTTTGTAAAATAATCTTTGATCTATGTAACCAAGGGATAGTGATTGAGAAATGACATACCTTCTCCATTGGTGTGTTCTTCAAGAAATTCACAGAATAACTGCTTTTGAGTCAACCTGGAGTTGATATTGATTGAAACAGTGATTATGGAAGCTTCTTCATTTTTCTCCCCCTCAAGGGAAACACTCCTCATCATCTTCATCAAGAGTGATCCTTCATCATCATAATCCTTGAATATTAATTGAAGAATCCACTAAGGATGGAAACTTCTTTAGCTTGGCTATCAAGAGTTGACAGCATTCACTACTTCTCAGGTTCTCCCCTTGAGAGCGTGCTTCACCTTCAATTCCCTGCATTATTAGCACAAATACAATACACAAATGATTACGGGAATAAGGTGGTTCTTTCTTGCTTCATCAAGAAGACTTGCTTGGTTGAGGTTCTTTTCTCAACCAAGTTCCTTTGTTCGCTCTATTCTTCATGCCTACACACTTAAACATATGTTCCGACATCTGTTGGTGTGGCATGGCTCTTTTCACATTCTCTTCTACTTTGTGTGGAGAATTGTTCTGCTTAACAGCCATCATGAATGATACATTCTTTCTCCTCTTAAGGACTGCTTCTTGTTCTGGTATTAAGGTTAGACAACCTTTTGCAATGTGACCAGATTTCTTGCATCTCTCACACAGAACTTCTTTGACACAAGTGTTTCTCTTTGTTTGCAATCTCCCAAGCACCGTGTATTCATCATGTGAAAGTTTTCCTTTTTCTTTATCACCAGCCCTGGCCTTTTCATCTTCAAGATTCCTCATTCGTTTCAAATCTTCTGGCCAGATGACCAATATGTCATTTGGAACTTTTGCAGCTAGTTTAGATCTTCCACATGGGTTCATCTGAGATTCATCCCACTTAGTGTTTCTTTTGGATGAATGACCCTTCAATTTCATGGATCTAAAATCCTGGGTCTTCTCAGCTTCCCTACTTGAGATCTTCTTGGGGAAGTGTGTGTTCACAACATTATTTTGATTTCTCCCCAAGGTAGCTGCTTCATTCTTTGATGACATCAAGGGTCTTCTTTTCTTTTCAACAGTGAAAGCATTTTGATGTGGACATGTGCCTGCATTGTGACCGCTGCCTTTGCACACATCACAGATGTTATCAAGAATTCCAAATCTGTTTGCAGTAAACAGATGCTTCTGGACCTGCGGATGTTGCTTCTTCTTCTCTGGCTTCTTCCCCTTTGATATAGGCTTTCCCTGTGCTTTTCCATGAAAGGGATTATAAAAACAATCCAGTGCACAGTGCCCAAATCTATTGCAGCACCAACATTGGCCCACAAATCTTTTCTTCTTTGTTTCTTCAGTATTAAGTTGTTGGGCCATCTGCTTAATAGTTTGTGCTCTATTTGAGGAAGAAGCTTCCTCCTTTTTCTTCCTATCCACCCTAGTCATGGTGGTAGGTTTATTCTTCTCACCTATCCTCATCCATACTTGTTTAGAGCTTTTCTTCCCACCTGCACTGATTGTCGGAGTGTATTTAGAAACATGAGTACAAGATGGTCTGGATGGTACCTTCACTTTCTCAGTTGCCTGTGATAGATCAATGAGCGAAGTCATGATCTTCTTATCATATGTTGGAGGTCTTTTGACAATAGAATCCTCCATTGAGCATTGAGTACCGGCAGCAACTGATTCTTGATGTGGATAATCAAGAGTTGTCATAATCTTCTTGTCACATGTTGGAGGCATTTCAGCTTTAGACTCCTCCAACGAACACTGAGTGCAAGCATCACTCATTTCATTCTTTTGTGAAGTCTCAATATGTGTGTTCTCAATCTTGGTCAATTGAGCTTCCAATTTTTGACCCACAATATTGAGGATGATCTTCTGATCTTCAATCGTGATCATCTTCTCTTCACAATTCTTCTTCAACCTTTGAACCTCATCTTCATGCATCTTAACTTTGTTTTGTAACAAAGAGTCAAGTTCCCTGAATTTAATGGACGTTTCTTCCAGGCAAAAATTCTTGACTTCATTGTTCTTCTTCAGCTCATCTTCAAGTGCATGGATCCGTTCTTCTAGAGTATTGCTGACTTCACCTTTTTCTTCAAGGGCTTTCACCCGTTTGGTGAGTTTCATACTTTCCATAATTTTTCCTTCCAGCCCCTTTTCCATATTGTCCGCTTCCCTTTCAAGTCTAGTGATCTCAACCTGCATAGATTGAAATAGGCTACAGATAATAACAACCCTTTCTTCTGGAATATCATGCAGATATGTTTTGAGTTTTTCTTGAAAGCATGAATTGGGGGTGTCATCCTTTCCTCTGGAAGAATTCTGAGTCACCTGCTCGATACTTTCCATGCCTGATGTTTCTTCATTTTTTGAATGGCATGGAGAACAAGACATTTCATCTTCTTTGGATATGAGGGACTTCTTCAGCTGCTTTTTCTCTTTCTTTTTCCTGTTTGTCATGGTCTTGCTAGATGCAGACGTCTGCTCAAAAACTTCATCAAGACTGCTCTTCATTGTTGACTTTAGGAAAGAAACTCAAATCCTCTTCTCAATAGAATTACTGGAGAATATCCAACATACGTTAACCTTTCCCTTTGATACCACTTGTAGGACCCCGGGACACCCTGAGAGGGGAGGGGTGAATCAGGGTGGCAACTTTTTCTTCTTAAAGTTGTGGATCTTGTTCCCACGTTGGTAGGAACTACTTAAACCTGTATGATGGATATAATCAGCAATTAAACATTCACATGCAGAGACAGATGACACAGCTATTTTTACTTGGTTCACCACTGAGGGCTACGTCCAAGGAGTATACGCCGACAGGTTGCCGATCGTACCTAAATCCACTATGCTTCACTAGCTGCGGATACAAATGTTCGGGTACAGACACTCTGTCCCAGGCTCACTGCCTTTACAATTGTTCAGGGATAGCTCACTGCGTCCCTCGGGTCACTCCCGTTGACTCCCCCTGGCTCACTGGCGTTGGTGAAGTCTCACTCAGTTTATAGACGTGAAGGTCTCTTCAATAGATATGCATTGAAGTCTTTGTCTCCTGTTCAGCATGAGACTTTGCTTGCATCAGAGTCCTGATTTGATGCTCTTTTGAAATCAATATTCTACTTCAGTGCAATACCTGAATGCACTAAATCTCCTTCTCTTCCTTCAATTTCCCAGTTCTGACACCTGAGTGTATCGATATATTTCTCTCTCTGTGCAGATCAGATTTTGGTTGCACGATCGTTCTTCTTCTCTTCGCAAAGCAGATTTGAGTGTGCTAAGCACCTGTCAAAAGGCCTGCGGGACCCCCAAATTTTCCGCGCACCCTTCCCGGGGGCTTGCGCGTAAAATTCAAACCTTGCGCGTAAAAATAACTTTTGTCGCGTAAAAGGCTTTTCGCGCTACTCTTCTTTTTCGCGCAAAACTTCCCTTTTTCGCGCAACACCTTCTTTTTCGCGCAACCCTCTGTACCTTAATTTTTCCGCGCGCCGGAGCTCAGGATTTTGTCTAAGTGTCGAGCCTCTCCGAATGAGAGGGGTTCACCTCATATTTATAGACGATTTTTATCCTGCGCGTAAAACCCTCTTTCTTGCGCGTAAAACTGTCTCTCAGTTCTTTGAATTACGCGCACCTTCCCATTTTTCCGCGCACAGCTCTGGTTTTTCACGCAGCCCATGCCTTTACCATTTTTCAACGTTCTGATTCTGAAACATCATTTGCGCGAAAAACTATTTCGCGCATCCCGCTGTTTTCCGCGCCCAACTTAAGTATTTCGCGCACATCCCTGATTTTCCGCGCAGCCCATGCCTTTGCCATTTTTCACCTCTCTGATTTCGAAACACTGTTTGCGCGAAAAACTATTTCGCGCATCCCGCTGTTTTTCGCGCCTAACTTAAGTATTTCGCGCAAGCCTCTTATATTTCGCGCACCACTTCCTTTTTGTGCGAACCTCCTTTTGCAGACAATCCATGTCTTCATTTTCCGATTTTGAGGCCCAAAAATTTGGCAAACACTGGAAAACGGCGCCACCTTGTATCTGCTCTTTTAGTCCGCCTCCAGATCATCCATTCCTTTGTCGACGTTCCTTGAATAAAAACATGGATCATTATTCCACAGTCCTCGAACTCGACCTGCCTCCATAGAAACTCTTTTGCCAACAAATTTGTATGTCGTTTGTTTGCTTTGTCGACAAGGACAATCACCTCAACAGCGCTTCATCTTGGTGATCTGTATACTTCAACAACTCTTCTGCTTTTATCACAACCTCCACTATTGTGATATGTAGTCTTTGAAGGAACAACTTTAGCATCATCATCTTCTATGACAATGTGATGTTCATGACTATCTCAGAAGTCCAATCATTGCACATTGTCTTCTTCATCAACCGGTATGATGTACTTCATGCAAACCGATTCAATTCGTCAGGAAGTCTCTTGCATGGTTCTCATGCAATCAAGAGTAATTGCATGAACTTCATCCAAAAACCTCATTCTTTTTTGATCATCCTTGGATGGCTTATACCTCACATTCTGCATTGTTGTAAACAATGTATCACCTTTGACACATGTTCTTTGAACTTCCGATCAATACAACAATCGTCTGAATCACCACTCCTCTACTTCATCGGAGTACTTCATGATCTCCTTCATTTTGATCTGCATTGACAACTATTGACAACAAATACAACCTTATACACAAAGTGGTTCCAACATTATTAGCTTTATTTTTGTAAATATCATGCAGTTTTATTTTTATTTATAGCAATTTTACATAAAAATGAATATGGGATGGATTTTAGTTCCTTTATATATATGTATGTATTGGAGTTTTTTGTGGTTCATACATCTAATCTCTTGATCATAGTTACTAAAAAGGGAAATTCCTCCCACTTTTGTGAGATTTTTATACCCCTGGTGTTGTTCGCCACATTGAGGCCTATTGGAGGTCGGACTTGGAGGGTCAGTATCCATCGTTCATCTGGAGGAAGGAACGTCTTAGAACCTTAATATCACTTCCTTCATCATGAAGAAGGTCGTTCATGACAGAATAGAATCAAAGGATGATATTTGAGGGATATGATGCATTTTTTGGTAATTCATTGTGAGTATTGCATGGGTTGGAAGAGAAATAGTGTTATGTGATCTTGGTGGGTGACATAAACCAGAGAAGACCATCTAGGTCAGGGAATTTTAGGGCCCCCCATTTTCTAATGAAATGAATCTGAGCTTACTGAAATACCATGTGAGGATACACCGTTTATAGGGTAGATACCCTAGGAAAGGTACATGCATCATGATTCCAGGTGTTCTGGTTTGTTTTGGGTATTTTGAGAAATTAAAAAAACGAGTTAGAAATAATCCTAAATAAATTACATTCTACTAGGGCATCATATTTCCTTTTTTCATTTTAAGATATTGATCCCAGACATAACCTACATGTGGTACAAGTAGTAGAGGGTTAGAAAGATAACCTGGTTGACAAGGGGAGGGCTAATCTAGTTGAGGAGGATGATCAGTGGTAGAAGAAGCTTCATGTTTTCCAACGGCAGACTCTTGTAAAGTATGAGGGAAGTGTCTTGGACATGGAGACATAGATTTGTCTTGAGGAGATAGTGATAACATTCAATTTGATCTGGGATCTGATAGAGTATTGGGTTTCTAATAGAGGTGAGACAGATGAGGGGATCAGTGCCTCAGTGGTGGACACATTACCTCAGGGAGAGGAAGGAGGCTAAGGTTTCATGGGTTGACTTTGAGAAGGTGTTTTAGGAGGAATTTATTTCTTCCACGATGATTGTTGTGAACAGTAAAGCGCTACTCTCTCCCTAGTAATAGAGTATGTTGTTGAGGGAATTTGGGATCATGTTCAAGGATATCCTATGTTTTCACCAGATCTCTTTCTAGATGGGGAGTCTTGGATGAGGCGCTTAGAGGATGCACTTCGTCATTCTCTTTAGTATGTGGTTACACTGTTCACAGAACCGATATACTAAGAGGTTCAAACTAAGGATGAGGTAGTGTAAAGAATGCACAATCTAGGTTGCATTCCATGGGAGGGAAGTCACATTATCTATCCAAAGGGAAAGGTCATCATCAGCAAGTCTCCAGTGTCAGGGCCTTCCACGTTTCAGCCAGTAGGGAGCTAACCTCATCAGTTTTAGTTCTGACCCTCTGGTCATTTTCATTCTCCAATGGGCCTTGGGCCAAGATAATTTTATTTCAGAGAAAATGGGCACTACCAGATATATTTTCTGACTGGAGATCACTATTGTGGAGGTGGTAAGGTTTAACGCCCGCCTCTGCAGCAGTTTCCATCCAGGCATTTCTAGCAGTAGGAAATGAATGAATGTGATCCACCAAGGGTAGACGGTTAAAGAGGAGGCTAAACTCAGGGTTCTCCTCATACGACTCGACTAGGGTGTGGTTGGGGAGATTTCCAACAGCCGAGGGGCAGTGGAGTTGGGTGTTGGTAGTTTCAGGTAGCAGAGTTTGCAGTTCTGGTAGGTACGAAGATCGTTCGAGGTACGATTAGTTTGTTTAGTATGTTTTCTTACTCATTTTTTGATTCAAGATATTTTCACTAATCTGAGCACCCAGTCTAGATCATTCTATAGGATTGTACATAGATTGGATTTATGTTATCCGGGTGAGGAGTACACCCTTCCTAGGTCAGACCAACATGTTTGATGTTTGTTGAGGATATTGAAAAATGTTGGGGCAGCATCAATCTAGTGTGGATCTCTATCTGCTACGGATGAATCCCTATGATGTCATCCTTTTCATTGACTGGTTGTTTTAGGTGCATGATGTTATCAACTAACTTACGATAATAGTAATTTTTTGAAGCAAAAGGCTTGTTTGTGGCTTTCGTGTAACGCCCCGACCCTAGTTTCCTAGAGTCGGTGCATTATTACATAACATTGGCATGATCACAAGAAAGATCAAATCTCGAAAGACCGATTGGTTTAGTAGCCTTGGAAACACTAGATATATTCATAAGTTTTACATTACATCATAAAATCAAAAACTACTACAACAACATAATGTTTCCACAGTCCACACTACAATCCCCTCATAATATCCCTGCAGGTCATTCATAACTTACATCTTCACTTCCTGGGAAAAATAAAACATAGAAAAGGGGTGAGCTCAAATGCCCAGTAAGGATAACAATATAGCGGAAACTTTCATCAATAACAATAAACATTTAAGGCAATGTATAACTAAAACAAAAGCCTTTTAAACATGAACTTTCAACATGGTATGGCATAAATAAAATGAAATAATGCCATTTACTTATTCACATGGATATTCCACTAATCGAATAATCACATGCAAAAATAAATAACCACTTTCATAATGTTGGAATGCATAATGCCAGACTATCATAACCACATAGCCAAGGCCTCGTGCCAAGACTACAAATAAGATTTTGTCAAGGCCTTGTGCCAAGACACTAGTTTGTCTCATGAGACCTACCGATGCATCGAGGAGCTATAGCGGGCTCCACCCGTCACTTATTAAGTCCAATGCATTCCCATATGAAAAGGTTTATACATAACATAAACATTCGTATTAAAAATAGCATACGAAATGTCAATACTTTCACAATAAACTATGAATGGTATAAAAATAGCACATCCACAGTCAAACATATCACAAAACCTTCAATACAATATAGAAGTTTTGTATCATAATAAATCAACTTCAAATAATCTTAAAATCCATCAAAGGATGTTGACATAGATGAAATCAAAATTCTTTTTAAAGAAATATCTCCTTTTATTTTGAAATAATTTAAGATCCATATAAAATAAAACATTTTCTTTGAAAATATTCTTATAAGCTTGTAAGGAAAGCTTTGAAGATTTTATAACGGCGTAAAATAACCGCACCCGCCGTATAAGTTAAAAAAAACATTCTTACCTCAATTCTGTCGAAAAGGTTAAAAAGGACCTTGTTTTGAAAACGACGGAAAGATTCCTTTATAAACCTCTTATAAAAAGTCAAAAAAAGGTATAAATGACTTTAACCCATATTCTTGTAAATAGTAAAAATGTTTTGAAATACATTTTTAAGAAACATGGATGTGGATGATAAAGAGATCCTAGTAGATTATTACATATAAACAACCTCGGATAATGAAGAGATTGTGAAATAACCCTTACCTTGTACTTTTCCTTGGTTGGGGTAGGTTAACCTCCTGTATAATGGTGAAATAGTTGTTATTAAATTATACAAGAATCATATATATTAATATGATATCATATATGATATTTTAACATTGATTTGTTAATAATATCTTAGAATTATCGTCGTTTCGGGAGTTAACTTACTCATTTTCTTTTATATGTTTTGTTACATAAGCCATGGTTGTTGTATCTTATTCATATCCAGAATGATATACAGTCCTTAAACATCATTTTTAAATCATCAAATGATAATTATACTTGAATGGATACGATGGAGAATGAATCTCATCGCGTTCGTGGAGACGGTAGTCCGTACGTACGCACGAGCGACAATATCATTCTTTTGATATTAAAATAATATATAAATGGATGGTATATCATATATACAGAATCATTAACATGTTATATTTATTATTTACATGAGTTACACATCATTATTATACCCATCCAAATAATATTATATTGAATAACAATTACACCACGACGTGGAGACGGTAAGCCGTACGTACGCACGTATGGTGACATGTTATTCAAAGGGTGGATAGAATACTGAATATGATTGTACCATATTTATAATAACATCACAGTATATGTGAGATACTGGAGTTATTATTTCAGAATGGTAAGAACAAAGGAAGAAGAAGTGGAAGAAGAAATGAACTTAGAAAAGGGTGGTGAAATCATTACCTCTTCTTCGGGTTCTTCCTTTTGATTTGATCAAAAGGGCTCCTTAGGTTGGCTTTCTGATCAAACTAAGGCCTCTAGGTTGTATTGAGGGATGTTGGGAGAGTATTTGGGCAGAGTTTGGCCGAACCAAAAGGCTTTGAAGGTGTGAAGAAATGAGAAGGAGGAGTGCCCTTTTATAAGAGGGGTGAGGGGCACCTTTGGAAAAGTTAGAAATATTAATTTATAATAAATTCATATTCGGTTTACAAAGGCTCCAAAGTTTACTATTCAAAGGATGAGGTGTGGATAGGTCGAAAACAACTCATCCAATAGAATTTAGACAGGTTTGGGTACTTATATTAACCTTATCTTTAAGTATTAACTCTAAGTTAATTAGTTTCACTTTTACAATGTCTCTTTGTATTTTTATATAATATGATTAATAAACTTA
The DNA here is from genome assembly GCA_963277665.1 of Viscum album. Taxonomy (NCBI): domain Eukaryota; kingdom Viridiplantae; phylum Streptophyta; class Magnoliopsida; order Santalales; family Viscaceae; genus Viscum; species Viscum album. Next base: position 2,071,519,408 of record OY728132.1, read on the forward strand.
CTATATACATCCAAGCGACCCCCAAGTGGTCCATTAATGAGGAACCTATCATAATATAAGTCTCTTGGCCGAACCTTAGATTTTTAGGAATTTAATATCGATTAATAATATAATATTTGTTTTAAGAACTCTTTTATGTCAATTTTGACACTATTCAATAGTTGATTTTTGTGAAACTCCTAACAGATTGATTACTTCGAACAAAGTCAATTAAATCAATCCTAATATATCATATTATCATAGAAAATTAGTTTAATTCATTAAAAGTTTCATATTATAATTATTTGGGTATTTATAAGATCAATTATTTTTATTTTTCACTATTTTAGTAATTACTGCATCATCATTGTGTCATAAATAAAATAAATTATATAATGTCTAAAAATTATAAATAAAATATCATTATGTAGGAAATCTTTTTAGCTTTCTAATGAATATTTATAATCGAAAATCCAACATGTATAACCCTATGTAAAAATTGTTCTTCTAAAAGATGTATGCTTATGCTATTTTTATTTTTATTTTAACTTTATTAATATAAAGTGTCCCTACCACATACAAGTGGCTCCAAGGGGTCCCCAAATTGACCAAAGGATGCCCATGGTCGGGTATGTGTCCACCAATAAGGTTAGGACACGTTTTAGGGTAATTTTTTATTATTATAATATTATTTTTTTAACCCTTATTTACCGGATTTACCCTTTAACCATGGTAAATAAAATATTTACCACAGTAACTATTCAAAATGTCTAAAAATAAAAGTTACCTATTTACACAATTTGAACATCCTGATTCCAAATATGGAATCCATTTTCCTAAATTCAAAACACAGAAGTGGCAGAAATTAATTTAAAATTAATTCCCGCTGTCAAAACAAAAAGCGTGTTTTTAAGAGATAATAACTATCAAAAGATTGACACTTGTTTATGTTCGGTTTAATTGTAAAATTATGTCCAATGATAAACATTAAATTGAATGGTAAAAATATATTCTAAATATACTTTAAAACCACTCAAATTCATAATTTATCACTATTAATTATTTTGATTAAAAAAGTTGTTTTTAATTAAAATTTAGAAATTTTCACTATTCATCAAAATATGAAAGTTATCCGAAATGTACCAAAATTTCACCCTAGGCTAATTTTGATATTCCGAATCCAAAAATGAAGTCCATTTTGAAATATAGAATATATATGATTTCAAAAAGTAGGTATTACTATTCACAACGGCTAGTTTAATTAGTTGTGGTGTGTGTTAGAACTCGAGGTTGCGTACAACACACGCTATCGCATTATTCGAAGGGAAACGTACCGTAGAAGCTTGGGGTGTTACATTCTCCCCTCCTTCAAATAATTGCGTCCTCGCAATTTCTAGGCTATTACTGCATAAAAAGACTCGGGTGGTTCTTCATCATAAGTTCCTCGGGTTCCCACGTTGCCTCTTCCATTTTATGATTTCTCCACAAAACTTTTACCAGACGCGTCGTCCGGTTTCTCAGTACTTGTTCTCTTGTATCAAGAATCCTGACGGGCTCATCGCAATAAGACAGATCGGGTTCCAGTTCTAATTCCTCATAGGTGAGTACATGCGTCGGATCAGGCATGTATTTCCTCAATAGAGATACGTGGAATACATCGTGAACTTTGGAGAGACTTGGCGGCATTGCCAATCGGTAAGCTACAACCCCAATTCGTTCTAGAATTTCGAAAGGTCCGATGTACCTGGGACTCAATTTTCCTTTCTTACCAAAACGTATGACTCCCTTCCACGGAGATACCTTCAGGAAAACATGATCACCGACTTGAAATTCCAAATCCTTCCTTCGATTATCGGCATAGCTCTTCTGCCTACTTTGAGCTGCTTTAATGTGATTTTGGATTACCTTCACCTTTTCCACCGTTTCCTCCACCAGTTCTGGGCCTACAAGTTTTCTTTCACCAACGTCATCCCAACAGGTTGGTGTACGACATCTCTTTCCGTATAACGCTTCATATGGTGCCATCTGAATACTCGAATGGAAGCTATTGTTATAGGAAAATTCTACTAGTGGTAAATATTGATCCCACATACCCTGAAAGTCAAGTGAGCAAGATCTCAACATGTCCTCTAAGGTCTGAATAGTCCGTTCTGATTGTCCGTCTGTCTGAGGGTGGTAAGCAGTGCTCAAATGAAGTTCAGTATCCAGGGATTTCTGAAGACTTTTCCAAAATCTTGAAGTAAAACGGGGATCACGATCAGAAACAATCGATAGGGGTACTCCATGAAGTCTCACAACTTCATTAATATATAGTCTTGCTAGACGTTCCAGGGGTAGATCTTCTCTTATAGCAAGAAAATGTGCTGACTTGGAAAGACGATCAACAATCACCCATATTGCATCATTCCTTCTAGGAGTCTTTGGTAGCCCCATGACAAAGTCCATCGTAATATTGTCCCATTTCCACTCCGGTATGGGAAGAGGTTGCATGACTCCTCCAGGCTGTTGCCTTCTAGCTTTCACTTGTTGACAAACCATACACCTTGACACAAAATCAGCAATCTCCCTCTTCATGTTGTCCCACCAAAAATGTTCCTTCAAATCTCTATACATTTTGGTGCTCCCAGGGTGTATAGAGAAATTGGAACTATGAGCATCATCCAGCAATTCCCTTTTTAGATCAGGTATATTGGGAACACAAAGTCTCTTCCCGAATTTCAAAATTCCATCTTCATACACAAAGTCTCTCAATCTCCCATCATTCACAGCTTTAATCTTCTTTTGGAATTCGTCATCATCGGTCTGAGAACTCTTAATCCTTTCTAGTAAATATGGTTTGGCAACCATTTGAAAAAGCATTGATGTTTCACCTTCCCTGGTTATTCCCATGTCCATTTTCACTAGATCCATGAAAATTGGATCCCTTTCAATTCTCATATTGTTCAAAACTCCATGGTCTTTTCTACTCAAAGCATCTGCCACCTTGTTTGCCTTCCCCGGGTGGTAGTGTATCGTACAATCATAATCCTTGAGTAATTCAATCCATCTCCTTTGCCTCATGTTGAGTTCTTTTTGTGAGAAAATATACTTCAAACTCTTGTGATCAGTATAAATCTCACATTTTTCACCATAGAGGTAGTGCCTCCATATCTTCAAAGCAAAGATCACAGCTGCTAACTCAAGATCATGAGTAGGATAGTTTTGTTCATGAATTTTCAACTGTCGTGATGCATAGGCAATAACTCTATCATTCTGCATAAGGACACAGCCAAGTCCTTTCTTTAATGCATCACTATCAATAACGAACCCATCATTCCCCGATGGTAGAGTCAATATAGGAGCATTGACTAATCTTCTCTTCAGTTCTTCGAAACATTCTTCACACTCTTTTGTCCAAACAAATTTAACCCCTTTACGTGTGAGCTTCGTTAATGGGTTAGCCAATCGGGCAAAATTCTGGACGAAACGTCGATAATAACCTGCCAAGCCAATAAAACTACGTACCTCAGTTATACTCGTAGGTGCTGGCCATTCTTGGATTGCCTTGGTCTTAGAAGGATCAACAGAGATTCCATCTTTAGAGACAATATGGCCAAGAAAAGAAATCTCCTGAAGCCAGAATTCACACTTGCTAAACTTTCCATATAATTCATGCCTCCTCAGAGTCTTCAAGATAATGCGCAAGTGATTTTCATGATCTTCGTAGGTTTTGGAGTATACCAAGATATCATCAATAAATACCACCACAAATTCATCGAGATACTCCTTGAAAACTCTATTCATCAGATCCATGAATACAGAGGGTGCATTAGTCAATCCAAACGGCATTACAGTAAACTCGTAATGCCCGTACCTGGTTCGAAATGCTGTCTTCGGAATGTCTTCCTTCTTTACAAACAACTGATGGTATCCAGATCGAAGGTCAATCTTTGAAAAGTATTGAGCTCCATGCAGTTGGTCAAATAAATCATCAATATGAGGTAGGGGATACTTGTTCTTTATCGTTATAGCATTGATCTCCCTGTAGTCGATACATAACCTCATAGATCCATCTTTCTTTTTAACAAAAAGAACAGGGGCTCCCCATGGAGAAACACTAGGGCGAATAAATCCCTTATTACTCAATTCCTCTAGTTGTTTCTTTAGTTCGACTAACTCTACAGTGGCCATTCTATAAGGGGTCTTCGATATAGGCCTTGATCCAGGAATCAAATCAATAGAAAACTCAACTTCTCGTTCTGGAGGATGTCCAGGTAAATCTTCCGGAAATACATCTACAAATTCTTTCACAACAGGTACATCCTCTATTTGAACATTCCTTTCCTCACCGACAGTTATTTCATTCTCTTCCTCCCCAATAATTGAATTAAGTTGAGCTACTGGGGGTGGGTCTAAATAAGAATTAGGTGGTGACGATTCTGCTCTAAAAATAAGGTGTTCCTTATCATTATCATCAAGAATCGTAACCTCTTTCTTCTTACAATAAATCTTCGCATCATAGTCCGAAAGCCAGTCTATACCGAGGATTATATCAAACTCAATCATAGGTATGACGATGAAATCAGCAGATAAAGAAAATTTATGTGCTCTAATGGGGACTGATTCACAAAACTTTGTTGCAACGATACTTCCCTTAGGAGTTTTAACTGACAACTCCCTTATTAAATCAAATTGGAAATATCTAATTTTCTTAGCAAACTGGGAAGATATGAAACAATGCGATGATCCAGAATCAAATAATGCATTTGCTAAACTTGAGGAAACCATTAAATTACCTGCCACCACGTCTTTCGGAGCTTCTACCTCAGCAGTAGTGATAGCATAAGCCTGGCCTTGATCCCTTGGCCTTTTCTGAGGTAAGTTCTCCTGACGCTTAGGACATGCATTTGCATAATGCCCCATCTCCCTGCAATTGTAGCACTGAACGTTGGTAGCTTCCTTCTTCCCCTTGCAATAATGAGCTTGGTGGCCTTTTTCACCACACTTGTAACAGACTCCCATTCCCTTCAGGCAAGCACCGGGGTGTTTCTTCCCGCACTTACCACAAGATGGATATTCAACCTTTCCCTTCTTCCCCTTATTTCCATTCCCAGATTGATCAGCAGGTCTCTTCTTCTCTTGCTTTGCTTTAAAGTCATAAGACTTAGAGAATTCCTTTTCGGTCTTGATAGCACATGAGACAATGTCTTCGTACGATGAAAAGGATTGTGAGACTAATGCTCAACGGAGAAATGGTTTTAACCCATCAAAGAAACGATCAATCTTACTTCTTGGGTTGCGAATATAATCTCCAGCATACCTCGCTAACCTTGTAAAGTTAGCCTCATACTTTGTGACATTCTCATCCTCCTTTTGTCTCAGACTCAGAAATTGCCTTTCCATATCTGCTCGATGGTCGCGAGGAAAGTATTTTTCTAAAAACAGATCTTTGAACTCCCTCCATTCCATGTTTGATACTTCATCATCTTCCTTCATGTTTTGAATCAATGACCACCATTGATCAGCATCTCCAGTGAGGCGGTAAACTACCATGGTAACTTTTTCCCTTTCACTACTCCCCAAAGCCTGAAATATTTTCTCTAGGGAAAATATCCATTGCTCAGCTACTAAGGGATTTGTACTCCCATTGAGCGTTGGTGGTTGTTGTCTCATGAATCGATCTAACATTGATCCTCCACGCTGCGGATCAGGGTGCTCCATACGGGTAAGGTTATTATTCATAACCTGAGTAAGTTGTCCCAGTACGGTGATTAGCTGATCAGCACCAGTTGCATCACCAGCCCCACTATAATTATCTTGAGCAGGAGGGCAATCCCTACATGGAGTGCGTGCATTGATACGGTTTCCATTTCTTCCACTAGGCTCCATTTCTAAACAATGGCATAAACTAGATCAGTTTATGAATCAAAATACATAATCCCATACTTATAAAACACTTAACATAAATTGAACTATCTATGGATATAATCCATAATCATAAATATGTTTTCTTTGAGGAAGTATATACTCATAAACCCTTCATAATGATTTGTAAAGAAAGTGAGAGTTATCCTAAGCATATCCCCCGGGAGTGTCGTAACCAAGAGTGCAGCAAGGCCCGTTGTCGTGCACCAGTTCCCGTTCGAGTCTAGCTCAAAGCGGTGTTTTCGGGTTTTACCCCTAGGTACATCTGTGCCAGAGCCGCCTCTACCTGCTCGTATCCAGACAGGGATGTATTGCTCGCAAAACTCACAAAGTCTCTACAATACCAAAATTCTAGGAAGTTCTTCTATACTAATCCTCAAAGTTCATCTTAGGTCTACGTGCTCTAATCAGAGTTTATCTAAATCTAGCTTCCAAGGTTTGTACTAAACTTCCTCTGATACCAACTGTAACGCCCCGACCCTAGTTTCCTAGAGTCGGTGCATTATTACATAACATTGGCATGATCACAAGAAAGATCAAATCTCGAAAGACCGATTGGTTTAGTAGCCTTGGAAACACTAGATATATTCATAAGTTTTACATTACATCATAAAATCAAAAACTACTACAACAACATAATGTTTCCACAGTCCACACTACAATCCCCTCATAATATCCCTGCAGGTCATTCATAACTTACATCTTCACTTCCTGGGAAAAATAAAACATAGAAAAGGGGTGAGCTCAAATGCCCAGTAAGGATAACAATATAGCGGAAACTTTCATCAATAAGAATAAACATTTAAGGCAATGTATAACTAAAACAAAAGCCTTTTAAACATGAACTTTCAACATGGTATGTCATAAATAAAATGAAATAATGCCATTTACTTATTCACATGGATATTCCACTAATCGAATAATCACATGAAAAAATAAATAACCACTTTCATAATGTTGGAATGCATAATGCCAGACTATCATAACCACATAGCCAAGGCCTCGTGCCAAGACTACAAATAAGATTTTGTCAAGGCCTTGTGCCAAGACACTAGTTTGTCTCATGAGACCTACCGATGCATCGAGGAGCTATAGCGGGCTCCACCCGTCACTTATTAAGTCCAATGCATTCCCATATGAAAAGGTTTATACATAACATAAACATTCGTATTAAAACTAGCATACGAAATGTCAATACTTTCACAATAAACTATGAATGGTATAAAAATAGCACATCCACAGTCAAACATATCACAAAACCTTCAATACAATATAGAAGTTTTGTATCATAATAAATCAACTTCAAATAATCTTAAAATCCATCAAAGGATGTTGACATAGATGAAATCAAAATTCTTTTTAAAGAAATAACTCCTTTTATTTTGAAATCATTTAAGATCCATATAAAATAAAACATTTTCTTTGAAAATATTCTTATAAGCTTGTAAGGAAAGCTTTGAAGATTTTATAACGGCGTAAAATAACCGCACCCGCCGTATAAGTTAAAAAAAACATTCTTACCTCAATTCTGTCGAAAAGGTTAAAAAGGACCTTGTTTTGAAAACGACGGAAAGATTCCTTTATAAACCTCTTATAAAAAGTCAAAAAAAGGTATAAATGACTTTAACCCATATTCTTGTAAATAGTAAAAATGTTTTGAAATACATTTTTAAGAAACATGGATGTGGATGATAAAGAGATCCCAGTAGATTATTACATATAAACAACCTCGGATAATGAAGAGATTGTGAAATAACCCTTACCTTGTACTTTTCCTTGGTTGGGGTAGGTTAACCTCCTGTATAATGGTGAAATAGTTGTTATTAAATTATACAAGAATCATATATATTAATATGATATCATATATGATCTTTTAACATTGATTTGTTAATAATATCTTAGAATTATCGTCGTTTCGGGAGTTAACTTACTCATTTTCTTTTATATGTTTTGTTACATAAGCCATGGTTGTTGTATCTTATTCATATCCATAATGATATACAGTCCTTAAACATCATTTTTAAATCATCAAATGATAATTATACTTGAATGGATACGATGGAGAATGAATCTCATCGCGTTCGTGGAGACGGTAGTCCGTACGTACGCACGAGCGACAATATCATTCTTTTGATATTAAAATAATATATAAATGGATGGTATATCATATATACAGAATCATTAACATGTTATATTTATTATTTACATGAGTTACACATCATTATTATACCCATCCAAATAATATTATATTGAATAACAATTACACCACGACGTGGAGACGGTAAGGCGTACGTATGCACGTATGGTGACATGTTATTCAAAGGGTGGATAGAATACTGAATATGATTGTACCATATTTATAATAACATCACAGTATATGTGAGATACTGGAGTTATTATTTCAGAATGGTAAGAACAAAGGAAGAAGAAGTGGAAGAAGAAATGAACTTAGAAAAGGGTGGTGAAATCATTACCTCTTCTTCGGGTTCTTCCTTTTGATTTGATCAAAAGGGCTCCTTAGGTTGGCTTTCTGATCAAACTAAGGCCTCTAGGTTGTATTTAGGGATGTTGGGAGAGTATTTGGGCAGAGTTTGGCCGAACCAAAAGGCTTTGAAGGTGTGAAGAAATGAGAAGGAGGAGTGCCCTTTTATAAGAGGGGTGAGGGGCACCTTTGGAAAGGTTAGAAATATTAATTTATAATAAATTCATATTCGGTTTACAAAGGCTCCAAAGTTGACTATTCAAAGGATGAGGTGTGGATAGGTCGAAAAAAACTCATCCAATAGAATTTAGACAGGTTTGGGTACTTATATTAACCTTATCTTTAAGTATTAACTCTAAGTTAATTAGTTTCACTTTTACAATGTCTCTTTGTATTTTTATATAATATGATTAATAAACTTACTATATACATCCAAGAGACCCCCAAGTGGTCCATTAATGAGGAACCTATCATAATATAAGTCTCTTGGCCGAACCTTAGATTTTTAGGAATTTAATATCAATTAATAATATAATATTTGTTTTAAGAACTCTTTTATGTCAATTTTGACACTATTCAATAGTTGATTTTTGTGAAACTCCTAACAGATTGATTACTTCGAACAAAGTCAATTAAATCAATACTAATATATCATATTATCATAGAAAATTAGTTTAATTCATTAAAAGTTTCATATTATAATTATTTGGGTATTTATAAGATCAATTATGTTTATTTTTCACTATTTTAGTAATTACTGCATCATCATTGTGTCATAAATAAAATAAATTATATAATGTCTAAAAATTATAAATAAAATATCATTATGTAGGAAATCTTTTTAGCTTTCTAATGAATATTTATAATAGAAAATCCAACATGTATAACCCTATGTAAAAATTGTTCTTCTAAAAGATGTATGCTTATGCTATTTTTATTTTTATTTTAACTTTATTAATATAAAGTGTCCCTACCACATACAAGTGGCTCCAAGGGGTCCCCAAATTGACCAAAGGATGCCCATGGTCGGGTATGTGTCCACCAATAAGGTTAGGACACGTTTTAGGGTAATTGTTTATTATTATAATATTATTTTTTTAACCCTTATTTACCGGATTTACCCTTTAACCATGGTAAATAAAATATTTACCACAGTAACTATTCAAAATGTCTAAAAATAAAAGTTACCTATTTACACAATTTGAACATCCTGATTCCAAATATGGAATCCATTTTCCTAAATTCAAAACACAGAAGTGGCAGAAATTAATTTAAAATTAATTCCCGCTGTCAAAACAAAAAGCGTGTTTTTAAGAGATAATAACTATCAAAAGATTGACACTTGTTTATGTTCGGTTTAATTGTAAAATTATGTCCAATGATAAACATTAAATTGAATGGTAAAAATATATTCTAAATATACTTTAAAACCACTCAAATTCATAATTTATCACTATTAATTATTTTGATTAAAAAAGTTGTTTTTAATTAAAATTTAGAAATTTTCACTATTCATCAAAATATGAAAGTTATCCGAAATGTACCAAAATTTCACCCTAGGCTAATTTTGATATTCCGAATCCAAAAATGAAGTCCATTTTGAAATATAGAATATATATCATTTCAAAAAGTAGGTATTACTATTCACAACGGCTAGTTTAATTAGTTGTGGTGTGTGTTAGAACTCGAGGTTGCGTACAACACACGCTATCGCATTATTCGAAGGGAAACGTACCGTAGAAGCTTGGGGTGTTACATTTCGTTGGCGATAAAAGCTTTCAGATGGGCAGTTAGCGTGTGGAGCCACTTCTTTCGTTGTTAGTCAAGCTGTCAATGGGATTGATGGATGCTAAGATGGTGGAGGTTCCATGACTTTTCAAATAGTGTTTGAATTTTTTTCTCCTAAATAGGGTGTGATTATACCCCCTCAATGTGATGTTGAGTTTGGGATAGACATAAAACCTAGTTCTAGCATGATTTCAATGGGTCATTATTGGATGGAGCCTTTTGAGATGCGTGATTTGTAGATCTGAATTGAAAACCTGATGAGGAAGGGTTTTAAATGACATAGTGCAACATCTTGGGGTGCTTGGATATTTTTTTAAAAAAATAAATACGGTGTTATGAGGTTGTTCACAGAATTCCAAAGACTGAATCCGGTAACGATCAAGAATTTTTACCCTCTATTGACGATAGATGGTCTTTTCAACCTACTAAGAGGAGAGAGCTCATTTTCCACGATTTATTTATAGTCTCTATATCACTATTTGGGGTGAAGGAGGGTGGAATCATTAAGAATACATTCATATGTAGGAATGGGCATTTCCACCTTTTAGTTATGTCGTTCGGTGTTACGAACACACAAAACATTTTCATGGGGATCATGAACTCTATATTTTGTGAGTTCTTGGACCAGTTCATCATTGTATTCATTCATGACATTATGATCTACTCAAATTCAATGTAAGTGCATACCATGAATCATAGTACTATCTTAGAGGTCCTTCAGCACCCCCGGATCGATGAGAAACTGTCCAACTGCATGTTTTGGACATGATAGGTCCACTTCCTTGGACATGTGGTGTCTCATCAGGGTGTTTCGGTGGACCCATTGAAAGACGATGCAATCTATTATTAATAATAACACATGAATGTGGTATATATTCACATTTTTCTTGGTCTGGAAGACTGCTACTGGAGATTTGTACCAAATTTCTCTCGAGTAGCAGCTATGTTGACAGCTCTGACAAGAAAAGGCCAAGATTTTGTGTGAATTGAGCAGTTCAACACTGTGTTCGGCTATTTTAAGGGGAATATTTCCATCTTCTTGTTCTCAAGATTCCATAGTAAGGGGTGATATTTCATATGTTTTGTGATGCTTCCCGTCTAGGGTTCGGGTGTGTGCTGATGCAGAAATAGGGGGTTTTATGGGTCTAGGAGGTTACATCCCCATGAATGTAACTATGCTACCAATGAACTGGATCTATAATTTGTTATATTCTCACTAATTTTGTGGATACATAACCTCATTATGGAGGTCTTGGTGGTCCTCAGAGATTTCAAGAGCTTGAGGTACATCATTTCCTAGTGAGATCTGAACTTGTAGTAGTGGTGGTGAATTGAGTTTCACTGGGATTATAATTTTGAATTATCCTACACCTTAGGAAAGATGAATTTTGTGGCTAATTCTTTGAGTAAGAAGCCATAGAAAGAAGTTTATTAGGAATCTCTAGATTCTTGGAGGGAGATGGAGGAGTTGTATACCTTCTACTTGGGTGCAAAAATGGATGGCGGCAGAGGATTCCTATTTCTGATTAGAATGCAGTCTTATCTAATGTGGTAGGTGTAGAAATCTCAAGAGGGTGACTCATAGGTAGATTTGATGTGTTATTACATTGACTAGGTTGATGATTCTAAGGGATGGTTTGAGGATTGTCAGAATTAGTTATTGTTATGTGAGAATATATTTATTCCAGTGGAAATGAATGAGGAGGTTCTCAGTGAGATTCATTGCTCACACTTAGCGGTACATCCTAGAGTTTCCTAGTTGTATTGGGGATTGAGAGAATTGTTTTGGGGCCCTTAGATGAATTGGGAAGTAGAAAAGTTTGTGTAAAAGTGCTTTGTGATTCAAAATGTGAAGTTTGGGCACCATGTTCTTGGTGGTTCGTTGTATCCCCTAGATGTCCCTGAGTGGGTGTGGGATGACATATTGATGTATTAATTCATAATATTATAGAGTAATCATGGAGGATATGATGGAATTTTAGTATTAGTGGATCAGTTGAGGAAATTTTCTCACTTCTTAGTGATCAAAGAGTCTATCATAGTGGATGCCTTAGTAATAAAGTATGTGGATGAGGTGGTGCAGCTACCTAGAATTCTGAGATCCACTATCTCATATCGGGATAAAAATTTTCATCACGAGTCTAGAGGGGGGTTGTATCTTGACTTTGGAACCCAGTTACTCCTCATTACTATTTTCCACCCTATATGGTCGGACAAATAGAGAGGACCATCTAGACATTGGAGGACATTATCTGAGCTTGCATCTTCGATTTCGGTGGGTCTTTGGAATTACACTTTCCCTTGGTAGAGTTTTCATACAAAAATAGTTATCAATCTTCCATTAGCATGGCTTCATTAAAAGACTTGTACGAGAGGTCATGTCATTCACCTCTGTGCTAGACAAAATTTTGGGAGGTAGCAGTTCTTGGTCCAAATGTGGTGAAGAGTACGACAGAGAAGGTGTAACTTTTCAGAGATAGGATAAAGGTAGGATAGGACTGACAGAAATCATATGTTGATTGTAAGAGAAGTCCATTAGATTTTTAGTATAGGGTCCACGTTTTCTAAAATATTTCCCCTCTACGTGGGTAATGGAGGTTTGGTGGGGTGACAAATCTTTAACCTAGCTCTTTCAGATCTTTTGATTTGTTGGGTAGACTTGGCAAGGTGGCATATCAGCTAGAGTTTCAACTGTAGTTGGGGAGGGCATAAGACATCTTTCAGGTATCTTAGCTTCGTCGTTAACTTCAAGATGACTCCCTTGTTCTTGATTGGGTAGAGTTGAATATCAAGGATGGGGAAATGTTCATGGAGAGACTAGTGGAGATTCAGGATCATCAAGATAATGTGTTGTGGGGAAGGACCATTCCCTAGGTTAAAGTGTTGTGGAGGTATAGTTGCTTAGAGACGAGTACCTGGGATCAAGAGACACAGATGTGTGCCCAGTACCAAGAGTTGTTTTGAGTTTTTCTCATGTGTTTTTATTTGTGAAGTAATACTTGAAACATATTTTCTATGAGATGATTTTTCCCTTTTTATGTGGAATACTACAAATTCTGGACATATTATATAAGGACCTGGCGTTAAACAATAAATAATATTTAATTAAATGAATAATTCACATTGAGGATCTTTTTAGGTTTAGAGTTTTAGAGAATTAGGTCATTACATTTACATAACAACATGAATGTTACATGTAGACAATTCTATGTGGTATCCATTTTTTTCATAAAATAAAAACTCTTTAAAAAAAGTTTCAAGTCTAGTCCCATGTTTTAGACAACGTGACTTTTCCTTGATCCCATCCTTGACCCTATTCATCTTTAAGTCCTGTGAAAAAATTTCAAAACTTGGGATGATCATAAAAGGCTCAGTAAGGGTTATAAAACAAAGAATGAAAACATTTGTTCATAAATACATACAAAACATGAACTCTTTTCCTTACCTCATAATAACATAAGATTTATTAACTACATATAGAAATCATAAATCATAAAGGTAACTTGTGGCATTCATATCATACTTACATTGTAGCAATCCTAGCTACATAGGGAGTTAATTTGGAATACCCATCATAGTATATTCCCTAAATATATTAGGAGAAACATTCACTTTTACCTCTGCCACATTACCCAATGCATTGGAGAGCTATCTCAGGCTCACCCGCCCTAGGTTTATCACAGAACCACCCGTATACGTAAATAATGCCCAAGAACCGTAACATGATCATAACACATAAAATAATCATAAAATAAAGATAAAATTTTCACATTGCAATATCATTTCAAGATATTGAAATAATAAATCCATTGTCAAATTAATTTTCAATACCAAAATACATAAAAAGGGTATATGGTATTTATTTTTCCTTTTAAAAACATTTCGGCTTGTTAAAGAAGCCAAAGATCAAACAATACTCGTGGCGGCGGAAAGGTCGTTGTCATCACTTCTGTTAAAAAAACATTCTTTTTTGTCATTTAGTAAAACTCTTCGTATAAAAATATTTCCTTTGAATAAAATGAAAAGTAAAAGTGTTTCATACACTGTATAAAATAAAGTCGTATATAAAACTAAAAATGCCTCAATGAAAGGACATTGAGAAGAAGTCCCTAACAAAAATAATTTTGTAAATAAAATATATCTATTTTGTATTCACTATAAGTACACATAAAGAAAGTTTAATTACAAGATAGTACATAATCATAGCATGACATAATTTGAAAGTAGGAGATTAACCCAAAGAACAGAACTTGGGTTAAGAAGTTCCCTTACCTCATGTCCGAATTGACTCGATCATTCTTTAATCTCTTGAATAATAAAATAAAGTTCATTTATACTACCTTAAGAACCTTTTTCAAGTTTATTATTCATTTTATATCACTTATTACCATTTTATAAACATTATGTAATCATTAAAGTTAATAATGTTCGTTTTGTCGATATTTGGTACTTGAGTCAAAAATGAACACCTTATATTACAAGTTGTCCATATGGTCAATAGTAAATTATATCCAGAATGATATTCACTATTTACATATAATATATATAATATATATCCAGTATATACATGTATTTATAATTGTACATAACATTTAGTGGTAAGAAATGAAATGCACCGTTCATGGAGACGGTAAGCCGTATGTATGCATGAACGCTACATTCATTTATATTTCATATTTTAAGGGAATTAAACCATAATGATACTTAGGTATATTATAATTACAGTATAATATCATATATAAAATTATTAACTCCATCTTTTATACATCCCACATAAGGCATTAATGAGTCACATCACATTGAGGGGGCGGTAGTCCGCACTTCCTCAAATGAGATTATCGTATTTACCCACAACGGAAACCATAAAGGCATGATATAAATGGAAAATACAGAAGCATAAAGAAAAAATAAACATAATATATATCATATATAAATACACTTCCATCATAATGGCCACTATGAGAGGTGGTAAGAGATAATTGAACAATCATCGTTTCGTGAGGCGTTAGATTGTCGTCCACAGAAACATTATGTTCTTCACCCATTATATGGAGGTGTGTGTATGTGTAGGTATAATACTTATCATAACAACATACTAGTATATTGAGTATACTTTGGTTACAAAAAAAAATGAATAAAAAGAGTTTAGGGGTTGGAGAAGTAAAATAAAAGAAAACAATTTAAGAGAAATCGTTACCTTTAATTTGGGTAACTCCCTTTGGATTGAACCAAAAGACCCTTATGAAGAGCTTCACGCCTAATTTAAGGTTTCTAGGGGGAGGATATGGATGTAGGGAGCTTAATTGGGCAGAGGTTGGATGAGCCAAAAGGATTTATTGGTGTGAGGAACTGGTTAGAAGTTGTCTCCTTTTATAAGAGGGAGGAGGGCTCTTTAGGAAAGTGTGGAAATATTATTTTATTATAAACTTATATGCGGTTTCAAAAGGTCCAAAAATCATTATCGTCGAAGATAAGATGACTCATGGTCGAAAAAAAATCATCCAATCAGAATTGGACATGTTTTGGATAATAATTTAATCATTATAATCTTATTTTTTTTGAATCATTTATTAATGAGTTAAATACTGCATCATTATTGTGTCATACATAATTTAATTTATTTGATGTATAAAAATTATAAAAATATACCACGATGTAGGAAATATTTTTTTTTTTTCATATGAATATTTATAGTTAAAAATATTAATTATATAACACTATATAAAAATTAATTACTAAAAATATTTTTCTTTATGTCATTTTGGCGTTTACTTTAAATTAATTAATCTAAATTGTCATTATCACTCCAAAGTGGCTCAAAGGGGTCCTCAAATCGACCCAAATATTAACATAGTCGTTAATAAGTCAACCAATAAGTTTTGTACAAGTTTTAGAATAATTTTGAATTATTATAATATTTTTTAACCTTTAATTACCCTATTTACCTTCAACCGCGGTAAATAAAAGTCAAAAGTTAGTATTCACCAAAAATTATTTTCATCTTATTGAACCACATATTACTTCTTGGTAACAACCATGTATGTAAGATTTTTGAAATTCAATTCACAGACGTGGTTAAATTTCATTTAAATGAAAAAGTCAGATTTTAACTACCACTAAGTGGTTTCACTATTCATCAAAAATTGAAGGTTCTCAGAAAAATACAAAAAATTAAGACTATGCTATATTTTATACACCGAATTCAAAAATTTTGTCTATTTTTCCAAATTCAAAACATATAAGTCGCATTGATTAATTTTTAAAATTGATTCCCATTATCAAAACAAATAGCTTGTTTTTAAGAAACAATAATTATCAAAATTTTGATACATGTTTATGTCCAATTTCAAAGTGAAATTATTTACAATGAACAAAATAGGATTAAATGGTAAAAATATATTTTAATTTAACTTTTAAACCAATTAAAAAGATAATCTAACCATATAAATAAATTAGATTAAAAGGCCCTTTTGAATTAAAATACAATATTTTTCACTATTCCTTAAAAATGATCTTTATCGGAAAAAACCCAAAAAATTACCCAAAGTAAAAAATTTATGTCCCCATTCTAAATAAGGATTTTATTTTTTCAATTAGAATGTATTAAAGTGTCCAAAACTATATTTAAAGAGGGTTCTCCATTAAAAGGTGGTAAATCTGCCTTTTAATGTAAATTAGGCTTAAAATTAGATTTATTCACATTTTAAGCCTCGAAATTTTATTGGATAAATTTAAATACATTTAATAAACATGTATAATTATATTTTAGTTAGTTTTGTTCATTCCTGCTGACACAACGGCTTGGAGTTAACTAGAATTTAAAATAATAATATTATATTATTTGTGTGCAATGTAAGATTTCAAGGAAACCTGTTGTTGTGTATCGGGTATGCTATCGAACATTGAAACCCTTTTAAAGTAAAATTAAAATTTAATTAAAAAATATTAATGAGTATAAAAATATATTATTCTTCATTTACTTGGGATGTTATATATTAGGAGGGGATGACATGATCCCTAATAAAGATGAATTAATGAGGATGTAATTAAACATGTGCAGGTGAGTCAGTGACGCACAAAGTGGATACTATCTTGACATATGGGAAGGAATTCCCTGATTCATATATTCAAGCGGTGTGACTTTTGGTGATTTTGGTATGTCATTCAATTATTTTGTTGGCAGATCTGAGAGGAGGTGTTCTTTGATGTTGAGATTTAACTCTAATGAGGTGATTTATCTTTGGGAGGTATCTTACAGGGTGGTTGGTTGAATCCCACTTTTTTCGGGGTGTGGTTTTGAATTATTGTGATTGATAATATTTTGAGAGGTATCTGATATAATATAATGGACATCCATGGTCAATTACTTTTTTGAAATCCAGTGTTTGTGGTGTTCTTGGAGGCAATAGTAGCTTATTTCAAGAGTTTTTAAAATTTCTAGTTTTTTCATTGATAGTTCATGGGTGTCGATAGGTTGAGGCATCAGTGAGTTAGGGCGTAGGTGTTTCCATGTGTCGGTGATTTATGGAATTGGTGAGTCGGGGCATTGATGATTAAGGGTGCTGGTGAGTTAGGGTATGGGTGAGTCCAGGCATCCGTGAGTCAAGGTGTAGGTGAGACATGGCATCGATGAGTCAGGAATCGGTTGGTCACATCGATGGATTATCATTGGTAGCTTAGTGTCGGTATCTTAGTATCGGTGGATCACTGTCAGTGGCTTGCAGTCGGTGACTAACCCATTGGTGAATCATTTCTAATTTTCCTCAGTTTTCCAGTTTTCCCCTCTTGCATTTTATTTCACATAAACTATATTGAAAGCCTTGTTTTTGAATTTATATAGGAATTTCATAGGATAATAATTATATTTCAATACCTTGATGATTGGGGAACATTGAGATAGTCAAAACGATTGATCCTATCCAAGATCCATCTTTAATGGACTTGTAACCATTTCCTTCTATAGATATAGGATATTGGTTTTCTAAATATGAGGTCCTCTATTTACTTTTCACTTGTTGTGTAGATATAATTTCTTCCCCAAACAGGCTTTGAACCTGTGATGCAACCCCCCCCCCCCCCATCTTCAGTTTCCATTGGAATCACCAGCTCATGTGAACCCTCTGTTTTGGAGAAAGGATTATTTTCTCTCCCCTATTGTTCCAGGGAGGGATTTACTTCATCTCACAGTTAATTTTGTACCATGTGGGAGGTATAATTATGCCTCTTTATAATAATGTTAAATAAAAATTTAACATAGATTATAAGAATTAATAAATGTGATTGGTGATGATGTTGATGAAAACTCTCATTTATCAGTTATCTTTGATATGTAATGTGAATTCGATGGTTTGAATCCCTTTGAAAATCATGGTCGTCGATATTATTTTCTTTCACACCCATAATGATTCTTACTTATCATTTATTCTCTTTTGAAATGGCCATAATAATAAAATCTAATTAATCATGTGAACCCGGTTAAATGAAATGGATGACCCATGATCAAAATTTATATGTGATCACCCATGTTTATCCAAGTGGAATTAAATAACCTTTGTTTGATAAATCCAAATACACTCAGCATGTTTTGGTGTGGTTTTTTGATATGTGGTTCTTTTTGGGTTTATGCTTTTATGATGGTTATATGGTGTGTAGTTGGTAGCATGGTTGTCGGGATAGGGTGTCAAAGGAGTTGGTTCTATGAGAGGGGTGTCGTATGTGTGTGCGGTGGGGCTATGATCTAGTTGTGGTTGTTTTGGGTTTTGTGTATGAGGTGGTGTAGGAGGTGTAATAGACTCATAGGATGAGATATTGATTTATTTTAGAATGTATATAAATGTTTTCTACTGGGATTGCATCTTGGAAGTGGTTGGGAAGTGGGGATATTCGACAGGTGTGTCATGATTTCATGTTGTGAGTGTTAGAATGGGTTCCCTTACCATTTTCCCTTAATTAATTTTTTGTCTTGGGTTGTGGTTGGTATGGCTACTTCACCTTTTATTTTGCAATTTTTATTAGTTTCCTGGGTAGGGTTTGAAATAAATGAATGATTTATTTGATAATTCATAATGATAATTGGTTAAATAAATTGGCAGGGGTTTTTTTCTAATTGGGTATTGTAGTGAAGTGGTGTTCATGTGATCATCGTTCGAGGTGGTGCGTATATATAGGAGTATCAGTGAAAGTGGTTATGAGTGGGAAGGTCATCTCTTTGGTGTCTTGTTGGATGGGATTACTATTTTTACTTATATATATAAGCTTGTAGTTCCTTATGAATTCTATATGCACCCCACTCGTGTTGAGCAAAATGTTCCAAATGTCCTCATTGTTATGGGTTAGTGTGTCTTTCCCAACATCCCGGTTGGAGGATGGATAGATGGTTACTAACTTTACCCTACTCCCTCTTCTAGGTATTGATCTCCTAAGACTCATTGGTTGGGCTTTAATGGATTCAGTCTTGTTACCATATTTAGTATATTTTCCATGTGATAGGTTATTTGTTTCCCAAGTGTTTTAGGTATGAGGCCCTACAATTTTCATCCAAGACGTGTGGTGGTAGTGGCACAGGTGTCTGGGGGAAGTATGTGTGTGGTTTGTAGCCTAGGTGTGTGCAGGCGGGTAGTGACAGTGGGTCATGTGGAAGAGTGTGGTAGTGTTAGGATGTTCACAGTTAAGGATGAGCAGTTAACCAGTGTGACATGATCTAGGATACCCAAATATCAAGGTTCTTATTAAATTACATTTTTTTATTTTCATTATTTAGTGAGTATAATTTTGTAACGTTAGGATGGATAGATTACCTTATTAGGTGATTTTTATTTTTGATTGTTTTATCATAAGGGTATTTTTATGATTCTTGCACTTGTGTATGAGTGTCTTTGGTTTTCCCCACAGAGTATATTTGTATGATCACCTTACGTATATAAAAATATTTCCAAGTTTCTCGGGAGAATACACAGATGTGTTGTATCTTACTAGATCAGGCGTTGGGGGTGGTTTTAACATCATTGATTAGTTTTATTGTGGTACATAACCTATATTTTTTCTTAGTATTTATAGATGTTTTACTTAAACAAGCGTGTGGGATGTATTTTCATTATATTATATATATATATATCATTTATGGAGTTGTTTTAGGTTAATACATCTTATATCCCAATCATGGTTACTATATTGAGGTTAATTCCTCCTACTTTTTTGTAATTCCTATACCCTTGGTGTTGGTCGACACTTTGGAGCCTATTCGAGGCAAGAGTTGGGGGGTCATTATATCTCATTTGTCTTGAAGAAGGGAGGTCTTGACACATTGGTATCCCTTTCCTCATATTGAAAAAGGTAGTTCGGGACATTTTCCATTAAAAAAAATTTTATGGAAAACTTTATAAGTATTATTTATGTATTGAGATTGTATAGAAAACATTGTTTAAAAGTATATTTAGTGATTAACATTATTTCAGGGATGTTGATAAAATTTATTTTTCTAATTGTATTAGGGTGGTTTTGGAAAACGAAATCATGTATGTATGGTGATGAGAATTCAAGTCTGGAAAGGTCGTGAGTCTTAAACACATGACTTAATGATGATATGGGTATCGTTCCTAACACTAACCTATGTGATTTCCTAGTTAATGTGTTTTTATTTATAAGGAATAAATATTAATGATGAACCAATAGTTTTACTTTTTATTTTTAGATATTAATTTATTAACCATATTAGTTTTCAAGAATAGTTATATACAATATTTATACATTTTATTCTTTTTTGGACCTTCAGATCTATTAAAATTGTATTTTAATACTTTTGGAATCAAAATAATTTTCCAGATATCTATTTCATGAAGTAATAGATGAATTAGAAATTGATAAAAGTACAGTGAATGAATGAAAATTTTTTATAGAATAATATCAAGTAAGTATATTTCTTTATATTAAAGGTCCATAATAGAATTAATCAACGTTCGTAAAATGATAAAAATAGATTTTCTAATACCTTAAATGTTACTGTACAAATGGCCTTTTGAATCATCACACATTTATGAGTTTTGATACATCAATTTTTCATTGATCATTCACTCATTTATCATTGATGACCATAATTACTCCCTATGAATATTTACATTTTTCCTCTGTGTCCTTGTTATCACATTACATCTTTGTTCTCCTATGTGGAAACACAGTTATATATTACATTAGGGAATAAATAGGTTTTTAGAATTTACCTATTTAAAGGATTTTTTAGGATTAATTTTTATGATTAGGGTTTTTATTAGGGGAAGATTTAATTATGAATAATTTGATAACCCGAATGAATTTCGATAGTGAAATTAATTTTAAGGGGGTAGAATGTAACACCCTTATAATTTCTGATTTTTTTTATTTAATTTATTATTTTTGATATTTTAATTTTCAATAATCTCCAAATATAGCCTATATTAAGTGAATTAACTAATTAGACATTCATTTCATCCAACAGCAAATTGTTGTGCATTACACGTAACATAGAGTTTCAAGGAAACATCATTTTATTACAATAATTATTTAAATGAGATAATTATAACCATTCAATTAAACATAGTTATATTAATATTAATAAATATTTTTCAAATATACATATAATGTTTTTATATAAATAAAAACATAATGATAATGAAATATATATATATATATATATATATATATTTAAAGTCATTATATATTTTAAAATGTTATTTTTTAAATGAACATATGTTCATGTCCTTCTTTGAAAAATAATAAAATTAATTATAGACACATTTAGAAATTTAATTTTAAAAAATAAAATTTATTTTTAAATTTATAATTTGAAAATTATCTTATGGTTATTTTTGGGTATTTTCCTATGAAACACCATTTTTGGATGAATAATGAATAATATTGAATTTAAATTCGAAACTACGTGTTTGTATAATTTATTTATATGGTTTAAATATAATTTAACTTGTTTATAAATAATACTTAGATAAAATATAAAAAACTTTATACAATTTAGGTCATTGGAACCAATTTCAAATTGAAATAGGATTTGAAAACAAAGCAAACTTTTGAACGTTTTTAATTTAAAAACACTCATTGTCATCTCGTGTGAAAGATTAAAATTAATTAATATCGACAACATATATTATAGTAATTTTGAAAATGGATTAAATATTTTTAATTATAACAATATATAATGTCTCAAATGGATAAATTAGTTTTTACAAAAAATATTAGTGAAAGAATTAAAATTAATTGCAATGATTGAGAAAAAATTCTGCTTAGCAATGGACTGAAACTTAAACATAAAGGTCCAAATCACAAAACCGCATGTAAAAACAAAATTTTATGGAAATTAAATGCCTATTAATATTATGTTCCTGAATTTGGATCGTTTTTTTGTCTTTTTATAGGTAAAAACGTGGTAACACATAACATAATTTCAAAAATACCAAGTGAGTCATTTCTCTCACCTATAAAAGGACACCACATATACCCCTTCAGTAAACCTCTCAAACAACATAGGTTCGTCCAAGATCTTCCCAATAAAATTAAATAAATCCATCCCTTGCTTATGAAAGCATCCATTTGGGCAGAATTAAATCCAAATAATCCCTTTGAGGAAACCCATAAGGACTTACCCAAAGAAGAGGTAAAATCTTTCTTCAAGCTCCCTTCATTAATTTTTTTTTCTCCACCATCTCGAATATACTTATCCAATTATTAGAAAAAAACCTTTATCATAAATATACTTAGTTGTTTTATTTTTAATATTTTTACATACAATTTCAAACATTTCCATCTAATGGGTAATGAACATATCGTTTATGTGTGAGGTGAACTACCGCCTCACGAAATGATGATTGTTTATTCTTCCTTTACTGCATCTCATGGTGGTAATTATGATGGAAACTATATTTATATATGATGTATATTAAAACTATTATGTATTTATAATTATATAATTATTTTATAACACTTGTCTTTATTCTTTATAGCTTGTGTCAATACGATAACATCATTTGAGGAAGCAAGGATTACTACCCCCTCAAAGTGATGTGATTCATTCACACTCTAGATGAAATGTATTAAGGATGGGTTTAGTGAAATTTTGTACTACATATGATATAATAATGAAAATATACTAATGATATATATACATACATTCATATATATATATATATATCATTTACCTTCCTTCATTCAATACGATAATTAAATGGAAACAACATTCATGTGTACTTACGACCTATCGTCTCCATTAAAAGTGTATATCATTTTATAATTATATATATATATATATATATTATAAAACATATATACTAAAAATAAACTATATTTATATTATGGAATAAATTTTGTTAATAATTATATGTGTTTAATGAATAAAGATATAAACAATTAAGACACTTGTGAAAAACAAAGCAAATATTACCTGAAGTGTAACCCTAAGATGAAATTGTTTACAAGTGGATAATATAAATTAATAATAAAACCATATGTGGTATTAGATATAAGAATATTGTTCTTTGATATATTTATAATAAACATATATTTATTAAATAGGAATGTTTTATGATTATTATGTGAGTAAGATACAAGGTAAGGGAATTTCATCTCACTTTTTATATCTATAAGATACATTCCATGTTCACCAATCTTTTATTTTATGTGGTTTATATATTATCCTTTATTTTAAATTATTATTATTATACATATATTTTTGGGTATTTTTATAAAAATTTTATTTTCTATCTTTTCTTATTTTTATGGTTCAAAATTTACCAAATCGATAAAGTAATTTTTTCCCAATTTTCCTTCATTGAGATACATGTTTTGTTACACACCAATTTTATTTTAGGAGGTGTATATGATTCTAATTGAAATGTTCTAAAATTAATATAATTATTTTTCCTGATATTGTAGGCCTCTTGTAATTTCATTTTATTATGGGGGTTGTATGATTCAATGTTTCCAAAGGGTAAGAGATTATTGAAACCATCGCATCACATATCAAGATGGTTTATGATTTGTCCTTAAATTATGAACTCATATGATACATAGATCATGAAATATCATTATTTTTATTACCATATGGTTCTAAATGTTATATCCATGTAATGTTACTATTTTTCAACTCTTTAGTGCATAATATTATAAAAACTTGTTTCAAAAAAATTAGATGTTACCTCTCCCTTTGGTCAAAAATCTATG
The DNA here is from genome assembly GCA_963277665.1 of Viscum album. Lineage (NCBI taxonomy): Eukaryota > Viridiplantae > Streptophyta > Magnoliopsida > Santalales > Viscaceae > Viscum > Viscum album. Next base: position 2,071,543,763 of record OY728132.1, read on the forward strand.
TTCCTTAAAAACTATGTTTTATAATAGGTTTACAAAAAATTTATACTATTATCATAAACTATTTTTTTTAAAAATTACCCATGTTTTTTCCTTTTAATCAAAAGGGTTTCTAAAAATGTAATCATTTTTTCATATTCAATTTGAGGCACTTTTCTAACCTATTTATGGTGAAAAATGAATGTTTGAATTGTACGGATTTACATATTTTTAGGACCAAAATTCCCTTCAATATTTCATTACAATATTAAAATGACATTTTTTAGTAAAATATTTCCTAATATTCTATAAATTTAAATTTTAAGTGTTTTTCAATGAAAACGATTTTTAATTTTTTTTCAAGCATCCTATATATATTTCAAGAATCATTTTTGAAAGAAATGATTTTTTAACAAAAATAATGCATTCATTAAAAGATTCAAATTATTTTAAAAAGAGAGGGTTTTCAATATGTATTCAGGTTTCTCTAATTTTATTTATGTAAATGTTTTTTCAAAATGTTTTTAACCTTATTTTATATGTTTTCAATAAAAATGGATTTCATAATGATTTCAACATTTGTTTCTATATTTTACAAGTATTTTCAATGAATATTGTTTCTAAAAGCCTTTATGTTTAAATATATTGTTTTCAAAGAAGAAATTATAATTTAATAAATAAATTGTTTTAAAATATTTATCAAATTTAATTTCTATCAATGATTTCATCAGTTGGTGTTACTCATGCATTTATGGAAGATGATGCAAATATTATATTCATATTCTTTCTTTAATTGGTTTATATTTTGATGTAATGATGTTTATGGAAACCCATTTATCCTTCACTAATTATATATTTATGAAACCCAATCATCTTACATGTGTTATATACTTATGAAAATTTCTTCACCTTAATGGGTTATACCATGATGAATGCTAATGAAACCCACTTTCTTTCACAAGTTATTCTAGGTTTAAATGATTATAAATCTTAACTATTTTCCATAGGTTATGAATTTATTACATTTTTATGATACCCATTTAATTTCATGGTTAATGATATGATGTTTTTATGAAAAGTTTATTTTTATGGGTCGTGGTATGATGTGGGTTTATTTTCTTGTGGAACATGTATTTATGATTTTATCAAGTGATGGGTGGCATCTATATCTCCCACCAATGAATTGGGTAATGGTAAATGATTTATGAACTCATAATGGTGCATGGGAGAGAGTCCCATGTCCGAAATTAGAGTTTACATTGGAGGTCATCCAAATCATTAAATATGAGGGAATATCAAGCCCAAAATAGGAGGGTACACAAGAGGACACCCCGTTCCCAAAACAAGAGGGTACACAAGAGGCCATTACAATCCTAAATTATGTTCACATGTTTTCATCCCAATCCAAACATGTTATGAAGGTCTTGGTAGGGATCCTTAACAAATGGTTTTCTGTGATTAAGTTTATACCATAAATTCCATATCTTATTACAATGAAATGTTTATTCTCTTTTTTCTATTATTATTCATGTATTATGAACTTCCAATCATTATGCCATGATTCATGTTTATGATATTTTATATACATGGTATTATCTTATAATATCATTATCATATTCTCATACCCTTATGATCATTTTTACACAAACATATATCCCTGGTTTACTCTTAACTAAAATCTAAGCTCATCCATTTTTATGTTTCCTTCCCCAGGAGATAAACATATGTATTATTTATGGTGTTTCTAAGAAGGGTTAAAGTCATGAAGAACATTGTGTGGGAAAATGTATCTCTCTCATTGATCGTCACTTATGCTTCCAAGTTTTCAAAGGAAATAAACCAATATGGTCTTGGGGTCTCTGTTTGTGTGATGTAACAAGTATTTTTTAAAAATGATGTAATGTTTATGTATTTTAAGACTATTTTGTTATAACAATGGATAATGTAAGAGTCATTGTAATAAGTATGTTCCAATTAGTTTCCATTATGACACAAATTCAATCCATACTTGTATATTTTATTATTCTTCCAATGTATTATTATGATATATTACTTGATATTTATTTCCTTAAAAAATATATTGTCAAATTTTTTACAAAGGGAAGGGAATTATGATTTGTGATAAGGAAGTGGAATTTTTATCTATAAAGGGGAGATATTATCACTATATTCATGTCTATATCCACCAACATTAGATTATCTAAATGATATTCTCATGGATGATGAAAATACACAGTCAATTAATGAAAAATATAATCATAAAATTTAGGATTTACCTATTGCATATTATTAAATTGATTAATTTCATGAGAAATTACATGGATACCCACCAAAATGTGAATTTGAGTTTTTAATTTATTTAATACATGCTGCAAGAAATATATCAATAACCCCCTATATAATGACCAATGAGGATTTAGAAGAGATGACAAAACAAATACAAGAGTTTTGTGAAAATGTATTTATAAGACCAAGAGTTTCGCCTTTGGGAGGACCAATCATTTTTGTTATGAATTTATATGAATCTATGAGCCTCTTCATTGATTATACATAAATCAATTATATTATGATATAGAAAAAGTATCACCTTCCACTCATTAATGACATATTCAATCAACTTCATGGTGTTGAGTATTTTTTAAAGATTGACCTTCTTTCTGGGTATCATTAATCATGAATAAAGATGGAATATGTTTCAAATATAGATTTCCAAATGAGGTATTTATTTTTTTAGTTTATGGTAATTCCATTTGGGTTGATTAATGAACCCTTTATTATTATGAATCTAATAAACATATTGTTCATGTAGTATGTTGATAATTTTTTGTTTTATTTATTGATGTTGTCTTGGTGTACTATAAAAGTTATGAGGATGATGGTGGTCATTTTCAATCAACCCAAAAAATCTTTGAACAAAATATCTATATAGTAAATTTATGAAGTGTGAATTCTTTCCTAATAAAGTTACATTCCTCATCCATATTTTCTCTATATATGGAAACATTTTTATCCAATAAAGTCAAAATACAATGAAATAATTTCATAGACTAGAAAATAAAAAAATTACATAGTTTCATTGGTTTGGAAGGATACTATAAACAATTTATTCATTTTTTTAGACTGTCTAACCCATTAAACAATATTCCACATAAAAGGGTGTATTTAAAATGAACAAAATAATGTGATTAATTATTTGATGATTTCAATAGGATATTGGTTGATTCAATTATTTTGACTCTTACCAGGGGAAATTATGGGTTTTTTTATATATTTTGTGACATCAATTAATGTAATTTTTTGTTTCCTTGTACAAAAGGATAATTTTTATCGAATTTGAATAAGGGAATAAAAAAGACTCGTGAACAAAACAACCTAATGAATGATCTTCATTCGGATAACATATTATTTTCTATGATTATATTGGCACACTCTCATTATTATTAAATACTTGAGATATACATAGAATATAAGATACTAATATAAATATCCAAATAGAAGGAGCTCAATATAAGAAAACAATTTTGGCTTGAGATACTCAAGTATGATGGTTTCTCAAAACACAACCTATCAGGGAATAAAAATAAAGTAGTATATACATTGAATTGGAAAGAACATGGATTAATGAAAATGATAAGGATTGATATGAATTTTATATTCATGGATTTATTAAATATGGGTATTTGAATTATTAATGGAGGGGAATCAAAGTTATTTCTTCAAATTATTTCCAAAACATACTTGTTATAAAATATAAAAAAAAATTCAAATAGCTTACAAGAATCATCAAAAGAAAATTAATTCTAGTAATTATATGATATCAGAAAAAATTATATTTGAGATATAATTCTACAATCTGTATTGATTTTGTGTGTTTAGTCTAAACATAATATAAAATGATAATTAATGGATGTAATTTATAGATAAATTTTTCCCACACACCTTGGTAGCACCAGGATGTATGGAGATTGGTAGGAACATTTTTACTGGGAAAATATAAAGTGGGGAATTAATAATTATGTTCCCAATTTGTTAGTTTGACAGTAAGTTAAGGATAAATGATGTTATCATAATTAAGTCATGCACCTCTACATATTCCTATATCAGAATGAGATTACAATACTAATTTGTTTTCACTAGAATACCAAATACTCTTGAAATGAATGATGCAATATGGGTTACTTTTTTCCACCATTACAAATATTCAGATTACTACTCTATACGGTAATATTTTATTCTTCCCAACCATAAATTACCTTATATTAATGAAACTATATAAAAATATGGTGAACCTATATGAATTTAGTTGGATCATGATCCAAAATTTACTTCAGAAATTTGGAAATGTTGTTAAAGGGATTTAGATATTGAGCTCCATTTGAGAACTGCCGATCATCTCGAAACTGAGGGATAATGTTAAAGGACAATTCAATCTTTCGAAGAAATTTTGAAGTTTTTATCACATGAATTTAACTATAAGGGAGACCATTTTTAACCTTTGGTTGAGTTATTATATAATAATAGCTTCTATTGAAGAATTTAAATGGAACTATATAAAGTATTATATAGAATGTGATTTCATACTCTAACTTGTTGGGAAGAAGTTTGTGATGGAATACATGTTGGTCTATAACTTGTTGAGGAGAAACTAGGGATGATAAATATTATTCAATCCCATATTAAATCTATTAAATTAAGGAAAAATTTTGATTCTAATAGCCAATGTAATGACTTGGAATTTCATGTGAGAAATAGTATTTTCCTGAATGTATCACCATTAAAGTGTGTTATAATTTTCGATGATATTATAAAGCATTTCACCAGGTAACTTGGAACATTTGAAATTCTAGAATGAATTATATTTGGGGATTACCATTTTGAAATCTCACCTTGCCTCTATAAAGTAAATGATGTCTTCCATATATATTAATTGATTAATTACATTCAATATCCAATTCAAGATTACAAATATTAGGAAATATATTTGTAATTATATTTATTTTATATTGAAATGATTGTCCACATTATTAACACCATGGAACATGTGTTCAAGAATCAGATGACTCAATGAGTCAAGGTAATTTAGAGAAATCATATGGTACATGATGTGACATAGAACCCTAAATAAATTATGATTATGAACTACCAAAATATAATTATTATGTGATATTCTATAAATTGTTAGGATAAAATGTTTGAATGAGGCGAATAATGTAACACCTGATATTGAATTATAGTATGATTTTATTTTTATAGAAATAATAATACAACACATATTGATTAATTCATGAATATGGAAAAAAAATTAAAATTTAAAAAAGCATCATTTTATTAAATCAATTTATTTTTTGAAATCATCATACCAAAATAAACATTGAGTTAATTGTTGGTATTTTTCTAGGATGTTTATATTTTCAGTAAATAGTGGAAAATATTGATTTGTTAAAAAATTCATTTAATTTTAATAAATAATGTTGCATAAAAGAACCATTAAATTTTTGATATTTTCTTAAATGACTAAATTATCAATTTGGTTTTGAATTATCAAATTCTAATTAAAAGTATTTATGATTTTGAAATAAATTGATTAATATGCCTAAAAACACATTTTTCATAAAATTGATCTAAATTGTGTTTTAAACATTTATATTACAATTAATTTCTTCTTAATCTACAAAATTAATCTAAAAAAGAGAAGACATATTTGGAATTGTGACTTAAGAATTTGAAAAAATGACATATTTTAAGCATTATGAATAGTAAATATAGTAAAAAATCACATCGGTAATGCGTAAATTTGATAATTAAGTTAAAAATAATGTGATAAGGCATTAAAATTTTTTCCAAAAATTCATTTAATTCATTTTATGGAATTAAATCACACATTTTCATCCAAAATTAGATTATATTTAATTTTTGGTCAATTTTACTTTTATATTGACATTTATATTATTCAAAAGAAAATTCTAAAATATCCCTCTCTTGCATTAAATATATTTTTATATATTCAGACATGCATAAGTCTATGCTATGAAGGACACACAAAAAATATTTTTATCATTACTATTTTATTATTATCATGGTTATATATTTCTAATTTTTACTAGTGATATATTTACCATAAATTCTTGTGCAATGTTGACACAACATTAATTTAATTAATATAGAAATAAAATAAATTATTTTTTAAATACAAAAAAATAATCTAATATGAATTAATTATTATGTTTTATGAATATTTTAGACAACTATTATATTATAGTAATTTTAAAACATGTTATAATCTAAATACATCATTATGTTGATTTATTCAATGTCAAATTAATTGAGTAGTATGAAAAATTAGATTAATGATATTCATTACTAAATAATGTTTTATCAAAATATTTCAAATTCATAAAAATATTTTATATGAAAAAATGAATGGGTATGGTTGAAAATATCATACATTGTCCATTTATGTGCCATTATAATTTTATAGTTAAATTATTGAGCCTTAAATGGTAGAAAACCTTAATAATGTGATAATAGTAAAAAGTGTTAAGAGGGGATTTAATCTAAAATATAAGGGTGAAAACATAACCAACACGAATCCAAATTTTTTTTTTGGAATGATATAAACTCATGCACATATTATCATATAAATATATCAATTAGAATAAAATATAATTTTAAAACATAATTTATATTAATATAGTAATATAAGAAAATCCATGAATGCCTCACCCTCACTTATAAAAGGACACACCTTCTCCAAATTCATCACAACCATTTGAGGAATATACCATGAAAAAACTCTAACCACTAATCTTATAAACATCATTATCCATTTTTTGAGGTTTATTTCTTCATATGTTACAAACACTATGTCCCCTAAGGAGATATTTAATGTAAGTCTAGTGATGATGAGGTAGTCATCTTTATCGAGTCCTTAAATATTATCTCATATTATATATTATTTTAATATTTTATACCCATCCTAAAATAATAAAAATAGAACAATAAATATTTATATATTACCTTATTATTATGATAAAACTTTTTTCTATCTCTTTTACATCCTATAAAAAACATCGTTCATGTGTACGTAAGACTTACCATCTCCACATAAAAGTGTTGTCCGTTTTTACTAACATTTTGAATTGGATGGTTATAGTGATATAATTTATGAGTATATATGATATTTATGAAATAACTATTCTTAAATAATTATAATATCATATATACTATCTTAACTTCCAAACCTATTATAAAATAATAAATTCACTTGTGTATTCGTGTGGAATACCACATCCACGAAGCGATGTGAACTGTCATTAATTTAAAATTTTCATGGATGTAAATTAAGATTGATTTAATGAATATATATAATATATATGAAATGATAATTTTTTTATAATTTCAAATTAGTAGTTAACTTTATTTCATTCCATCCATCGAAAAATGAAAATGGAATTTATGTGTATATACAGCCAAATGTCTCCATGAACGATGTAAATAATTAATCATTATATAACTTTTATTGAAGATTTTAAATATATATATATATATATATATAATTTATATTATATATATATATATACTCATAAAATTCTATATATTTTGTAACTATAATAATATTAATGTATTGGAACTACCAAATGTAAAAGGCTGACGACTAGTAGTGAGGGCCTAAGGTGTGTCATTGGGGATACAATTCCATCATTAAAAAGGTGTAGTAAAGTGGTTATAAACTATGGTAAATAGAGGAAGTAATAAAAGTAACCATATGGAACATTAGAAAATATAGATAACAGAAATAATAAATGAAATAACAGAAATAATATAAAAGCATAAAACAACTAATGATGGTATGTCTTGTCACTAGAGAACTAGAAAACATGGATACAAGATAGCTGGAATAACATGATTCAAATTTTATAAATGAAATCGATGACTATCCTAAGAAGATAGAGCTCCAACTTAGTCATCTACTATCTGTTCCATCCTAATAGCTAGAAATCATGTTTTCAAAGCCGTATGCTTCTATTTGTCAACACCTACATTCACGTAATCTACTTTGGGTACCAAATAGTCCCCAGAGAGGGTGTGAGATGAATCTTAGTGGACCACCAATAATGGTATATATAACATTTGGCCAATGTGATGGAAATCTAATAGTGTGGAATCATGAATATATAAAGTAAATCAGTATAATGTAACTTAATACCCAAGTACCGGCTTCAGACCTTGGTTGGCGTATGAACTTAACAAGTCTATTAATTTATAAATGGAGTCACATATTAACAATAGTGAAGGTACCAAGTTGTGATAAGGAAACATGTATTGAAATTTTATTATAACATTCCTAGATAATAAAAAAGGCAACATATAACTCAAGGGTCCCCAACTCATTAACCATTATAGTCTAGCTAAGAGTAAGAGTGTAATACAAGTAGCATATTCCAAGTAATTCCACAATAATATGCCTCCCAAACCCAAGATTATTATATAAGATAAGATGAGGCTAAGTAGAGACAGTTCCCTTTGGGTTGTAATCATGGAACTTACTTATCGATTTTGGATCCAAGGAGTGTATCTAAGGCATCCTTTAATACTATGTGAGGTATCTTATGGCCTCATACCGGGCATCCAAGAATAAAAAAGGATCAGAAACAAGGTATTATTCAAACTATGAAAGTTGTATATTTGAATCAGAATGGGGTACTAGAGTGCTCATGGAATTCTCTGATAAGAATCCATGGCAAGCTCGAGTCAGGTCACTCTAGTTTAATTATAATTTCATGTAATACTTTATTTGGTTCAAGACTTTCCTTTCATTAGTGTGATAAGGTAAAGTATCATGGAACCTTTATTAATTACATTTATGGAATATTAAATAATTGAGGTTCATTGTGCTACCATCCATTAAAGTGATATGGGGTTCTACAAACATGCAATCTATATTTCATTCAAATTTAGCATGGCCAATTCATATACTTAGTATAAAATTCAATTTTGATTTCAAATTTAATTATCAGTTGATGCACTTACCATAGGTGGTTCAAGTGGTTATCATACATGGTACTTTACACTATAAAATTTACAAGATAAACAAAGCCATTTAATATAGAAAAACATATCTTTTGAATGGTCAAGTCAATTCACACCAGAACAGTGGCTCAAATGTGTCAAATACTAAAAAGCTATTATGGAATAAAATCCTACATGTGATGGATGGGTTTGTGGGTGTAACCACAAACAATTAATTATATATATTTGTAAATATAATAACTATATTTTTATAATGATTATAAGCATTGAATATAAATTCAATAAATGATTCTCGATAGAATTGGTGGGTCCCACATGACAATTCCAAAAATCAATGAACCTGATGGACAAGTTATAGACCACCAAACTTAGGGTTGTAAGATCATTCACCTTTGATATCTGCCTAAAATTCATGTTATAATAGAGTATATCTGGAAAAAATAAAAAAAATGATCAAACCTTGATAACTAAGTCAAGAGAATGTGCGGGGAAGATAGACTAAAAAAGACTCAATTACATACCATTGTGCATCCAACATGATGAATGGAAGCTCAATTAGATCCCAGATGATGGATATATCTACCATAGGTTTTAAAAAATATCTAAATTGAGATAAAATGTAGGTTCTCTTGCTAGATCCTGAGTTGGGTAATAAGGGGTAGTGTAATTAGATCATTAATGGAAAATTTTAATATTACCCAATATTAACCATGTTCACAGTTTGACCATGTAGTGTGAAAATCCTTGTACAACCCATGCATGGGTACCTAGTAAGAATGGGAACCTTCATGGGTTGGTTGTATGGACATGCTCTAAATGTGCAATATGGTTCTTTCTAAAAGTAAACCATCTTCATAGTTTGGAAAACCATGCACCAATCGTGCCCCAATAATACGACCTAGTGATTTTCCCAAAAATATGGGTTTCGGGATTTAAAAAATACTCTGATGCCACTACGACCATTTCTAACTCATTAGGCCTCTATATTATGTAAAAAATAAATAATTAGACTGAAATTTAAAGGATACATACCTAAGTGAAAAAGGGTTTCCTTACAATCTTCTCCCCTTAAAAGAACATGTCCTCGTGTTCACCTTCCATGGGTATAGAATCACTATCTAAGAACAATTATGGGTATTGAGCACATATTTTGGCCTCCCATTCCCAAGTATCCTAATATATGATTCCATGGTACCATAACACTCATACATGAGGGAAAGACCATCCTTAGAGAACCATCATGGTTCAGTTGACAATGCATGCTGGATACTCCTCAAACCTATCATCAACGTCTAAATAAAATTCCTTAGGATCAAAGGTATGAGATGGTTCAACATGATACTAGTGAATCTATGAAACATGGAAGACCTTTTATAGGGCATGATACCTCTAAGGTAGTATCAACTGATAGGCTACCAGCTAAAATCTCTCTAGTTTCTCAAACTTATATACATAACGAGGTGACAACATACCTTACTTTTATAACCGTATTTTACCTAGCATGGTCGATAGTGGAAGGAAAACATGATCCCCAAGCTGGAACTAGAGAGGTCATTGAGGGTGATAATCATAATACTTTTTTTTAGGTTGGGAAGTATTCAAATGCTTTCTGGTCAGCTGATCCTGCTCTAAAATATCTTGAATGAGTAAACAACCTATTTGGGATGCCTCAACTGCCTCCATCCATTATAAAGGTGAATAACACGACCTTCCATATAAGTCCTAAAAGGGATCCATCTGAATTGTTTCTCAAAAACTATTATTATCGCTGAACTTAACAAGAGGTATTTTGTGCTATGAACCACCAAAATCAAGGAAACATGCTCGAATCTTATCCTATAGAACCTATACTATTTATTATGATTGTCCCTTGGTCCAAGGGTAAAAATATGTGCTTATAATCACCTATGATCCCATAGCCTTCTACAACCCCTTTATTAATCGTGATGTTAAACAAGCATCCCTATCTGAAACAATAGTATGAGGGACCCTATGGATTCATATGATTTTATATACTTCTAGTTTTTTCATCTAATTTAGTAATAATGTCTCCTGAATAGGAATAAAATGGGCTAATTTCTTTAATAGGTAAATGAAATCCCATACAATGTCTCTACCTATAGGCAACATTGGTAACTTGACAAAAAAAACCATGGTAACATATTCAAATTTCCATTCTAGTACTAGAAGTGGTTATAACAATCCCATAGGTATCTAGTGCTCCGTTGTCACCTTCTGAGGCGTGGAACACCATGTGATAAACCCTTCTACCTAATGATTCATCACTGGCCACCAATATTGGTATCTCATATCTCGATACATCTTGGAGATTTCTGGAATAACTTCTCAATAAGAGGCATGGGACTATTTCATCAACTCTTCTCTCATATTTTTAGGGCCCCAAAAATTTCCCAGAATACACAAGATGTAATATATGTCTATAGACCAATTCAGAGGGGGTTATCTCCTAATATACTATCATGAAGTACCAAGCCTTCAGGATTTTGAAAATTTTATACCCTTCAACTTCTCAAGGAGGGAATAGGTAACTTGTAAATATGATATCTAAGACTATATGATAATATCATGAAACTATTGGTGAAACTCAAAAAAGTGAGCCATTCACTTTTATTCATAACTAGATTTTTGTTCTGCTTGTGCCCAAGCTTTCCGACACTGTGAATTTGTAACCACATTACCCTGCCAATATGAATAGGAACACTCAAAATAAAAGGATTGTAAATATTCAACCCATATTAATTTTCTGAGGTTCAAGTGATGCAGAGTGAAGATATATTTCACACTCTTATGGTAAGTGTACACCACAAAGAACACACCTAATAGATAGTGTCTCCAATAACATAAGGCACAAACAACTATTACTAGCTCAATGGTGTGTGTCAGAAAATTTCTATAGTAAGGCCTCAACTGTTGAGATCCACACACAACGACTCTAAAATCATTCATTAGCACAATTCCTAGGCCGATTCTGGAAGCATCATAGAAGAGGTTGTAACCTATACCTGGATCAGGAAGAATTAGAACATGTGATGAGAAAAACCTCCCCTTAGGCACCTAAAAGGATTTCTCGCATGCTTCTGACCAAAAAAAATGACACTCTTCCTTGTAAGGCCAGTATGTGGTGATGTAAGATGTGTGAAATATTTTATGAAACAAATAAAATATTTATTCATCCCTAAGAAACTTCTTATATAAAACATTTTCTTGTTATGCTCTCAGAATACTACAACACTAACCTTTTTTGGTTCAACTGATGCACCTAACTCAGAGATCATATGTACCAAGAATTGAACTTTTTCAATCCATAAGTGTCTCTTAGCAAGCTTAACCTAAATCTAATTCTCATTATGTATACTCAAAATGATCTCAAAATTATTTGTATGGTCGCTACGAGTATGATAATGCACTAAGATATCATCCACAAAAGTCATGCTAAAAGTGTAGAGATTGGGATGAAAACCCCTATTGATAAGATCCATGAAAATGGTGGGTGTGTTCATAATACTGGATGGTATATCAATGTACTGATACACACCATATGGGCTATGAAATGATTTTCATGGTATGTATAATGTCTTGACTTGTATCTCATGATAACCTAATCTCAGTTTAATCATAGGGAAGACCCTAACTCCCCAAAGTTGTTCATAGAGATCATCAAGTCAATGTAGTTATTACTGGTTCTTGACTATTAGTTGGTTAAGACTTCTATAATCCATTCATAGACATAATTTTCCATATGCACTATTAGAAAAAAACACGAGAAAACCCCAAGGGGATGTACTAGTCTGTATAATCTTTTTGGCCTATAAATTCTCTAACATCTGCCTGAGCTCCTAAAGCTCTATAAGTGACATATTTTATGGAGGAATGGACATTAGTTATACTATCAAAACAAGCTCAATTATAAACATTAAATCTCTCTCAAAAGGTAATCCAGAAAAATCATCCGGAAAGAAGTTCCTGAAACGATACACTACTCGAGGGAAATAAGAATCTAATAAACAATATTCCTCTTTGAAGAGATCTTAAATCTAGGAATTCACAACACCTAGAACAACAATATTTGGTCCCTCTCTACCATCCTACACATCCCACTCACCCTAATGTAGATAAATGCTTCCCTCTGGTGATGTAAAAAATACCATGTGGTGATAGAAGTAAACAAAATAATGATACTAAAAAAACCATTCCATCCTATGAATGAAACAAAATCATTTAATCTTGGGAATGAGGAGGTTCCATAACAAAGGTTAACTACCTACCTCATGTGGAAGTCACTACACTAGCATATTCCCTTCGTCCATACCCCTAATGGTTTGTCTAGTGTCATCTGACTAGATTAATATAGTTACTCTAGTCTGAGATTTTACACGTTAGATATAAAGATAAAAGAGTTTGAATCACATCTATAAAATAGAGAACATACTATAGTAAAATCCACAAGAATAGTACCTCATAATATAGATGGTCCGTCAGTCTGATCCTAGGGTATTTGATATAGATCATGTAATTGACCTTATCAATAGCCCCATACAACAGATAGACTACAATTATCATAACTGCTTTATTGGTGCTGTTGTTGATCAGGGGTCTGGCTTCCACGGCCATGACCTTCTCCACGACCAGTCCTACCAGTTCTATTCCAACTCCCCACCTAACTTGGAATAAAAGAACCCACTCTGGAATTTTGTGTTGGTGCGGATCCATTTCCACTCAAAGATGGTGGAAAGGTCCTACAAAAATCACTGAATATTCCCCATATGGCCACAACAAAGACATTCCATTGGGTATCTATAACAATTAGGTTTTAGGTTCCCACATCATCTAAACAGATGAAACACTTTGGAATTATTGAAACATGCAGTTTAGTTGTAAATCCCCTAACAAGAAACCTCAAGAGAATGTTTACTGCCACAAGAAAAACTATTGTCCTAATGTGGAACTGATCCATTAAACCTAGTACTATTATTTTTCATTAGGTCACGCTCTGTGATAATAGCTTGTTTTATTATTTCAAATAATATAGTAAGGACAAAGACATTCACCTATATACAGATAGACTAGAATACCCTATCCTAAATGTGTCTTTCATGTGAAATCTCATCTCCTGCTAGAAATGTTGAAAATATATGCAACTCTGTGAAACGTGCAAAATATTCTATAATTAACATAGATCCATGTTCGAGATGCATGAACACTCTGGATCTGCCAACTCTTTACATCTAAAGAAAGAACTGATCATAGAAGGAAGTATATAAATCAACCCAAAACATGTTCAGATGATGACCAGCCAGGTTAATCACATCCCAACAGTGGTTGGCTGAATCTCAGAGCATGTATGTGTAATGTTTCACCCACCACTCAAGAGGTGACTCTAGATTCTCAAAGATAGATAGGATGGATTCTAGCCAAGACTTAGTCGCCTTTAGACCTCCATCCCCTGAAAAGGTAATATGATGATGATTCTAGAACTCCATAGTCAGATCATACATCATAGGTTCAAACCATGGAGCACCATCCGTGGATTGGATTAGATATAAGAAATGTTTATGATATTGTGAATCAGTTCCCAGATCATGTATAGTAGGCAGTTCCTCGAGTGGCACTTCTAGAGGTAAGAGTGGTGGTTCGAGGCCCACTAAGTTTGAAGCATCATTGTTACCACCCTCATGGAATATTGTATGAGGATGTCAGGGTGGAATTTGACTACAAATTCAAAGAAAACCCCATAGAACAATTTTATGTAAAAAAATTAGAATAACTAGAGGAAGCTGAACATATGAAAAGTCACTAACCAAGGTATAAAACCCTAACAACCCACTTAGATGTCCATTTATCAGTAAGTACCCAAGTATAAGTTTCATTTAATTTTATATTTAATTTCATTTTTTACTCCATTAACTTTCATAAACATGACAAGGTGGGATAAGGATGTAAAACCAATTGATTTTAGATGTCATGATTCACATTATATGGGATTACCATTTCTGGTGAATTAATTCCCATACACCGTATCACTGAAAACACACCCATTTATAGATAACATCATGGATTGACTCAATAAATTACTCATCCCAACCCATGGGATCCCATACACCTCATGAATCTAGATAATAAGTCAGTCAATCACATCCAATAGTAATACGAGCATAAGATAACTATAAAAACATCACTTAACAAGCACAGTCATATCCAGCAATGAAAATATGTGAATTATAAGTGCCTAATACGAGACATGTAAAGAATATACTTTCACTCATATCATCAGCACAATAATAAAATAAAATATAGGTCGGAACAATAATCAAAAACACCACACAACATGTGTTTCACCCAATAGTGAAATATTATCAACCGTATTAGGAAAAACAAATAACTATTATATTTTGGGAACTTGTCTTTAAACTACAACATTGGTTCATGATTCCCAAACATGTCATATGACTAATTCCCCAATGTTAATAATCAATAATATATTGTCTCCAAATAATAACTAAATAAAATAACCTTCCATTGTTACCACTTTTTGATGTCCCAAGTCCGGATTCCAATTAATAGGGGCCCCGAACCTGGTGAGGCACATGGCCTCAACCATATCGGCCCAAATGCCAGAGGCTGTTAACTAGTATAGAGGGCCTAGGGTGTGTCTGTGGGGAGAATATTCCTTAATTAGAGATCTGTAGTGAAATAGTTAAATACAAACAGAGGTATGTAGTGGGAGCAATACAAGTAAATGGAAGTCGTAGACGAAAATAGAGACAATAATCACAATAACTAAAATAACTCTAATAATATTCAAGTATAAAACAACTGAGGATTATATGTCATGTAACTATAAAACAATAAAACATGGATACAATATAATATTCATAACATGTTTCTCAAAGTATAAATGAAATAAAAGACTATCACTAGCATCCCAAGCTTCAGCTATGTCATCTACTATCAAGATCTATCCTAATAGAAATCAATCAAGTATTTGAAGATGTATTCTTTTTTTAGAAGAAAACAATATTCATTTAATCTATTCCATGTTCCAAACAGAGCCTTGAGAGTGTGTGAGATAAATATTAGTGGGGCACCAACAATTTTGTATGTAACAACCTACCCATGTAATGGAAATGTAACAGTGTGCAACCATGATTGTATGAACTAAAGCATCATAGTGTAACTAAATACCCTAGTACCTTCTTCATCCTTCTGTTGGAATCTGAATGTAACTAGTCTATTAATTTATTATTACTACTTTATAATGGATTCAAATGTTAACAACAGTTAAGGTTCCAATTTGTGAAAAGGAAACCCATAATGACATTTAATAATGAATTTTCAAGGTAATAACCAAGTAAATGTATAGCTTAAGGGTCTCAAAATCAGTGGTAACTATATCCTAGCTAAGGGTAAGAGTATAATCCAAGGAGCATATTCCAAGGAATTCCATAATACGGTTCTTACCGAATCCAAGCTGATCATCCAATGGAAAACACAGCTAAGTAGAGATAAGGACCTTAGAGATATAACCATGGAACTTACATGTCAATGTTGTATCCACAAATTGAATCCAAGGCATTCTTTAATACTATGTGAGGGATCCTATAGTTTCATACTGATCATCCAAGAATAGAAATGAATCTGGATCTAGGTGGGTCTAAACCTATGAAAGTCGTATCCTTGAATCAGAATGTGCTTCCTGAGTGCTCATGGCAATCCCCAATAAGAATCCAATCAAATTTCAAGTCAGGCCACTGCTGTTTAATTATAAATTCATGTAATAATTCATTTGGTTCAATCCTTTCCTTTCATTAGTGTGATAATAAAAACTAGCATGAAACCTTTATTAATTTCATTTAAGTCATATTCAATAATTAAGGATCATTATGCTATCATTCATTAATGTGGTAAGGGGTTCTACGAACAACAAACCTATATTTTATTTACATTTAATCGGGTCAAGTCATATACATGGTACACATTCCTATTTAAATTTAACATTTAATTGTCAATAGATATACTTAACATTGTTGGGTTAAGTGGTGAGCATACATGGTACTTTCTATTATGAAATTCACAATATAAATCAATCCTGTTAATATAGAAAACATTATCTTTAGGTCACAACCCACCTTCACCAAGATGAGGGAAAGGACATAAAACTGTCATACCCTTCCTTCCTCAAGTTGAAGGAGAGATAATGACCCCCCGAGTCTCTCCTTCAAGAGTCCCTAGAGTGGAAACTAGTACCAATGATATATAATCACACATAATATGGAAGGAATTACCATTTTTATTTAGTAGGATCGGGAGATAAAATGGTAAAAACCCAAAAAACTCAAAAAATGAATGTAAAAGTAAACCAAAATCCATTCCCATATGCATGTTCAAAGATAAAATCATACAAGTACAAGAAAAACTTCAAATGGAATGTACCAAAAGAAAGAAATCAACAATGGAAACTGTCTCGATGTTTAAGTTAGTACGGTCTTAAGTGGTCCCCAAAGTCAACTTGGAAACCTACAAGTAGTTTTATATACGTAGGGTGAGTATACAATTATACTCAGTATGGAAAACCAAGATCTCTCGTGCACTTCTGCGGAGGCCTTCTAATGCCCCGTAAGAAAAAGGATATAATAAAAGCACCATGAAAGGAAACTATCCTCCCAACATCACCTAGTCACACTCTCAAAATAATGAAAGTCAGGGAAAACAATAGTAATAGCACATTGATGTTTGGGTACTACGCACCACTTTCCCCCTGGCCAATGAAGACATCCTATGTGTCAGACCTCCCCTTGAATTTTCACTATAGTCCCACTGTAGCCCCAATAACAACTTTATAAGCCACCAGAACCACGTATCCGGCCTGCATACCCTAGGCCACCACAACCATGCATCCTTACCATAAAAACCTAAGCCACCACAACCATATATAACCATTCACATAGAAAGCAAAGCCAGATCAACCACCACCACGCCTGAAGACACCTAGGCCTCATCTCGAAGACACTTGGGAAACAAACTCGCCCACACACTCCTGGGCGGACAACCCCAACAGCCCCGCCCAAATAATAATGGGACATAATGGTCCTCAAGCCATCAAAATATGCCCGGATAGTCTAGGGCTACCTGAGAGAGGGAGAATAAATGTGATGATAACTGACCACCTAATAGGATGTTGAGAAAAACACCCTCTCCCATGAAATGGGGGTTTTCGGCATGAAGTGCTCAACTTGGGTGGTGTAAAAATAAGAATCTCAGAAAATAATTTTTATGTATATTTGGAAAAGAACACATCCCAAACTATGGTTTCTGAAACAAGCCTATACACAAACATCCTCATTACTATTCATTCATACTAAAGAACTACAACCACCACTAAAGAACAACTCATTCCTGGAAAACAATTCCCCATTGAATTAATTATTGTTATCAAAATCAAGTGATTATATTTAAATAAATCTTCACTACTTCACAACTAATAGTCATATCCATAGGCCAAGGATAGAAAAATAGCCAAGCAGTAATTTAAGCATTCACACATGGTTCCCTTGTAATGTCATAACAACCAAAGGGATCTGTGAGATCCTTCGAAGTATTGGAACCAAACCAAGCCCCATCGTATGTCCCCACATAGCCTCAGGTCCAAAACAAACAACTCAATAATAGGGGATCTCATCCCCATCCACGTCACCCCACAAGGCGTCAAATAGAGCAACTATACACATCACCATAACTGAGGAAGGAAGTTATCATATTTAATCACACCATTCACTAAGTTTTGTCGTTTTGTTTGGTTAACCTAGGAGATCACACAAGGATTATTGATCATTGGGGTTCCATTTAATCAACAGAGTTTATGTGATTAAATAGTTTCCATGTCACACCCATTCAATCAAATATTTTCTAAAAAATAGTCGTTCATTAGTTTGCACGAAAGGATCACCAATGGCCACGTTTTTTAGTGGACATAAGCTTGTATATTTCACAATATATAGGAAAACATAAAATTTTATATCAGCATCATCAAACACACCCCTTCCTTCTTCAAAAACCATTTATTATATTTGTTAATGCTTGGTTTCATCTATCCCTAAAGTAACATTATCATACCCACCCCGCACGATACATAGTAAAGAGAGATAAAGGGAAACCCTACTTGGATGATCAACCATCGATGTTTTATTCCACACACCAAGAATTGGGGATGCATGACTTGTAGGGGAGGAACCCCAAGGACTCCACGAGTGAGTAAGAATGGATCATGCATGGGTTCACAACTAGACTTAGGAAGAAGGACTCAAAATGCACCATGTAATGTAAAAGAGACCAGCCAATAAAGAGAAAGAAACTATCTGCGATTAAAGGAGAGATCCTGGAGTTATGGGATAAAAAATCTTGAATAGCCTTAATGGAGGATCATGGTTTCTCTAAGTTGTTGGGAGGTTACACACAATGGAATTAATTTTTATTTAATAATTCTACTCAGAGAGGTGGAATTAACTCTTATGAGTTAAAGGGTTTCCTTTAAATGGGAAAAAACCACGTAATAGGGGTGAAGATGAAAAGTACAGAAAAGAATGGGTGACACCGAATAAAAAGCCACATATTTTGGTAAGTCAAGGGAAATTCAGCTCTTGGGGGACTTTAGGTATCATTTATGGGATTTAAATTTCCATGAAAGGGGTATTAAAACACTTTTACATGAAAAGATACGTTATGGGAGCAGAACTGGAAAAGGTAGGAAACTAAAAAAAACCAAATGTGGGATACCATTTGGTGAGACACCGTAACAGTGCCACAAGCTTGGTGGAACACGGTAAGCAGTGCAACCGTTTCGATGTGTGACAACCATGGTGCCACTGTCATGGTGATATCACCATGGTTCCACCATCGTGGGGCCACCATGACCAATGACACTTTTATTGTGCCACCATTTCGGTGGAACCAGGTTTTTGGAAAACTCCATAATGAGTCACTGATGGTCCCCAGTATACCCCAATAACCATAAATTTGGAAAAGTAATGGACCCGAAGGGTCCAATCCATTACATATTATTCCACACAAAGCATTCTCATCCTCGAGAATCCAAGAGTAAGCCTGAAGAAAACATATGGGGCCCAAAACACCACCACACAAGATACCTCTAAATAGTAAACCTCCATGACCTATAGGAAAACTTCTCCCCCATATTGATCATATATAGAGGCACTACCACTCCCCTCCCTTAAGCAGAAACACAAACATGTGAAGGTCATATCGTCCAGTCATATGGATTAGGGAGTCCCTTCCTACATGTCAAGATACTATTCTCTTTGGGAGGCACTGACTCGCCTACACAGGTTCAATCGCATCCACCTTAATGCATCTCGATTAGGGATCAGTTCCTTCCCACCCCATAGTTAGGAATCTTCACAGTCATTCAGAAAACAAGGGAAACTACCTATCCCATAGTTAACAAGTTCAAGCGTTACATCATAGTCAAGAACAAAACAACACCGAAAAAACTCAAAACATCTCTGGGTACTGGGTGTCCATCGGCGCCTCCCATTCCCAGGTACCCTCGTTTAGAACACCATACCTCCATAACACACCAACCAAGAGAATTATTCACGAAAAAAGCACCTTCTTTTCATGACCCATGATCCTCACTGGTCTCTCTTCAAAATTTGTGTCGTCCTTTATATCCAGCTTCCCTCGGTCGAGGATGTGAGCTTCATCATGCAGATACGATGGAACTGAGACACATGGAAGATGTCGTGCACCCTCAATAGCGGGGGTGGTCATGCTAGCTAGTAAGCCACTTCACCGACCCCCCATAACACCTCGAAGGGTCCAAAAAACCTTGGATAAATCATACCTCCACTGTCAAACCTATGTTACCCATGCTAAGGGGAGACCTTCATGAACACATGGTCCTCGACCTCGAACTCCAAGGGTCTCCTCCTATGATCGCCATATGACTTATGTCGGTCCTGATCCAGATTCATCCTCTCTCATATAAGCTGAACCATATCCATCATTATCTGTACTACCTCCTGGACAAGAAAACCTTCTTCCCCGACCTATGTCCATCACACGGTTGAGCGACTTGGTATCGCATACAGGGCTTCGAATAGATCCATGCGAATGGTAGTTTGATATCTATTTTTGTAGGCAAGCTCAACCAGAGGAAAGTGTTGCACTCATGATCCCTCAAATTCAAAAACACATGCCCGTAGCATATCCTCCAACGTATATGTGGTCTGATCTATCTTCCCATCTATCTGGGGGTTGGAAGAAGTACATAGGGATATCTTTGTCCCAAAATCATGATGCAATCCTTTCATGACCTATGAGGTAAACCATGTATGTTGTTTTGACACTATGGACCTCATAACTCCATGAAACTGCATCACCTCACCCACAAAACTTTGTGATATGGTATCCACCTCACTCAACTCCTTGATTTCTAGGAAGTGAGCTGATTTTGTTAGCTGATTCACCACCACTCAGATAGCATTGTATCCTCCATGAACCCTGGGTAGTCCCGTGATAAATTGCATCATGATGTCATCCCACTTCCACTCAGGGAAATCTATATACTGCAACAGACTACCTGGAACATGGTTCTCATCCTTCACCAACAAACACACAAGAAACTTCTTGATGAACCCCACCACTGCCCAATTCACCCAGGGCCACCATAACTGACTCCTCAATCCTGGGTAAATTTTTGAAACTCTTTGTTGTACCACCAGGGGTGAGTTGTGTAACTCCCCAAGAATTATCTCTTCCATTTCAACCAAGAAAAACAACTTTCCTAGAAATTGCATCATATTATGTTCGCATTATGACCATCCATCTGGATTATTTCTTTATCTAACACGATCAAGCATCACTTCAGCCTCTAAGTACCCCCATTGAGACTCCTCCTCATGTTGCAACAGAGAGGACCACACTATCACCTATAAGAGACAACCTCTGCCATCTTCTACCCTTGCATCTAGGTGCAGGGCAGCAAACTCTTCCATTTCCTTCCAAGCATATACAGATTCTCAAACCACATCCTTCTGTGACTTATTGATGAAGACAACAGCCTCCACATTTCCCTTTCTAGAGGTGTAGAAAATCTTGAAGTCATTATCCTAAAGAAGCTTCATCCACCTCCACTATCATATGTTCTGGTCCCGCTAGGAGAAGATATACCTCAAGATATTGTGATCCATGAAAAACATGAAGCATTCCCCAATGAGGTAATTCCACCAAAACATTAGTGTGAACATTACTCCTACATGTTCCAGATCATGGGTGGAATAGTTACGCTCATGGGGACGTAACTACCTAGACCCATAAGAGATCACCCCTACTGTTGCATCAGTACATACCCCAGACCTTGGCCCGAAGCATCACAAAACACCTCAAACACCACCCCTTATTGTAGAAACCTCAACCCTAGGGCACTAACCAACTTCCCCTTCAGGTAACTAAAGGCTACCTCGCACTGCTTGCTCCATAAAAATCATGATCTTTCATGGTCAGGGTTTTCAAAGGTTCTACAACTCTGGAGAAGTTGGTCATAAATCTCCCGTAGTAACCTACTAGACGCAAGAAACTATGAAACTCTATCACATTACTGGGTTCTTCCCAAGAAAAAACTACTTCGACCTTTAATGGGTCCACTGTTATTTCCTTCCCAGATACCACAGGTCCAAATAAGTTCACATCTCCTACCATATCATTCACTTGGACAATTTTACATAGAGATAGTGTTGTCGGTGGACCTCTAAATCCATCTTTAGATGCTCGATGAGATCCTCCTCTAATCTTGAGTAGTTCAAGATATCATCAATAAACACGACTACGAACCGGTCCAAATATTCTCATATAATGGATTTCATAAGCCCCATGAACATGGATGGAGTGTTCGTAATGCCGAATGGCATGATCATGAATTCAAAGTGCATATATCTTCACCCAATGGCAATATTCAATATATCACGCTCCTTCACCCTCAGTTGGTGATATCCTGACTACAGGTCGATCTTGGAGAACTGCCATGCCCCCTCCAATATATCAAAAACTCCTTCGATCCTCGAGAGGGTATAACGGTTCTTGACCGTCACCATGTTCATCCTCCAGTAGTCTATACATAGCCTGAGACCACCATCTTCCTTCATTGCGAACAAGAAAAGAGCAACCCATGGTAACGCTCTCGGTTGGACTAACACATTCTTCATTAGATCGTCAATCTGAATCTATAACTCCAGAAACTTAGAAGGCATCACTTGAAAGGGACCCATCGAAATTGGACAGTCACTGGGTTGAAATTCATTCCCAAACTCAACATCATGTAGAGGGGTACGATTCACCACCTCTCCAAGGAAGACGTCCAAGAACTCACTGATGATCCCTAAGACTTCCGCTATTTTCGTATTTGTCGACTACACTGATAGCTCAACTAACAAGGAATGAAGGGTCTCCACTCGCCAGCTGCCCTCCTGTCATCCCTACTAGACAATGAAAGTCACACGTTTTCCATCAATATCTGAAAATAGGACCCTTATTCAGATGTAAAAAATAATGTAACACATATAGAACTACTATTTGATACCTAAAATGACATCATATGGATACATATGCACCAAATGAAGGTCCCCACTATACTAATCTAGCCCCAACATCAGTCTTCCTCCCTAGAAAACATAAGTCAAGATGGCCTATCCTCTAAATGGAGTACTCAAAACATGGGGCATGGGAAGTCCCTCTACATCTAGACCTTGAGGATGCACTAGATTGGGTGCAACAAAGGAGTGTGAAACTCATGAACCAAATAAGGCGAATGAAAAAGTGATAAACAAGCTGATTGTAACTCAGATGACTTCTGGACCTACTGGAATGGCTACCTCTATAGTGTGCACCTACCCATGAAAATCCCTTCTTCCCCTCGGTTGTCATCCACCTTCTTTGACCATGCCCTGGCCGAGGTCCCAATGTAGTGCCCTAAGATTAGCCTCCTCCTGCAACGTCTTCTCTCTGAGGAGTGGGAGCTCGCAGTCCCTGTTGCAGCTACTGAAAGTTCCTAGCTAGAACCTTCTACTGCTGAGGTGGGTGTGGAACCTTCCCACCCCCACTATACTTCACATAGTCTGGGCACTGACTCCAAATTTCCCCATGGATTCCATAGATGAATCACCTTGGTCTATGGTTTCCAAAGAAAGGATGAGGACCGAGAGATCGAAACTAGAACTGCTGGAACCTGCTCCCCACTAAGAAAAACCTAGAAGGCCTCAATGTTGGATGCCTAATACTAATGGCCTTCCCCTTTTGATGAGCCCAACTGGCTCCCCTCTCGTGGAATACGTCCCAGAACGTGCATCCTCTCCAACACTTAATCCTTCTTCTAGACCTCCAAGTACATCGGTTGGGTGATGGGAGTAATATCATAATAAATAGAAGGCTGTAGTTACTCCTCTAAATGTCTCATCTGAGACTCCTCATCTGGAAAAGGTACGGAGAAAAACGTTGGAGATCCTTGAACATGATCTCATCTCCCTCACTAACATAATCCTCTACTAAAGGGAGAGTATCTTTTGCATCTTCTCAACCTTCATCGTAGAAGAATGAAATTAGTCCTGAAACTCCTTGAATCCAGCCCACAAAATCTCACTCTCTATCCTCTCTCTGAGGTAGAGCATCCACCACAATGACACTAATCCCCTTATCTGACTAACTACCAATGGAACCCAATACTCAGCCAGAACCCAGATCAAGCTGAAAGCTATCACAAACTCCTCGAGGTAGCTTTCATTCTCCATGTCTGAGATTCTTCCCTTGTACATCCCGAGGGTCTTCCATTGAAAGGCATGAAGCATATTCTTCCACTGTTTTTCCTTCTCTTCTTGATCAGTCCTCTACTGATCAGGTTGATCAGCCTACTTGGCCTCGATCACCCACACTACTCGTCGTCACCATCCAGGTTCCATAGTTTCACGGTAAAAAAGGAATTCCTATGCACGAGTAGTGTAGAATATTTAATCTAAATTTTCCATAAACTTGTTATTTAATTAAATTCATAGAACAACAAGAACATACAAGAACACAAGTCATTATGATTTTTCTACCTTTCCTAGAGTCTCTACCCTACAATCAGTGTAGCCTCACTTGGTCATTCGGTAGGTCTAGAGTCCTTGCATCGGATCACAGGTGGCCTTAAAATCTCATGTCCTAGTCAGTCTTCCATGGTATATTTCATGCACCAAGATTACGTAACATTGTTTCCCTACCATCCCATGCAATCCATAAATTTTCAATCCCCAATCCCCATCCTATATCTCAACCATCAACTCTGATATTATTCTGTCGTGACCCACCTTCACCAAATGAGGGAAGGGATATTAAACTGCTAGTCCCTTCATTCCTTAAGTTGATGGAGAGATAATGACCCTTGAGTCTCACCTTCAATAGGCCTCGGAGTTTTGACTAGAACCAAGGGTATAGAATCAAATTTAATATGGAAGGCATTGCCCATTTTATTTAGTAAGATTGGAAGATACGTTGGTAACAACCTAAAAAAAATCTAAAACAGATGGTAAAATTTAACCCAAAACTCATCCCTATAGGGATATTCAAAGATAAACCCATAAAAGTACAAGAAAAAAAGGGAGAGTTCCAAAAGAAAGAAAACAACAATGTAAATGGTCTCGATGTATGATCTAGTACGATCCAACATGATCCCTGAAGTCCTCCTGGAAACCTGAAAGTAGTTTTATTTGCGTAGGGTGAGTATACAGGTATACTCAGTAGGAAAAACAAAAATACCTCGTGCAAAAGTGGGGAGGCATTTTAATTCCATGTGAGAAAAAAGAGAAAACCAAAGAACCTAGAAGGTAAACTATCCACCCAACCTCACAAAGGCACACTCTCCAAATAACACAAGTCGGGTAAAATTATAGTAATAGCACATCGATGTTTTGGTACCCCAAACCACTTTCCCACTAGTCATTGAAGACATCCTATGCATCAGACCCCCCCCCCCTCCATTTTCATTACATTCCCACTATCTCCCCAATAACAACCTTATGATAAACCAAAACAATATAACCATGCCTCCAGACACCTAGGCCAGAACCACCCCCTCCATGTCTGAAGACACCTGGGCCTCATCCCAAAGACCCTTGGGAAACATTCCCGTATGCACACACCTGGTCCAATCACCTAAACAACCCTTCATAAAGAATATTGGGCTATAATAGACCTAAGACCATCACATCCTACCTAAAGAGTCTTGGGAAACCCAAGAGAGGGAAGATAAATGAGCTAATAACCATCCACCAAATAGGATTTTGATAAACACATCCTCCCCCGTGAAATGGGGATGTTTGGAATGAAGTTCTCCAACAGTGTTAAGTGTGAATAAGAAACAAAAAAAAATTATTAGTATAGTTGAACAACCACTCATCCCAACATAAGGGTTCTGAAACCATCCTATACACAAAAACCTCATTACTATTCATACAAACAAAAGCACAACAACCACAACCAAAGCACAACTCATTCCTGGAAAACAATTCCCCATTGAATCCATTATTGTTATCATATTCAAGTGATTATATTTAAATAAGTCTACACAATTGGGAAATTAACAGGAATAGCCACATTCCAAGGAAGGAAAAACATCCAATAAGTAATTTAAGAATTCAAACCCAGTTCTCTTGTAAAGTCTCAACAACAAAAGAGATCTCTGAGGTCCCTAAAAGTATTGGAACCAAACCAAGCCCCATCATTTGGACCCAAACAACCTCAGGTCCATAACCAACAAGTCAACAACAGGGGATCCTAGCCTCATCCACATCACCCCACAAGGCAGTAAACAGAACAACGGTACACATCACCAGAACAGAGAAAGGGAGTTCTCAGATTTAATCACACCACTCACAAAGTTTTGTCTTTATTTTTGGTTAATCGGGGTGATCACGCAAGGATTAATATTCATTGGTAATCCATTTAATCAATTGATTTTATGTGATTAACCATTTTCCATGTTACAGCCATTCAATCATAGGATTATCTAGAAAACAGATGTTCATTAGTGCACAAGAAAGGACCACCAATGACCATGATTTTTGGTGGACATAAGCACATATAATTCCCAAAATATAATAAAAGATAAAAGAGTATAGAAGAATCATTAGACACACCCCTTCATTCATTAAAACCCATTAATTATCTTCATTAAGGTTTGGATTCATCTATCCCAGAAGGAACATTATCGTACCAACCCCGCAAGATACAGAGTAAAGAGAGGCATAGGAAAACCCTATATGGATGATCAGTGACTGAAGTTTTATTCCTCGCACCAAGAAATGGGGATGTTCAACTTGTAGGGGAGGAACTCCAAGGAATCAAAGAGTGAGTAGGAGAGGCTCAAAAACAGGCGCACAACTAGCCTTGGGAAGAGGGACTCCAGACACACCATGTAAAGGAAAAGTGACCGACCAAGAAGGAGAAATTAACTATGTGTGATAAAAAGTGAGATCTTGGAGTTACGGGATATGAAATCATAAACATATTTAAAGGTGGATAATGGTTTTTACCTACAGTTGGCTGGCTACATATTATATAATTAACTATTATCTAAAAATTCCCCTCAGAGATGTTCCATTAACGTCTGTGAGTTAAAGTGTTTCTTTTAAATGGGTTAAAACCACGTAAAAGTGGTGAAGATGAAGAGTATTAGAAGAAGGAGTGACACTGAGGAAAAAGCCACAAATTTTGGTTATTCAAGGGTCTCCTGGATCTTAGGGGAATTTATATATCATTTATGGTAATTAAAAGTAATTGAAAGGGATATTAAAACACTTTTACATCAAAAGATATGTTGTGGGAGTGGAACTGGAAAAAGTCAGAAATTAAAAAAAGGCTGGACACTGTTTGGTGAGACACCATAATGGTTCCATTAGTTCAATGGAACATTGTAAGTGGTGCCACCATTTTGTTGTGCAACTGCTATGGTGCTACCGTCATAGTGCCCCCGTTTGGGTGTGTGACAGCGATAGGATGACCACCATGGTATCTTCATGACTGGTTCCACCATTTCGGTGGAACAATTTGGTGGAACCATGTTTTTTTCAAACTCCTTAATAAGTCATCGATGGTCCCAAGGATACCCCAAACACAGTAAATTTGGAAAAGTAATGGACCTGGAGGGTCTGGGCCATTACAATTTAGAAGGGTTAAGTCAAGTCACACATAAACCATGTCTCAAATGTGTCAAATACTAAATCACAATTATAGAATTACATCCTATATGGGATGGGTGGAGTTTTTGTTGTAACCTCTAATAATATAAAATATATATGCAAAAATCAAAACCATGTGGTTTTAATAATTAACAGGATGGGTAATAAATTAAATAAACATTACATGATTAAATCAGTGGGCCCCATATGACAATTAAAAAAAACAAATAACTTGATAGATATGTTATACGCCACCCACTATAGGGCTTTACAACCCTTCTCTAATGATATCATCATCTAATTCAGATTATAATGAAGTAGATCTATGAAAAGGGGAAAATTTCTCGAACCATTATAACTATGTTGAGAGTGATATTGGAGATGAATGGCTAAAAAGTACTCGAGTACTTACCATTATCCATTTAATGTGAAGAATAAATGATCGGTCAAATCCTAAATGAAGAACATCCCTTGATCCCTGCATTAGGTCCTTAAAAATATCCAAATTGAGAAAAAATGGGTGTTCTCCCATTGGATCCCATGTGTTGGGAATAAGGGATGGCATAATTATATCATTATTGTAAAAATAGTAAAATTACCTAATATTTAGCATATGGATTGTTTGTCTGCATTATTTGAAAAAATATGTGCAAACTATGCATTGGTACCTATGAAGAAGGGGATCTCACATAGTTAGGCTTCATGTCCATGTGCCAATAATTCTATATGGTTCTTCCTTAAAATAAACCATCCTCATGGTTCGGAAAACTATGCTCTGGCCATGCACCAACCATGGGACATATCTAGTTTCTCAAAAAGAAGGGTTCTAGGCTATAAAAAAGCCTTGGAAACCTCTAATGAATTTTATAAATCATTATAACCCATATTAGGTCCAAAATAATTGATTAGACTTAGATTTTAAATATCTATACCTTGGTGAAAACTGGGTTCTTACACTTGAGACTTGCATCAAGTTTTCATATCCCTAAAATGGGAGGACTTAACCTATGTACATGTATACATGAACACATCTAAAATCCCGTACAATGATGAAATGTAAACAACTGAAGAAATATGCATTCATACTTCAAAATCCTACAATCAGAGTATGGTAAGAAGTAATAAATAGTAAACAACACCAAATATTATCCCACCACAAAGAGTATGAAAATAATTCCAACATGAAAGTAATATTGGGGAATAATATCAAGATTATACATGTGTAATAACACACCTCTTTCTATTAATTATCACTAAGAACTATCTGTTATGTGTCTATTTAGGACCCTATAAAATGGTCAATCCTCTGCACAAGTCACAACACATGTGGGTATTTCTTGTGTAGGGGTGAGTATAACAATAACTAGTTTCTTAACCCCAAAACCACATAGAATATAAAAGACAAATGTCTTCATCTTTTATGATGTATATTTCTATATAAAATATTATAATAATATCTAGATATAGTCAATAGTAAAAAAAGTGTATGTTTAGTCACAACCATAATTCTAGACTAGGATTTCGTTTCTAAGGTCTTATAAAGATCTCTACCAAGAGAACACAAACATAATTCTAATAGAGCTGTTGATATCCATATGAGAGGTTACTTCTCAAAAGTAATTTTCATAGGAAGTACACAATCAATGTTGGAAGATATATGACACACAGATTAGGATCACACCCATGTTCATGGGGTATACTAACCGCTCAATCTGAATTTTACTTCTTTGTAGAGGATCGGTGCATGCATTGTTTTGGTCACAACAATACCATGAAATACACATACGGAATGAAGTAAATGGAGGGTCTCACTTTAGGCCTCACAAATGTTTTCCAACAATTCTATCCAATAATTCCAGTGGAATGGATCATTGTCATGTGTGAAGGAGGTGATTCCATACTAACGCTTAAGGAATGGATGTTGGTGATGCATCCTAATGAAACATGTCTAAGATAAAAATTAAAAGGGATATAAGATAATATTTAAAGAGTACACAACATGTAGTATGGTTTCACACCATGTCCCTTTGTCAGTAGGTCTTTTGTGTATAAACGACCCATGTTTGTGTAATAGTACACTATGTGCAGCTGATCGTGTACACTTCCCATGTATTAGTACATGGTTAATCCCTCGTACACTAGGCCAAGCCATGTTCATGTGGGATTACATTATGTCCCCCACTAATATGTACTCTATCCCATGTCCATATAACCATCGCGTTACACCGCAATATCACCAATGGTGACACGTAAAGTGACACTTATCTGCTTTCCAAAACCAAAAACGTTGTGAATAGGGGACCACACATCATTTTTCTCCAACATACACATAGTATATCATCAAATTTTCTACATTATAAAATATGGTTTTTATGTTTATTTGATAAATCACCCACCTTTCAAGCCACGTGCCTCGCTAAGAAACCTTGTTTCATGTCGCACCAAGTATTTCTATCATTAATCAATGTCATCCAACACTTATATTCATTTGTGAAAATCTTTCGAATGGAACTGTTCATTTCATACCAATAAACATAAAATTAGGTATCCAAAACCATATAATCCATTGATTCTTCCATCATCGCATCGTCTCCATGTCATTTCATTCTTGGATCTATATAATCAAATTGTTTCACCATGAAACGAGTGTGCATTGATCATTTTCTCAGTGGATGTCAAATCGTATGTCAATAAAGAACACCCATTATGAATAAAGAAATATGGGATTAATGCATAACCACAAACATGTGGAACAACCCTCATCTAATGTACATGTTTTTCTAAATCTTTTTGAATTATACTAATAAAATAATAAAAAATAAAAATCAATCCAAACATCCAAAATAATCCCACAAACAAACCCATCAGGCATGATGATCAAACCTTGGATATATCTGTTAGTTTATTTATTTGTGTTCAATGTAGGATTTAAGAATTGGGAAATTCCAAAAAAAATCATTCATTGATTTGGATTGATCCATGATGTATAACAATTAGATTCATTATCATTGGTGAGATCCTATGATTATGTTGCATGTCAATCATCGATCTATTATTTGGTGAATGTTTTACTAAGATATATTCTATAATCCTCCCTCCAACGAATCTCCAATAGCTCCAGGGTTATATGGATAACTAGTAAATTTCATAATTACAGTGTACTTAAAAATGATATTTTCCATATCTATGAAATAGAAATAAACTAATTTAATTAATTATTTTATTAATTTCAAATATGTGTTGAATGTTTCAAAACTTCTTCGTGCTAACAAATGTTTTGTCTTGACTAGGGTAAAAATATTGTTCTAAACATAACAGAGATAAGGGATTTTTGATTTAGGCCCCTATTTAGATGTTATTCTACATTTTCATTACAACTATGTGCATATATGATTTAGTATAATGAATTTATTACAAACATTTATTTCGAGAACATCGGGCTTTATAATGGAACACAATCCTAGCATCTAGACTAAAAAATAGTCCAAAAAATATTAAAAAATAATACATAACCAATCATAGTCTCTACAGTTCAGATTCCATAACCTTGTTTAATTAATAAATCCTTCTAAATTTAAAAAAAATTACAAATTTTCCATTTTAACATTACAAAATGTATACTCTAATATTAATTATAGAAAATGGAAAATTTTTGGTATTAAAATGATTCTGTAAATCAATTTAATATGTCCCTTAGGCTTTACCATATATCCCAACACTTCTTTTAACATCTCAAAATAACTCAAAATCACCTCTAGAAAATTTTAAATCTTTATAATTATTGTTAACATAAAATAAAACAAACCTACAATGCTTTAATTTCTAGAACTTTCATGTTAGAAATAAAATAATTATTTAGTGACATGGTTTCATTATTTACAACACAATTATCCACAATAACATTCCATTTTTCACTTAAACCAATTTTTTATTATTTTGAAAATCTATGATGATTATGGTGATCTTTATCCTTCACATCATTTTATTATATATTCTAATAATGTATTTACTTTCAAATTACATAGTAAGACCATGATCTAGTTTATCCCTCTTATTCCATTAAATATCTATCTCTCTTAGATACAAAAATATCGGTGTCCTATAATTTAATATATGGATATAATTATTTTTAATATTTATAGGCACTAAAGGATTTATTCCTCTAGAATGATTTTAGATCACTAAATTGGATAATTATAAGGGATCATATTACTAATTAGAAAGATCTGATCTTTTTTATGTCGTTCTAAAATTTATTTTTATGTGATGATCAAATATGATTGATTTAGGAAAAAAATAACTTTGGGGAAATTATGGCATTGTGTATAAATTCAAATTATTGATATAATATATTTATCATTTAATTGGTTAATTTTTACCATTGGTGTTTTGAATTATGAAATGAAATATATAATGGATTTTCAAAATTTATAAATTAATGGAAATTCAATTTATTATATTTATTAGTGATATAATAATATATGTTATCCTTTCATTAAATAAATTTACATCATAATGTGTATTTGTGTTTGAAAATTACATTTATTAATTAATTTTTTTTCAAAAAAAATGTGTCTCATTCATAATGATGTGAAAGATTAGTGATCCTGTATTAAGGAAAATATATTTTAGATTACTAATATTATAAAGTATAATAGTCCTTCAAAAAATTCATATATTTCTTTCACCATTCCTTCAAGTACTATCCCTCACACACATAAAAAATATCCAATATTTATTTTCAAAAAATCCAACATCATATTTCAACTCGGTAAATAGAGGAATTTTTAATTATAGAATTCTAGGAGGTAATTTAGCTTATAAAAAGTTATTGAGTAAAATAATTTTTTATATATAAGTATGGATTCATTCCTATAAAATTAAAATAAATAATTGTATTTATTCAACATGTGGGGTCTAAAAGTGTAATCATGGATGATATTAATATCTATAGCTTCTCATTAACAAGTGTTGTAAGTAGGTGGTATAGGATAAAAATGATCATTCCATAAGTTGTGGAACCTCCTTTTGTAAAGTACTATTACAGAGTAGAAATATTAATAGGAAAGAATATTTTAAGGTAGTTAATAATGTTCAATGTTTTTAATGATTTTTATGGTTGATTGGGGCCAGAGTTTTTTAGGGAAACTAATCATATCATATGGGATTTTATGAGCATATTTTTTTTATGTGATTGGAGGAGACTAATTCAATGTTGGTATAAAATAATTTCATGAAAAAGTTTGGTAAAATCATCAAAAATATAGTTATTTATGTTATATAGATTAATCTTCACTTTATAAGCCATTCATTAATATTATCTAAAATATGGAGAAATTCATGTATGTATAAAGAAACATTTGAGATAAGTGGATATCACTTATGAATTTATATGAGTATTGGGGGAGTGAATGAAAAAAATTTACATTAGAATATTGATTATAATGTTTTGGAATAGTTACATAAAATGTATAGGAAGGTTATGGGATTAATTTAATATAAATAAGTTTGAATTATCAAAAAATCCAACACAAAACCTATTTTTAGTAACATTCATACATATTTATCTTAACATTTGAATATCCACATTATGTATGGGTTGTATTTATTGTCCAAAAAATTATTGGTTTCCAATATATATTAAAGAAATAAAATGATTTCAGTGCTATCAATATGTTGATGATGTTTTGAATAAATATGTTGTTGAAGTATCCAAGATATCCATTATTGGTAACAATGTTAATATCACTTGGATAAATCAATGAAGAAGAAATTACTTATTATTATATTCAGAAATTTACTATTAAGACATTCTTATGAGTGTTGAACTGGTATTAATATCAAAAGGCATGTGTCCATTGTGATGAGTGTGAACCATTATTCTCAATAAGGACAATAAGTGTGACGTTATCTGAAATATCTATTTTCATGAAGAATAATATAATGATTATTAATAGATTTTTTATTTTTCATGAAAAAAATTAATTTAGACGTCCATCATTACAAAATTTTTTATAAAAAATATTTAAATAATTTTAGTTTGGTTTTGGATCACAATTTTCAAATTTAATTTTTCACTTACATATTTTCTATGAGTTAGTTTTTAAATTGTTTCAAAAAAACTAACCAGTAATGAATTCTTATCCACACACTTATGGGTTAAAGGTAAACTATAAATGAGAGAAAGACAAGATAGATAGATTGGTTGAAGAATGAACTGTGGTGTTGTTTTGACAACCTGGGATATTTTAAAATATTTTATTTATTTATTTAATCTTTTAATATTTTTTTATTTCACAAAAAAACAGAATATATCTTTTTTTATATGAAATCACTGAGTTTTGATTTCATTATATGAAACACCATGTTAATATTTCACTACAATAGACACATAGAATAACTTTAGGTACACTCAAAAATGTGTTTGGCTTCTATTACACAAAATTTTGTCTTCCATCTATTGCTTGAGTTACACATAATTCCATGTTTTACGTAACTATAATATACTATTAATATTCTTATTAAAATATTATTATAGTTACCACATAGCCATTGGAATATAAGTTAAAAATAATATTAACTAAAGTGTAAAATACTATATAAACTATTACATAAAATTATTCCTTTATAAATAAATTATTTATAAATGAATGTAAAAACTATATTAAAATAAGGAAATTCATTTCCTAAAAAAACTATTTCTCTATGTACAAACCCCATTTGATCTCAATAAATTAAAAAAAATTGATCAATGTTTTTATTTTAATTTATATATTATATAGTAAATAAATTTTTTATAATCATCCAATATATTCAATTTTCATAAGATAAAAATAAATCCAATTATATGAATAGAAATTTATTTTTTATATATAGTAATTTTAAAACCTTTTAATAGATAAATTATTTAAAATATAATTATTGAATCTTTTATAGTTTTATTTGAAAAAATATATATCATTTTTTAATAGGAATAAAAAATATTAATTTCATTATTTTTTGGTAATTTTTTGGATGTTTCAAATTTTTATGAATATTGGAAAATAGTGAATTTTAATTTTAATAACTCTTTTAATCTAAATTATTTATATAGTTAAATTATATTTTAATTTGGTTTTGAAATTTTCTTCTATGAATTTTTCATAAATTTATACAATTTATGTCATTGGAACCAATTAACAGTGAAATTTGATACAAAAACAGTTTAATCTTTTGATCCCTTTCACCTTAGAAACCCGTTGTCACGACACGTCATTGAGATTAAATTTAAATTAATTTCTCCCCATTATGTGAATATAATTTAGAAAACATGGTTCTATATTTTTAATAATGCTAATTTATAATTTCTAATAATTTAAACTTATATTTGGACAAAAAAATATTCATGAAAGTAAAAAAAATAAATTACAATAATTAAGGCAACAATTATTTTACTTTTTTGTTAAAAATTAGTCATAAAAGAAAAAAATTCCTATAACCATTTCCAATATATATGTTTTGTCCATATATAAACAATATACCCACATTTTTTGGATTTTATTAGTTGTTGGGATAGTATTCCTTGAACTTGTCCTCTATAATAAGTTATGTAACGAAAAAGACAACAATAGAACCATCCTTACCTTTAACATTTATAAAGCCCCAAGCTATCGAAAAAAGCCACATTATTTTGGTTTTACATATTATTTTGAAATTTAATAGAGTTTTTTTCATCATATTGATTTATATATAGTTTTTTGAGATTAATTATTTATATTAAAAACTAATGGAATTCCATATGTGGTAATTATTTAGTAAATAATTTACATAAATGAAATTGAAAAAAATATAAGTAAAGTAAATTAAATGAATTATATTGTTTAGTTTTTTATATGAATATATGATATTAATCATGTGTTAACTTGGTGGATTAAAATTCCATCTTCCTATTGATATTTTTTAAATTTCAATTAAGTAAATAATGTCAAAATTGAAATTAATATTATTTTATAATAAATGATATGTTATTGAAAGACTTAAAATTTTATAAACGTGATATATTACTCAAACTTATTTTAAAATATTTATAAATATAAAATATTTTCTATTCATGGACCAAATTAACTTTTTCAATTAACATATTGAAGTTTATATGGTAAAAAATCACTATTAGCATGGTTCAGATTAAAGTAGTGTTTTTGCACGTTATATTCACTTGAATTAAAATTAATTTCCAAAAAACTTTATACTTATATTTTTATCATATTTAGGATTTATTGGGTCTATATTTTTAAAAAAAATTCACATTAACTTAGACTTAATGGTTTAATTATATAGGTCATAAAACTAGTTTCCTTAATAATAACCAAAATGAAAATATTTTGGAAACATATAAGTAAATGAAAAAATTATAAAATATACTTTAATTTTTTTATCAGAGGTATAGATTGACCATAATAGACCATTATTACATTATTTTTCATTTTTTATGAATATTAGGTTATGTAGACATCCCAATATTATTTTCCATTTCCGGATTTATATGAATTTAACCCCTCCTCATCTTTAAAAAGGCATTAACTCTTCACCTTCCTCACACCACTCAAGGATTTACCCAAAAGAAGAGTTAACATCATTCAACAAGAACTTTTGTTTGATTTTTATTCTCCAAAAACGTAATTAATATTATTTAATTATTATATACTATCCTAAGTATCTTAAATTTATTGATATGTTTTTATTATAACGTTTAGACCTACAACTACACACACTTCCACCAAATAGGAAATAAACTTACCATTCATCTGTACAGTGGACTACCGCCTTGCGAAACGATTATATTCATTTTTCATTTACCACCTCTCATGGTTTTGAATAATTTTAAACATAATATTTTTATATTATATCTATGATATAAATGAATTATTAATTACTATATAAAATATATCTTCCTACATTTCATTTTGTATAAATATGATAACATTGTTTGTGGATGTGTGGACTACATCCTCCTCGATGGGATGCAGTCCATTCACCCATTACATGGAATTAATTAAGGATATGTTTAGTAAAATATAATTATATATATGAAATAATAATTATACTATAATTATAATATATATATATATATGTGTGTGTGTGTGTGTGTGTTATTTAATTCCTTTCATTCAGTATGACAAGAAAATGGAAAAAATGTTCATGTTCATGTATGGCCTACCATATCCAGGAAATCTGTAATCCATTTCATGTTTCTATAATTTATATATTGTTATAAATATCTAAATATTTAATATATATGATATTTATAATATTTTTACCCTTTTTAACTATGTAAATCATGATCTATGTAAGAGGATTGAGAATAAAAAGTCAAAACATATACAAAATACAAAGCGAATATTACCCAAAATGTAACATTAATAATGAATTGTTAATAAACTGGTGATATGATGTCTTGATAAAATAATATATGGTATTATACATAATAATATGGTCATTATTTAAGTTTATAATAAACTTATATTTATTATACTCGAATTATGAACATGTAGAAAAAATTAAAGGCATAAGCTAAGTATTTTCTTATCTCACTTTTATTTCTTTGAGACTAATGCTTTATTCACCACTCATATAATTTTTTTGGCATATATATTAACCATGAATTTATAATATAATTATTATAAATAAATTTTTGGGTATTTAAAAATCCATTTTAGTACCATTATTTCATGGAGTTTATCGTTCAAAAGTTACCAAATCGGTAAACTAATTTTGTTTCATTTTTCATTATTTGAGATACATGCCCTCTTATGCACCTATATTTTTATGTGGGGTGAATATAATGCCCTTTTAAAAGATATATCATTAATATCCATATTTTCATGGAGTTGAATGATTTATGTGATGTTATTATTTCATGGAAATTATGATTCGATGTTACCTAAGTGGTAACAGCTTACTGCTAAAATCTCATTATTTATTGGAATTTTATATGATTAAGCTTCCATTAATGAAATATTATGTTCCATATCACAATTAAACTAATGAATTTTATTATCATATTTTTATAAATGATTTATTCATGTATTATTACCATTTTTACACTCTTTGGTACTTATGATGGATACAAAATGTTTTATGAAAATATGACTAGATTTCTTTTTTCGATCGAAAGTAAATTTTCATTAAAAATAAATTATTCTAAAATTGTTTTCAAAAAATGTAAAAAGTTTAAAAGTTTTTTTAAATTATTTTCAAATTTATTTAATAGATTTTTTTTTCAAATGTATTTATTTTTATTTATAATATTTCAAGTCATTTTCAATGAAAAGGTTTTCTATATTTTTTTGATAATTTATTTATATGTATTCAAATTATTTTCAATGAAATGATTTTCAAAAAAATTTCAAGAATTATTTATATGTTTTCAAATTATTTTCAAACAAAAAGATTATTAAAAATGTTTCTAATTTTTTTTTAAAATTTTTTAATTTATTTTCAAATAAAAGGATTTTCGAAAAGTTTTCAAGTTTATATTTTATGTTTTAAAAGATATTTTCAAAGAAAAATGCTTCCAATAGTATTTATATTTTAAAAAGTATTTTTTCAAATTAGAAAATATATTTTCTTAAATAATTATTTTAAATGAAATTTAAACGTTATATATATAAGATTAATATTTTTTAAATACTTTCTGAATTGGATTTTAAAAAAAATGATATTTGCTTTATGAAATGTTCTAATTGATAATTAAAAGACCTTATCCATCTACGATTAAATATTTTGAAAATTTTTATTCTTTATTGGGGATATGATTCGGAGAAAATATTTATATTCTTTCTTATAATATTTTATCTTTAAGATAACAAGTTATTTGTGACATCGGTTTCTATTCTAATGATTATATAATTTGGAAACTCAATTATTTTTACTTTTTACGCTTTGCCTAAATAAAATAGAAAACATTATCTTTTCTATAGGTATTTATAAGATGACATTTTTAGGATACCCTTTTAATTCCTTATGTTATTTTATAATTTTTAGTAAATCAATCATTTTTATGGTTCACGATATTGTGAATGTTTTATTATCTTTTGAAACACCTATGTATGATTTTATTATATGTAGAGTGGGACTTATATATCCCTCCACTGAATTTGGTATAGATTTATATCTCATGAGATTGAAATGTGTGTAATAAAGAGTGGGCTCGATTCAGTAAATAACTTTGTCCATGATTATGGTATTCATATTGAAACATGACTATTAAGATGGTTTTTGGAGTGAAACATGACTATTGAGATGGTCTAGGGGTGAACCTTTACTACTAAGATTAATTGTGGAGTAAAAACATTCAACTACAAGGAAGGAACTATGACGGGGGATGGTGGTGTGTCCTACCCAATATGTGTATCCCCATGAAGTTCCCTAATATGTTTTTTAAATAATACTTGACTTATAGAGAATGATTTTATATTTTTTTGTGTATACCACCAATTCTATTCCTTATTACATTGTTTTGATCTTATGGAATATACACATGATTACCTTGTGATTCATTTCTGATGAACTATCTGTCTTTATGTCACGACTTATGTATATGATCTTTGATATATAGGGTATCATCTTCAAATTTTATTATCAGGTTCTCATACTATTATTCTCATGTTATTATTATGTTTCTCATTTAATTACTATTACTGAGAATATGATCTCGCACATTATTTTGTTTAAATTCCTCGGGTTTTGAGGAAATTTTCTAAGTATAAATAATAAAGGGTAGTATATTTGTGGGAAAAATGAATATATTTCACTAAGATAGAATATTTTGTTCCATGTTTCCAAAGAATATAAACTATTATAGGTATAATTCTAGGGATATGTCTAGGTATGTTTCTATGGGAAATCCTAAAATGTAATAAATTAAAAAATGTTTCAAAATCTAGAAATACTATAAGTGTTTTTTCATGATTCATAGTTTTTCTTCTATGATAAATTTTTCATAAACTGTGCTTTCTCATTGTATACATAGATAGGAATCAGAAGGAACTGGGTTATCATGGAATATGAAAAACAAATTCTAGTGAGAAGAAAAATTGGATTATCCCTGAAGTGAAGGATGTTGTGATCATTCCTAATAATTTTTCCAAAAACAGAATTAACAACATGTTTTATAAACAACAATTGGAAATACCAAAAAAAAGCAATAATTTGTCTAAGAAATTTCATAATGGATACCTTACAAGAGAAAGTATTTTGTTTCCTTTATGTCAATAATGTTGAAATAATCACCCAAGAGAATGTATTAGATGAATAATAAGATGTATTGACTATGTAAATAAAGAACACATTGAAAATAATTGAAAAATAAAAAAGAAGAGTTCAGTTAGCATAATGGATAGGAATATTGGCCTCAAAAATAAATCATCAATGGTTCAATGTTTTATGTATAGAATGAATGTCCTTTATAAAAAACTATGTTCAAGTGGAAAGATCACTAAGGCAATCAGATTAGTGCTATGATTAATGGTTATATTGTTGATCATGATGATAATATTGGTGAAATATCAATAGAAATATTAATTAATTAATTGGATGAGGTAGCCTTGTTAATAGGTTATGGATTAAATGGAATAATCAAGGTTTTTGTGAATTTAGATTCAATAATTATGTTATATAAATGGTGAAATATATATAGATTATTCAGTTTATATTTTTTCACTAATTATTTATAAAAATCTATTTAATGGATTTGATGAACTAGAAAAGTGATTTAATTGTACGGTTAAATTTTTAATAAGGGATGATAGGCCATAATATGTTCCTAATGTTGAGGTAATTATATTAGCATAAAAATATGTAGGATATGAATAAGTAAATTTAAAGGTAATGATTTCCTCAGAAATTATAAATTATTTGTTGAAAAGGTTGTTTGTGCTATCATTGATGGAATATACAACATTTTTGGTTTCAAAGAAAATAACCTATAAAATTTTGAATATGGAAACATGAATATTTTTAATAAGGACTTATAGAAATTACCAAGTCTTAACAGAATACAAGATAAAGGTATACATATGTTTGTTTTGGCATAAATAATAGCTACTTTATAATTTATGGGGGATCAATGTTAAGACACTTTTGGTAAATTTAGTTAATTGTTTTCTATTATTTTAGACCTTCATTGTTTGGAAGGTTTATATGGTTAACCATTTATAAAATGGGTTGTTTTAATCTTTGGATGAGGTTTTAAAGATTAAAGAATTATCTCTCTATATGATGATTTATGAATATTGGATAACATGTTCTAAAAATTTTCTATTATTATAATTAAAGAATTATGGAATTCCTTATCATTAGACATATGGATCTTCTGATGAGTTAATTATTTAGGAATGAAAAATTCACATTTATTTCTTTGAATAAGAGACGATGGGTAAATTGAACAAGGTGAAACCCAAGGGTGGTTTTCTTCTTATGAATTAAAATAAAATCAAGTATGTTAATTATCTCATGATAATTCCATATGTTTAAGAGAAGGTTCTTTAAATAAAATATTTTAGGGTTAACATCCTTTTTTAGGATATCAATGAGCTTTTCAAGGCACTTTGGGTTATTTCCTTGTGTTCAGTAAAATTATCCTAACCATATTCTCTATCACTCTCCATTAGAACTTAATACTCATATTTCTCATCCATGTTCATATTATCACCTTCAACCTATGTTCTCTTATGTGAAAATCTAGTTATTGGTAACAATGGGTAAAATTGATGTTATAAATTTACCTTTTTAAAGAATTTTTTAGTATTCATTTTTATTATGAGGGTTTTTATGAAAGGAAAATTCATGTACTAAGAATTTTATAAGATAGTAAAATTTTGAGGGTGAAATTCATTTTAAGGGGGTAAAATGTAGCACATTGAGATTTTGTGAAATATTTTTCTAAATTAAATTGATATTTTACATATTTTTTATTCCACACAACACTGAATATATCTATTATTATATGAGATCACTATATTTGGATTTCATTATATGAAATATCAAGTAAACATTGCACTGCATTCAACAAATAGATTAACTTCTGGTACAAACAACTGTATGTTTAGTTTGTGTTACACAAAATGATGAGTTGCTTCAATAGCTTCTATTACATGGAAGGTCGGGTTTTATTGAGAAACAATATACTATTTACATTTTTTTAATATATTATTATAGTTGCAACCTAGCCATTGGAATGGATGTTGTGAATAAAATTATCTAAACAATCTAAATATTATTTATACTTGTATATAAAATGAATTCATTAGTTATAAATATATTATATATACTAAAGCATGTAAATTTTCATCCACACATGGACTCAACATAAATTCTACTGTATGTGTATCCCTCTCCAAAAAAATCTAAAATATTCCATTAGTAATTACTTATATGTTCCCAACTCCCGATCTTCTTCTCCTACTATATATATGTATCTTCATTCACATCTAAAAATCCAGTTCTCATTATTAATTTTCATCCTACACCTCCATCAATCTCAACTGCCTCCCATTCATCCATCCTACTTACCTCCTCCTCCCCATCTTCTACTCTCCATCACCACCTATGCCTCCTTGTCTCCTCTTCTAGCCTTATATCCACCACGAATCCCCTCCTCCTCTACACATCCCCACAAGGTCGCCTCATTGCCACACATCCCAGATTCATCCCCTCATCCCCACCATGTCACAACCACCATTTATATTTATTTTATTTTTATTATTTCTTGGTTCTGAGTGTCCGCACCGTAGTCCGGGCTATGCCCCGGATTAAAATTTTTTGTCATTTG
This sequence comes from Viscum album, assembly GCA_963277665.1. Taxonomy (NCBI): domain Eukaryota; kingdom Viridiplantae; phylum Streptophyta; class Magnoliopsida; order Santalales; family Viscaceae; genus Viscum; species Viscum album. The sequence continues at coordinate 2,071,586,816 of OY728132.1, forward strand.
ATGCTTCTTCTGGGTTTCAGACCCGTGTGTGGCCGCCGCGTGGTTGGTGGTCACCGCGCAGTTGGCCAAGGTGTCGGGCAAGTGATCTTTTTTTATAACTTTGTTTTATTATTTTAATTTGGATTGGCTCGCGTTATTATTAAATGGTTATTTTTATTAATTTTTATTATTGCTATTATTATTATTATTATTATTCTGGTATACTATTATAATTATTGTTTTATTGATATTATTATTATTTTATTCAGATATTATTATTATTATTACCTTATTATAATGAAATGAAAAAACAAATCTCGCCTAACCCGAGTAGCACGACACCCTCCCCTTTCCCTCGGCCTCCACCAGCGTGAGCTGCCCCCTTTCTCTCATGTTCCACGCTGCTACCCACACCCTTTTTTCCTCCCTTGCGCGAACCAGTCCCTTTTCCCCCCGGCGCTCCCTTCTAACCTCCTGAGCGACGCCTCGTCGGCCCTCCCTCATTGCTGCAGTGCTCCCCAGCACCAGGTCGCACCTCGCCAGCCCCCACTGCTTGTCCGACAGCTATCGCACCAGCCCAGTGGCTGCCGCCGCCTCGCCTAGACCCCCCCTGCCTGCAACCGACCCTGTACGCCCAGACCCTTGGTCTCACCCCCTCCTTCTTGCCGAGCCGACCTTCCATCCTGGCAGCGCCACCCCCCCAGCTTCACCGGCGCCCCCTCAACACCCCTGCCGACCTCCACCTCCTTTGCAGTCTAGCGGAACAGGGCACCAGCCCCCTCACCCCGCTCACCTTCTCACCGGCCTCGGTCAGGCCTGCTGCACTTGCCCCTAGTCTGCTCCCCAGCCCTTCACCTCGCTTCTTCGGCCTCCCCTCCTTCCCCATGGTGCGAGGTACCTCCTTCCAGCAGTAGGAGGCTTTCTTTCTGCAACACTACACCAGGCCTACGGCCCTCCACCTCTTTCCCCCTTTGGGTCCACTCTGCCTTCGCCCTTCGCCTCTAGCTCCCGGATGAACAGCCCCAGCCGATTCCGACCTCACCTCCCTTCCCATTGTTCTCCTCCTTTGTTACTTTTATTTATTTACATTTTTGGTGTTATTCTGAAATCAATAACACTATAGTGTCGCGTGTCATTTGTTTTGTGCATTTTTCTTGGTATTTAGGGTGTGCGACGGGTCTGCGAGATTCTTTTCTCCCTTCTGTTGATGCGTGGTTGTGTTCGCACGCCTGTGAGGTAGATTTATTCATCTCTTCCTATTCCAATTCAATCCATATAATGTTTGGCAGATCTAATAATTTTTTTGGCCTGATTCGCACCTACTATTTTGTTTCGCGTCATCCAATTCAAGGAATTTTGTTTGTGCGAGTCCTGAATACCTCGTTGGTCGTGTGTTGGTTCTAGTTTCACTGAAATTTGGGTGTTGGGAATTGTTGCAGGGCGTGGGGATCAATTCTAGGTGTGCACGGACATTTTTTTTGAGATATATATATATATACACCTTCTGAGTGTGTTTTGCCTCATGGTGCGGGGAACACGTGCATCAGTTTCAAGATGTAAATATTTATATATATATATATATATGGAAGGGCGTGAGCGCATTCAAGAGAGGTGTTGCTTGAGTTAGAAAGTTTTGACTGGACTTCCTCGAGGTAGGAAAATCCATGCTTTTACATTCCTTTGCTTGTCCTTGATGCTTGAGGTTTAATATATTTTTGGATGTGTTTCTCATGTGAACTCTTTTTGTGCCACATAATATTATTTTATAAGTTGGGCAGTTGGTTTATTAAATTATACGAAGGTTGCGAGTCATGTTTTTATATGTTGTTTTTGTATGGTTGGTTTTAAAAGAGGATTTTGGCTGCGTTTTTGGTGTAAAAGCTTTGCGGAACTTCTTAAATTTGTTTTATAAAATATTTTAATGGTTTATTAAATTGTGTATGGAATGAAAAACATGTTTGGGATAGGTTTTGTGTGTATTTTGTTTGAAAAGATTATTTGAGTGTTTTGGTATAACACCTTGTGGTATTTTCATGAAATTGTTTTATAAATTTTCAATGATTTGTTGAATAATTTGGGTGATATGAATTTGGTTTGAAAATGTGTTTGGGCGCATGCGCTTTAAATGTATATTTCATCATGTCGTGCATTTTTTTCTGGTTTTGCGCTCTTAAGTGTTTTCTTGAAATGGGTCGTTGTCTTGGCGTCGTGTGGTTTTGTTCACACTTTAAGGATTTTTAAAGTGACATAATAAATAATGATGATGGTGTGAGTTGTGTTTCAAAATCGTGTCGAGGTGGTTCTTTCACGTTGTTTTTTTGTTTGGTTTGTTTTAAGTCCGTCTTTGTGTGATTTTGGTTTTATGTGTTTATTGCAGCGCGTTCGCAAAGTAGCCCCGCGATATTGCTGTCATCAGCTTGCGCTTGCTTGTACGCCTGCGCGAGGCATGTTGCGCCCTTGTGTTTGGACAGCGAGACAAGGTAGGTCCCCCACTGCACTCACCTTTATATTTAGAATTTATTAATTTCTTGATGTTTTATTAATTTTAATAAATTGGAAATAATATAATATAATTGATTTTTAAATGGTTATTTGGTGTGAAAAGAGCCGTTTATTTTATACCGAACACTTGAAACATTTTCTTGACGAGTGGACACCTAGTATTGAAAGAATGCATGTTTGGACCTAAAACATAATTCATAGCATTTCAAATGTACTTCTAGTTTTAAAGATAAATTATTTCTTTTGAACAAGTGTTTTGAGCTTTTTGAGAAATGAGGTTTTACTTTAAAATTTGTGAAGGCCCTTTTGGAACTTTAATGAAATATATTATTTTGGAAAACCCACTCGGGGGTGATCTTTGGTGTGCGTGGATTTCATGAGTTGTATGTGATGTTTGTGCATCGTGACTGATTAAATTACATTGTGGACGCACCCCCTTTTTATTGCTTGTGATGACATGGGAACCTGGCATATTGAGTGAATTTTCTGAGAATGATTGCTGCACTAGTTTAGACCATGCACTGGCTAGTGGCCCCAGAGCAGTGGAATACTGAGTTATTGATGCTATGGGGATTGGGCACCTCGGTTAGGTCATGCAGGGCTATACCGTGTAGTAGTATGGTCGTTGGGACGTCATGGAGTTAGGGAATGCCTTCCGGATGAGTTAGATGTATATTATGTTCTGGATTGTTCACGATATCCTAGGTTCGACCCATGTTTCTTTTAGTGTTTATTTATATGTGGCGGATGATTGAGAGGTCGAGTTCGGTTGCAGGCCTATGTGTGCCACATATTCCATTTCCCTTAGTGTGTGTTGTGTGTTGTGTGTGATTTTCCTTTTGACTAACAAATAATGTTTGGATTTCTAAATTTTTCGAAAAATGTTTTAAAAATACAATGCACCTATTTCTTTCAACATTAAAATTATTCTAAATTATGAAGGGAATGTACTGTTATGTGTTTTAGAAATGAAAGTGTGTGCGGAAACAATATTTTATATAATTTAGTACAAACTTGAAATTGATAAATTCTTTGTTTAATGGTATGTGCATTGGAAATATAATTAGTCAGGCCTACCTACTGAGTTTTAATACTCACGCCTATATTGTTTCCTTGTTTTTAGTTCTGTTGTAGGTTCTATCTTCAGTTTTCGCCTTGAGTGACGTTGGTTGTGGTATTGGAGAGTGACCCATGAGGTCACATGGAGTTTGGGCTGTGGTCAGGTTAGTAGCGTTGCTGGTTGTTCTTTATTTATTTTTTTTTGTTCTTTTTATTTTTTTCCACTGCTTATATTATTTTATTTTGGGTCAAATCGTTCCCACCTGGTTAATTTTGATGCTCGTCACTGGTTGGCAGCCCGTGGGGATCGGGAATGCCCCTCGGGCCATGTCACGTGCCGGCTCAGGTGACCGGTTCACCCGGACTAGTTCGTGACAAAATCGTATCAGAGGCGATCCCTTGTTATTTGGGATGTCCGGTAGATGGAGATTAGGTGTGTCGGGACTCGATAGGTAGCTACGGGAAGGACGTCATGAACCCTCGCTCGATCCGCACCTCGCGTCGCCAGGGATAGTTTGGGAATTCAGTCTTTTTTTGTTTTGGTTTATTTTGGATTGAGGGATGACGAAGGAGGTAAACAGAGGTTACATCGTGATCTCACATGGATTAGTGACCCATGTGGAGTCCGGGTACATGGTTTGAATCCCTCCTAGTTGTTGATATTTACTTGGGGCATGACCCACTACCATGTCGTCAGGTTAAGCGTGACCGCTAGTCCCTCACTACGGTGGTTTGATGCAAGTTGAGTGTCATTTTCATTTTGGTTGGTGTAGGTGCATTTTTGGAAATGAAAAAAGGGGGTATTGAAAATGGGACTGATTTCTTTTAAATGACTTTAAATTTATGAAATGGGTTTTAAAACTGAAAGCCTTCGTTTTGGAAAACTGTTGTTTTCATGGAAAGTGTTTGAGAATGGTTTGGGGTGAAACCTCAGGTACTCCTTATGAACGTTTGCACATGTGAGAGGATGCGTGGAAAGTGCGTGTTGGTGCATATGAATATAAGTGGATGTAGACATGCGCAGCGGTTTATGGGATTACCTGGGTGTCTTTGAAATTAATGGATTGACCTTGTTTTCTAAATTGGATTTTAAAGAGGAAAATGGTTTTGGAAAGTGATTTTGGTTTAAAAAGTGGATTTGGTATTTGGAAAGTGGTCTGGAAAGAAAGAGGTTTTGAAATATAAAAAAGGGGTGGTTTTGGAATCTAAAATGAAATGGAAATTTTCGACACGGAATTTTGGATTGTGTTTGCTGTTGTTTGTTTCTTTTGAGCTGGTTGTTTTGGATGAAGCCACTTTCTTTGGTGTTACTTCGAATGGTATTGGTTTCGTTTGGTGTTATATACCTTGTTCAGAAATGCCTCACAGAAAGGTCCCCATAGTTTTGATGAGTTATACCTAGTTTTTTGTCTTTCTCGGATGTTGTCTGTCCTTCAAGGTGATTGGAGTCTGTTAGAGAAGTTGGTGCATGAGGTGTTCTTAGTTGAGTTGGTTTCCGAAGCACAAACGGTTGGCAATCCACCGTATCCAGTTTCTCATGAAGATCCCACACCTGGAAAGCGTAGTGTGTTAGGTGAATTTGTATCTAAAGATTCATCTACAGTGGTTCTGGCTTCTAGTTCGTCGGACCATTCAGTGGTGTGCCACTAGCATGGTTGGTTCATGCACATGAAGTCGTCATGTCACATCCCTCCAAAGACGTGTCATAGTTGCAGGTGTCTGGATCATCTAGAGAAGCTTTGCAGGAAGCGTCTCCTGAGGAATACAATATGACCTGAAGATTCCAATGCCTGACTGTGAGTCAGGAGATGCTTCAACCATCAGATCCCCAACCATAGTTCTTAGGGTGAAGCTCGTGTGCAGTCAGGAGTTTCCGGGGGTGTGACGCCTCAGTTCATGTTCTGTGTTCCGTGTTGGCAATGAAATATTTAAATCCCTTCCGTTCTTTCCCTTCCGCTGTTAAAGTTTTGGCATTGTTGTAGGTTCGTTGTGTCGTCGTGAGGTTGGGATAAACGTGTTCGTTTTTAATCCAAACAGTCTTGTTTGTCTGATTATGGTGTTTAGGATCGTACGTTTTTCTTAGAGCTATGTTTGGAACTTGCGTGGGTTAATCATGGTTTGGAAGTGTTTGTTTGGAGATATAAGTGCCTTCGGAGGAGTCCAGGTTTGCGGTTATGCTCGGGTTTACTGCTTGGATTAAGTTCTTCTCGGAGATTTTTCTATCATCTTTGGTCTTTCTTTTGTGTGAGTCGAGAGTTCCATGTTTTGGCAGAGGTGCTGTTTCGCTCGTGCTATAGAGGATAGTCTGGATCGGTTGGCAGTTCTCGTGTCGCCCCCCTTCCCGAGGTGGTATGTTTAGGTGTTAAATTTCTACACTAGTTGAGTTCTTGTGGTGGGGAGAACACTCTTGTGTTGTCCCATTCTCTTATGTCGTGGTTTCTTCTAGTTTTATTCGGGCATGGATTCTTGTTTTGCCTATTGTTTAGCTGGGTGACTTTCTGGGGGCAGAAAGTGTCTGTGGTGGGGAGAATTGTCACAACCGCCATTTCTATTTATTTTATTTTTATTATTTCTTGGTTCCGAGTGTCCGCGCCACGGTCCGGGATACACCCCAGATTAGAATATTTGTCATTTAATTCTTTTTCTGGGTTTCAGACCTGTGCGTGGCCGCCACGTGGTTGGCAGTCGCTGCTTAGTTGTCCCGGGTGTCGGGCAAGTGCTATTTTTTTATAACTTTGTTTTATTATTTTAATTTGGCTTGGCTCGTGTTATTATTAAATGGTTATTTTTATTAATTATTATTATTATTATTATTATTATTATTATTCTGGTATACTAATATTATTATTATTATTGTTTTATTGCTATTATTATTTTTTTTCAGATATTATTTATATTATTACATTATTATAATGAAATGACAAAAAAATATCTCACCTAACCCTACCAGCATGGCGCCCTCCCGTTTCCCTCAGCCTCCACCTGCACGAGCCGACCCCTTTCACTCCTGTTCCACGCCGCCCACACCCCTTCATCCTCCCATGCGTGGACTAGTCCCTTTACCCCCCGTCACTCCCTTCTCTTGTCATGCGCAATGCATCGTCAGCCCTCCCTCGTTGCTGCAGCGCTCCCCAGCACCAGGTCACCCCTCGCCGCCCCTCGCTGCCTATCCGACCGCCATCGCACCCGCCCAGTGGCCGCCGCCGCCTCGCCTGGCCCCACCTTCCTACAACCAACCCCGCACGCCCAGGCCCAGGCCCAGGCCCTCAGCCTCACCCCCTCTTGCTTGCCCAGCCGACCTTCCATTCTGGCAGCGCCACCCCCCAGCTTCACCGGTGCCCCCTCAACACCCCTGCTGACCTCCACCTCCTTTGCAGTCTAGCGGCACAGCGCACCAGCCCCCTCACCCCGCTCACCTTCTCGCTGGCCTTGGTCAGGCCCTCCGCACTCTCCCCTAGTCCGCTCCCCAGCCCTCAGCCTCGCTTCTCCGGCCTCCCCTCCTTCCCCATGGTGTGAGGCACCTTCTTCCAGCAGTAGGAGGCTTTCTTTCCGAAACACTCCACCGGGCCTACGTCCCTCCACCTCTTGCCCCCTTCAGGTCCACGCCGCCTTCGCCCTTCGCCTCTAGCTCCTGGATGAACAGCCCCAGCTGATTCTGACCTCACCTCCCTTCCCATTTTTCTCCTCATTTGCTACTTTTATTTATTTATATTTTTTGTGTTATTCTAAAATCAATAACACTCTAGTGTCGCGTGTCATTTGTTTGTGCATTTTACTTGGTATTTAGGGTGTGCGATGGGTCTGTGAGATTCTTTTCTCCCTTCCGTTGATGCGTGGTTGTGTTCACACACCTTTGAGGTAGATTTATTCATCTCTTCCTGTTCCAATTCAATCCATATAATGTTTGGCGGATCTAATTATTGTTTTGGCCTGATTTTCACCTACTATTTTGTTTCGCATCATCCAATTCAAGGTCTTTTGTTTATGCGAGTCCAAAATACCTCTTTGGTCATGTGTTGGTTCTAGTTACGCTGAAATTTGGGTGTTGGGAATTGTTGCAGGGTGTTGGGATCAATTCCAGGTGCGCGAACACATTTTTTTCAGGTATGAATATATATATAAATATATACACACACAGTCCTTCTGAGTGCGTGTTCCCTCATGGTGCGGGGAACACGTGCATTAGTTTCAAGATGTGTGTGTGTATATATATATATATATGGAAGGGCATGTGCACGTGAAAGCGAGGTGTTTCTTGAGTTATAATGTTTCGACTGTACTTCCCCGAGGTAGGAAAATCTATGCTTTTACTTTCCTTTGCATGTTTGTGCCACTTAATATTATTTTATAAGTTGCGCAGTTGGTTTATTAAATTATACGAAGGTAGGGAGTCATGTTTGAATATGTTTTTTGTGTATGGTTTGTTTTAAAATAGGATTTTGGGTGTGTTTTTGGTGTAAAAGATTTTCGGAACTTTTTAATTTGTTTTATAAAATATTTTAATGGTTTATTAAATTGAGTACGGAATGAGAAAAATGTTAGGGATAGGTTTTGTGTGTGTTTGGTTTAAAAAGATCATTTGAGTGTTTTGGTATTACACCTTGTTGTATTTTCATGAAATTGTTTTATAAATTCTTAATGATTTATTGAATAATTTGGGCACTGTGAATTTGGTTTGAAAATGTGTTTGGGAACATGCGTTTTAAATTTATATTTCATCATGTCGTGCGTTTTTGTCTGGTTTTACGCACTTAAGTGTTTTCATGAAATGGGTCGTTGTCTTGGCATCATGTGGTTTTGTTGACACTTTGCGGATTTTTAAAGTGACCTAATAAATAATGTTGATGGTGTGAGTTGTGTTTCAAAATCGTGTCAAGGTGGTTCTTTCACGTTGTTTGTTTGTATGGTTTGTTTTAAGTCCTTATTTGCGTTATTTTGGTTTTATGCATTTATTGCAGTGCGTTCGCAAGGTAGCCCTGCGATATTGCTGTCATCAGCTTGCGCTTTCTTGTACGCCTGCGCGAGGCATGTCACGCCCATGTGTTTGGACAACGAGCTGAGGTAGGTCCCCCACTACACTCACCTTTAGATTTAGAATTTATTAATTTCTTGATGTTTTATTAATTTTCATAAATTGGAAATAATATAATATAATTAATTTTTATATGGTTATTTGGTGTGAAAGGAGCCGTTTATTTTATACCGAACACTTGAAACAATTTCTTGATGAGCGGACACCCAGTATTGAAAGAATGATTGTTTGGCCTTTAAACATAATTCAAGACCTTTGAAATGTACCTCTAGTTTTAAAGATAAATTATTTCATCTGAACAAGTGTTTTGAGCTTTTTGAGAAATGAGGATTTACTTTTAAATTGGGGAGAGCCCGTTTGGCACTTTAATAAAATAGATTATTTTGGAAAACCCACTCGGGGGGTGTTCTTTGGCATGCATTGATTGCGTGAGCTGTATGTGTTGTTTTTGCATCGTGACTAATAAAATTACATTGTGGACGCACCCCCTTTTTATTGCTAGTGATGACATGGGAACCTGGCATATTGAGTGAATTTTCTGAGAATGATTGCTGCACTAGTTTAGACCATGCATTGGATAGTGGCCCCATAGTAGGGGAATACTGAGTTATTGCTGCTATGGGGATTGGGCCCCTCGGTTATGCCATGCAGGGCTATACCGGGTAGTAGTATGGGCGTTATGATGTCATCGAGTTAGGGAATACGTTCAGGATGAGTCAGATGTATAGTGTGTTCTGGACTGTTCACGATCTCTTAGGTTCGTCCCATGTTTATTTTAGTGTTTATTTGTATGTGGCGAATGATTGAGAGGTCCAGTTCGGTTGCTGACCTATGTGTGCCACTTATTCCATTGCCCTTTGTGTGTGTTGTGTGTTTTTTGTGATTTTCCTTTTGACTAAAAATAATGTTTGGATTTCTAAATTGTTCACAAAATGTTTTAAAAATGCAATGCACCTGTTCCTTTCAACATTAAACTTGTTCTAAATTAAGAAGGGCGATGGACTGTTACTTGTTTTAGAAATTAAAGTGTGTGCAGAAACCATATTTTATATAATTTACTGCAAACCTGAAATTGATAAATTCTTTGTTTAATGGTATGTGTATTGGGAATAGAATTAGTCAGGCCTACCTACTCAGTTTTAATACTCACGCCTATAGTGTTTTCTTGTTTTTAGTTCTGTTGCAGGTTCCAGCTTCAGTGTTCGCCTTGAGCGACGTTGGTCGTGGTATTGGAGAGTGACCCACGAGGTCACATGGAGTTCGGGTCGTGGTCAGGTTAGTAGCATTGCTGGTTGTTCTTTATTTATTTGGTTTTGTTCTATTTATTTTTTTCCGCTTCTTATTTTATTTTATTTTGGGAAAAATCATTCCCACATGGTTAATTTTGATGCCCGACACTAGTTTCCAGCCCATGGGGATCGGGAACGCCCCTCGGGCCATGTCGCGGGCCTGCTTGGGTGACCAGTTCACCTGGGCTGTTTCGTGACAAAATGGTATCAGAGGCGGGCCCTTGTTATTTGGGATGTCCGGTAGATTGAGATTAGGTGTGTCGGGACTCGAGAGGTAGGTACGGGAAAGATGTCATGAACCCTCACTCGTTCTGCACCTCGATTCGCAAGGGATAGTTCGGGAATTCAGTCTATGTTTTGTTTTTGTTTGTTTTGGATTGAGGGATGACAATGGAGGTAAACTGAGGTTACATAGTGATCTCACATGGAGTAGTGAACCATGTGGAGTCTGGGTACACGGTTTGAATCCCTCCGAGTTGTTGACGCTTACTTGGGGAATGACCCACTACCATCTTGTCGGGTTAAGTGTGATTGCTAGTCCCTCACAATGGTGGTTTGATGCAAGTTGAGTGTCACTTTGGTTTTGGTTGGTGTAGGTGAGTTTTTGGAAACGAAAAAGGGGGTTTTGAAAATGGGACTGATTTCTTTTAGATGAATTTATATTTATGAAATGGGTTTTAATCTAAAAGCCTTCGGTTTGGAAAACCGTTGTTTGCATGGAAAGTGTTTGAGAATGGTTTGGGGTGAAACCTCAGGTACTCTGTATGAACATTTTCACATGTGAGAGGATGCGTGGAAAGTGCGTGTTGGTGCATATGAATGAAAGTGGATGTAGACATGCACATCAGTTTATGGGATTACCTAGGTGTGTTTGAAATTAAAGGCTTGACCTTGTTTTCTAAATTGGCTTTTAAAGAGGAAAATGGTTTTGGAAAGTGATTTTGGTTTGAAAAGTGGATTTTGTATTTGGAAAGTGGTCTTGAATGAAAGACGTTTTGAAATATAAAAAAAGGGGTTGTTTTGGAATTTAAATGAAATAGGAATTTTGGATAGGGAATTTTGGGTTGTGTTTGCGATTGTTTGTTTCTTTTGAGCTGGTTGTTTTAGATGAATCCACTTTCATTGATGTTAGTTAGACTGATATTGGTTTCGGCTTGCTATTATATACCTTGTTCAGAAATGCCGCCCAGAAAGGTCCCCATATTTTTGAGGAGTTATTCCCAGTTTTTGGTCTTTCTTGGACGTTGTCTGTCCTTCATGGTGATTGGAGTCTATTAGAGATAGTGGAGTGGATTGATAAGTTCGAGTGCGTCCTCAAGGTATTGGGAACTCCAAAAACAATTATAATGCATGCCATTTTGGGTCTGTTTGGAGGTCCAGCTCTGGACGAGTAGGAGTTGTTCGCCCCACCATTACTTCAAGTTGGGATGATGTGGTATGTCTTTAAGGACGTCTTCGTTCAATGGTTTATACTTTTGGAGGTGAAGACGAAGAAGATGGAAGAGCTCATGCGTGTTCTACATGTCCAGCAGACAATGACAGCGTATGTTGAACATTTGAAGGATCTTGTGTCTCTTTTTCTGCGGGGTAGTGTCGTAGGACTGGATGAAGACTTCTCCCTTCATCAGGGGTCTTCATCCAGAGATCAAAGGGAGAGTCCTCCCTTTTTGGGAGCATCACTTTTGATAAGTTGGTTTATGAGGTCTTCTTAGTTTAGTTGGTTTCCAAAGCACAAACGGTCGGCAATTTACCATATCCAGTTGATCGTGAAGATCCCCCACTTGGAAAGCATAGTGTGTCATTTGTTTTTAAAGAGTCATCTTAAGTGGTTCTGGCTTCTAATTCGTCAGACCGTTCAGTGGTGTCCCACTAGCGTGGCTGGTTCAGGCACGTGAAGTCATCATGTCGCATCCCTCCAAAGACGTGTCATCATTGCAGGTGTCTGGATCATCTAGAGAAGCTTTACAGGAAGCGTCGCCTGAGGAAGACACTGTGACCTGAGGATTCCAATGCCTAACTGTGAGGTAGGAGATGCTTAAACCATCAGATCTCCAACCATAGGTCATGGGGTGAAGCTCGCGCGCAGCCAGGAGTTGTCGGGGGTGTGACGCCTCAGTTCGGGTTCTGTGTTCCATGTTGACAACGAAATATTTAAAGCCCTTCCGTTCTTGTCCTTCCACTGTTATCATTTTGGTGTTCTTGTAGGATCGTTGTGTCGTCGTGAGGTTGGGATGAACGTGTTCCTTTGTAATCCAAATAGTATCGTTTGTCTAATTGTAGTGTTTAGGATCGTGCATTTTTCTTAGAGGTATGGTTGGACCTTGTGTGGGTTAATCTTGGTTTGGCGGTGTTTGTTTGGAGATATAAGTGCCTGCGGAGGTGTCCAGGTTTGCGGTTATGCTTGGGTTTACTGCTTGGATTAAGTTCTGCTCGGAGATTTTTCTATCAACTTCGGGCTTTCTTTGGTCTAAGTCAAGAGTTCCAAGTTTTGGCGGAGGTGTTGTTTCGCTCATGCTATAGAGGTTAGTCTGGATCGGTTAGGAGTTCCCGTGTCGCCCCCCTTCCTGAGGTGGTATGTTTAGGTGTTAAATTTATGTGCTAGTTGAGTTCTTATGGTGGGGAGAACACTCTTGTGTTCTCTCATTCTCTTATGTTGTGGTTTTTGCTAGTTTTATTTGGGAATGGATTCTTGTTTTGCCTATTGTTTAGCTGGGTGACTTTCTGGGGGCAGAAAGTGTCTGTGGTGGGGGGAATTGTCACAACCGCCGTTTCTATTTATTTTAATTTTATTATTTATTGGTTTCGAGGGTCTGTGTCACGGTCCGGGCTACACCCAGGATTAAAATATTTGTCGTTTGATGCTTTTTCTGGGTTTCGGACCCCTGGGAGGCCGCCGTGTGGTTGGCGGTCGCCGCGCAGTTGGACCGGGTGTCGGGCAAGTGCTCTTTTTTTATAACTTTGTTTTATTATTTTAATTTGGTTTGGCTCGTGTTATTATTAAATAGTTATTTTTATTAATTTTTATTATAGATAATATTATTATTATTATTCTGGTATATTATTATTGTTGTTGTTGTTTTATTGCTATTATTATTTTTTCAGATATTATTATTATTATTTCCTTATTATAATGAAATGAAAAAAAATATCTTGCCTAACCCTAGAAGCACGGAGCCCTCCCCTTTCCCTCGGCCTCCACCTGCGCGAACCGCCCCCCTTTCTCTCCTGTTCCACGCCGCGACCCACAAACCTTCTTCCTCCCTTGCATGAACCAGTCCCTTTTCCCTCCGGCGCTCCCTTCTACCATCCCGCACGACACCTCGTCGGCCCTCCCTCGTCGATGCAGTGCTCCCGAGCACAAGGTCTCCCCTCGCCAGCCCCTACTGCCTGTCCGACCGCCCTCGCACCCGCCCAGTGGCCGTCGCCGCCTCGCCTGGCACCCCTGCCTGCAGCCGACCCCACACGCCCAGGCCCTCGGCCTCGCCCCCTCTTGCTTGCCCAGCCGACCTTCCATCCTGGCAGCGCCACCCCCCCCCCCCCCCCCCAGCTTCACCGGTGCCCCCTCAACACCCCTGTCGACCTCCACCACCTTTGCAGTCTAGCGGCACTGCGCACCAACCCCCTCACCCCGCTCACCTTCTCACTGGCCTCGTTCAGCCCCTCCTCACTCGCCCCTGGTCCGCTCCCCAGCCCTCCGCCTCGCTTCTCTGGCCTCCCCTCCTTCCCCATGGCGTGAGGAACCTCCTTCCAGCAGTAGGAGGCTTTCTTTCCGCAACACTACACCAGGCCTACGACCCTCTACCTCTTGCCCTCTTCAGGTCCACGCCGCCTTCGTCCTTCGCCTCTTGCTCCCAGATGAACATCCCCAACCGATTCCGACCTCACCTCCCTTCCCATTGTTCTCCTCCTCTAGTACTTTTATTTATTTATATTTTTGTTGTTATTCTGAAATAAATAACACTCCAGTGTCGTGTGTCATTTGTTTTGTTCATTTTTCTTGGTATTTAGGGTGTCTGACGGGTCTGCGAGATTCTTTTCTCCCTTCCATTGATGCGTGGTTGTGTTCTCACTCCTCTGAGGTAGATTTATTCATCTCTTTCAGATCCAATTCAATCCATATAATGTTTGTCCGATCTAATTATTGTTTTGGCCTGATTCACACCTACTATTTTGTTTCGCGTCATCCAATTCAAGGTCTTTTGTTTATGCGAGTCATGAATACCTCTTTGGTCGTGTGTTGGTTCTCGTTACGCTGAAATTTGGGTGTTGGGAATTGTTGCAGGGTTTTAGGATCAATTCCAGGTGCGCACGCACATTTTTTTTAGGTATGAATATATATATATATATATATATATATATATATACACGCCTTCTGAGTGCATTTTCCCTCATTGTGCAGGGAAAAAGTGCATCGGTTTCAAGATGTATATATATATATATATGGAAGGGCGTGCGCACGTGCAAGCGAGGTGTTGCTTGAGTTAGAATGTTTCAACTGGACTTCCTCAAGGTAGGAAAATCCATGCTTTTACTTTCCTTTGCTTGTCCTTGATGCTTGTGGTATAATATATTTTTAGATGTGTTTCTCATGTGAACTCTTGTTGTGCCACTTAATATTATTTCATATGTTGTGCAATTTGTTTATTAAATTATACGAAGGCAGAGAGTCATGTTTTAATATGGTGTTTGTGTATGGTTGGTTTTAAAAGAGGATTTTGGGTGCGTTTTTGGTGTAAAAACTTTGCGGAACAACTTGAATTTGTTTTATAAAATATTTTAATGGTTTATTATATTTTGTATGGAATGAGAAACATTTTTGGGATAGGTTTTGTGTTTGTTTGGTTTAAAAAGATGATTTGAGTGTTTTGGTATAACACCTTGTGGTATTTTCATGAAATTGTTTTATAAATTTTCAATGATTTGTTGAATAATTTGGGTGCTGTGAATTTGGCTTGAAAATGTGTTTGGGAGAATGCACTTTAAATGTATATTTCATCGTGTCATTTATTTTTTTCTGGTTTTGTGCTCTTAAGTGTTTTCTTGAAATGGGTCGTTGGCTTGGCGTCGTGTGGTTTTGTTGACACTTTGAAGATTTTTAAAGTGACCTAATAAGTAATGTTGATGGTGTGAGTTGTGTTTCAAAATCATGTCGAGGTGGTTCTTTCACGTTGTTTCTTTATTTGGATTTTTTTAATTCCATCTTTGTGTGATTTTGGTTTTATGCGTTTGTTGTAGCGCGTTCGCAAGGTAGCCCCGTGATATTGCTGTCATCAGCTTGTGCTTGATTGTACGCTTGCACGAGGCATGTCGCGCCCTTGTGTTTAGACAACGAGCCGAGGTAGGTCCCCCACTACACTAACCTATAGATTTAGAATTTATTAATTTTTTTATGTTTTATTAATTTTAATAAATTGAAAATAATATAATGTAATTAATTTTTATATGGTTATTTGGTGTAAAAAGAGCCGTTTATTTTATACCGAACACTTGAAACATTTTCTTGACGAGCAGACAACTAGTATTGAAACAATTCCTATATGGCCTTTAAACATAATTCACGAAATTTCAAATGTACTTCTAGTTTTAAAGAAAAATGATATCTTCTGAACAAGTTTTTTGAGCTTTTTGAGAAATGAGGTTTTACTTTAAAATTGGCGAAGGCCTGTTTGGCACTTTAATAAAATAGATTATTTTGGAAAACCCACTCAGGGGTGATCCTTGGTGTGCGTTGATTGTGTGAGCTATATGTGATGTTTGTGCATTGTGACTGATTAAATTACATTGTAGACGCACCCCCTTTTTATTGCTTGTGATGACATGGGAACCCGACATATTGAGTGATTTTTTTGAGAATGATTGTTGCACTAGTTTAGACCACGCACTGGCTAGTGGCCCCATAGCAGGGGAATGCTGAGTTATTGCTGCTATGGGGATTGGGCCCCTCGGTTAGTCCATGCAGGGCTATACTGGGTAGTAGTATGGGCGTTATGACGTCATTGCGTTAGGGCATTCTTTCAGGATGAGTCAGATGTATAGTATGTTCTGTATTGTTCACGATCTCTTAGGTTTGACCCATGTTTCTATTAGTGTTTATTTTTATGTGGTGGACAATTGAGATGTCTAGTTCGGTTGTTGACCTATGTGTGACACTTTTTCCATTGCCCTTAGTGTGTGTTGTGTGTTGTGTGTGATTTTCCTTTTGACTAACAAATAAAGTTTGGATTTCTAAATTGTTCGCAAAATGTTTTAAAAATGCAATGCACCTATTTCTTTCAACATTAAACCTGTTATAAATTAATAAGGGAAATGGACTGTTACTTGTTTTAGAAATGAAAGTGTGTGCGGAAACCATATTTTATATAATTTAGTGAAAACCGGAAATTGATAAATTCTTTGTTTAATGGTATGTGCATTGGGAATAAAATTAGTCGGGCGTACCTACTGTGTTTTAATACTCACGCCTATAGTGTTTTATTGTTTTTAGTTATGTTGCAGGTTCCAGTTCTAGTGTTCGCCTTGAGCGACGTTGGTTGTGGTATTGGAGAGTGACCCACGAGGTCCCAAGGAGTTTGGGTCGTGGTCAGGTTAGTAGTGTTTCTGGTTGTTCTTTATTTATTTTTTTTTGTTCTATTTATTTTTTTCACTACTTATTTTATTTTATTTGGGGACAAATCATTCCCACCTGGTTAATTTTGATTCCCGGCACTAGTTTCTAGCCCGTGGGGATCCGGAACACCCCTTGGGCCATGTCGCAGGCTGGCTCGGGTGACCGGTTCACCCAGGCTGGTTCGTGACATACCATGTGTGTGGCATATATTCTTCCTCTTCCATATATCACTACCTCTACCTCACAATCAATTCCTCTACCTCACTATCTCTATCTTACCATCGTCACCTTTGACTCCCCATCTCATCCTCCTCCTCCTTCATGTCGCTTCTACCAGTGCATGTACCTAAACCTCTCTATCGACACCTCCTCCCTCCCCCTCCATTCCTAATTGATGTCCCCTCCAAAATTCTGATTTCCATCTCAAATATACCCACCCCCAAATTTCCCCCAAAGCCTCAACCTCAACTCCCCCACCCATGACACTCCTCCCCCAACCCCATCTCAGTATCCCTTCCACAAGTTCATCGTCCCCACCTTTTCCTCCTATAACTCATCTTCAACATTCTCCACCTCCTTCAATTCCTCTTCCTAGGTCTATGACTTCTACTACTCCAATACTGCCATTATCGCATCTTTCTCCACTGCCTCTACATATGTCTCGACCTCGTAATCTACCTCCACCTCCGCTGTCACCTCTCCCTCCACCTCCACCCATTCCACCTCCCAATCCTTCCTCCTCTTATTCATGTTTCAATCTACCACCACCGGTCAACCCCTCCTACTTTATCTCCACCTTTATCAGGTATCCATGGGCGTGTGTTCCTTTATTTTCTTTTTAAAATTAGTTTCTTATTCATTTCAATTGGATTTCTTCATATTCTCCAAAATATTCAATTTTTTATTGTATTATTTATTAAAAAATTTAGAATATCATGGCAGATAAGAATTAATTTAGGGTGAGGTTTCAATGTAGTTTTAAGATTAGTGTATCTTTATTGGAAACCAATAAAGGAGGACTTTTTGGGAAAAAGTAACCCTTCTAGTTCTAATTTTAGATTTATTATAATAATTATGGAATATTGGTATATATGTGTTTTTCACATTTTAGAATATGTGATTTTTATTACATGTCAATCCAATGGCCTGAAGGCCTTCATTTGTTATTGATTTTTTGGTAATCCACCTTTCATGGTGATTTTTATTACAAGAAATAATCACTTACAAATATAATTATACTACATGAGATTAATTTTTTAAGGTGTAACTTATCTTCCATATCTTCTCCTCCACCCGGGTCCTCTCCATTAACTATTTTTTTTTCACATTTCTTGATTTTTTGGACTTGAAACTACATTGATCACTTATTCAGAATATTGACATATTCTTGATCAACTGATCCTTTTAGTTTGATTTTTTCATTTTTTAAATTTTATATGTTTCATCAGACATGATTATATATCTAAAATTCATTTGGTATAAACTTTTTGATCTTCACCCTTTTCATATTTTATATTCATATCTTCATTTTTTTGTAATATAATTACATAGGTCTAATTCATATTTTTAGTTGGATAATCATGTATTCTGATCTGGATGTAGGTACAAGCTTATGATTGGGGATATCATGGTATAACATATTATTAAGGTAATGTAGCATCACTAAATTTAAAAAATAGGGGATTCATTGAATTTTTTTCAATAATTTATATTTATTTCATAATTATTCGATAAATAATCATTAATCTTTTTAGATTTAAAAGTCGTTTAATTAGAATGAATGTCTTTATTGATAATTATATCATTATGTTTTCTTCTAAATTACTTAATTATACTTATGGGTAGGTTATTATAAAGAAATTAATTGTAAAATTTATTTTCAACCAAGATACAATTTGGTTTTCTCAATCATGAAACATGTGTGATGTGAATAAATTTAATGAAATGAATTTTATAACATTTCATAAAGAAGTAGTTATTTATTTGAATAGGGTAAATTTCATTTTTCTGATTCTATTTTCAATTTCTCTTGAATTCTAATAAATTCCCTTTCCAATATCACATTAAGTATTAATTTCCTACGTCTTCAATTAATTCCCTCGCATGTGTCAATTCTATTACAAATTTATACAAAAACAGATTCAATAATAAATCATCGCAGTTAGATTACCTAATGGTTTAAAAACATGTTCTTAAACCTTTAATATTTTTTAACATATCTACAATGTTTTATATATTTACATTTATTTAATTCTTATGAAAATATTAAAAACAACATATATTCTGCTTTATTCATAGAATTTTTTTTATTGTTATTCATTTTCAAATATATATATTTATATTTTTCTAGCTATTATGTTAGGTATTCTATTCATAGTTCCTCCCACAACATGTGGATCCTTTATAGCATTCCACATTCTACGTTTCCAACTCTCTAAGGATGATCCCATTCCTTTTATTACCTCCACAAATATCCAGTTCCCAATCCAATTTCCTTTGAAAAGACTAATTCCATCACACATCGCATCCTACCATCCATTTCCACATATTCCACTTCACTTTCATCTTTCTTAATCATTTTATGTTACACAATTTATCTTCATCATCATTTTTCTTGCCATTTAATCCATTATGCTATTAATTTCAATGGTTTGAGGTGGTATAATTGTTTCAATTAAGGGAATATATCTATCATTCCATAAAATTTTATAGAACGTCCATTATTTATTAGATGAAATTTATTTGAGCTAATCCATTAAACAAAAAAATAAATTATTTTTCCTTTTGAACATACATTCCTTATTCCATTAATTTTATTTGTTGATTTTGTAACATGCATGTATTTCGAAGTGAAATTAATTTGTATAGAACATGAATTAGTTTATCGGTATATGTGATTATTTTGTTCAATGTTTCCATGGTGTTCCTAAATATTAGATATTAAACCATTTAAATCTATTAATATTGCCCTGTTAATGTTTTACCATCATTTTATGACCTCAAAAAAATTATATAGTTATTAATAAATCTTGATTATCAATAAACCATGTGACAATCAAATTAAATATTTGTGTATGTTGGATTGTTCCATTTACATTTTATTGGTCCATACTAAATATTTGGGTTTACAACATTGATTTTTTTTCATTTTAAAACTAATTTAGGAGGTTATTTTTTATGTAATATGCTATTTCATTTTTTCAAATATGTACAACTTTCTTTTATTTTTCAAAAAATAATTTATTTTATTTATCCTCTCTCAATTTCCATTTCATTCTATTTTCAATATTATTAAACATTTTATTAAATTTTTTATAAATCATTTATTTTATTTCCTTTAATGGGTATTGGTTTCTTTAAAAATCCATGGTGGTCATTGAAATCTACATTGTAACACTTTAAAAGGTATATTTTTTTGTACGTTACTATAATTAATTTTTCAGAAACTATTCTCTTATATGCATTGCTTAATTATGCACACTATGTTTTTCTATGACAGTTAATCTTATAATGAAATAATTGGGTTTTTAATCTTTTATTGTAAAATTGGCGACTTCAAACTTAATTAGTTGATGAGTTTTGACCATTATTATTTATTAACACAATAACATAAATCCGAATGCATGTCTTTAATTGGAAAATGGTTTTTTTGAATATTTATTTATATTCAATATATTATTTTATTGGTTCTTTAAAGGTACATTTTATTATTCATAGTATAAAAAAACATCTTACTACTTCAAAATACCGAACATATATAACATCAAGGGTCACCATTAACTAAAAGAATATTTGACACAATATTTTTATTAACTAATATACTCTCTTGAGGCTTTTATTTTTTTCAATGATTTTCTCTTCTTTTGATTTTATATTAATCACTTTAATGTATACCTATTATTCATAATTATATATTAAATGTATAAACTTTTCAATTTTTGTTCCCTTTCTCATTTAATTACTTATCAAGGAAAATTGATTTATTATTTTAGTTTTTCTTTTATTAATCAAACACATGTGATATGTATTTACATATGTTTGTGGTCTAATATTCCCTTAACATGAATTTCTGAGATGTGTTTGAATAATTCAACACACCCCATGATAAAATTTTCACAAATGACATTATGTCAAAAATGTATTGTACGGGGAAAATAGGAAAGAAATGGTTCTATAAATGAAAAATAAATTTAACATTGTCACATGTTTAGCCTTAATGATTTTCTCACTTCAAATAAATGATAAAAATTAACTACTATATAAAATACGAGTGTTTAAAATATATTAAAATATTTTTATATTGTTACACCTTTATATTAGGTTATCCTTTTCACTTTAGTTTTACAAATTCCAAAAACCTAATAAAAAATGATTTTCAATTATACCCAATGCCTAATAGTCACAACACCATGCGAACTGCATCATGCTTTCCATTTTCAAAAATTGAGATAAATGGTTCAGTACTTTCTAATCTTGTTACTATTTCATTTTTATCGATTTTTATCATACCAATAAATTATATTCACTTTATATTTTACAATAATTAATTTGTTATCAATAATTTTTTAGGAATTCACCACTATAAAATTTCTTTTTTGGTTATTTTTTGTGTTATTTAATTTCTACATTTTCCTCCTCTCCTTAAAACTTCTCAATTAATTAATAATTTTATTTTAATTATATGGATTTTGATACATCCTTCATGATCGCAACATCCCAATTTGGGAATGCAATAATCAAATAAATTTATATATTTTTCATCCAATATGGATTTTTTAAATTAGAAGGAATAATCATGTCATACAAGGAGCATTGATTTTTCTACTACATATCCTTTAATGAAAAATTCTATTTTGGATACTAATGGCATGATTTTTGAATATTTCTATTAATTCGTATCTTAATTTATATCTTTTTAATTTATCAAATATGAATTGTAGTTTTTCATTTTTTTTAATGGTAGATTACTATAAAAATTTATTTTTACTACGCATAAATGGTTTACCATAATAATACATATGATTTCATTTTGGTAATCTAAGGAGTAAATCATAGGATAAATATAACCATTTTTTAGATCTTACAATGTAGGAATTGATTCATTAATTTGATTAAGAAAGGCATGCAATCTCGCCATGGGTGAATTTAATTTTTTCTTAATTTTCATAATTAAGTGACCTTTTCAAAGTGGGGATTATTTTAAAATTTATAGGTATTATAGATTTTGGATTTATTTATATTATATGTAAACATATGGGGAATTAATTTGTGTAGTTCTATTTTTCTATTTTTGGGGTATGTTAATTGGAGATTATTAACTTCATTACATATAAGTTTACTTTATTCATTTTTTAAAACTGTGGTCTTGTTGAAATTTGATATATAGATGATAGAAAGTGAGTTTTAGATATTGAGGATAGAACATAGTTTCCCACATGAGGAAAAATTATTTATCTTGTTGACTGTTAAAGTGATCGTAAATTTTTAACATTTTTTTTCTTTTTATACTAATAATTATTAAACAATATTCGATGCTATATTTTATCAATGATATCATTTATCCTCTCTAGATCATTTATTAATTTTTTTCTCAGAGTTCTAATATTTTCATCAATTTAGTTCTATATTTTTTACTTTATTGGTGGACCGTGAGATGGTTATATTTTGTTTACTTAATGTGATATTATTAAAAATAATTTTCACCACATGTTTATGATTTCATTTCCTAATATTTTATTCATTATTTTCAATATTTTGTTAAATCTATGACCATGAGATGTATTTGTTTTGTCTACATATTGTCTTGTTAATAAAATTTAGTTGCAATACATGCTTCATTGTGTATTTTTTTATTCTTAATTTTTTAGATTTTTTTAAATATTGTGACAACACAAATTTTGTGGATTATTATCCTTTTCCAATCGATCATACCTTTCATCATACCTTCATGTCATTCAATAATATATTTTTTTTGTTGAAAAATTGTGTTTTCTTATGTTTTTTTTCTCCACATAATTTTTTTTTTGTCGACATGCAATGTAGTGTCTATGGGACCATTTTTACCCCGTGAAGAATGTTGAACACACATGAATATTGGGTCTCAATAGGATTAATACATCTAAAAATATATAAATAATGTTATATTCTGGTAAAATTATTCCCATGTTGTTCAGAAATCTAATAAAGATCATTCCAAATGATTTCAACCATAATTAAATAAAAAATATTACTATTTAATTTGACATTCATTAGTTCTCACTTATCTAATAGAAGAGTTATCAAAAATATAATTGTTATTTTTTTTATTTTTATGAATATGAATTGAAATTTTTTCTTAATTTAACAATTTTCTCAGTTATTCAAGTTTATCAATCATCTTCCCATTCAAGTGGATGGCCTCCATTCTTCTATTATTGTCTACAAAAGTATATCTTTATATTCATGGTCTTACCCAAAATCTAATCCAACACCCTCTAATATATCAAAATTTTCCTCATCTACAATTTATGGTACATTATCAACAATTTAGAGTTAAATTAAAGTTTTTAATTCATTACAACTTCCTTATTTATTATATTATACTCCTTGAACCTTTTTTTACTATAGTTGAAATAAATGTTTTTAAGGAATATAATTTTTCATGGGAAAACTCTTTCATCAATATTTATTCCTAGGATTAAATTTATTGTGTTTCTAAATGTATACAGTTAATTTCATCAGTTGGAAAAACTGAGGAAAAACAGTATACACAAGGTATTCAGAGATAAATTTCTTTTTCTAAATGTTTATGGTCACATAATAAATTTTAAATGTATAAGTAAAATAGTATAAACACATTATACACATAGTATACTTTTTTTAATTTAATGTTGGGATGATGTCATGTGTGTATATTGTGTGTATAAACATAATATACTATTTTTACCCTGATGAAAATTTTGATTTGATCATTCTAAATCAGATAAATGTGTTGAGTAAAAATAGTATACACATAGTATGTGTATGGGTAACCTCAAAAATTGGGAAATAAATTTAATTTGTTTATAAGCTGAGAAGGGAAAACACTTTGAACAATATGCATTCATGTTCTACTTTTCTTCCACATGTAAATAGAATTCTCATTTTCCAGAAGTATGAATATTTTTTAAAAATCATTCAAGAATATGATTTAGTTTTTCTGGAACTATCTATTACATATAAATTAGAAACATTATTTTTTATCCTTGCATACCTTAATAACATTATTAACTAATAATTACTCATTTACTTATTTTTCTTCCTATAATTAATTTTTCAATTTTTTTTGGTTTCAAGTAGAAGTATTAGGTTCATTGTATGGGTAAATATCTCAGGTGAATTTGTAAAAAACTTTTCATTGTATTACAGTTGGTTTACAATTTTTTATTCATTAATTTATTGAGGTTTAAACCTTAAAAATATTTCCTATCAATTATTTTTGTATAAATATTTATTAAATGTTTTTCATTACATTTTAATTCCCATTATTTAAGGGGTTTGATATTCATTTAATGTAACTATACATATAATTTCTTTTTAATAACTCTGAATTATGATAATTTTAAATTATTACTCCATGAAAATGAATGGTTTTTATACTAATCAGTTATAAAATAAAGTAAGAACTATATGAGAATAATGAAATTCCATTCCAAAGAAAACTATTTCTCATTGTACAAACACCATTTTATCTCAAAAAATTAAAAGCCACCTTTAAAGAATTTATTTAATAATAAATATATATTAAATATTCAATAAATGTTTTCACACTCATCCATTATATTTTATTTTCATAAGATAAGAACAAATCCAATTATAAGAATAAAAAGTGATTTTTCCTAAAAGGTTACATTGCCACCTTTTAATGGGGAACCATTGTTAAATATATATTCAGGAACTTTTTGAACTTCTATTTTATAAAATATTCTTCATTTTGAAATTTTTAATATTATAATTTAATTTGGAGGAATTTTTTATATATTTTTGAGAAGTTTCATTTTTGGATGAATTGTGAAAAACATTGAATTTTAATTGAAAACCGCCTTTTCATCTAAATTGTTAATATATTTTCGTTATATTTTAATATTTACATAAAGTTTAATTATAAAAATTTGATATCATGATATCTAGTTATGGTCACTGGAAAAAATTCACTTTTTAATTAGATATATAAACATTTCAATCTTTACAACTTTTTTACTTTAAAAACCCACATTCACAACACGTCTACACGTATATTTTTAAATTAATTCCTTACGTTTATGTTATTATAGTTTCAAAAATATTATTCTATATTTATAATAAATATATTTTTTAATTTTTAAAATGGTGGAATTTTTTTTTAAATATTAATGAATGTAATTAAAATTAATTATAGAGATTAAAGAAAAAAGTATTTTTCTTAGTGGTTAAAATTTAATCTAAAGGATAAAATGACCTATACACTTATCTAAAACATATTTTATGACCATATTTATACCATATTACATATTATTTATAATTCTATTATCTATTTGGTTACTATTCTATGAACTTTTCTTATATAATAAGTTAATTAAGGAAAAGGCCAAAAAATGAACCTTCCTTAACTTTAACATTTTTAAAGCCTTGATATATGGATGAAAACCCACATTTTTTCAATTGCACACCTTATATTGAAATGACGTTTGTTTAATAGAATAATAAAAATTTAATTTTTAGATATTAATTACTTAAATTAATTTCTTAATGAATGAATAATGATGTAATTATTTAGTTAGTAATTAAGTAAAATAAAAATTACAAAAAATATTAAAATTAATGTAAATAAATTTAATTATTGTGTTCTATTTTTTTTATTAATCTCTCCTGTTAAATAGTTTTTATCTTAATATATTATAATTCCATATTTCCCTTGATATTTTTTAAATTTAAATCAATTAATATATTTTTGAATTAACAATGATGTTATTTTATATTAAATTATAATTTATTAAAATATATACAATTTACTAAAAATAATAAATTACGACAAATTTTTTTAAAATATTAATAAATAAAAAATATGGTATATTCATAGAGAAATTAATCTTTAATCATGAACATATTTTCTTTTAAACAGTAAACACATTATTAACCTGATTCAGGTTAAAGATGTGTTTTTGTAAGTTACATTTGATTTTTTTAAATTAATTTCCAAAAAAACATGGGATTTATTTATTTCATATTTAAAATTAATTGTTTTTATATTTTATAATAAATAAAACTAAATTTATTATTAATTCTAAATTACTTAGGATAGAAAACCAGTTACCTTAATAACAACTAAAAAAATAAATTTGAGGAAATATAGAAGTTAATGGAAAATTTATAAAAAATGAACCTATTTATGTGATTTGGATGTTTGGGTCTAGTTTAATTCCTCTATAATCCATTATTTTTATATTTTTAAATCTCATTTGGTATGTTATAACTCCCAATAGTTTTTACCATTTTGGTATTTACAAAATTTCATCCCCCTCCTCTCTAAAAAATAATTTAATCTTACCTCACCTCACACCTCTCATTCTACTTTGAAACATACAAAACCTTCCAAAATAATATCTTGAATTAATTTCCATCATCCTATAGGAAACACATTGGTAATAAATACGACTATTTAATCCCTTTGTTGAAAATCGAAAGGAGTTATCCAAAGCTGATGTAACATCTTTCAACAAGGACATTTCAAGGATTTTCTTTCTCCACCACCTAAATGATGTTTATTACAAAGTTATATAATTACCTAATTATCCTAAATATAAATATATTGTATTATTATAAGGGTTTTAACTCCACCTCCACACACTTCCATCCAATTGGTAATGAACTTAACATCCGTGTGTATGGCGGACTACCACCTCCTGAAATGATGTCTTTCTTTTTGCATTTACCACCCTCATGGTTTGTAATTATGATGGATATAATTTTTTATATGATATATATGATATTTATGATGAATTTATTCTTATATATTATTATATTACACTTAACTTCATGCTTTCCATTTTATGTAAATATTATAACTTTGTTACTAGACATGTGGACTACCTCCTTCTCAAAGCGATGTGATTCATTTACAATTTATATATATCATTTACTTTATTTCATTCATTAATATAAGAAAATAGAAACAACATTCATGTGTATGTATGGCCTACCGTATCCATTAATAGTGTATTCCATTCTATATGTATATATTTTATAGATTATTATAAATATTTTGTATACTGAATATACAAGATATTTATACAGTTTTTTAAACTCTTTAAATAAGTACATATTGATCTATGTAATGTGATCAATAATAACAAGTCAACACATTTATGAGATACAAAGCGGATATTACCTAAAACTTAATATTAACATGGAATTGTTAATAAAAGGGTAATATAAAGTCATTATAAACAAATATGTTGTATTAGAAATAATAATATGTTTATATGGTAGATTTTTAATAAAAAAATATTATATATACATTACTGTTGAACGTGTAAAAATAAATTCAAGATGTAATGTAAGGGTTTTCTTTCCTTACTTCGATTTATATGAGACTTATGTCTTATTCAACACTTATTTATTTTTTATGGAATATATAATTCCCATGAATGTATTCCATGATTAGTATAATTAAATTAATGGTTGTTTTCCTATATATATTTGATGATATTTCTTTCATCGAGATTATTGTTCAAAAGTAACCATATCGATAAATTAATTTTCTAATAATTTTCCTTCTTTTAGATACATGCACTATTATACACCTATATTTTTCTATGGGGTGTATATAGTACCATTTGAAATGTTGTTTCATAAATATCATAATAGTTATGAATTTTTAATCTTCATGTAATGTTATTAATTATTGAGTATTATGATTAAATGTTACCAAATATTTAATAGGTTATTCTTATAATCTCATCATTTATCAAGATTGTTTATGATTATGATTCTATTAATGCAATATTTTGACACAACTATTAAAAAACCCATTATGTTTCTTCTCCTATATTGATCCAAAATATATTCATGTATTAGTATTATTTTTCTACTCATTGCTAATTAATATGATTAAGAATAAGACAAATAAATCTAACTTTATTTCACTTTTTGGTCATAAATTAGTGTAATTTTAAAAAGAAATTCTACAATAATATTTTAAAAAATATATTTCAATTTTTTTAAATTATTTTCAAAATATATTTTCAAAGAAAATATTTTAAAAATATCATGCTTAAATAATTTGATTTCAATTTATATTTAAATAAATTTTTTGAAAAATGTTTTCAAACATCATTTATATGCTTTCAAATACTTTTCATAAAAATATTTTTTCCAAAAAAATCATGATTTATTAGTAAGTTCTCAAATTAGTTTCATTGAAAAAAAATTCAAAAAAGTATTAATTTTTTTAAAAAAAAATTAATTTATTTTTAGTGAAAATGTTTCTGAAAATGTTTTCAATCTTTTATTATGTGTTTTTTAATCTATTATAAAATAAAAAGGGTTTTGAAATGAATTATGTTTTTAGAAGTGTTTTTTCATAGAAGAAAATATATTTTCCTCGATAAATGTTTTAAATGAAATATTTGATATTTTTTTATAAGAAAATTCTTTCTGAATATGTTTTATGATAGGGATTTTCATAAAATGATATTTTCTCAAAGAAATTTTCTAAGTTATATTTCAAAAATACCAATTCATCTATGATGACATACTCTTAAATTGTTTGTGATTTATTGAGAAAATTATCCAAAGACACCATTATTATTATTTATGAATTTTTTTTATGTTTAAAAAGATATGTTTTTCATGAAACTTTTTCTCTTTCATAGGTTATATGCTTTCCAAACCTACTTCTTTTTTATGGGTTATGCTTTGAAGAAATGATTTTAAAACATATCTATTTTTTCACAGATTATGATATCATGACATGTTTGTGATACCCATTTCATTTTATTACATATGATATGATGTATATGAAACCCATTTATTTTTTGGTCATGATGTGGTAAATCATTTATTATCCTATAGAAAACGTATATATGGTTTCATTATATGATGGTTCTGAACAATATCTATATCCAATAAATTGGGTAAATATTTATATCTCATGGGATATACATGCTAAGAACAATGACTGATCTTAGTTGTGTAAAAGAAATTCTTGTAAGATGATCATGGAAGTGATCTTTGGCTACTA
Source organism: Viscum album (assembly GCA_963277665.1). Taxonomy (NCBI): domain Eukaryota; kingdom Viridiplantae; phylum Streptophyta; class Magnoliopsida; order Santalales; family Viscaceae; genus Viscum; species Viscum album. Next base: position 2,071,615,522 of record OY728132.1, read on the forward strand.
AAATGGTCTTGGGAGTGATACTTGACTACTAATATGGTCTTGGGTGTTAACTTTTACATTTTATAGGGTATTGAGAGTTAACCATGACTAATATGATGGTTTTGGATAAAACTCATTCCACTATAGGGAATTGGATATGAGTGGGGATGGTGGTGTGTTTTTCCCAGTAGGTGTATCCCCTATGAGCTTACTTGATGGGTTTTAGTGGCAAGACGTTTTTCATAGGGAAATATTTTATATTCATACGTTCATGCCACAAATTATATATCATATTCCTATATTATACTATCATGGATTATTCTATTTATTTCATAGTTATTTGTGTCTTATGGATTTCTAATCATTATTCCATAACTCATGTATATGATCATTTATATGCAAGGTATGATCATCAAATTTTTTTATCATGTTCTCATTCCCTTATTCTCATGTTATTCTTATATTTCTTGTTTATTTAACCTTACTGAGCATCTAATATCAACCTTTATTATCTTTCCTTTCCTTGGGATATGAAGAAAGGATTTATGTAGAAGTAATAAATAAGAATATCTTTGTGGTGAACATTGGAGATCATTGACCCGGTTAGAAGATTGTGTTCTATGATTCTAAAGAAACTAAACTATAACGGTCCTCAAGCATGTATTTTTGTAATATTCTGAACACTCATCTAAAATGATGTAGTATACATGTATGTTAATCTTGCATTGGAATAGTTGGTATGGTTAGTAGTTGTGAATATGTGTGTAAAGTGGTAGAATAATGTTACCAAGATGCGAAGGTGGCATGAAATGGGTTGAGAGGGTCATCCCATCCCATGTGGTGTGTACTATAAATCTAGGGGTTTTAACTAGTGTTGTCTCAAGGTGTGTATAATATAGAATTATCTATCAAGGATTAGTCATTTGGGTATGAGATCAATAATCAATGAAGGTTGTGTGAGAAATATTCTATCATTATTTAAATATATGGACACAACTTCAACCATACAATCTATATAATTTGATACATTCGATCAAGTTTCCATCATCTTCAACCTCTCTATGAATTTTTTATTACACTGACAGACTCTAGTGACCATTTATCATGTTTCCATATACTCTAATTGTTATTCCAAGAGAATTTTACTCACATGTTAGTCTCGAAATCATGCATGAAATTATTGTCTTGAATTCATAAGATCATTTTAATGATACGACATTGCTATTTGAAAATAAAATTATAGAGGTTATTTCTGCATTCGATATGTATTCATAGTGTTTTATATTAAAAATTCCATGTTTTTATCATTCTAAAAACAAGAAAATATCCCTTAATGTATTGTTTTTTCATGATTAAAGAAAACATTTGTTTTTCGGAGTTTCATTATAATCAAATCATTGTTGGAGAAAATAAATCACGAGATCATTATTAATTAATGATATCAATCGTTGAAAAAACATTAGTATCAAAATTTGGTGAATTAATGATGAAAAAGTGGTGGAACTTTTATATAAAATTAGATAATCCATAATCAAGATAATGTGATACCTCTCAAAATTTATATAATATTTTTTTTCTTCTGAAAACTGATAATCTCATATTTTTCTATCATCTGATAAATTATAATTTAGTGATCATAATATTTATTTTAATACAGGGAGTTTCCTTCACTATTAATAGGAAGAATAATAATTATGCAATGATTTCAAAATTAATAAGAGTCCAATGTCTCCAGGTTTTGTTTCTTCATTCATTAATACATAACGTTATATAACTTCCAAAAACCAGTGTTCATATAAAAACATATCAATGAGTTTTAAAAATAAAATGAACCAACATATAAAACTGAATGTTAACTACAAAGGTTGAACCCAAGTAATATTTCATTTTGTGGAGAATAATAATTAAATATAAGTGTAAATCCATATATAAATAAAGAAATAATCAAGAATGAAAAAATAAATTGAGTTGCTAGTTAATTAAAAACTAGATGAACAACCATTAATGAATAGAATTTAAAATAATAACTTCAAATATATAAGTTATAGGGTTTTAGAAGACCCATTAATTTTATTACAAATTCATGACGAAAATAAATTTACATGAAATAATTCTTGCATGAATATTGTGAACTTTACATGAGAATGAAGCCTTATCTGATAACTAGATAATTAACGTATGAGTTTATAGTGTTTTGTGTTTATTAATAATCAATATTCTATAAAATAATTTTAAAATTATGGGGTTATTCTACTTCATAAATATTTTCTTCACCAAGAAAAAAAATACTGAACTGATACAGTAAAAATTATTAATTTTTTGTATTAACAAGGCTTATGATTTCATTCCACAATAATTATCATATCATTGATACTGAACAATATATGAATATAAAATATTATTATGAATGTCTTTTTCCATGGGAAGAAAAAGTTGTTAATAAATTCTTTATTTTAAGTTTGTGAATAATAATAATAAGAGGTTATATCATACTAATGTGTAGGTGACAAAGTGAATAATAATTAATTGGAAGAATAAACTCGCACAATGACATCCAAAATGGGTCTCATTTTGTGGGAGAGTTTATTTTTGTTAAAAATTACCCTAATATGAAGGTGAAGAATAATTTTGAAATAATTTATAAAGAATCATCATGGAGATGCATATTGGATGAGGTTTTCTCGAGTCCAAAGAAGAGGACTTCTTTCTTTCCCCCTTTAATTTTTTTAGGAACCACACTATTTTATATGTTGTTTTCCCAAAAAGTGTAACATCCCAAGACTTTGTGAATCATTTTTTCAAATTAAATTAACATTTTTGATATTTTTCATTTCATAAAACACTGAATATAGTTTATTTTATATCAAATCACTATGTTTGGCTTGAATTATATGAAACACCAAGATAACCATGCACTACACATAACATAAATTTTAGATTTCTCCACATATAACAACAAGGTTATCTTGTGTTATACACAACAATGACTTTCCTCGATTACATGTGTAACAGGAAAGAATGAGTTTTATCGAACAACAATACATAATTAAAATGTTATTACCAAATATAACAATATATGACCTAATTGTTAAATTATTTGTTATTAATATTACTAACTAATTTATGAAAATATGTGGTTTAAATAAATATAATATGAATTCATAGGTTACCAATTAATTACAAATTTATATTAAAACTAATTTAATATGAAGGAAAATATAATTATGGTCACAAGGATGTTTTAACCTAATAAATTAAATTAATTATAATTAGGGACTGAGAATGATATAATATATATCTTATATATTCTATAAAATATTTTTAACATTCATCCAATAGGTTTTATAGAGATAAGATAAGAACAACCCCAATTTTACGCTTAAAACCCTTTATTTGTATAATAATAGTTTTATCACCTTTTAATGGGGAAACTATATTAAATTATTATTTTAGAACATTTATATATTGAATATGTAAAAAACTCATACATGAATTAGAAACATAAAAATTTGGATCGGTTAAATTTTTTTATTTTTCTATACGGTTAAATTTTTTAATGAATAGTTAAAATTTTTGAAAATTAATTCAAAACTTCTTTTTTGTATAATTTATTTGTACATATATTTAAATTATAAATTGTTCCTAATGTTTCATTAGGTAATATTTTTGTCAATTAATTCAATTTATTTCATTTAGATCAATGTTTCTTTAAACATGGGTATAAAAACTTAGCGATCATTGGAATGTTTTTACATTAAAACCCTGCATTGTCGAACTGACTACAGAATTATTTTTAAATTAATTTCTGACAGTGATTTTATTTAAATTTTGAAAAATGAATTCAATATTTTGAGTTATATTAATTTATAATTTATAATAAGTTCAACTTTTTTTATTCAAAATATTAGTGAACTTGCTGAAAATTAATTATAATGATTAAGTGAAAAAATTGGTTAACAAAGTACTAATATTTATTTTAAGAACCAAAATGACCTAAAACCATAAAAAAAGCAATTTATGACCATTTTGTTTCCATTAAAATTACATTATTGATATTCTTTGTGATGGAATGACTATTTTTAGGTAAACACATTGTTACACCTAACTTGTTTTCAAAAATGCCAAGTGTGACCTTTCCCTTCCCTATAAAAGTCCACCACATCTACCACTTGTTCACACCACTCACACCACAAAGGCTCAAAAAATATCTTTGCAATAAAGTTACAAATATCCCTAACTTCTTCCTATAATCCTCTGTAAAGACCCGTAAAATTCAAGGGAAATTGTTTCTTAATTTTCTTTGGAATTATACAAGAACACGGTTTCTTACGGCACCTGATTCTGAGGCCCGGTGTGCCCGGAATCAATTTCCGAAGTTTGGCTCGGGTACGTTCAGTGAATGAACGAGTGGGTTTTACTATCTTTTGAACTGGTGTTCGGAATTTAAATCTGATGGCACCGATGGACTCGCAACGCCGATAATCTCTTAAGGGAACCTTTACTGTAGTTGCGTTTGTGCGGGAGAAGATGTTAATTAATGGGGTTTAATTAAGAAGTAAATAAAATTGTTGGATCAATTTTTATTTTATTTTAATGTGGTTAATTTCTCCCATGGGAAGTTGGTGGTGGGGCCCATATCCACCCAACTTCCCATGTGTGGATAATTGAAAGGGTGGGGCCCACACAAGCCCCAACCTTTCACCTTCCCCCTTTAAACTCTTTAACCCCCCATTTAAATCTTACCAACTTAACTCCTCATTAATTTATATAACTCATGTTAATGACTTAAGTGAGTTAAGTGTGGGTTTTGATTTTCAAACTCTTAACTTTTCAAAAAGCCTTTTTGTGATAATAAAATAAGTTGGGAACTTATTTTATTTGTGTTAGTTTGGGATTGTTTGAGAGATTTTGGAGAGAAAGCTAATGGAAGTCTTCTTCTTCTTCAACTTCGACGAAGAACGTGAAGAACACCTCGGACTCGAACGAAGAACACCGTTCTTCAAACGAATAACATCTCCGCCGAAGAACGCGACATCTTCCCCAACGACGTTTCTTCTTCAGATGCACCTTGACAACAACAGAATCAATGTTCGTTTTCCGCGACACCCGATTTCTGTGACGCTCGTCTTCCGAGGATCGTTGACGTGCACCATTCCTGAATCGAGGTAGGGGTTTGAATCTTTTTAAGTTGGAAATTTCATTCTTTCGAATATGAAAGATAAATCTGACGGCCATGTTCCAATTTTTATTTAAATTAAAAATTGTGAAGGTTAAACGTTTTACATTTCGGCCAACTGCTATCGATATAATGGGAGGTGATCAGTCCGAACAAACACGGCTCATACCCCTCCCCCCTTTTCTATTCTTTGGTTTTGATTAGCAAAGAGGGTAATGCATCGTTGCACCGCGCTTGAGAAAAAGGAGACATGAACGATGCGGGCCACGACGAAGAAACGTGACGCCGTCGCGCCACGTCGAGGGTACGAATGAGGCCGCGGCCGGAGTCGGGCCGCGCCAGAAAGATGCGGCGTCGTCATGCCGCGCCGGACGATTTTGCATCCATCTTGGAAGTGGCGGCCGGAAAAACTGGCCACCGGAGAACTCGAAGGAGGTGGCCGAAACCCCGGCCGCCGGCTCCGGAAGGCGTGGGACCGCGGGGTCCCGCGGCGAGAAACCGGCCGGCCCTGTGCTGGCCAGCTGTTACAGGGGAAAATCCGGGGGGTTACACCCCCCGGGTTGCACACCTGGCGCGACCCCTTAAAGGGGCCCGCTGTTTTTCAAAAAGGAGGGGAACGCCCCTCCCTCGGGCGCGCTCGCGCGGCCCGCTGGCCGCGCTGGCTGCGCGGGCCGCGCCGTCGGCCGGGCCGGGCATTCGGGTCGGGCCGGGTCGTCGGGCCGGGTCGCCGCCCGGGACGGGTCGACCCGGTTCGGCCGACCCAGGGGGTACTGGGTTGGGCTGGGTCGGGCCCAGACCCTCAATTTTCGGACTGAGTTGGTTCAAACGCCCATATCTTGGGCTACGGACCTCCGATTGACGCACCATCAGTGGCAACGCGAACCTCGAATCAAGGCGGTCGTTTCGGTATATCGTACTCAAGGTTTCGAAATACTTTGAGTTCGGCCGAGTTGGTTCGTACACGAAACCAACCGGGCCATCGGAGCAGAAACGCTCATATCTTGATCTCCGGACGTCTGATTGACGTGTCGTCGACTTGGTTGAGTTCCTCTTAGTAAGACAGATCTTTTGGCATACTTCGCCTGAGGTTTGGACGAAGGTGGCGTATGGTTGGGTTGGTTTTTCCTTAAAAACCAACCGGGCCCCTGGAACAAAAAATCCAATAACTCTCAGACCGGGCGTCCGATTGACACGTCGTCTGTTGCATTGAGTTCCTGTTGACGATACAGAACTTTTGGATACATCAAATTTGGACTATGTGTCAGTTGATGTATCATCCTCTCGTCTCGTGGAGCGGACCCTCCCGAACGAGCTTGCTGTGTACGGGAACCCTAGTGCTGGCTGCGACTGCGACTTCGACGACGACTGTGCAGAGATCCTCAGTGGATTCGACGACGACGACTACAACACTCATCGATCCTACGAGGATCAGTGCTACAGATCCTGTGTGGGTCTGATCCTGTTTAGGCCTTTGCGGGGATTAGTACCTATCGATCCTTTGTGGATCTGACAGCTTAGAAGATTCAGTACTGGTCTTGTCTCCTATGTGGGTCCCAGTATTGATGAATCAGTGAAGAAAGTTGGTCTTGTATCCTATGTGGGTCCTAGCTGTGCTGGTCTTGTATCCTATGTGGGTCCCATCTTTGATGATTCAGTGCTGGTCTTGTATCCTATGTGGGTCCCAGCATAGATGAAACAATGAATACATCTGGTCTTGTATCCTATGTGGGTCCCAGCTTAGATGATTCTGTATCTATGTCTGATCATCTCTTTCACCTTTTCGATGATGTATACCTGTGTGAGCGGAATCCTATGTGGTTTCCTGTGTGGATTGTGTTGTGCTATCCTGTGTGGATTACGTTTTGATTTCCCGTGTGGAATACGTATACTTTCATGTGTGGACTGAGTTGTACTTGGGCACGGAGGTTGGAGCGTATTGGAATTGTTGACTTAGGTATATGTATGGGAATATACCTAAGCAGTGTTGGTTGTTGCTTCGTGATTGTATCTTTCCTTTGGGGTTTATCCTTTGTGGGTTTTGGGAGACCTTCGGGGGTCTCGGGGTCCCTACTGAGTAGCTTATACTCACCCCTGCACGGGCTATGCCCGCACTACGTTCTGTTGGTTGCAGACGACGGACAGCATTGATCGTGGTTGAGGCTTGCAGAGCAGGACGGTACCTGGAGGTGGACCACTGGATGGACGTACTCGGAGCGGATGGCGGGACCCGAGGAGCAGTGGCGCTATCTGTACCTACCCTTCAGGTAGGATCCTAGGTGGACGATCCAGGAGATGCTTGTCACCTTTCGGCTGTTTTATCTTTTTCCTTATACTTTACAGTTGGGCTTGTATTTCTGGCCCCCTTTACTTTCAGCACAGCTTGTTTCTGTTTTAATTAGTGTTTTGCTTCCACTTGTACTCTGTGGTGTTTTGTTTACCTTTATAAAGGCAATGCCTTCCTAGTTATCGGGATTTATGCCTTTGGTTCTAGTCGCCAGCCCCTGGCCTATGGAAGGCGGGCTTGGGGTAGTCACGGCACGGGCCCTGAGGACGGGTCGTGACATCCTCCCCTTGGCAGGAAATCAATCCAAGAAATCCATTTGGTACAAACCAAAATGAGTTACCTGATTAAGTGGTAATATCTTTTCTCAAGCTCCTTTCATTTATTTTCTTCTTCCACCCCATCCACTCAACTTATACCATGGTTGTATAAAAACACCAGTATCATAAATATACTTTTATTTTTTATGATATATTTTCTACCTACACTTACACACACTTCAACATAATGGATAATAAATATACTATTTATGTGTATGGAAAACTATTACCACACAAAACGATGATTGTTTATTTATTCTTTAATGCCTCTCGTGGTGGGAATTATAATGGAAAATATATTCATATATATCATATATCATATTTATTATATCTTTAATATTTTTTATTCTTTAAAAAAAAAAATTTACTATTTATTTGGTGTAAATGCGATAATTTTGTTTGAGGAAGTGTGAACTAACACCCCCTCAAAGCGATGTGATCTGTTCACACACTACATTAAATGTATTAAAGAGGGTTTTAGTGAAATTATATGACATATATGAAATATTAATTCTAATATAATAATGATATATAAATATAAATATATATATATATACATATATACATATCTCATTTACCTTATTTATTTCATTATGATAATAAAAATGAAAAAAAACATTCATGCATACATACGACTAACCATCTTCTTGAATAGTGTAATCTGTTTCATGATTATAAATTGTATATATTAATATTAAAAAGTTATATTAAATATATGTGATACTTATATCTAGACTTACATTCTAAAAATCATTATATTAGTATAATGACTATATATATAACAAATTAAGACACATGCAAAGAACTAAGCAGATATTACTCGTAGTGAAATCTCAACATATGATTGTTAAAAAGAAGGTAATATAAGGTCATAATAAAACCATATATGGTATTATATATTATAATATTTTTCTAGAAAATATTTATAATAAATTAATATTTATTATACAGGTGGTTTAAATCTAGATGATGAGAGTCAGGATAGAAGTTAATGAGATTTCATCTCACTTTTTATTTCTCTGATATAGATGATTTATTCACCACCCATTCATTTTTTGTGGTTTGTATACTTACCATATATTTATTCTAGTATTTTTATATTTAAATTTATTGATACTCACATATCCATTATATGATCATTATTTCATTGGGGTTTATGTTATAAAAATTAACAAATAGATAAAATAGTTTTTTTAATTTTTCATCTTTAAAACTCAGGTCTGGTAATCCACCTAAATTATTTTCGAGGTGTATATACTTCAATTTTACATGTTATATCATAAATATCCTTATTTTCATGATATATTATTATCCATATAATTTAATTTTTTAAATGGAGATTATTATCCCATGTTAAAAAGTCATAAGTGTTAATTGAAACAATCTCAAAAATTTTATGATTGTCTATTTTTATGCTTCCATTGAGGAAATATTATGATCCTTATCTAAAGAAAACTAATGATTTTTATTATACATGGTTTATTCATAATATAATAATGTATTGGTATTATTTTTCTAATCTTAGGATCATAATATAGTTAAGAAATTGTTTTTGTGAAATACTAATATTACCCACTCTTTATTCAGAAATCTATGTTCCTTCAAAACCATGTTGTCTAAAAAGGGTTTCTAAGAATATTGTATTATTCTCCTATAACATTTAAATATAATTTTTTCCCTTTATTATTTTAAAATTGTTTTTAATGTAATATTCTTATCTCTTTTAAAACTAGAAAGTTTTCTATATTTTTACCATGAAAAGGGAATATTCAGCTAACCTCATATGGCATACATGGATTTACCCCATCGTCATTTCTATAATGATTCCTTTTCATGTTTAAAAGGATAATTTCTAAGAAAAATATTTAACGAAATATTTTAAGATAAATGGTTTCAAAAACGTTTTCATAAGTTTTCAAAGTATATTTCAAGGAATAGATTTTCCAAAAAAAAGTAAGATTCTGTTATAGTTTTGAAGGAAATTTTTTTTCAAAATTTTTTCAAATAATTCTTTATAAGTTCTCAAGGAAACTTTTCTTTAAATATTTTCATTCATATAATATAAGTTTTGAAGTAAAAAAAATTCAAAACATTTTCAACCTTACATGGTAATTTCACAAATTATTTTCAAAGAAATAGTTTTCTAAACGATTTCAACATTTCTCTATATGCATTCAATGTATATTCAAAACAATATTTTTAAAAATATTTTCACGATTATTTTAAATGTCTTCAAGAAAAATCATTATCAAAAACTATTATGTTTTTTAAAATTTATTTTCAAATTAAAGAAGGTTATTTTCCTCATTAAATGTTATGGAAATATATTTTAAATTAATTTTATATCAAATATGACATCTGTAGATGTTACTCAGGGCTTTCTAGGAAGTGATCTAAAGGTTATATTCATATTCATTCTCTGAAAGGGTTATGATGTATGTCATGGTCTTTATAGAACCCACTTATTTTTATGGGTAATATGTTTATGAAATCTATTCTCTTTCACATGTTATGATTTTGATGAGATGATTATGATACTTGTATCTTATTCCATAGGTTATGATATAAAAATATGTAAATAATACCCAATTAATTTAAAAAGTGGGAGTCTCTATAGTTGGTATCAAAGAAAATTTTTAGTTACCCTTTGAATGATAGGATGATAGAAACATAGTGGTAACCCTAAGGACTTGTTAGAGAATCAATTTAAGGATATGCAAAGGTATTCCAAAATTTCCTAGAATTTTTCAGAAGGATAGAGTGATTGGTTTTCTAGAATTACCACCTTGTCTGGATAATACAAGAGGATATTTCTCTAGCACAGATGTAACTATGGGTCAAAACTATGAAAATAAATAATGGGCCTAACATGGTGTAATCTGATATACGACAATAGGTTTTTTACACCTTCTTTGACACTCCATGGGAATACAATTTTGAAATTCACAAAAATAATCAAAACCCACATTGAAGGATTTAAATATAATTTTTATATGAATAATATATGATAAACCTATTGTGTTATAGATTTAGTAATGTTTCATGTTTTAGATGACATATAGGTAATTATTTTCTTAACTATATGGTTTTATAATATGATAACTAATTCTCACACTATACTTCTAGTTTTAGTCAATGGCATGAACTGGAAGGAACTAGATTATTGCTGAATGTTATAGATTATTTTATAATGAGAAGTTAAGTTGTATGATAAATGGAGCTAAAGATGTTGTGATCTTTCCATGTTTGTTTTAAAAAAATGAATAACCACGTTTATCATAACCAACTCTCAAACTACATAAGGAAGAGAAAGAAGGATTTTTCTGAGATTTCATGTAATGGAGACCATGGAAGAAAGAGGATCTAGTTTCCTTTATGTCAATAATCTGAAAATAATTACCTAAGTGAATGTCTTGGAGGAATAGAAATATGTTTGGATTGTGGAAGAGAATGACACAAAGCAAGTAACTGCAAGGGAAAAATGAAAAGTTTGAGTAATGAAATTGATGAGAATACTGGCCTCCCTAAGTCATTATTAAAGGTCAAGTATTTTATGTGTTTAATAAATGTTCACTATGAAACTCAATATCCCAAGAGAAAATATTCTGAGGATAATCATCATGGTGATGTGAGTATTGGTTACGTTGAGTATGATGATGAGATTACATATGAGATGTAAATGGAAATGGGTATTGTGTAATAGGATGACCAAGCCTTGTTAATGGGATAAGTTTGAAGTGGAATAATAAAAGTTTTCATGTATTTATAATCAATAATTTTGTTACATGAAAGGCGAAATATATAAGGATTTATATGTTTATGTTCTTTCACTAATGATTTATAATAATAAGTTGAACAGATTTAATGGAATAGAAAATTGATTTAATGGAAAAGTCATGTTCATGGAAAACACATGATAAAGGGAGAGATAAATTTTAATATGTTCTTTATGTTAATATAATGTTGTTTTCATAAAGATATGTTGTACATAAGTAAATTTCACAGAACTAATTAATTTGGAACAAATTAAGGACTTGTTAAAAAGTATTTTATGTTATAATAGATGAAGCTTAAAACTTATTGGAATTATGTAATATATCTAGTAATCTATAAAATATAGAATAATGCATGTTTTATAGAAATATTTACTGTAATTTAGGTTATTACAAAGTTTTGAGTGAATATATGATGAATTTATTCATAAGTTTGGAATGTGACAACTAAAAGATACTTTGTGATATACTGGTGAATAACTATTAAGAAAATTTAATGACATTCATTCAATAGTTTTTTTCATATTTCTCAAGGGTTATATGGTTAACCATTAATGAAAATTTTATTCAATACTTTGGAGGAATTATTTATGCATTGATTTTATATTGAAAACCATTGATAAAAGTCTATTTAGTTATTAACCTTATTTCAAGGATGTCCAAATTATTTATTCTAAAAATCATATTTGTGTCATTTTAGAAAAGAACATCATGTATGTTAGGTGACAACCAAACATGTCTGACAAGGCCATAGCTCTGTAACCCCTGGCTGAAGGATAATAAGGGTTTCACACTTATGACTGGCCTACAAGATGTCCAGGTTAAGGTGTAATTATATTTGCTGAATAATTATTAATAATAAAAAATTAGTGTTACTTATTCAATTTACAAATTAATTTATTAACCATATCAGTTATGAATATTATATAGATAAATATAGTTATACTTTTCATTCTTTTATGGGAATTAATATCTTATAAATGTTTATTTTGGCACCACAGGCATCAATGTTAATTTCATTACATCCATTTATTGAAGTAATGGATGAACTGGAGATAGATAAAAAACAAATAAAGAATGAAATTTATTATATATAAATATATCATGTAAGTATATTTCGTTATATTATTTTTCAATAAAACAATTTCTCATCATTAGGATACAGACCAAATGAAAATGTGTTGTAATAATACCTTAATTTACTTTAACTGATGGCCTTTTATTCAGCATATATTTATGACTTTGAGGCCTTTAAAGTTTCTTTTAACATTATTTATTTATTTGAATAATGACCTCAATCACTCCCAATAAATATCTATGATTTTCATCCATATCCAATCTTCACTCCTAACTAATGTTCTACAGTGCTAAAACCTAGTTTTATGATGCTTTGGGTAATCGTTATGGTTCCAACATTCCCTTTTTAAGGGAAATTTTAGTATCCATTTTTATAATGTGGGTTTATATGAATGAATCCTTCATTTATTAAACCTTAGACAACCTAGATAAATTTATAGGGAGAAATTAATTTCAAGGGGGTAGAATATAACACCCCAAGATTTTATGATTTATTATTTTTGAATGAATTTAACCTTTTTTATATTTATCATTTTATGAAAAACTAAATATATTTTATTTTATATTAAATAACGATGTTTTTATTGGTTAATATATAGCTCCTTTTAATTTATTCACTGTAAGCCACAAAAATTTAACTTTCTCTACATGGAACACTAAGGATTTCTGTAATTACACGCAACAATGACTTTCCTCGATGTCTTGTGTAACACAAAAGAACATGTTTTACCGAAAAATAGTATACAATTAAAATGTTATAACATAATGTAATAATATATAACCTAGAATATGAATTAGAATTTCTGAATATTATTAACTAATTTGGAAAAATATATAGTTTACACAAATATGTGATGAATTCATAGGTTACCAATTAATAAAATGATTATAAAAACAGATTAAATATAATAAAAAAATTATTATGTTCATAAGGATGTATTACACTAATAAATTAAAATAATTATAATTAGTGAGTAATAATAATTTAATATATATTTTTTATATATTCAATAAGTTATTTTAGATAATAATCCAATAGGTTTTATAAACATAAGATAAGAACAAACCCAATTTTATGCTTAAACACCTATATTTCCACCTTTTAATGTAAAACCCATTTTAAATCCACATTTTGGAAAATTTATACATTTAATATGTTGAGATAAAATTAATCATTGAAATTGAAACATAAAATTTAGTTTATGAAAATTTTGTTTGTATGTTTCTATAAGGTTTCATTTTTTAATGAATAATTAAAAACACTAAATTTTAATTCAAAATTTCCTTTTTATATAAATTATTTATATAGTTATATTATATATGAAATTGGTATAAAGTTCAATTAGATGTTTTTTATGAATTAATGTAATATAGGTGATTGATATCAATTTCTCCATAAACTTGGGTATAAAAACAGAACAAACGGTTGAATATTTTTACTTTAAAAACCCGCATTGTCGACCCAACAAGAGGAATAATTTTAAATTAATTTCTTCCACTTATGTGATTAGAATTTTGAAAAATGGATTTAATATTTAAAATAAAAATAAATTATAATTTATAATAATTACAACTTAGTTGTTTACCATAAATATTAGTGAAAGTGATTAAAATTAATTACAACTATTAAGAGAAATATTTGATTAACAAAGTACTAAACAATAAATTTAAGACCCAAAATGACCAAGAAACTTTTTAAAAACCCATTATATGGACATTATTCATCCATTAAACTTCCATTATTGTGTTTTTTTATGTAATTTATTTGGTAATAATGTGGGTATACCTAATTTGTTTTTAAAAATTCCATGTGTTTCCTTTCCCTTCCTTATAAATGGCCACCACCTCTCCCTCTTCTTTAAACTTCCCAAACCACTTATATTCAGCCAATATCATAACAATAAACTTACAAACATCTCTAAATTCTTCATAGAAGCCTATACAGATATGAAATAAATCCAAGGAATCCTTTTGGAACAAAAAAAGGATTTACCAGATTAAGAGTTAACACCTTCTCTCAATCTTTTTTCTTTTATATTATCTCTACTCCCCATACACTATTTATTACATTTTTGTATAAAAAACCAGTATATTAAATATAATAGGATATTATAATTATAATTTTTATACCTTAAACTACACAGACTTTTATCCAATAGGTAACAAACATATTATTTATGAGTACTGTGAACTAATGCCTCACTAAACGATAATTGTTGATTTTTCCTTTACTGTCTCTCATGGTGAACATTTTGATAGAAAATAAATTTATATATATATCTTATATTATATTTATTATGTTTTAATATTATTTATTTCTTTTACAAAACATATATTTTTTAATTTCCATTTGATTTAAATACGATAATTTTATTTGAGGTTGGGTGGACTACCACCCTCT
This sequence comes from Viscum album, assembly GCA_963277665.1. Taxonomy (NCBI): domain Eukaryota; kingdom Viridiplantae; phylum Streptophyta; class Magnoliopsida; order Santalales; family Viscaceae; genus Viscum; species Viscum album. Next base: position 2,071,630,529 of record OY728132.1, read on the forward strand.
CAAAGTGGTGTGACTCATTCACACACTACATAGAATGTATTATAGATGGTTTAGTGAAATCATATGATATGTATGATATAATAATGATACTAGAATAATTATATATATATATATATTCCATTTTCCTTCTTTCTATCAATACAATAATAAAAATAGAGACAACTTTTACGCGTATGTACGATTTTCCATCTCCTCGAACAGTTCATTCTATTTCATGATTCTATATTCAATTGATTTTTATAATAGACATAGACTGAATATAAATGGTATTTATATCGTGGAATATATTATGTAAGTAATTATATAATTATAAAGACCAAATATAGAACAAATTAAAACACATGCGAAGTACAAAGAGGATATTACCAAAAGTGAATCCATAACATTGGATTGTTAAAAAAAGGGTAAGATAATACCATTGTCAAACCATATATTGTATTATATAGAATAATATGGATTTATATATTATTTATAATAAATTTATATTTATTATAAATGTTGTTTCAAAGAGTATTATGAGATTCAAGACACAAGTTAAGGGGATTTCAAATCACTCTTTATTTCCCAAAGATACATTATTTATTCACCACCCATTCCTTTTATGTGGTGTATATAATTCCCATGGATGTATTAAATTATTATTATACTTAAATTTATGTATATTTACATATCTATTATTATACCTATATTTTATTTGGTTTATGTTTCAAAATTTAGCAAATTTATTAAAAGGTTTTTCTCAGTTTTCCTTCTTTAAGACTAATGTTTTGTTATGCTCCAAACTTTTTTTTGATGTGTATATACTTTCATTTTAAATGTTATATCATGAATATTTTTACTTTCATGATATTTAATGATTCTTATAATTTTATTTAATTACATGGAGATTATTTAACCTTTTTATCATGTTATTGGAGTTTTTTAAAGCAGTCTCATTTTTTTTAATATTTTTTATAATTATGATTCCTTCGATGAAGTCATATGATACATCTCTCAAGAAGACTAATGAATTTTTTATCTTAGTTTTACTCAAAATATATTGATTTATTAGTAACATTTTTATATTCTTTGGTACATAAGATAGATAAGAAAGTATTTTTTAAAAATCCCGACTTTACCTAATCTTTGGTCAGTAATATTTGTTCCTCAAAAAAATGTTTTCTAAAAAGGGTTTCAAAGAATATTATAAAATTATCCAATAATGTATAAAATAAAAGTGCTCCTTATTAGTCCATTACCAATTTCTTCAAATTAATCTTACACTCTCCATACGGAAAAAAGAATTTTTCTGACTGTTTACCGTGAAAAAGGAGTGTTTTTCTTATCTTGTACGGTATGTACTAATTTATCTTCCCTAATTTCTAAAAATCACACTTTTAAAGTGTAAATATTTACATTTTAAGATAATATTTTTAAAAAATATTTTTAAATAAATGGTTCTGAATTTTTTTTGAAGTTTTCAATTTATATTTTGTGGAATGTTTTTTAATGGTTTTTAAGATACTATTATATGTTTTTAAGGAAAATTGATTTAATTAATTTTCAAATATTCTTTTATAAGTTTTAAAAGAAAATTATTTTAAATGTTTTTTCAAAGCATCCTTTATAATCCTTCAAGTAAAATTTTTTAAAAATATTTTCAATCCCCCTTTATTTGTTTTCAAGGAAAATTATTTTAATTTTTTTTATATATTTCATTATATGTTTTCGAAGAATTTTTAAACTAAATAGTGGAGGATAGTGGGTGTCCATTTATAAGTGGGGGAGAGGAAACACCTCAAATTTTTGAAAATATAAAGTGTTACGCATGTTTTCCTCTGAAAAAATGCCTGAAAATGTGTCCTTATCAAAACTTATACGTTATAAGGTCCAAATATTGCTTCAAAATGTGGTTACTAATGGTTTTTAGTTATTTTTAACACCTATCATATTAATCTAACAACCTGGTAAACTAGTATATACTATAATAATGGTAATTAGTTTTTAGTATTTTTATTATACATTATGGTCAAAAATTAAGTTAATTTTTTTATATAATATAAATTATTTTGATTCCTAATATGGAATCCTTTTTCCAAATTAAATTTATAGAAGTTCGTAATCCAATTTAAAATTAAACTAATAGACTTGTCGAAAAAATATTTTTCCCAAGAAAAGCATTCAAAAGTTTAAAAGGTTTTTATATCATAATTCAGTATTAAAGTGACTTTTATTACATAAATTAATTTAATTTTATCATAATTTTACTATTTTTACATTAAAAGTAATTTAATTTACAATTTAACCATCTGATTAATTCAAAAGAAAAGGAAACTTTCAATAAAAATTCGTATTTTCCATTATTTATCAAAAAAATTAATCTTTTCATAAAAAACAATAACAAATAACTCAAAGATAATTTTTACATGTATATTTCAAAATTAGAGTTTATTATTTTAAATAAATTTACTGAAAGTGATAAAAATTAATTTTAAATAATGTTTTCAAAGCATGTCTAAAATGACTTTTAAAAAATTACATTTTCTTCAAAACAATATTTCTTTTTCATTAAAATGGTACTTATTTTATTTCTAATCAATAGATAACTATGTAATTTATTTTATTCATATGTACAAAATATAATATTCATAATTTATTTATTTATATTCACACCCACCTAATGAATGATTATGTTTTGATGGTCATGTTTAAAGTAATAATATTTTAATAGAGTATCGTGTTTCATTTAAGCAATTTGTTGTGGGCCCCACAATCTATCAATAAGATGGAACTATTAAAAAAATAAAAAATGTCATAAATTCTTCTGGTATCATATTATCTTAAAATCTTGATGTTGTGTGTCATATACACTATCTTAGATTATTTTCCTCTTCTAAAATCCTTGGGAGTTACATTCTACCGACTTAAATAAATTTTGCCCCCAAAATTTAATCTTTATCTTAAAAATTAATGGTTTGAAATTTGAAAATACCATTATTGGAAATCCACATCATAAAAAGTGTTAATAAAATAACCAAATTATAAGAGAGAAATGGGATTAAATCTTTTAACTATAATAACACATAACTATGTTTCCAATTATGATAACATTGGTGGAAAAGAAGATATGGACATAGGATAGGAGCATAAGTAATTATGGAAGGTGATATTGATCATTGATCACAATAAAGTGTCTAATTTAAATAAGGTTAACCACCCTAAAATCAAAGATCTATAAGTTTTAAAATACAATCATTTCATTAGAAATTATGTTATTATGATTACATTTTTTGTTTCAATATCATTTTCCAGGAGTTTAGGAATTATTTTACTATCTAATAATATAAGGAAATATACTTACATAATATATTTATATTTAATACGCATACTTTCTTCCTCTATTTTTTCTTCAATTAATTTTAAATTCTACTCTTACACTAATATATGAATATCCAAAAATGGATTTTTTATCTGTAAAGTACTAAAATTAAGTTTTAATAGATCTTAAGATCTAAAAAAAGAAAAAAAATATTCCTCCTACCTTTACTAAAAGCAAAATAATCAATGAATTTTATAAAATATAATAGATTAACCTCTAATACATCAATAGTAACTCGCAAAATCTAAAAAAAATCAATTTCAAAATTGATTAACCATAATACTACTCTAAAAGATGCCTTACCAAATTCAATGTCTAAAACATTAGAAAGAATGTCAATAAATCATTATTATATTCCACATACATGATAATGTGGATCGTAATTTCATATTCAAAATAATTTAATACACTGATAAATATAAAATTTTAAGGAAAAAATGGATGCTTCCAAAAATAAAATCTCTAATTTTTATGACCCTCTCCCTCTAAATATTCCCCTCTTGAGTAAGAAAAGGACAAAAAAATATAATGACCCCTGATTCCTACCTCCAATAGGCCCCGGGGTGGATACTATCACAAAGGGAATACAAATCTAACAAATTGGTAGGAATTACCCTTTTTATGGTATCCAATATGAGAAGATAAGTTATATAAACCTCAAAACAACCCAAAAAGATAAATACAAAACAATCCAAAATCAAACCCAAATTCATGTTTTATATAAAACTGCAAGAAATATAGTGAAAATAGTCAAAGTAAATACAAAAATAAAACGCTAATTAGTGATAGAGAAACTGTACCAATGTCTGAGATAATAATGCCTAGCATGGCCCCCACAGTTTTCCTAGAAACCTGAAAATTGTTTTATATCTATTAGGTGAAAATACAAGTATACTCATTTGGGAAAAACCAATGTCTCTCCTACATAGTGGGGTAGACATACTAATTCCCCCATGAAAAAAAACTCATAGGAACCGAACAAGGTGTAATATCCATCTTAAAATATCACCAAGGTGTGCTCAACAAAAAAGGCAAGTCAAGTAAAGTAATATAGAAAGAACATCAGGAATTGGGTACCCCATACCACTTTCCCACAGATTAGCTGCACCCACACCCCAATGAAAAACATCATGGTGCTCCCAGTTATTCAAAAATAACCACATTACAACCCACCCGCACACACCTAGGCCACATACCACACCACATCCCTCCCAAACACACCTAAGCCTCAAAACATCATATCATCCCATCCGCAAACACCTTGTCCACAGACAACACCACATTTTGAAGACACCTAGGAACCACAAAACATATCATCCCAAGGACACCTGGAAAGAAAAATCACCCACAAACAAATGTTACTCACAAACCATAAGCCACCTGAAGAATCATAGGCTAACAGCACTTGAAAGAGGGACTGGGGAAGAGAAGGTGGTCATATATACATCCTCCCACCAGAATGTTTTGGAAAGAAACCCTCCCCCATAAAAATGGTGGTGTTAATCATGTAGTGGTAAACTAGGGTAGTGTGCATATATAGTCAAAATAAAGCACAAATAAATAAATTTATAGGTACCAATCACTCAATGAAACCTGTGGGTTCTAAAATAAACAAACGACCCATAACACGGCCACCATTGATTCTACCTTTAACTGAACATATCTGGAAAAACAACGGTCAATATGTTGATAAAATAAAACCTTTTAACACAAAATTATTTTCGAGTTATTAAAAATTTACCAGTTATTCCTTCCCTACCAGAGAAACTAACAACCATGGAACATAACCACCCTCAAAACCAATCTAAATAGAGGAAGAATAAAATGATAAAAAATCCCACTTCACACTATCTCCCAACTTAGCACCCAATCCTACCACTTCCATTATCATTTGTTAATGTAATGTCACCAATCCTAAGTAAAAAAAACTCCAACACATAACATCATCCTCCAAAATATCACGTCACAACCATATTCAGCAGCCCCACTACATATCCTCTCCATGCCTAGAAAAACAAAACAATCACAACCTGGTTGTATTCACACTAAAAAACAAGAGTCACCCATTTGACAATCTAAAAATCTCTCAACCTAAGATTCCATTACACCATAAAACCATCCACATACAACACATAGGGACACCAAACAAGGAAAGGTGTATTCGGATATGACACACACATTCTTTAATTCATCTTTGATAATTTAGGGGTTATCACGGAATAAGTTTAATCCTAAGTAATTATTTAATTGACCAAATATACATGATTAATCAAGTTTTCATGTTCATATCCATTAAAAAAATAACAAAAAGTATTTTTCAGTCATGTGCACAAATAGAGACCACTAATGGCCATGATTTTCAATAGGAATACTTCCAGAAAAATTCACCACATGTATCAACGATAATAAATAAAATAAAATAAAACTTCGTCATCATCTTCCCAACAACTCATTTGTTAATAAGATAAGAGGTTTTATTATCTTTGTTATCATCATCTTAATCCCATAATTTATTACTTAGTTTAAACTGTATCGAACCATATCACTATCATACATTATTATACACACCCCGCATGATACACAAATAGAAAAGGAGATGATTGAATAACTATATGAAACAACAGTCCATTATCAACTCATCGTTGTGCTAAAATTGGGGGTACGTGAGTAGAAGTAAAGACTCCAAGGGAAAACTAGATCTGAAGGCCATAACACAACACATGACTCCACATGGAAGAAATAATTTGGGCAAACTAAGAGAAAATGGAAGGGTTCAGGGAAAAGAGGATCTCATCTTTAGAAAAAGGCCAAATCCAATATCAACGGAATGGATACAAGTTCAATGTACTATAAAGTTGTGTCATGGAAAAGACCATGTGGCTTGGACATTTAAAAGTCTTGGGGGAATTATGATATTAATGATATAATTAATATCCTTTTAAAAACTGCTTCATAAATGGTCAAACACGGTTTTAAAATTGATTTGTGCCAAATAAAACCTAAGATTGTAAAATCTTCAAAAAATAGAAAAATATGGAAATAACTCATAGTTGACTGAGTCACTGACGTAACTCACTGGCATGACTCACCGATGGCATGTCACCTACTTGAGCTACCAGTGGTGAGTGACTAATGTGAGATACAGATGGTATGTCACTGACGCGACCTACTGATGGCGAGTCACAGACATTACTCACCAAGGGCAAGTCACTAATGCTACTCACTAACGCCATCTACCAATTCTACCTACAGATTCCACATATCGATCCCACATACCAACTCCACCTATTGAAACCACCTACTGACTCCACCTACCATTGGAAAACAATATTTTCTGCACACTCTTGAAATGAGTCACCATGAATCCCCTAAACACCAAAAAAACTAAATTTTCCAACGGGAATAGACCAGAGGGTTCCAGTCTATTATATCATATTCCTATCAAACTATTCTCACCCCCGAGATTTTAACAACATACTCAGAAGAAAGAGGGGTATGAATAACTACCCCATAAAATACCTCCCAAGGATAAACCGACCTATTGGTTCTGAATATAAAGTGAAACCTCGACATCTAAGAACACATCCTCCAACATCTACTTCCCTAAACTGACTGAAATACACACCACATGAGCACCAAACCCAAATTGTAAGGACACATAAATCTTGGAATTCCTTCCCCCATGCTGAGATACTATCTTCTCTGGGCGACACTGACTTGACCACATGTGTTTAATCGTATATCATTTAATGTATCTTGATTAGTAATTGGGTCCTCCAGTCCTTTGGGACTGTCCATTATAACACATCACAAAACAATAAAAAAATTCATTTTATAGAAAACATGGTTTGAGCATTACATCATAAAGAAAAAAACACAATAAAAACTCAAAACAACTCTAGTTATTGGCCACACATCTGCGTTTCTCTCGCCCAAGTACTTTACTATAGGCCACCATGCCTCTGCAACACACAAACCAATTGAATGGTCCATCCATGTAGAATCTTCTCCTGATAATCCTTGTTCTCCATTGGTGGCTCCATGAATGTTGCATCTTCCCCAATATCAAACCTTCCCTAATCAATGACATAGATGTCATCATGAAGATACTGTAAATGCTATGATACAAGAAAGACATCGTGGATCTTCTCTAACTACAATGGAAGTGCCAACTAATATGGAACTTTACCAACTCACCCCAACACCATAAAGGATTTGATGAACCTGGGAGACAACTTTCTTACTCTGTAGAACCTCTTCTTCCCAGGCCAACAAAAACCACCAATAATACATTTTCCCCAACCTCGAACTCCAAGGACCTCCTCCTATGATCGGTATACAGACTATTCCATTATTATTATACCACTAAACTCTCACAGACAAGCTAAATATTCTCTATAGTGGTCAGCATGCACCACCTTGGGAACATGAACAACAATCTCCCCAACAATTTTCCAGCACGAAGGGGAATGACAGGGCCTTCCACAAAAGAATTCAAATGGAGTAATTCCAATGGAATATTGATAGCTATTATTGTAGTCAAAATAAACCAAGGTAAATTATTTCACTCAAGACCCACCAATGTCCAAGACACATTCTTAAAGCATGTACTCAAACGTCTGTATGGTTCGCTTTATCTTCCCCTCTATTTGAGGGTGGAAGGAAGTGATAAGGCATATCTAGGTGCCAAAACCATTTTGCAATCACCACCATAGTCATGTGGTAAATCGTGTATCACGATTCAAGACAATGGACTGTGGAACTCCATGCATTCGTACCACATCATCGACATACCTCCTAGCCAAGGAATCCAAAGTTCCATACTCTTTGATTTCCACGAAGTGTCCCAATTTCATCATCCTATCCACTACTACATAGATATCATCGCAGCCTCTCTGATACATAGGTATATCAATGATGATATCCATCAAGATATCATCCCAATTCAACTTGGGGTAATATATGGTCTACAAAAAACCACTGGGGATGAAGTGATCAACCTTAACCAACTAGAATACTAGGATCTTAGCCACCAAAATTTTCACTTCCCACTTCATTATGGGACACCAGAACTGGAACCTCAGGTCCTGGTTTATCTTGTAAACTCCTTGGTGTTCTGCTTAATATGACCTATGAAACACACAGATAACTCCCACACAAATTTCCACTAGAACAAATATCTTCACACAAAACAAAATTTGATTCTGATCAACATTCTAGATAATCACCATGGTCAACATGATCATGAATCACCTCTTCCTCTAATTATCCCTATTGAGACTCCTCCACTTGTTTTATTAGAGAGGATCTCATTGTTATCTAAAACAAATACCCTCTACCACAATACACTCTTACATCCAGCTATAAGGTAGATAATTCCTCCATCATCTTCCAATCGTCTGTAGATTCCCGAACTACCTATCTATGTGACTTCCTACTCAAAGCATCATCCACAACATTTTTCATTCCTAAGGTGTAAGATATTTTGAATTTGTAGTCCAGGAGAAACTCCATCCAGCTACACTGTCTCATGTTCAAATCCCACTGGGAAAAGATATACCTTATGCTCTTATGATATGAAAAGACCACAAAGTGATCCATAATGATGTAATGTCTCCACAACATCAGTATGAACATGACCATCGATATCTCAAAATCATTGGTGGAATAGTTATGTTTGTGGGGTCATGAACTCCCCCCCCCCCCCCCCCACACACACACACTATTTCACTATCACACATTCCAAACCAAGATGGGAAGCATCATAAAACACCACCAACATCACACCTTCCTATGGAAACTAGAGAATTGGAGCACTAACCAAATCCCCCTTTAGTTAGCTAAATGATACCTAACACTTTTCACTCCACACAAAGGCCCAGCCCTTTCTAGTTAGAGCCAATAGTGGATCTTTAAATCAAGAGAAATAAGGTACGAATCTCTGGTAATGTCCTAATAGACCATGGATACTAAGCTCCTCTTCCATGTTCTTGGGTTCTTCACAAGAATCAACTTCCCTGACCATTAACGGACCCACTTTTATGTTTTACTGAGATAACACATTCCAAAGGAATTACATCTAACTCCACCATAACATTCACTTGTACAACATCCCATAGAGAAAGTGGCATCAAATAACATCCAAGACATCCCTAAGATGCTCGGTATTCTACTCTTATAACTTTGAGTAGATCAAGATATCATCAATTAATATGATGAAGAAATCATCCAACAATGCATGAAATATGAAGTTCAGGATCCCCCTATACCTTCTTTTTAAACAAGACCAAAGCACATCATGGGGACAAACTGGGCTCGATAAAAAACCTTCTTCATCAGATCATCCATCTGAATCATCAACTCTCATATCTATGAAGGTGTAATTCGTTATGGAACCATAAAATTTTGAGATGTATCAGACTATAAGTCTATCCTAAACTAACCATCATGTTGAGGGGGTAGAGTTACAAGAACCTTGGGGGAGACATCCATGAACTCCCCAATAATACTGGTAACCTCATCCATATTAGAATCCACTGATTCCACTTACATCTTGGTCATAATGGAACTAAGGGGATCTACATGTCGGCTTCTCATCTAATAACTCTAATCTCTAATGAAAGCCACACACTGACCATCCATGTCTGAAAAAATGACTGTTCTCAGGAATTACTCAATAAAAATATGTATTGAAAACAACCATTCAATGCTAATGATAACATCATATGGTTTCATATTTTGTTGAAAGAGATATATGTTGGAATAATGAGGCCCCAATATCAGTTTTCATCCCTATAAAACATCAAACAAGATGTTTTGGCCTCCGAATAGGGTACTCAACACTAGGGGAGGGAAAATCCCCTATATTTCTAGTTCGTTAGAATGAGATAGATTAGGTGAAATGAAAGAGTGTGAAGATCATGAATCAAACAAAGAACAAGAAAGAGTACTGAATAAGCATATCACACCGTGAGAAATTTCTGACCCTAATGGAACTACTGCCTCTACAGTGTGGAACGGACCACACCCAACTCCTCTTCCCCTCTACTGATGATCACCACCTTGACCACTCTTGTGTCGAGGTCCTTGAGGAACACTTTGATGTCGGCCTTCACATTCTCTATCTCCCATCAATGGGGAAGGACCTTGTTGTCCCTTCTGCTAAAACAGCTTGGCCAGCAACTGATACTAAGGTAGGCACTAAACATACCCTCCACCACTATACCAATCCCAAACGGATGTCAGGCACTGACTCTGAATGTGACCACAAACTCCACAAATAATACACACCAGACCCAGGACAACAGGATATGCAAGAGTACCAAAATGTCAAAATAGAAATGGATGGGGTTGACTCCCTAAGTTCTAAAACCTCAGAGGACATGGCTCCTATGACCTAACACTGGTAGCATTTCCCTTAAATAAACATGTTGGCTCCAATATTGTGGTAGAACTCCTCGTGAGATAATTCTCTAAACTACCATTGTTTTCTTTAAAACCTATGGTATGTTGGCAAGGTGAAGGGAGTAACTGCGTACTTGAGAGAAGGACGAAGCACATCCACTAAGAACATCACCAAAGATTACTCATCTGGAAAGAGATCTGGGTTGAAGTGAAGGATATCCTTGAACTTGATCCACAACTCCAATATCAACATACAAACTTTATCGATGGAGAGTAGCTCTTATATATTCTCATCCTTCATCACTATTGAAATGAATTTTTTCCATAACTCCTTCTTGAAATCAACCCACATAACATCATCGTCCTTTCTATTCCATAGGTATAGAGTCCACTAATGATCGCAATTCCCCTCATCTGACTAACCACCAATAGAACCCAGTACTCTGTTAGAGCCCATATCAGGCTGAAGGTGATCTCAAGTTCCTCATTTTTACTCTCCATATTTATGTTTAAGAAACTCCCATCGTACATTTACATGGTATTCTACTAGAAAGCACATAACATTCTCTACCATTTGTTGTCCTCCTCCTCAGGATCAACCCTCCCCTGATCAACCTGATCAACCTGCTGAGCCTCCACTGGCTGGTCCAATGGTGGAAGATGACGGGGAACCATAACTGAATTGTAAATAAGGTACTCCTATGCCTGAGTTTTATATATTTTTTTAAGATTAATTTTAACTCATTATTTTTTCAATTTTTCTGAAACACACATTTCAAAAAAAAACACAAGTTAACATGATGCATGTTCATCTCCTATGTTATATACCCTATTAATAGAGTAGCCTCACATGTTTCTTCGGTAAGCTGAAATTAATTTCATCAGATCATGGGGGCCTAAAATATTGTAACCTAACTAGTATTACCAAGCCTATGTCACGTACCAATGTCACCTAACATAGTTTCCCTACCAACCCATGAAATCCTCACAACACCTAACTCCATACTCTTTCCTATTTCACAACCATCACCTCTAATACTATCCTATCATGACCCCCTCCATACAAAGATGCCTATCACGCAATGGAAATAAAGAAATAGTTATAATGACCCCCCCCAAGTCCCCCCTCAAGTAGGATCGGGGCTGGCGACCAGCACCAAGGGTATACAAATCTCACAAAATGGGAGGCATTACCCTTTTCATAGTAACCATGATCCAACGATAAAATATATCAACCTGAAAAAAATATCTAAGAAATATATATTAATGAATAAAAAATCCACCCCACATGAATATTTAAAAAAAACTAATAGAAATATAGTTAAATGATCCATAGTAAAGACTAAAACAACAAATCTATGTAGGGAAATAGAAACTATCCCAATATCCAAGCTATTAATTCCCAACATGAACACCATAGTCCTCTAAGAAACCTAAAAATAAATTTATATATGTAGGGTGATCATACAAGTATACTCATTAGGGATAACCCAAAGTTTCTCATGAACAATTGGGGGAGACTACTAATCCCCATGATAGAAAACAACAAAACCTAAAAGCACCTAACATGGTATACTATCCATCAAAAAAAATCACCAAGGTACACTCACCAAATAATGAAAGTCATGTAATGTAATATAGTAAGAACATCGATGAAAGGGTACGCCGCACCACTTTTCTATTGATAAGCCACTCTCACATCCCAATGGAAAATGTCTTGTCGCTCTCACCTCTTCTGAATGAACCAAATCACTACCATTCCACACAAACCTGGGCCACATATCACAACAAATACTACCCTCACACACCTGGTCCTCACATCTACATCTCATCCCACCTGAAAAATCATGGGCAACAAACCACACCACATCCTGAAGACACATGGGAACCACAATATATCTTATCCCAAAGACACCTGGGAAGCATTAATTTCTCGCACACACCAGGATATCACAAACGAAAACCTTCCTGAAGAGTCTTGGGATATAACTACCTAAAATTGGGAGAAGGGAAGAGAGAGTGGCCATCCATCCATCCTCCCACTAGGATGTTTGGTAAAGACACCCTCCCCCATAATAATGACAGTGCTCAGTATGTAGTGCTAAACTATGGGGGGGTACATATAGAATCACAAGAAAGTAAAATTATATATAAATATAGGTACCAAACCCTCAACCCATCCTATAATTTTTCAAGAAAAAACCACCCCATAACACTTCCACCATTGTTTCCACCTCTAAATGCACGTATCATGATGAGTTGTTTTCACTTCTAAATCTATTAAAATAATTACACTTCACACCTAATAATTTTGACATTATTAATCATTTACATATTATTCCATCCCTCCCATGGAAACTAACAACCACAACACACAACCATCCTCACAACCAAGACAAACAAAGGAATAAAATTATGGTAAAACACCCCACTTCACACTTCCTCTCCACTTAGCACCCATACTGACCACTTCCATTATCATTATTTAATGTAATGTCTCCCGATATTAGAAATAACTACCAACTAACAATAGAATACTCCAACATATCACATCACAACCATATTTGGCATCCACACTTAAAATCTACACCATGCCCAGCAAAATAAACAAAACACCACCTAGTTACAGTGCCAGTACAAAACACTGCTCAACCAATACACAATCGAACAATCTCTCAACTTGAGATTACATTACACCCTCAAACCATCCATGCACAGCACACAACCACACCAAACAAGGTAAGGTGTATCCAGATTTAACACACTCATTATTTAATTCCACTTTGATAATTCATGGGTTATAACAAAACAATTTTGATCCTGGGGAATCCATTTAATTAATCAGATATATGTGGTTAATCAAGTTTTCATGTTCACAGTCATTCAAAAAAATATTAAAAACAGGTATTCATTAGTTAGGTGTGGAAACAGATACCACCAACAGTCATGATTTTAAAAAGTCAGATGTCCAAAAAAATTCACATCATGGATCAAAAATAAATGTTAAAACAAAAATAAAAATCATCATCTTCTTCACCACCACTCATTTATTACTAATGTAACGTGTTGGATAATCTTTTTTATCATCATCATCTGCCCCTATTTTATTACTTCATTCAAATTGGATCCAAGCATATTCACCATAAGACATCATTATAACCACCCCACATGATACAAAAATAAAAAATAGAGATGAAAGATTTCCTACATGGAACAACAGTCGATCAAAAACTCCTCCTTATGAGAAAATAGGGGGTGTGAGAGTATAAAGAAAGAAACAAAGGGAAAACTAGATCTGAATTCCACATCACAATAAACAACTCCATGGGGAATAAAGACTCTAGGTACAACAAGAGAAAAATAAAAGCTTCAAGGAATATAAGATCTAGAATTTGGAAAAAGGTAAGATCCTATATCAATAGAAGGGAGATGATTTCAATGTACATAAAAGTTATTTCATGGCCAGGACCACGCAGCTTGGGTGTTTTAATGTCTTGGGGGTGATAGGATATTATAAAGATAATTAATATCATTTAAAACTACCTCAGTAACAGTCAAATAAGTTTTTCAACTAGTTTTGTTCCTAATAAAATGTAAGAGTGGAGAATCAGGAAAAACTGGGAAAAGCAGGAAATGACTCACCCTTGGGTGAGTCACCGACATGAGTCACCGACGCGACTCACAGATGGCGAGTCCTAAACATAAGATACCGATGGTGAGTCGACGATGCGAGATAATGATGGCAAGTAACTGATGTGACCTTCTGATGGTGAATCACTGATGTGACTCACAGATAAAAAGTCACCGACATGAGTCACTGATTCCCCTCATCAATACCTCATACTAATTCAACCTATCAATGAAACCTATAAATTCCACCTACTAACAACACCTACCATTGGAAAACTATATTTTTGGAATACTATTGATATCAGTCACTGTGACTCCCCAAAACACCTAAAACACTGAATTTTCACAATTTAATTGATTGGAGTGGTCCAGGATATTAAAAAATTTGATTAATATATTCTATAAATCAATACTTGTAGTATACTTCAACAAAGCTAATGTTAACCATCAGGCCTCTAAAAAATTTAATAGTCACAAATAATAAACCATAATTATCTCATTATTATCTAAATATTGAGAACATATTTTGGGTTATCTTTCCTTAATCATGTGTTTTCTAAGAAGTTAGAATTTCTCCTAAATCACCTTTCCTGGTAATCAATACCATTGAAAGTATTCTCTCAAATACTTTAATAATTAGTACTACAGTAAAATCTTTATACATTAAAAGATACATATGACTATAATATCATTTTAAAAATAATCCTTATAACATAATTCATGAATATAAATATAATTACATTAATCATTCCACTTTTTCTACAGTAATAGCATAATCTTGATATTGATCTGTTATCTTTTTTGAGGTATATTCCATTAACACCTGGGGAATTCATATCCATAGATCCATATATCCTTAATGTTCATGCATTGGAAATTGAAAGAATCATTCTTACCCATTAAATCACAAGCATGGTGGCCTTTGTCTCTACACTTTAATAAAAATATCATTCCCTCTGTGAATGTTCTAATGTGATTCTTTTCAAAATTAGTATATGTGGTAAAATCCTTCTTTACCTTCTTACCCTTATCCATTTTCTCTTATATAATCCTCTTACTTTCTTACTTCACTTAAAATCCAAACAATATTATAAAAATGACCAATAGCCACAGATCTATAGCCACCGTTTGGTGATCTGTGGTTATAGGTTTGTTTATAGCCATGGTTTTAATTAAAACATGTGGTTATATGGTTTCTAAACCATTTGTGGCTCTCTCATCTCCCCAACCCCTTACAACCAATCATACTCATGAGTTATTTTATCTTGGTGGCCTTTTATTCTTGGTGGAGTCTTCCCCTTTCATCTGCCCTCCTCCACACTCAAAACTTCTCCTCTCTCAGTCATGACCTCTCCTTTCGATGATGACCTCCCCTCTATGTGGTGACCCTTCTTCCCCAAAGTCCATCGTGACCTCTTCTCTCCCCAATCATCATCCCTATATGGTTCCCGGATAGCCATTTTGATGCCTCCCCATCATCAACCCCTTATGACGCTGCTCATTGCTACCACCGAATGAGGAAACCTCGTTGCCATTGTGGTAACATCTCACCTCTCAAGCATGTCCTAGTGGAATTAATTCTTGATCATTGATAGACTCCTTCTTCCACCAAAATCCTTTCTACTTGTGTTTCTAAGAATATTCACATCCCCCACTCTTCCTTTATTTTTTTTCAGAATTGTGAACCATTTTGACGTAGTGAGATATGTTCATATATCCCTCTATTTTTTTAGTTTGATTTTAAGCTTACTTCCAGGTATGGGATTCATATTCTATATTTTTTTTGCGTCTGTGCAACTAGAATATCTCAGTTTTACTTTAAGAGGATTTAAGTATTAACTAATGAATGAAATGATATATATTTAAATGAAATTTTAGGGGATTTAGTGTTTTTACATGTTTTACTAGTTTATTATAATTTCTATGTGATGATTCTTTCTCTAAATTTGATGGTTTTATTATGTGAATGTTGTGACTGTTGTGAAATATTTAAACCCTACGGTTGATTTAGAATCCTTATTGACATTTTTATTTAAAACCAACACACATAAAAGTATAAAAACTTATATAATACTAATAAATTCTTGTGTGTGATCTAGAAATTTCTGTGAAAATACTTGAGAAGGTGATGATGAATTAATGAGAAAAATCACCCTTTAAGTGAATTGGGGATTTATGTGGTCTTGAACTTTTTTTGTGCAATGTTAGTATGTTTATTTTCGGCCTTATGGTTGGGTTCGCTTTGTAGGGTTTTTGCAACGATGGTCATGAATAGTATAGATGCCGGATGTGTTCTATGTAGTGGAAGTATGATGATTGATATGTGGTTTTGGTGAGATGGTTGGGATTAGTTTTTGGATTTATAAATAGGTTTTATAGTTATTATTTTGAGGTATTTGGGTTGTGGGGTTTTGTCTTGTTTTAGTATCCTGTTAGCAATGGAATATGATGTAGGTAATGATTAATGGGTAATGGTGTGGGAAGGAAATTAATACAAATGGGTTGGATTTTACATGCGGTAACTAGTTTGATGAATTAAAAAATTATTAATGGGTTGAACTTGAATGGGAATTAATATTATAAATTGGATACAATAGGGTTTCTTTAGATATGGGTCCAAATGGATTGAATAATGAATAGTATTTTGGTAATGAAATAATCCAGAAAAATGGAAGGATCTGTAGTTGAAATAAACAAAATTATGGGTTGTGTGTGTTGGTTTTTGTGGTGAGTTTCATTTAGTTGTTTCATTTTATTGTAACAATGGTATAATTTTTATTATAAGATAGATATTATAAGTTTTAATTTGAAACTTGTAGGGTAGGTCTGTGTGTTGTGTGTTTGTGTGTGTATGCTTGTATTTTCGTGTTTCTTTTATAAACACCCCATCTGCATCAATAAATATCTATCAAAAAAAGAATGTTTTGATGTATTTTTTACCCCAATATCCTAAAAGTGAGAAAACAAGTCACATTTAACAATATATTATAATCGATAGGCATTTTTTCTGTTTGGATTTATCTATTCTTCATTTTCATTTTTAGCATGTTATACATTCTACTTTTTCGACATTATGTTTTCTCTATTTACAGTGACATATGGATCAATTAGGTAGTATTTTTTTCTTTTAGAATTTGTTATTGTAATTTCTTGGACCTATTTGTAGTGGTAGGTGCATCATGTGGGCATGCTTTTGTTGATCATGAAAATGAAAGAGGGATATTGTGTCCTTAAAAGGTAATGATGTAGTGTTTTAATTGGATTTAACATATTAGGTTTCAATATACTTTATGATTATTAGGATAGAATTCATGAGTTCCTCCATTCCAGGAGTTTATTCACCTATTAATCATGTAATGCTTTCTATATTTCCGAATTTATATTTTCTCTATTTGAAAGGGAAGATGGGTAGTAATTTTTTATCTTTTCAAATTTTCGAGTGAAATTTCCTCCACCCATTATGAATCTATATTTCATGAATAATACTTAGTTATATATCAACTTCTTTATAAAATTTTATACATGACTACTCTGGTTGATCATTATTTAATTTCATAGAGTAAAGGAATAGCAGAGAACCCTGGAGCTAGGCTAAGTGAGAGAAATCATATCCCTGGAGCACGGGGGAGGGTGTAGGGGGGTCTGCAGGGGAAGGGGGCCTCCAGGGGTAGGTGAGGGGCAGTGGGATAGTGTAGAAGGTATGAAATGGGGGACGGTGTAGGGGATTTGTAGGGTGAGGGGGGAGAGGGTGCACGGGGGTTGACAATGGAAGGGTGTAAGGGAAGGCAGGAGCGTGCAGGAGGGGTGCAAGGTGGGAGGGTTCAGGAGAAGGGGGGTGTGAAGGGGAAGGGTGAGGGAGAGACGAGGGGTAGTGGATGGTGTTTAGGGGGTAGGGTTGGGGAGGGGTAAGGAATGCAAGGGGAGGTAAAAGTAGTATGCGGGGCAGGGGTGTGCAGGGTGTGGGGGTGTTGGTCGAGGGTGGTGTCTACAATGGAAGGGATGTAGGTGGGATGCAAGGGAGGAGGGTTCAGGGGGTCTGCAGGGGCAGGGGAGGGGTAGGGGTAGTGGAGGGGTAGGGTGAAGGGGAGAGGGTGTATGTGGGTTACAAGGTGGGATGGTGCAGGGGCAGGGTGGGGGGATGGGGGAGGGTGTGTAGGGGGCAGGGTGGGGGGGATGGAGTGGTTTACGGTGTGCAGGGGGGAGGGTAATGGGGGGGAGGGGTGCTAGGGGGAGGGAAAGGGTGAAAGGGGGTAGGGGTTTTTAGGGGGTTGTGGTCATGGTGTGTGGTGGGGTGGGGGTTTTCAAGTGCAGAGGAAGGGGGAGGGTGCATGTTGGGTGAAAGGGGCGAGGGTGAAGGGTGTCTGTAGGGGTAGGGGCATAGGGCAGGGGTAGGGGAAAGTGTGTAGGTGGGGTGCAAGGTGGGAGGGTGCAGGGGCATGGGAGAGGGGGGAGGGTGTACGGAGGGTAGGTGGGGAGGGGGTGAAAGTGGGGTGTATAGTGAAAAGGGGGGTTGTACATCAAAACTCATTTTTGTGGCATGTACCTCTCGGAAATCATGATTGTAGTATAGCCTACGACATGTTGTCAATATGTTTATCATTATTCAATAAAACTATTAGATTCTAATACACTCACTTATTTTCTTGCATCTAATTCTTACACTGTTAATTCTTCAAATATTTTCATCAAATATCAAGAGATCTTGAAATGGTTATTTTTGTGAATTTTTAAAATAAATCATGCATGATAAATATTCAAATTATAAAAAAATTGTTCATGGGGAATTAGTTACTGAAAACATTTAATGAGTTGTTCCTTGGTTGTGTTATTTTCTGTTAATCTCTCATTTCACCCATGCGTTCGCGTGACACTGTGTTGACTTCAACAAGATATTTTTTTCCCGATGTCATAATATTGCTAATGATGATGCATGTTGATTATGTTATCATCATCACATGTTCTATTATTTCCTTTCTCACTAATCTTGTTCCTCCCAATTAAATTTCTTGGTTCAATTAATGATGATTCATCATATCCTTGGCATTTTGATGAAGTCTCCCACGGCCTATTTGTGTGTGTTTTTACAACCAAAGTCAAAGGTGACTCACTGTGTATGCATAGGTAAGGATATATACATATAATACATTCTCCCATTATATGTATATCCACCCATGGAAGTGCAATTACATATAAGGGGCTAGGAGTTCTTATAAATATAAATATCTATATATATATAAATAATGCATATGTGTGTCGGAGATAATGGGATTTTGAATGTGATCATATATATAAGGATCCTCTTGTGCATTTTCAAGGCCATGCAGACACATACAAAGGGGTTAGGGTGTCCTTATGTATATGAAAAGGTGCATATTCCCAGATGATGGATAAAGCATCTTAGATTTGTCTCTAATAAAAGTGGAAAGAGCATAGTGTGTCTTGGCTCATTTGAGGTAAGGTACCTCTCTTAGCCTCTTTAATTCAAGAATGTATTAAATTGAATTTATTTTCTTTCGTAATTATAATTTTTTATATTAAATTTAAATTATTGGATAAGTTTCAGTTATGATAATTGTTTTTTTTTTGAAAGAAAAGTCACGGTTTTGAAATAATGCATTTCCAATAGAGGTGCACTATCTGTGAAAACTCACATTGTTATACCTTAACTGACATCATTGCATAGATGTTTTCCTTATACTTGATGTCATTGTTAGTTTTAAAGAACGCAACATACTTGAACCTTGTTATATCAATGTAGGGGGGTTCCCACTTTTTATTAAAATGGTTGTTTGATCCAAAACACCCTTTAAGTGTCGTTAGACTTTTTTAATGGAATTTCCTAAGTTGGCAAGTCCTGTAATGACCAAGTCACCAATATGAAACCCCCATTTAATCTTATAAATGGAAGGGATTATGCACAACATTTTCATATGACATTATAATTCATACGATCGTCAATGTTGTACAACATTACCACAATTTCCATATCATTTTGAGTGCTTGGGAATTCACTCCTAATTAAATTAATTAATGTTTCCATCAAATCTCTCTAGAACTCACAATCATTTCCATTAACTATGAGTGATCTTTTATGATTAATATTTTTAATATATTTGATATGTAATACTTCCCCCATAAAAAAGTAAAACACAGTCTCCACTATAGGTTACTGAAAGTAATCTCACCTAATCAGAAATATGATAGAGTAATGAATATTTATAATTATTAAGTCAAGATCGGTCTAAAACATAAGGACCTACTTTGATACCAAATGTTATCCCAAAATATTCATTATATTGACATTAAAAGGGGAAAATATTAGTTTAAAAAACATACAATTTTTTCCACCACAAGTAATAAATATATTGAAAATATAAATATCCAATATACCCAAAAATCAAAGAAAAATAAAGGTAAATGTATTAATAATATAACAATCAGTATATCTTATCAAACAATAAAATTAATTAATAGTGTACAAAATTAAACTAATGGAATTATAACAACAACCACTAAAAGTATAATCTCATCATAAATAAAAAACACATAGTATTTATTTTTAAATCAAGTAACTCTAAGATGGGGTTTTAAGTCATTTTAAATCCACTTCAATATTTTTATCCATTAACTAATATAATATAGTTGTGACCAGGGTTGTCTCCCAATGAGACTGTATTTACCGAGCTTCTTTTTCATGTTTTTTATTTCATATAATTCTTACTAAAATAAATTTATTAGAGGGTTTTTATGACAAGAAATGAAACTAAGAAAATTTATTAAACTATTAGAAGACATAAAAATATTAAATAAAAGCTGATAGAAAATTTTGAATGAAAACTAGAGAGATGTTATATATGATCATGGGACTTTCCAGGTGACCCAATTAGTTAATTCATTTTTCACTTCTTTGAAAGAATTAATTCTATAAATTATCTCCACACACAGTCCAAAATATATAAACTGAATATTTAACTATGTTTGAGAAGTAAAGGACATTAACTAACATCTTATTTTTAACCATATTTCATTAATATCCGGTCAAATTATTCAACGATTTCTAAACACTTTGACAGATTTGAAACGCTCCTCTCATAATTCCTGATCATGAATTGTCAAGCGTCAACAAAAAGAATCAAACAACAAATGTGAACGATGTTCAATCTTCATCTCCATGCTTATCATAATATCTTCTTCAAGTTCGCCAAAATATAACCCAGCTCTTCTCCCCATCAGTCTACACCAATGTTATAAAATTGTGTTCTATTTACTATCTTATATGGAACTCTATATAGAATTAAACCGGAATATCCTAAATGAAATGAAAGGCATCCCATTTATTCTCCCCGAATATCACTAATAAAACCAATTCTTCCTTTAGTGACCCTCAAATGAGAGATATTATTTTTTTGGTCTTATGTAATTTCACAAATAACATTAGCATATCTTCTCCAAAAACACTGTTATAACTCATACTACATTCATTGTCTGATCAAAAACACCTCCAACTAAAACTAAACAATAAACATAAATTTTATCCACCTAGAAATCAATTAAATTTATCATTAACTAAACCACTTTTATCCTAGTAATGTTTGCTCAATGGATTCTTATTTTTAAGCACAAAGAATTTAGTTCTCACCTTCCTTCTCTGTATATTATTATGTAGAAGTCCTCATTCTTCATGAATTAGTTTAAAAATTTATAATATCCCTCAAACTCAAGATGAGTCATTTATTTAATAACCTAGTGTTCACATTGAAATGATCATGAAAAAATAGAAAGGATATTGATCCTCTTGGAAACACCTTCAAAAGATCCCCTACAACACTAAATAACGAGCAGTTTAACACCTTCATATTGACAAATGTTTCAGAAATCCCAAAAACAAGAATCCTATCATCAAAGCCTAGAATACACTTCACACAGGTGAAAAAAATTCTCAAACATCATCACAAGAATGGATGAGTCCTACGCCCATGCAATAATCATTTTTAATGGTGTCTCAGGAAAGATCATCTCCTTAAGGGGGGAATGGGGGGACATTGTGAAGGGGGCAGGGGGTGTGGGGGTTCAGGGGGAGAGGTGTCTAGGGTTTGTCTAAGAGGAGGGTGTCTAGAAGGGAGGGTGTAAATACCTAGATCTTCTTTTCAGGTGTGTCTTTCTTTTTTGGTTGTTTTTAAGAAAAAGAGGAGTTTTTGTAAATTTCTGGATTATACGCCATGTACTAATAAGTACATGCTGTGTACCTGGTTACCACGGGTAGTCGTGTGCTAGTCGTGTAATAGATGAGCACATGGCCATGTGGGGTGACCTGGAGACCACCTGAAGTGGAGGCCAGTTAAAGCAAGTACATTCCATGTACCCTTGAAGAACACACAATGTACTTTATTTTTATTTCCTTAAATAGATTGGGGTCACTTCTAATTGAAAAAATACACTTCTTATTCATCTGTATCATCCTGGAGCGAACGATATCACTGATTCTTCTCTGATTCCCCAACTTGTCGTCTATTCTATGAATAGAACTTTGTTGGTTACATTGGAATCACATCGGTGAGTTCTTTCTTCTTCTAGAACCTCATCTCTTGATTTCTCATCTTTCGTGAGATATCCTTGGTTGAATGTTTTTAGCATTTTTTTATATATATGGTGTTATAGGGTAATTCAAGGCCTAAGGTTCATGTATATAATTTCTACAATGCTGAGTTAGGTGGTTTGTGCCTTTTCGTAGATAGTCTTTGAGTTATATGAAAAAAATTTCCCAATACCCTTGTTCGGGGTATCACATGTTTGAGGTTTTTAGCCCTATTATTATCTGTAATGCCTTGTGTTCTTGATTAGAGGTTTTATGATTGTAAATAAGGTTATATACCTTTTTATGGATGTGTTACCCATGTTTTCCTGATATTGACAGTTTGGTCTAGCTTTTCTTGTTTGGCCACTTAGTTTTCCATGCCTAGTATTTCAGGATGGACTGATTTTATCTAACTTGCTGTGATATGTTGTAGACTATTTAGCCACGTTGTTATTGAGGTTCATATTGGCTTCCATATATTGTTTTTGTATGATTTACTTACATAGGGTTGTGGAAACTTGGTTTCGTAGAGCATAGGGAGAATGGACATTGAAGGATTCTTCTGAGTGTTTGTTTACATTACGTTGAGAGACCATTGGTGGGATGGATTTTTTCTCCCTCAAAGTGTCCATAGTTCATCATTATGAGACCACAGGGGGAATTGGACATGGAGTTCTTACCCAGAGTGTCTATAGTTACCAATACAAGACCACATGGGGAATTTACGGTGAGGGCTATCTCAGAGTGTCTTTGTTAAAGATGAACGAGAGGGGTTAGACTATGAGTATTTCTCGGAGGGTTACTTGTGTTTTATTGGTTGAACCAGAGGGATTAAGATGTGAGAACTTCCCATAGGGTTAATTATGATTGTTGTTTGTTTAACTAATAAATGAAAATGGTTGTAATTTAAACTGTATGATTTGTTACTTTAAGTACATCCTTGTTCACTGCTTCATTTTGAAATTGCCTACTATATATACTCACTAACAGATCGGAACAAATCATTAGGTGGGTGACTACTAGGATTTGTCTCACACCCTATATGGGTCATAATTTTGTGAAAAAACAGATTATATTGTTTTAGGTCAGGATAAGGGAAAGATCCCTTCTACTTCAGGTACCTGATTCTTGTGGAGCTGGAGAGCATGGGACCAAGCTGAGGCTTGCGATAATATGGATATGTTTACAAGATTTTCTTTTGAACTTTGTCTTAGTACTGTATTCTCGCATTGTGACTTTTTTGAATTATTTATGATACATATGTATCATGCGTCATTTATACATGTGTGGTCCATTTTTTTATTCCTTCTGCTATTTACTTATTGCATGTTTTACTACTTCTGCTCTTGTTATCTATTTATTTCTGTTGCATTACTCTACCAATGAAGGCATAGTTTCCCCACTATCACACCCAAGGACCTCCCTGCTAGTTTGTAGCCTCTGGATTTTTTGGAAATGCGCTTTAGGCCACGCGACCAACTAGGAATCTTGCACCTCTGGGCGGCTCCCATAACTAGGACATTACAAAGTGGTATCAAAGTAATTATTTTCTTCTTGATTGAATAATTGGAGAATATTTTCAAGGATAGGATGGAATAAGTAATTTTTAATAAGTTATTACCGGGAGTTGCTAACCCATGTACAGGGAAAAGAAAATTACCCTCATTATTTCTTTTTCTTGATTTTTTGAAATTAAAGTTGGTTTGATTTCACTTTCTGTGATTCACATGCTTTGAGCTATTATCATTAATATCGTTGAGGTTCTATTTTTGTTTCAACGTTATGAGATGAGGGTATTCCATCTCAAAAACCATATAGACACTATCTATAAATTACATGTTAAGCATTCTTACTATTCCATTTTGGATGCATCACTGATTTCATGTTGTTGTGATAGATACTGTGCTAGATATACAATTTATTATGATAGATGCCCTGATAGAATACTTGCTTTCTAATAGGGTATTAAATTATGTAAGGATTCATTTTAATGAATGCCAAAAATTGATTATTGAGGTTTTATGGGCCCTCATAGACTAGAATATGGTGAATCATTGCCTTTTATTTCTTGTATATGACATGTATAAATTCCAAGCATTGATTTTCAGGGAGTATGGGCCCTCATAGATCGGAATTTGGCAATTTAATGTTCGTTTTAGTGTTTTTATGGGTTCCAAAGTAGTTTCTGAGGCTTACTATCTAGAAAAACCCAGAGTACACAGTGTGTAATTATAAATACATGCCTTGTATCCTTTTTCATAGGAAGAAACTTTTTGTCTTAAGTACACATTGTGTGAGCATAGTCACAGGGTTGGGAAATCTTTGGTGGGACACACTGTGTACGGGATGTACACGCCGTGTTGTGTAGACCACGTGACCACCCATGTGACTAATGACAAGGATGGATAAAAACATAGGTTATACACATCTTGTCAAGAATGAACATTCCCTATAGTGGAACCCCTGTATCTGGCTGTGTAATGAACAAAACAGGGTGGTGGAATCCTTCTAGTACTCACCTTGTCTAGAAGAAACACGCCGTTTATAGTCATCTGTGTATCCTGTCGTGTGACTAACAACACGGGTCTATGAAATACTTATAGTACAAACCATGTATGGAAAAAACATGTCGTGTATTATTTTTCTAGGAGAATCATGTGGCCTAACCTTGTAATGGAACTCGAGCCGGGAAAACAAATCAAGTACACACTATGTCTTGTAAAAACACAATGTGTGTATGGGGTGTTACACGACCTATTTTGGCTTAATTACACACCCATGTGAAGGCTTAAAGGAACTTGTCCTGTAGTTGTTATACACACCATGTAACCATGTTTTTAGGAACTTGAATTTCTTCCTTCCCATGTTTATTTCATTCACTTATATGTTTTTGTCCTTGATAATCGATATATAATGTGTGTGCTTGACATTGCAGATTCATTCCACCGATACGTCCTCTGATTGTGCACCAGTTACAGGGAAGTGATGAGACACTAGACAAGGTACATTGGGAACTACCTACAGATCATCCAGTTGTTCCCATCTTGGCACCAGCTGTTATCCCGAATACAGGTGTTGATGCACAGTTTCATGAGGGCTTTATGAGGTTCATGCAGACCTTTCGAGGAGTACCACTTATTGCCCCGTCGATGGAAGAATTTAAATGGATTTTCCGACCACATAATCCTCCCATCTTCACAGGGTATGGGGGACCTCAGGATGCAAATTCATGGTTAAAATATATGTTATCTTTCTTCAACCATCTAAAGATGCCTCCCGGGAGGAGGGTTAAGCTCGCTATAAATTTTCTTTAAGAATCTGCAAAGAGATGGTGGGATGTGATCTCATAGGTGGAATTCTAGCAGGTTATGGAGTGGGTGAGTTCCATCATTACTTCTACAACTACTTCAACCCAGATACTTTGAGGTCCTATCGAGCCCGAGAGTTCCTGAGAATAGAGTAGGGTACTCTCTCAATCATGGAGTATTATTCTCCCTTCACATAGTTTCAGTGCTTTATACCTATTCCAGGAGGTGATGAGTTATTAATAGAAATAAATTTTGATGATGATCTCAGGAAAAACATCTGATCTTAGGTGAAAGTATTTATGTTGACTTTCATCACCTCTATATTCAACTAGGCACTAATCACAGAGTGAAATCTGAGGGATTCGAGAGTTGTGATCCATGGAGGATCTGCATCCGAAGTTGGTACCCCTATTACTTATAGCAGGAAGCATTGTATGGATACTATGCACGGGGATCCAAGGAAGTGGGATACTTATTTGGGAGGCCAGGTGGTGTGCAACTAGTGTGGGATGAGCGGACATCTGAGGAAACATTTCCAAAGAGACCCATTGGACTGCTGATCTTGTAAAAATATGGGTCATCTTCAGCGTTTCTAGCAGTTATACTTACACGTTGCTGGTGATAGTGGTTATTCTATGACTCTGAATTTATGAGAAGCACCATCGGTTTCTCATCAGTCTTTGAACTGGTGTTCTTCCAGCCATTCAGGACGTGGTGGAGTTTGTGTCTGTGGTAGCCAGTCGGTAGGCTTTCAACCACAATAGGTTGGATCAGCTCAGGGTGGTCTTGTAAGGTCACATGGTCATGGTATAATATAAGCTTTGTAAGTGGTTCTTACCCAGTAGGTTCATGATCTTGAACCCTCTACAGTTCGAGGTACAATCCTAGTTTCCTCAGATTTAGCTTCTGCACTTTTCGATACAGGGGATTCCCATAGTTTTGAATTTTTTGCTATTGTGGAGAGCCATATGCTCTGTATCTTTTCTTATTCTGATATCTTGATGATAGAAACTCCATTGGGGAAAAGAGAAGCTAGTGATGAATAGTACAAGGAGTGTCCTCTAGAGGATGGTGGGTGTCACTTCTTACGATACCTCTATGTATTTTCGATGACAGGCTATGATTTCATCCTCAGAATGGACTGGTTAGTTCCGTTTCAAGCTATTATCGATTTCTATCGTCATAGTGTGAGTTTTACATCACTAGAGGGAGGTATGTTTCTGCATAAGGTTGTGTGGGATTTCCAGGTGATCATAGTGGGACCTGAGATTCATGGGTTAGGAGGAGTTATAGATTATATTTATAGTCTATATCTAGATGACCAGGGGACTTCACATATGGACTTTCCTTCAGTGGTGGATCATTTTAGGGATTTCCTTCCATAGGGATTTTTAGGTTTTCCTCCAGAGCGTGAGGTAGATTTTTCTATTGAGCTCATTCCAAGAGCGTCACCGGTGTCCATTCCTATTTATAGGATAGCTAAACCAAAGTTGCATGATCTCAAGAAGTAGTTGGAGGAGTTGCAGGAAAAGGGTTTCATCTAACCCAGTACTTCTCTTTGGGGTTTGCCTATCCAGCTTTCAAATAAGGCGGAGGGTACCCTCAAACATTGTGTGGATTATCAAAGGTTGAACCAGTTGATTGTCAAGAACCGATATCCCTTGCCTAGGATTGATGATCTCTTTGATTCGCCTCAAGAAGCCCGGGTATTCTCAAAGATTGACTTCAGATCTGGTTATCATCAATTGCACATTAGACTATCTGATATACCTCTTATATCCATTTGGAGCAGGTATGGTCTATACGAGTATATGGTTATGTCATTCGGTCTCACGAACACGCTTGCAGTTTTCATGGAACTAATGAACTGAGTTTTCCATCCATACATGGATTCTTTTGTGGTGGTTTTCATGGATGATATCTTGGTGTACTCTCACACTCGACATGACCATACCACACATCCTGAGATTTTTTTGAGTACATTGATAGATCATCAAATATATACTAAGATTCAATAATTCCACTTTTGGATGGAATAAATTCACTTCGTGGGTCATGTTATCTCAGAGACAAGAGTATCAGTAGACCTAGATAAAGTAAAAGTAGTAGTTTCCTGGGAGAATCCAAAGAATGTCTTTGAGGTATGATGTTTTATAGGGCTAGCAGGATACTACATGCATTTTATATAGGACTTTCATGGCTAGTAGTGGCACTGAAAAGCCTGAATAATAAGGGTGTGATATTCTTTCACTACTACAAAACTGTCAAGGGAAGCGCTACCGCGTTATCAGCGCTAATAAAGAGCTGATAAAGGGGGCCATTATCAGTGCTAATAAAAGCACTGATAAAGGGGTGTGTTTATCAGTGCTTTTTTTATAAAGGGGTTCTTTATCAGCGCGTTTTCCTAGCAATGATAAATTTTTTGTTTCAAAAAAAATTAATAAAAAATAATATATTGTTATGTAAGTATATTTATATTGATATAAATATAATACATATTTTTTAAATATGTTTTAGATAAGTATAAATAGACAATTACATTTAATATATAACAAATTTAGTGAAAATGGATTTAAAATATTTTAAAAAATATTATTAATTAATAATTTTCGAATTATTATCTATTAAAAATAATTTAATAAAAAATTAAATACACAAAAAATCAAAACAATTAATAAAAGATCAAAAAAAAGTTGAAAATGTAACTCAAACTTCAAACAACCATAAATTTTGTTCTGGGTGTCCGTTTGAGCTCTACATCATATGAAATCGAAACATGCGATGAGATATACGCGCTGGTGACCCAGGAGAAGCCTCAGTCACATTTTATAAGGTCATCAAAGCCCCATAAGTCCTCCAAAACTGAGTTTTTATTCAGGATACCCTAATTTTTTAACATTCCAACAGGAATAACTTTTGATCTGGATGTCTATTAACCCTGTACCACATATCATATCAAAGATTGTTTCATTTTCATCGATTTCACTAGTTGTGGAGATGAAACTGGCTTCTAGATTATAAGTTATGATCATTTTAACATTCAATGGATTTCAAATATACATATATATGTATTTATTCATAAATAGATGTGTCTCTGTGTGTGTGTTGTATATATGTATGTATGTATGTATTTATTTATTTATAAACACACATAAAAACATATTTCATAAATGTATTTAATACTAATCTTATAAGTATATATTAATATACAAATAAGTGTATGAATAAAAATTTATAACTAAATATATATATATATAAGAACGAATATATATATATACTAATATATGAATAAATATATTTATATTAATATGAATTTCTATCAATATATGAATAAATATATTTATATTAATATGAATCTATATCAATATATGAATAAATATAACTATATATATATATCATTAAATAGAGAGAAAAATGAAATAGCTTAGTGGTAAAAGTAAAGCCGCGAAAGGTAGAGGTTGCGTGTTCGAGTTTGGGTGGAAGCGCAAAGGGGAGCATGCGTGTGAGGATGCATGGGAAGGGAATGGTGCGGGAGACCTCCTAGCACTGATAAAGGGGTCTCTAGATCTATTAAAAGCTCTCCCCGCATTATTTGATTATTTTTTATTTTTTTTAATTTTTTTTACTTTTATCAGTGCTTTTTAAAAGCCCTGATAAATGCCCCTTTTATTAGCGCTAAAAAAAAGCACTCATAAAGGGGTCTTTTATCAGTGCCTTTTTTAGTGCTGACAAAAGCGGCCTTTATCAGCGCTTTTCTGAGTGCTGATAAAAGGAACCCCCCCATATTAGTGTTGATCTTTACAACACTTTTTTAGAACGGTTAAAGCCCATTTGAGCACTGATATAGGACGTTTTTTGTAGTAGTGTTGTGGTCCGATTCTTGTGAGTCAAACTTTTAGAAGCTAAATGGAAGGTTCACTTAATCACCAATACTAGTTTTTCCAAATCTAGGAAAAAGCTATACAGTTTACTATGATGCATCAGGTATTAGTCTAGGAGTAGTGCTTATATAGTGGGATGGAGTCATTGCGTACGGGTCTTGGCAGTTGAGGCCACATGACAGAAATTACCCAACACACGATCTCAAGTTTGCTATGGTTGTTTAGGACTTATGTTGTTGGAGACATTATCTGTTAGCAGAGCATTTTTTTGTTTTCACCAACCACAAAAGTCTCAGGTACATATTTGCTCAGTGCGATCTGAATTTGATATATAAAATTTCATTGAGTACCTTTAGTCCTTTGACATTGAGCTTTCCTACCCACCTGGGATAGGCAATGTAGTAGCTAATCCGTTGAGTATGAGGACTCGGATACAGGTAGTTCAGTATGCTAGTAGTGAGTGGTAGCTTATGGATCTATGAACTGAGATGTATTTAGAGGTGCATGACAGACAAGGTCAGACTTTTATTTCTTCAATCGCTATTACCTATACTATACTTGATCGAGTGTGAATGACACAGCTATCAGATTTTGAAGTCTGATTCCTACAGGAGAGTGTGACAAAAGAGGACCCTATTCTAATATGGACGGTATGTGAGGATGAGATCATGCATTTACAGGGGCACATATGGGGGTCAGCAGACATATGCGAGGAGCTGATGAGGGACTTTCATTCCTCTATTTGGGCAGTTCATCCAGGTGTCACCAAGATGTGTCATGTTCTACACCATCAGTATTGGTGTCCAGGTATGAAGAGAGAGGTTAATGGGTTTTTAATGAGGTGTTCCACCTGTTAGTAGGTGAAGGTGGAGCATCAGCCACCAGTAGGGATTTGCAGCAGTTACCTATTTCCAAGTGGATGTGGAATGATGTCATGATGGACTTTGTAACATATTTACTAAGGTTTCCTTGATGGAATGATGCAATATGGGTTGTCATTGACAGACTCATGATGTTTGGTCACTTATTACCGACTAAGGATACCTTCAGTTTTGATGACCTTGGAAGGTAGTAAATCTTAGAGATTGTACGTCTACATGGGGTTCCATACTTCATTGTTTCAGATAGAGATGCATGTTTTACTTCTCAGGTCTTTCAAGGAATACAAAGGGCTTTAGATACATAGGTACTTCTGAGTACATCTTACCATCCCCAAATACATGATCAGTCCGAGCGTACGATTCAAGTGCATGAGGACATTCTTTGAGCATGCATCCTAGATTTTGTAGGTTCTTGGGAGAATCACACACCTCTTGTGGAGTTTAATACAATAATGGTTTTCAAGAAACTATTCATATAAAACCTTTTGAGGATCTGTATGGCAGGCCATGTCAATCATCCCTAAGTTGGCTGGAAGCAAGAGAGGAAGCTATGCTAGGAACTCACCTTGTCTAGGAGACTAAAGAGCATATAGAGTTGATTTGGAAAGGGATAGATAATACATAGTCATGACAGAAGTATTATGTTGATCGATAGACACGACCTATGGAGTTTGAGGTCAGATATTAGGTTATCTAGCGTGTCACACCAAGGTTGGTACATAAGAGGATTAGTAGATAAGGAAAGATTTCTCTAAGATATGTTGGACCATTTAAGGTTTTGGAGAGAGCCGATACAGTTGCCTATTTGTTGTAGTTTCCTCATATATATTGGGCTATGCATGGCGTTTTCCACGTTTCACATTTGCGGTGTTACTTCTCAGACTCTTCTCATTTCCTACAACCCGAGGAGGTTGAGTTGGAGGTGGATGCATCGTTCAAGTATCATTCTATCTAGATTGTAGATCATAGTGAAAAGGTTCTTTGTGGTCGGTGTATTCCTCAAGTATGAGTGTTATGGCAGCATGGGCGAGTATAAGATGAATTCTGGGAGAGGGAGGCCAATGTACGATCACAATGACCAAAGTTGTTTGAGGTTTCTTCTTCTACGCCGCCTTCTTAGGGAAATTCGGGGACAAATTTATTTAATGGGGGAATTTTTAAGAACCTTGATATTCTTTTCAGGTATGTATTTCTTTCTGGGTTTTTTAGAAAAATAGGTGTTTCTGAAAATTTTAGGAGTACACGCCATGTACTTATATGTACATGTTGTGTACCCGGTTGTTGTGGGTAGCCATGTGTTTTCCAGTGTAATGACTGAGCACATGGCCATGTGGGGTAACCTGTAGACCACCTAAAGTGGAGGCTGGTTAAATCAAGTACACACCATGTACCCTTGAAGAACATGCCTTCTACTTTATTTTTATTTCATTAAACAGACTAGGGTCATATCTAATATGCATAACACACTTCTTCTTTGTCTGTCTTGTCCAGGATCAAACAAGACCACCAATTCTTCTCTGATCCCCCGACTAGTTGTCCATTATTTGAGTC
This sequence comes from Viscum album, assembly GCA_963277665.1. NCBI lineage: Eukaryota > Viridiplantae > Streptophyta > Magnoliopsida > Santalales > Viscaceae > Viscum > Viscum album. The sequence goes on from OY728132.1 coordinate 2,071,663,117, forward strand.
GAACTCTGTTGGTTGCATTGGAATCGTATCGGTGAGTCCTTCCTTCTTCTAGAACCTAATCTCTTGATTTCTCCTATTTCGTGAGATATCCTTGGTTGAACGTTTTTTGTGTTTTTATAGATCTATGACATTCTAGGGAGATTCAAGGCCTAAGGTTCACTCATATTGTCTGTAAAACACTGAGGAAGGCGGTGTGTGACTTTTCGTAGTGAGTCTTTGAGTTATATGTTCAAACATGCCCAATACCCTATTTTGGGGTATTGCGTGTTTATTGTTTTTATCCTTGTTATTGTCTGTTATGCCTTGTGTGCTTGAGTAGGGGTTTTATGATTGTGAATAGGGTTATTTACCTTGCTATGGATGTCTTTCCCATGTTTAATTGATATTGATCATTTGTTCTAGCTTTGCATGTTAGGTTGCTTATTTGTCCTTGCCTAGTATTGTCAGGATGGAATTATTTTATCTAACATACTGTGATATACTATAGAATATTTAGTCAAGTATTTCTTGAGGTTTACTTTGGATTCCATATATATTTTTGTGGATGATTGACTTACACAGGGTTGTGGGAACCTAGTGTTGTAGACCATAGGGAGAATGGATGTTGAGGGATTCTTCAGAGTCTCTATCTACTTTATGATCCAATACCATAGGGGGTGGTTCACTTTTGGTTCCCTCAGAGTGTCTTTAGATCCTCATTGCGAGACCACAAGTGGAATTGGATATTCAATGCTTCCTCATAGTGTCTATAGTTACCGATATGAGACCACATGGGGAATTGATGGTGAGTGCTTACTCAGAGAGTCTTTACTAAATTTGAACCATAGGGGTTAGACTGTGAGTACATATCTAAGGGTTTCTTTTGTTTATTTGGTTGAACTAGAGGGGTTAGGATGTTAGTACATCCCATAGGGTTACTTATGGTTGTTGGTTTTTTAAATTATAAATGAAAATGGATGTAATTTAAAATGTATGATTGTTTAATTTGTGTACTTCCTTGTTTTCTACTTAATTTTTATATTGCCTGCTGTATATACTCACTGACAGATACGCATATATTTTTGGGTTGTTTCCTAGTGATAATCTTCTCACACCGTATTTGGGTCATGATTTTGAACCCAAACAGATTATATTGTTGTTGTTCTAGATACAGGAAAGCTCCCTTCTCCTTCTGGTACTTGATTGTTGTGGGGCTGGGGAGCATGAGACCAAGATGAGGCTTGGGATGTTGTGGAGCTATTTACTTTCTTTTTCTTTCAGAATTTGGTTTAGTACTTTCTTCCATAATTGTGACTTTTTTGGATGCTTTCATAGACATATGTATCATGCATCATTTATATATGTGTCCTCTAGTTGTTTATTCCATTCATTGTTTAATTATTTCATGTTTAAATGATTCCTCTATTGTTATTTGTTTATTTCTGCTAAATTACTCTGCCATTGAGGGAATGTTTTCCCCACTATCACACCCAAGGACCTCACTGCTAGTCGGTAGCCTCTGAAATTTGGGGAAATGTCCTTCAGTCCACGTAACCAACTGGGTACAGGGCACCTTTAGGTGGCTCCTAGAATCAATATGTTACATAGGGGGTATCCTAGAGGGAGGGGGTGGCCAGGGGGTGGGTGGGGTGTCCATGGCGGAGGGGTTTCTAATAGGGGGGTCATGGGTGATGGGGGGTAGTGTGTAGGGGTTTAGGGGAGGGGTTAAGGGGTTGGGGGTTAAAGGATAGGAGGAGGAGGGGTGTCTCTCGGAGGGGTTGTCTAGAAGGGGGGTTAAGGGTGTTTGGGGTAGTGTGCAGGGGGAAGGGTGTAGGGGGGAGGGGGTTATCCGGAAGGGGGTATCCAAGGGGTGAAGGGGGCTGGGGGCATTGTGGAGGGTGGTTGAAGGGGGATGGGGGCAGCTTTCATGGAAGAGGCAAGGGGCAGGAAGGGGGTGTCTAGGGGGTTAAGTGGGATTGGGGGTAGTGTGCAGGGCATGCAGGGGGAGGGGGTGTCCAGGAGGGTGGTGTTGAGGGTGGGAAAATGGGGTTAGGGGATAGTATGTAGGGGGTGTGGGGTTTATGGGTAGGGGTCTGGGGGGCATGGAGAGGGAGTGGGTGTCGGGGTGCACAGGGATGAGGGTTGTCCAGGAACATTTACAGGTGAAAGAGATCAAAAGAGGGTTCATCTTCCTATTTTTGGATTTCTGTTTTTGGCTTCTCGATGGATCTTAATTTTCAATCAGTTTTTTATTTTGATTACTTGCATTAGTATGCAGTAAAGGGACGCATGCTATGAGAGAACTAGCAACAAAACGTACCCCATTCTTGGAGAATTGACGAATTTGAGTTTACTCTTGAGTGTGAAATATTCGATCTATTGGAAATTTCTTTGTATCATCGTTGGATAGTTGATCCCCAGGTATGCATTTTTGAATCATTTTCCTTTTTATTTTATAGAAAAAATGTTTTATGCATTCTTTATGTTTACAGTTTTTCTTTTTCCTTGTTCTTCTAGGTTTTTCTTAATATGCATGTTTTCACATATATGGATGCACGAGGGTGTCTATGGGGGATTCCAAGGGGTGTCCATGAGGGTGTCTAAGGTGTTGGGGTGTTTATAGTGGATGGGGTGTCTAGGGGTGTCCATGGGGTGTCCAAGGGTTGTCCATGTGGTGTTTAGTTGGGGGTGTCTAGGGGGAGGGGGTGTCCAGGGGGTGTGTCTAGGTGGTTTCCAAAAGAGGGTGTCCAGGGGGGTCAAGGGGGTGTCCAGGGGGAGTCTGGGGGGTGTCTGGGGGGTGTCCAGGTGGTTTCCAGTGAGGGTGTCTAGGGGGTGTCTAGGTGGAGGGGGTGTCTAAGGGGGTGTCCAATGGGGTTTCCAAGGGGGTGTCCTGGGGGTGTGTAGGGGGTGTCCATAGGGGTGGGGTGTCTAAGGGGTGTCCAGTGGGGGTGTCTAGGGGGTTTCTAGGGGAGGTTTCTAGTGGTGTTTAGTTGGGTGTGTCTAGGGGGTGTCTATGCAGAGGGGTGTCCAGGGGGTGTTTAGGGGGAGGGGTGTCAAGGGGTGTAAGGGGGTCTGTCCAGGGGGATAGTGGAGTGTGAAAGGGGGGAAGGGGTGTGTTGGGGTCTATCTAAGTGGATGGGAAGGGGAAATAGCGGTATTGGCGGGCTATGGAGGTTTTTTTAGGAAATTTGAAGGCCTATAACCATGGTTTTAAACTGTGTATGTAATCCTATTACCACAGTTTGAAACCATGGATAAAGGCCTATAACCATGGTTTCAAACCATGAATATACTCACTATGTGTCTTAGAGATCTACCATTGTTTCAAACTATGTTTATAGGCCTTTAGCCAGGGTTTGAAATGTGGCTATATGTCTTTATCCATATTTTGAAACTGTTTCTATTGGCATTTCCCTATATCCACATCAATAATATCCATGGTCCATGGAACCATGGCCGTAATTTATAGCCATAGTTTTGGGGGTTATAGCCATAGTTTCAGACCATGTCTGTAGCCTTAATTTCTAGTAGAGATAGTACTTAGATAATTTATTCACGATCTTGATAAAGCATGATACTATGTCCACATAGAATGAGAATATTTGGGTGACTAGTTACCTTCAAAAATGGGATTAATCCCATAAAATAAATGATCATCCACAATATTTGTATTAAGTTCATTGATATGATTCACATTTATTTTTCTAGGATCCATTTCTAACCAATAGAATAAACTATGTCATACCATAACATTATGAAGCATAATTTAATATCCCAAAACTTGTAAAACCATGAACATAAATTAAAAAAACATAAGAATGTCTTATATTATATTCATAACCATGATTTTCATGGGAATATTTTCAAATCATAAAAATAGTTTCAAATTCTTAATAATGGATTGTAAGGAAAATTTCAATTAACCAAATCATATCCCCTAGTGGTTTAAAAACCATCTGCACAGTAAGGTCCATTATTTTGTACCAGGTTACACACAATTCATGACTAATATTACATTTTTCAGGTTATTACACATATTTCTATTTGTTCAAGAACCAAATCCATTTGTATTATATAGATAGGGATGTATTTTTATGAAAACACAAAATATATTTATCACCAAAACATCATGATATTTTTCTATACATATCCTCAAATTACAACATAGTGTTATTTTCCTTAATATACTTTTTCATTAATCTAGTACCAAAGGCTTCTACTAAACATCCATTAATACCAACTATAAAGACCCTGAAACTATTATCCTAATGTTTGTGGTTACTTTATTAAATTAGAATAAGATACATAGAATCTCATCACAAAGGGGTGTATCGTTTAATAGTCTTTATAAACTAGATATATAGTTGAATATCACATTATAATTGAGAACATAACATATGACATAGTATTTTTTCGATCTCATCATTATTTTATCTAAAATATCCCTATATATCAATCATAATACACATCTGGGAATCCTAGGGAATAAAACATAAGAATGGTGTGAGGTCAAATTCTCAATAAGGTGTTTCTTATAAAAATATATATCATGAATAAATAATAATATTCAATATGTCATGGTAAAAAACTAAAAATCATCTAATTAAATCAATATCATGATAATAATATAGGAGGAATAAAATATAATCAAATAATGTCATATAAATAATCACATTAGCTTGAAAATTAGCAAGGGATATTCTAATTAATCAAATAATCACATGTTACATTAATAAAATTTCTCATTATAAGGTAATGAATAATTTAAAACATCATAAACATACTTTCAAGACCTTTCAAAATACAATTTAGAAATATGGGTAAAAATCTAATTAATTTGGCCAAATTATTTGTCTCATGAGACCAATAGATGCATCAAGTGGATATGTAATTTCAGACCCCACCCTTCACTTGGTATGTGAAACACATTCCTCATATTAAAGGGGTGGGGCATAATAAACATAAACATTCAGATTGAAAAACTAATGTATGAAATATTTATATGTACCCCAACAAATAAACATAATAATAACCCATACAATGTTATATGGTGAATGGTAGGAAAATTGGACACAAACATTCAAAATGATCATAAACAATCCAGAAAAATAATAAGTATTGTATAAATACATCATGTACCAGGTGGATTATAATTAAAATAAAGGGTTGATGTTTTTGATGAATGTAAATATTGTAAAATACCATAAAAAACATTCTTGTGGAAAATATCATTTCGATTTTGAAAAAAAAAACTTTTAAAACTAAAAGTTTAGAAAACATTTTCAAACGAGCATTTTTTAAAATAACCTTGTAAAATTGTAAACTAATAATTTAACAAATGATTTGTTATAAAGGTTGGAATATTTTTTCTTTTTTTACATGTTAAAACATATATTCATTTCAAATCTTAAGTAAAAGACAAATGGGCATTTTTTGGAATGTATGAAATAAGGATTCTTTTAAAAAAATACTAATTAAATCCAAGTTAAAAATACCTTTAAAAATTCATCTTTATAATTTTAAAAACATTTTTTAATATTTTTTTAGAAAATATTGTTTTGAAAGGAATATGATTTTCGACTGATGATGGAAATAAAGACGGATTTTCTTAAAAAAATCAAAAATATTTGAAAGTACCAAATTCATGAAAATGGTAAAATTAAATTAAAAATTCATTGATAACCAAAGGAGAATAAAATTTATTAGTTTCATTATTTATAGATCATAAAATGTCATCATCCAAAATTTAATCATAAACAATCATGATAAACGATGAGGTAGAAAAATAAACCATTACTAATTTTTTATATTTTGAATTATAAGACATAAGAAAAAATAACTTCCAATGAAATATGAAAGACCATTAAGATAAATGGATTCATGATATTACGTATCAAATGTGCATTATATGCACCAAATAAAATAACTACGTGGCGATATAGAATTCGTCCGAGAGAAGTAAAAGTGAAATGAGAAACCATTACCTTTTATTTGATTTTCATCATAAAATATCATATATATTCACTATATATTTATTTATAGTAATCTATAAAATTTAGATATAGAAAACTTGTTACAACGTTCATGGAGATGGTAGGTCATACGTACGCAAGAATGTTGTTACCAATTTTCTTGATAGATGGAATTAAATGAAAACAAATATTAATTAACCTTTATAGAACCATTGTTATTTCATATATATAATATATATTAAACAAATATATCTCTATTACCATCCTTTTAAAAATAAAATTAAAAACATTTCACATCGTTATGTGGAGGTGGAAGTACACACGTATGCACACGTGACGTTGTTGTTTTAAAAATGATTAGAAAAGCATAAGTTAGACGTGATATTATATTTAAACAAAATAGTTCATAAATATCACATTTATTATTAACTTTATCCTATATACCTTACAGGTAATGATTAAGTGAAAAATGAATCCATCACTATACAAAGAGGCAGTCCGCCAAACACACGAGTGGCAGTATCGTATCCCCCATGGAATGAAAATTAAGAAGTTATATGTGACATAATAATTTCATAATTATAATAATTTCCCAAATATAAGATAAATATGTAAAATCCATTATTATATAGGTCATTTAAAGGTGGTGATGGAAAATGAATTACATCGGTTCATGAGACGACAGTCTGTCGTACATCTGATGGACAATTTTGTTTCCCATTTGATGGAAGTGGGGAGGGACCATGGTTTTTAAATTAAGATAATAAAAATTAGTATATAGAGAATAATTTTATAGTATATTGTAATATTTTAATCAGACTTTATTATGTTTTAAAAAGTACCAAAACAAAAATGTATGTTTAATAATTTTACATCTTCTTCAGGGAGCATCTTTAAGTTTTTACCTAAAGCTATATTGGAGATATTCCTAATAAAAATAAGCATATAAGATATTGGGAAGGGAATTAAGGAAAAAATTGTTTTTTATTGTCCAGCCCAAATGGTTTTTAAATTTGAAAATTGGAGGAGATGGGTGACCTTCTATAGGTAGGGTAGAGGACACAATTGAAATTTTTGAAATGATATTGTGATACCCACATCTTTATCATTATAAAGGAATAAGAAATTAGTAATTACTAAACCTTAAAGGTTATAACGTTTCACTATATCCAATAAATGGGTTTTGGATAAGTATTACGTCATTTTTAAAATTGATCTTATTAGTTTAGCCCCCGGTAAACCAATTTTTACATTAATTGCAGTAATTAATTTTTAATTTTTTTCACTATTCATTATGGCCCTAAATTTAGTTTATCATATTATATAATATAAGATATTATGATTCAATATATCTAATAATTTGTTTCAGATTAAATTCATAGAATTTTTGGAATCCAATTTAAAAGTAAACCCACATACGTGTCGGAAAAATGGTTTTCCCAGAGAAAACATTATTAATATTAAAATGTGATTATATAAAAATTCAATATGGAACTAATTAAAATGACCCAAATAAGTTAAATATTAATATAATTTAACTAATTTCACTTTAATGTAAATTTAGAATTAAATTTAACCATGTAAACAATATAAAACAAAGAGGATGTATTCAATAAAAATTAGAATGTATCACTATTTGTAAAAAAGAGAAACCTTTCAAAAAATCCCCAAAAATCACCAATGAATAATTATAAGATGTTAAATTTAAAAAAGTATTATATTTTTTCTTAAAATTTTTCTAAAATTGGTAAGAAATAATTTTAAATTATTTGTGGAAAGTGCAACTACACCGTCATTTGGAGAAGTACAGTTTTTAATAAAATACATTTCATTTTCATTAAAATGTTAATTATTTTCTCTAAAATAATTAAGTAACCATTGAATTCAATTTATAAATGTTTGAACAACAATTTTAACAATTTATTTAATCATATTAATGCACACTAAACTAACAGATATGTTATAATGGTCTTTTTTCAAGTAGTAATATTTAATTATGTATCACATTTTGTTTAAACATTGTGTTTTGGGATTGAATTTATTTAAAAGTAAATATAATTTAAACTCTCAGTGTGTCACATTATCATATAAGATTAATTTTTCATGTCATATATGCAATAAAATATTATATTTATCTTTCAAAATTTTAGTTTTTACAATTGACCCACTAAAATAAACTCTGAAATCACAATTTAATCATGATCTCTAAAATTAAGGATTTGACATTTGAAAATAATTTTTTTGGAAGAACACATTGTAAAATGTAATAATTAAACATTATCCGAATAATATATAAATGGAATAATAAAATTCTTTTATAATAACACTTGAATAGGTTTCCAAGTAGGAGAAAATTGGTAGGAATTGAAGATATAGACATAGAAGAAAAGAGTAGATAATTATGTCAAGATATAGAGATCATTGATCATAAGAAAGCTGGTGATCCTGATAATGTTAATAGACATAAAACAATAAATCTATAAATTGTTAAAAGAAAATAACTCTATCTGAAATTATGGTATTCTTATAACATTTTGGTTTTAATATTTTTTTCCTAGAGTTGAGGAATTATTTTACTATCTAAGAATATAAAGAAATATACATAGTTTATATCTTTATATTTAATTAGAACAATTATGTCCTTTGGTTTCATACTAATAATTTCTAATTCATCTCTTTCTCTATGAAATGAATATCCAAAAATTAATTTTTTTTACTGAATCACTAAAATTAACTTCAAGTGAATTGTATGATCCAAAAAAGAGTCACAAGTTATTCCTCACGTATTTACTAAAACTAAAATGTTTAGAAATATTTATCCCATATTAAACATTAATATATAATACCTCAATGGTAAATCTTAAAATTCTACATAATCTATTTCATAAAAGTTTATACTAATGATTTTCCCAAAATATGTCTGACCAAATCAATGTCCGAAAATTTAGAAGGAAGGTCACTAAATAATCATTATATTCCCCATAAAATTTAAATTCTCCCTTAATATAACATTCAAATTATTTAAATACCATAATATACGTAAAACCTTAATGAAAAAATTCATTCTTCCAAAAATAAAATCATAGGATTTCGATTACATTCCATAAATAAATACTTGTAATATTATCCAGTGAACATAGAATAATCCATCATGATCACCAATAATATACCATTATAATATCATTATTATCTCAACATTAGAAACATGTTTTGGGTTATCCTCCCTAAATCATGTGTTTTATAATAAGATCAACTTTCTAATTAATAAATTTTCCTAGTCATTAGGACCATCCAACATATGTTTTCAAATCCCATAAGAAATAGTATTATAGTACTATCCTCACACATTTCATGATTCTTATAACTATAATACCATTGATAAATTACTCATATAACCTAAATCTTGAATCCATACATAATCACATTAATCGTTCCACTTCCTATGATGTAATAGAATAATATTGACCTTGATACATTATCTTCTTTTTAGGTATATTCCCTTCACCCATGGAAAATTTATTTGCGTACAAATCTATATCCTTACCATTGAAACATTTCACAATGGTATATTCTTTCTTTCCCTTGAAATCAAAATCATAGTCTAATTTCTCTGCAAATATGTATAAAACATTATTCCCTTTAAGAAAGTACGATGTTGATTATTTTCATAATTATTATATGTGGGAAAATATTTTTTCCCTTCTTCCCCATACCTGCTTTTATATCTATCATCCTATTCTTCTTTTTATTACCTTATAAGCTATAAAATATAAAAAATTATTTCTCCATATTAATAGTAAATGATACGATATCTTTATACAATGAGAATGTTTTGGAGACAACCTCCATATGAAATATTGTCTTAATCTAATAAAATAAATGAACTTCTTTACACTTTGTATTATTTCTATGATATGGTTCTTATTACTTCTTTTAGGTGTCATTTATAAATAATAGAATGTGATCACACCATGATTCATTGTTTCATTTGCATCCTTACACAACTATGTTAAACTTTTTTTGTATTGTTAATTTCAAATATAATAAAAAAATAACTTCATGTTTGATTAATTTATTTTGTTTTTATCACTGATAAATTGGTAAATTATACTTTTTTTATATTTTCATTGAAGGTGTAGGTGATTTGGAGGCCCCGAAGATTATCTTGAAGAAAAATGGTCCAAACTGCTTGGCAACCCATGAACATATGTCTAATGGTTTTGGAATTCAGATACTTAAGTGCATAAAAATGTTCTGAAACATTTTGGTACGATCCAAAACAACATTTTCTACAACCCATCTCAAGGAACTGAATCCTAATTCTTCCATCTCATAGCCCATCTGAACCATTCTATCCTTGGGACAAAATCTTCCCAAATTCTAAAGTTTGGTTTGGTATTTTGAGTATATCTCTAAATCCAATTGTATAATGGCCAAAAAATATGACATGGAGATATTAAATAGGTATTATAACAACTCTTCTCTTTTTTCAAGTTATGATATGGCTTCATGCTATTCCAAAACCGAGATAGAAGTGGTATCTCAAAAACTGGGTTCTCAAAAACTTGTTCCATTTTGGATATAAAAAGGCACCATGGGAACCTCATTAGGGTAGTTAAACCAATAGAGTGAAGTTCTGAAAAATTAAAGTTCAAGAGGATTCCTTTTATCCCCTTGAAGGTTCTGGATCTCCCTATCCTCATAGGGAGATCCGAAATGAAGAAGGAGATGTACATGAGATTCCTCCTCCTCCTGATGTCGATCTAAACGGTGTGTATTCATTGTGAGGGAGCTTCACACATTTCAAGGGAGTTCAAAACCATATATTAGCTACTTTTTTTGATTAATTTAGGATTTTAAACATTTCATTCCTTGTACCTTAAATGATTTCGTATTTCAATGCTTGTTTTGATACATGTCAATGTTATGCTCTTAATTTCTAACAGATCGGTGTGAGGTTTTGAGTGCATGACTTGTGTTGCAATGACTGGACATCACAAGAATCCTTTTCATACCCACCTTCTTGGGATTTCAATATTTTTTGGATGCCCTTATTCCCTGTATAATAGATTTACCATTACAATACGATTGTTATGTCAAGGTTTTTTTCTTTAAACATTGAAATAAAATCCTAGTAATTAATCCGGATTCCATTTAATTTCAACCAAATAATAACTCAAAACCTAAATGAATATATTTGAAAAATGAACATGAAATGTGTGTAGTTAAATCACAATTAACCCTTTCTCTCATATTTTTAAAAATCTACTTGGTTTTTCAACTAATAAACTCTTTATGTTAGAATATTTTCTTAAAACTATTTTCAAAATTACCCCCCTCTTTTAGTAATGTTAATTAAAAATACACACTTTAAACTACCAAAAATTCTTGAGAGATGACATATATTTTTCCCAATAATATAAATAAATCTTAAAATCATAATAAATTTGATGTTTCACGACAAGGTAGTAAATTTTTGCACCATTTTTAGGGTTCACTTCGGTTTTTAGTGCGTGTTTTTTATAAGATATTTTTAAATTTTGTAAATATTTATTTACCTTTTCAATAAATTTGTGATCTAGCCTATTTTTTGTGTCGGTTTTGTGAATAATACATTCTAATATGGGATATTTACCTCCTTCCAAACCTAAATCATATATTATCCTACATCAACATCCCTGAGACACATAAGATAACCCTCTGAAGTAGGACACATGATACATCGACACTCTTCTTGATCCTTCCACTTTTTCAACAAGAAAAAAAATCAAAACTAAAATAAACATCTATAACATGGATGAAAACAATAGAACACTAAAAGAAGTAACTTCACCTGATGTTGATATCCAGACCACATACATTCAATTACAAGGAAAGGCACCCAATTTTGAACTAAAATCTGGTTTAATTCACTTTTTACCTAGATTCCATGAACTCGAGGAAGAAGATCCTCATAAGCACATAAATTAATTTCACACATTGTGTTCTACATTAAAACATGAAAATGTTGAATAAGAACAATTAAAGATTAGGGAATTTCCTTTTTCATTAGAATACAATTAAAAAGACTGTCTTTATTATTTTAATTAACCAATTAGAGGATGGACGGAAATGAAACGTCTTTTTCTTGAAAGATATTTCCTAGACTCTCAAAATGAAACTATAAGGAAAGAAATATGTGGTATAAGTAAATAATAAGGGGAAACATTACATGGATATTAGGAACAATTTAAAAGGTTGTGTTCATGTTTCCCACAACACCAAATATGTGATCAACTATTAATTCATTATTTTTATGATGGTTTAATTCCAATTGATCGTAACATAATTGATGCTGATATAGGTGGTGCACTAGCGGATAAAACCCAAATCACTATAAGGACCCTTATTGAGAACATTGAACAAAACACACAACAGTTTGGTACAATGTCTAGTGTACCGATTTGAGGTGTCCATGAGGTGAAAAGTACTAAATTTGTGAAGAATGAGGACACAATGTTCGAAGCGGCAAGTACCCTTCTATGAAAACTCTCTCTATCTCAAGTGAAATCTAAATCTCATCTCCCCATCCATTGCGGAATCTTCTCTTATAACACCCAATATTCTGACCAATTCCCTCAATTGAGTGATACATTTAAGAGTTGTGAGGGACAATTTCTAGTCCACCCCTATAACAAACCCTTTAGGAAGGAACCGTACTATACATCTAACCCTGGGTAGAACAAAAACCAAGACTATAGGTGTGGGGGTATTCAAACAAACCTCAATAACAATGTAATCAACTGAGGCATAGTAGTCAAGCACCACCACCCAGAAATCCTCAACCACAAAAAATGACTTTCCATAAAGCCCCTCCAAAACACAAGTTTGGCCTATAATATATGATGTAACAAATGGATTCCAATAATATCCAATTCCAAAAAACTACTCAGACAGCCATATAAGACCCCAAAGCACAATTTTGAAAACTATCAAACTTGGTGGGGTATATTAAATGTCAGGGTTAGGGTGAACTAATATCTCAACCATTAGTTAACCCTAGGTATAAGGGAAATTTTAATTACATCACCCCTAGAATTTGAAAAAAAAAACATAAAACCCAAACGAACCCTCTATTAGATTCATCCATTCTTGAGGAAACCACCATCCCAACTGTTGAAAATGGTCCAAGAGTAGAAAATCCTTATCCTAATAGAATAACTTCTAAAGGAAAGAGTGTTTATGTCTATGAGTCTCCAATCCCAACCATTACTCTTCTATTTCCACAAAGGGACACCCAACCAACAAAACAAAATGAAACCAAACTTGATATTTAAATATTGGACACTTTTTTTAAAAGAAAGTGTAGGTTAACATTCCTTTGATTGATGTCATGAAGAAAATTCAAAGATACACCAAATTTATATAGGAGATGTGTCTGCACTGAAGGAGACTTTGAGGTGACAAGAAGGTAAGCTTGGGGAGGAATATCTCATCATTGATCAAACCATCACTCCCTACCAAATTAAGTGATACTAAAAACTTCTCGATTCAATGAACCATAGAGGAGTATTCCATTTATTATGTTATGATTGATTTATGTGATTCTATAAATGTTATTCCTCAATCCATTTACACTTTATTACTAGTTGGATAATTGAAGCCAACATGGATAGTCATTCAGCATGAAAATCGAAGTACATCACACCCTTTTGGTTTGTTAGAGGATGTTCCTTTGAGGGTTCAAAATTTAATCTTTCCTACATATTTTTATGTGCATAAAATAGAAGATGATAGTATGAATGGACATGACCCAATTATATTGGGGAGAAATTTCTTGAAAAATTCCGAAACCATAATTAATGTCCATAATGGAACATTATCTATAGAGTTTGGTGGTGGAATTTTCCACTTCAACATCCTTGATGCCAAGAAGAATCCCTCAGAAGAACATTCTTATCACTCAGTTAATTATATAGATGTACTCCCTTACCTTGAAAAAACATCATTTAATTCCCCTAATACCCTTAATGAGATTTCGTCCTGGAATGAAATTATTTTTAATGAATCATGCATTAATTATTGTAGTGGTCAAGAAAAGTGTCATGCATGTTTATTAATTGATAATTCTTGAACACTGAGGATCCAATGACCAAAAATGATACTATTAAGCTTGTAAAAGATCATTCCTCATATGAGGATGATATCACTAAGCTATTAGATGATATTAGTGACCTATAACATTCACACACACATCCATAAATCAAAAATCCACCTAAATTGGTACTAAAAGAGCTACCTAAATATTTAAAATATTTATATCTTAAGAATAGAAACAAGATTCCCATCATCATTTCTAGTTCAGGCCCTCCTCAGCATGAATTATGATAGCTTGAAATTTTGAGGGAGTATAAACAAGATTTAGGATGGACACATTTAGACATTCTTGGTGTTATCCCATCAGTTTGTACACATCATATTTTATTAAATGAGGAGACTAAACCAGTGAGGTAGGCACAACATAGACTAAACCCAAACCTCCTAGAAGTTTTGAAAAAGGAGGTAACCAGATTATTAGTTGTGAGAATCAGTTACCCCATCTCTGAAAGCCAATGGGTGAGTTCCATTCAAGTGGTTCCTAAAACAACTAGCCTTAGAGTAATCAAAAATGAAAATAATGAATTGGTTCTAACTCATGTGAAGAATAGTTTTCCTATCTGTATAGTCTATTGTCGACTAAACCAACACACTAAGAAGAACCATTCCCTTTCCCATTTATTTACGAAATACTAGAGAGGCTAGTAGGTAAGTCCCACTATTGTTTCCTTGCTATGTATTATGGATAATTTCATATCCATATTTCCCCCCGAGGACCAAAAAAGGTGACCTTCACTTGACCATTTGGCACATTTTCATATAAGAGGATTCCATTTGGTCTGTGAAATGCTCTTGGTACTTTCTAGCGATTCATGGTTAATATTTTTTTGGATTACCTGAGAATTTCATTGAATTATTTATAGGTGATTTCACTGTTTATAGATCCTCTTTTGATAAATATTTAAGCAATATGGGTCTAGTACTACATCGCTATATTGAAAAGAATCATGTATTAAATTATGTGAAATGCCAATTTATGGTGATATAGGGTGTATTTTTGGGGCATGTAATTTCATGGGATGTTATCCAAGTAGATAATCAAAAGTGGATGTCATTTATTCCTTACCATTCCTGTAAATGTATGGTTTGTGAGGACTTTCCTAGGTCATACTAGATTTTTCCGTCCTTTCATTCATGATGTTATTAATATTACACTCCCCCTCACCCAAAAACTCCAAAAAGAGAAAGAATTTGTTTTTAAAAAAGAATGATAATAAGATTTTAATAAGTTAAAATGGAGTCTCATGTCACCCCCGGTAATCCAACCACCATGGTGGAATTTACCATTTGAGCCCATGTGTGACACCTATAACTATGCAGTTGGGGCAGTCTTATCACAAAGGGTAGATCTAGCTCTACACGTCATTGAATATGCATCACGTACTTTGGACCCTACCCAAGAAAACTACACCACAACTAAAAAATAATTCCTTTCCATTGTGTTTCCTTGGGAAAATTCAGGTCATACCTTGTGGGGTGAAAATTCATTGTTTTCTCAGACCATGTAGCCATTTGGTATCTTCTTAAGAAAACAAAAGTCAAACCATGTCTCATTCATTGGTTTCTCCTCCTTTTGAAAATCTATATAGAAATTAGGGATAAAAAAGGAGCATAGAATGTGGTGGCCAACCATATCATTAGGATCAAACCATCTTTATAGATTGACACAACCCCCTATATTCCTATAAACGATATGTTTCTTGATGAGAAAATGTTCCAAGTTCAAGATCATATTCTTTGGTATGCAGAAATTGTAAATTATTTGGTAGTGTCTTGAATTCCATCTGATTTCAAAGAAAACCAGGTCGACCCTCTAAAACATGAGTCTCTTTGGTACATTTAGAATGACTCGTACATTTAGAGAACCTATAGTGATCAATTACCCAGGTGTTGTGTTCTCGATAGAAAGTTTCAGTCCGTCCTTAGGTTTTGCCACATTTTTTTTTGTGGGGGCCACTTTTGTCCCCAAAGGACTGCTCGCAAGGTCCTTAATTCTGGTCTCTTTTGGCCCACATTGTTTTGGGATGCCCATGACTTCTGTAAATCTTGTCCTCGATGTCAAGGAGTGGGGAATGTGTCTAAATGAAATGGGATGACACAAAAACCCTAGCTCTTCCATGAAATTTTAAATGATTAGGGACTTTAATTTATGGGACCATTCCCTAATTCATTTGGTAACCAGTACATTCTATTAGAAGTGGATTATGTTTCAAAATGGGTAGAGGCATGATCTACATGGACTGATGATTCTAAGGTAGTTGGGGAATTTTTTAGAACCCAAATATTCTCTAGGTTTGGATTACCTAGGGTCATCATCAGTTACTAGGGTATTCATTTATTCAACCGAACAATAAAATATCTTTTTCATCGGTATGGGGTTGGGCATCGAGTGTCTATTGCTTATCACCGACAGACTAATGGTCAAGCCGACCTGTCAAATGCAGAAGTAAAATATATTCTTGAAAAAATAGTTTTAAAAAATAGAAAATATTGGATTCGTAAACTTGAGGATTCATTATGGTATTATTATACTACTTTCAAAACCCCCATTGACATGT
Organism: Viscum album; assembly: GCA_963277665.1. Taxonomy (NCBI): domain Eukaryota; kingdom Viridiplantae; phylum Streptophyta; class Magnoliopsida; order Santalales; family Viscaceae; genus Viscum; species Viscum album. Next base: position 2,071,679,762 of record OY728132.1, read on the forward strand.
CACTATATTGGATAATGTTGGGAAAGAGTCATCAGCTCCCTGTTGAGATTGAGCACCGAGCCTACTGGGCAATCAAATAATGAAATTCTAATCATTCTAGTGCAGGTTCTCATAGGAAGTTTCAGATTCAGGAGCTGGAGGAAATGAGAAGAGATTAATATGAGAACTCAAGGATTTATAAATAGCGGACCAAGGCTACCCATGACTGACTCATCCTTCATCTTCAATTACACATTAGGTCGAAGGTGCTCCTCTACAATGCAAGGCTGAATTTCCTTCAAGGTAAGCTTTGTTCCCATTGTTTTTGACCATACACTATTACTAATATTTCTCCATTTGGTGTTTTTCAAGTTCAAATTGAAGAAACTAAGAAAACCTTCACAGTCAATGGGAAATGGCTAAATCACTTCCATGAAGCCCTCCAGGAGTTCCCGAGGGAGTAACTACTTGTTCAAGCAGCAACATACTAATTACACCCACCAGGTTTTATTCTTCCTTCCCGTATTCTATTTTATTACAATGAGGACACTACACACTCTTGGTGTGGGGGGGGGGATATTCTTGTTTTATCTAGGAATTTTCTTCATTTACTTTCTTCTCTTTTTCTCTTTCTTTATGGTATTTTCACTTTTCCCCATCTTATTTAGTTTATTAGGATTTTCATCTTCTTCCTTATTTATTATCTTTTTCACCTTCATTATGGTATTTTAACCCCCCCCCCCCTTATGGTCACCAAATCATGGAACTTACTAAAAATACAAGTTGAAAATTTTGATTCCATAATTGATTTAACATTTGATGAGAACCTGACTCTATTATGGAATGAATGTTTGTATGAATTTAACATCAGGGAGTGATTTTTACTAAATTGGTTTTCTATCAATGATATAAATGTTTGTATCTCTATGAAACATTTTTTATGATTGACTCCCCTTGTGTGATTGGTTTTTGGGAAATCTGTGTCACTCATATCTTGACACAATTTTACACCAAACCATAAAGTGTGATTATTTCGTACTTAATATAAAGTGAATATATGTTATGTTAATTTTTTTCAGCTTAAAATGATATTTCCATATGTTTGTTCCTTATCTGATCTATTTCATTGTTTTACCAGATTGACCTATCCATGTGTACCTGATATCCGACGGTTATACACCCTCAAAAAATTAAAAAAAAATTGGTTTATGCTTTGGGCATGTTAAAAACCACTCTTCATCAACCTATGATCTTGTTATAACTATTATAATTAGTTTTGTGAGGAGATCTAACAAGGGTTGAGAGATTAGTGTGATATTTGATCCAATTCAACTCTTGAAAAAAAAAGAGGGGAGTAATGAAATGTGAAATATATGGGGATATCTAGGTTAGGAGTGTATGTTTCACTTCTTGGAATGCGTACGTCAGTGGGACTTGAAATATGATTCAAAATGAAGTAGGGTAGGTTCGGTGGAGAAAATCATTTAAGATGATTTTTTTTTAAAAAACCTTTATTTATTGGATAGAAAGTGGAAAGAATAGTGTGGAATGGTTTTCACACACACATGTAGAGAGTTATTGGAATGGTTGACTTATGAATTCCTTGCTCAATTTGGAATGATGAATATCTATTAATTTCATTGCGAGATGAATTATGAGACAACTTTTTCCATTTTCACTAGGAAGAACTCCTTGGTGTGGTTTTTGCATTGATTAAATTACTTTAATGAATTAAAATTTCCTCAAATGTTAAATATTAATGTTGTTGGTAATATCTATATTCATAATTTCTGAAAATTTGACTTTTCCCAGGATTTTAAATATTTAGTTGTGGGGGTATGATCGCACCGCGATTCACTATTTCATTTTCACCCTTACACCACTATGCTAAACTTGTTTTGTATTGTAAATTTCAAATATAATAACAATTTTCACTTCATTTTTGATTAATTTATTTTGTTTTTATAACTGATCAATTGAGAAATTATACTTGTTTTGATATTTTCATTGAAGGTGGATGTTATATGGAGGCCCCAAAGATGATCTAGAAGAAAAATGGGCCAAACTACATGGCATCACATGGATATATTTCCACTATATTGAGAATTATGAGAATTAAGTCCATCTAAATAAGCTGAAACATTGTGTTCCACTCAAAAACATCATTTTATACATCCCATAAGAAAGAGAAAATCCCAATTCGTTCATATGATGGCCCATCAGAACCATTCTATCATGGGGACAAAATCTTCCCAAATTCTAAGGTTTAGTTCAGTATTTTGAGCATATCTCCCAATTCAAATGTCTAATGGCTTCCAAATTTGACAAGGAGAAAGTAAAGCGGACATCCAACAATGATTCTCTTGTTTTCAAGTCATGATATGTATATATAATATTCCAAAACTTAGACACAAGTAGTATCTCAAAAATAGGGTGCTCAAAAAAATGTTCCATTTTGGGTATAAAAAGGCACCATGGGAAACTCATTAGTAGTTCGGCCAAGAGAATAAATTTCTGCTAAATTGAAGTTCTAGAGTGTAGAGACCCGAAGCCTAACGTACATTGACATTACATTACATTTGCGGAATACTTAGTACATAAAAAAACACACACACAAGGACCGTAATAGTTTAGTGTCTTTGGAGACTCGGAATATAATCTTCTAATCGTGGTGAAAGATCTTCAAAATCTCCCATAAAGATCTTCCTTTTTTTTACCCAAAACCTTTCTTTATATCCTGGGGAAAAGAAAACAAAAAAGGGTGAGCTCAAATGCTCAGTAAGGGTAAAATAAATATCAATCACACCATATACATAAGCACATAACTTTTGAAAATCTTTACCTGCAAAAGAGATCATAATTTCATAACATGGGGTAAATCATGGTAGTGAAATGTAATCACAATAATCATAAATTAATACATGAAACTTTGTGGCATTCACACATAATCATAGAGAATAATTTCTTGTTAGTCAAGACTCATTGCCAAGACTATCTTAGTGGGAAAAGTCCCTTTCTGAACCGAGTCACCCTCGTTTCAGTCCTGTTTCACTGAACCGGTATAACCTACTATTCCATCCATTTCTATATCATGAGATATAAAATCTTTACCCAATGCATTAGAGGGAGATATAGGTCCCACCCATCTCATAATTATACCATTCTTATGTGTGCCACAAAATCATAAAGCATACATCATTTAATAACCCATGTAATAAAAATGGGAATCTTAAACATCGTGACATCATAAAACAATTCATATAAGATAAAGGAATTCATAAAAATATAATTTCATCACAAAATAATCAAATCAATTTAATAATAGGGATAAAAATAGAACCCTTTATTATCTTAGATGGAAAATAATTTTGATAAAACACTTGAACTCCATTCTTGAGGAAAATATCCTTTCTTCTTCAAAAACACTTTTCATTTCTTAACATGACGTACAATTATAAACTAAAATAAGTTGATTAAAAATAAACTTGTAAAGGAAGCTTCTTGGAAATAATGTTTTAAAAATCCATTCATGCCGTATAAGTTAAAAAAACATTCTTCTCGTACTTTTGTCAGAAAACTCAAAAAAGTACCTCGTACGAAAAACGACAAAAGATTCCTTTCATATCTTTTACTAAAAACTCACCTAAGGGTAAAATTTGATTTGAAAAATTGTAGGTGGATGGAAATAATATTAAATATTGAGGAAACATGGATTTGGATGATAAAATACACCCTAGTAAATACCAAAGTATAAACAATCTCGGATAAAAATGAGATTGTGATATTTCCCCTTACCTTAGGTCCGATTTGCATCGTATGTGTCCAAACCTCCTGTATAATGATTTAAATAATGTCATTGACTTATTACAGAATCATACTAATTGTTATGATATCATATATGGTTCACTTATGACTTTATTTTACCCGTTCTTTTGAAAATTCCATGTTAAAGAGCGTTTTGGGTAAAATCGTTTCATTTGTCTTCCGTGTTTTGACCTGTAATTATTCATATGATTACGTAGATCATGATTACTTAATTCCAGAATATAAAACATTATTTATATATAATATATATTCAGAATATACATATATATAATAAATCAATAAATGGAAAGAAATACACCGTTCATGGAGACGGTAGGCCGTACGTAGGCATGAACGCTGTTTTCGTTTCCTTATTGAGTGGAATGGAATTAAGTGGATGACATACATATATATACACATAAATCCAGTATCATTATTATGTCATATATTTCATGATTACTTATTATATGTACTTTATAATCATTCATGAATGGTTAAAGTGGAGAATGAATCTCATCGCATCGTGGAGACGGTAGTCCGTACGTACGCACGAGCGATGATATCATTTTCATGATTATTGAATTGAATTGGAGTGGATGATACAATATATCAGAATCAGTATGATGTTATAATAACTATGTATATTTATTATTTACACCATTATACCCATCCATGTAAGGTGTTGGTGGAAAAACAGATTACACCACGGTGTGGAGATGGTATTCCGTACATACGCACGCGCGGTGATTTTGTTTTCCGTAGGATGGATAGAAGGTGAAATGAGATTGTTTCATATTTATAATAACAAATAAGTATATTAGTGATACTGATGTTATTTCTTTATAATGAAACAACTAAAGAAGAATAAGTTGAAGAAGAAAGAAGCTTGAAAGAATCGGGAGAAGAAATTACCTCTTCTTTGATACGTCTCTTTGAAACCTCCTCTTAGGGCACTAAGATTGGTCTTTAAAAAATACCAGAACCACTAGGATGTTTCTAGGGAAGTCGAGAGAATAATTTGGCAGGGTTTGGATGAGCTTGAAGGCTCAAATTGGTGTGAGGAGGAGAGGGAGGAGGTGCCCTTTTATAAGGGAGGAGAGGGGCACCTTTGGAATTCTTAAAAATATTAATTTATAATAAACCTAACCCCACTTAAAAACCTCAAAAAATGACTCATATTCGAAGATTAGATGATATAGGGTTGTAATCTCATCAACCAATAATATTTAGACATGTTTGGATCTTATTTTAAACCTTATCATTTTTATTTATCCATATTTAATCTATTTAAGTTTATTTGTTGTAATAAAATTATAAATTTTAAATTATAAAAAATAATTACTTATTTGTTGTGAATTTTCCATAATTGTTTACTTTATAAAATTATATACCATATAAATTTAAATTTTTAATTTTTAAATATTTTTGTGATTTTTAAACAATTTTATAATATGTTATTTTTATAAAATAACAATAGTGTCAATTTTGACGCAATTCATTTATTTGAATTTAAATAAACTATATACAGAAGATATGTTCGAACTAAAAGCTTAAATATATTAATAAAAGGTCACATGTATCTATAAAATTAGTGGATCACATTAAATAGTTAATATAATATTTATTTTATTATTTTTAAAACCATTTATTTGGTTTATCTCTTAATAAAATAATTACTACATTATTTTTGTATAATTATTTAATATACTTATTTGTTGCATAAAAATTTAAAATAAAATCCTATGATAAAGATAAATATATTTCCTTTCCCAGTAATACTTTTACTCGAATTTATCATCTTAAAATCACAATATTTAAATTGTTATATTTATTAAATTATGAAGGTGACAACTTTGGCATTATTTAAAATAATATAATATAAGTGTCATAATTGCTTGTATAAGACTCCAAATGGTCAAATATTCGACCATTGGATGATTATAGTTTAAATGTACATGACCAATAAGTTTTGGTCAGGGTTTTGTGCCTTTTATGGTCACTATTAGTTTAATAAAAACTATATTCTTGATTTTTCACTAGATAAATAATTTCTGCATCACTATTGTGTCACAATTAATGATAATTATTTAGTCCCAAAAAATTATAAATAAATTCTCATGATGTAGATAATTTTGTTAGATTTCTGGAGACTATTCATGTTCGAAGTTTTATGATGTTTATCACTAAGTTAAAATTATTATACTTATAAGATTTAAGAGAGTGACATGTTGTCACTTTCTTTGGTTTTAATAATAATTAAATTATTTTCGTGGTCAAAATTCCATAAAATGAATCTAATCCGACCCTTAGTTGATATGGGTTTACTTTTATCCATCAAATAGAATTTTTGAATTTGTTAGGGTAATTTTATAATATTATATTTACCCGTAATTACCCGATTTACCTTTAACTATGGTAAATAAAATTTACCGTAGTTACTATTCATAATTACCAAAAATAAAAAGTAGCCTATTAACATAATTTGGACCCACTGATTCCAAATATGGAATCCATTTTTTAAAATTCAATACACAGAAGTTGCAGAAATTAAATTAAAATTAATTTGGTTGTCGAATAAAAACGGTTTTTTGTTTAAAACATTGAAAAAGATTGAATTGATTTAACCTACGAATTCAAGGTAAAATCAATGCTAATGAAATACATTATATTAAATGGTAAAAATAAATTCTATTTATACTTTAAAACCATTAAATATTATAATTTAACCACATAATATATTACGATGAAAAAAGTTGTTTTTAATTAAAATATAGCGTGTTTTTACTATTCATTAAAATGTGAAAGTTACCAGAATAATATGAAAAATTTATCCAAAGTAAATTTTTATTTCTTGATTCCAAATAAGAATTTTATTTTGTCAAATTTAACTTATAAAAATGTCAAAAACTATATTTAAAGTGGGTGCGCCATCAAAAGGTGGCAAAACTGCATTTTTTTAAAAATACTTATTTTACCTGAAAAATTTATTTTGTTCTTATACCATGTTCTAGAAAATGTGTAAGATGAATAATAATGTTATAAAATTAAAAATTTAGTTAATACTATTCATAACGGCTAGTTCATGACAATATTATAAAAATATATCATTGTTTATTAAAACCCGGTATTGCGTACAACACATGCTATCGAGGAAGGTCGCGATTGTGTGTAATGCAAGCCAAGTCAGGGTTGCGTGTTGTGAAAGAATCCTTAGTTGTTTCGTATAACAGAATCCAACCATATTTCATTTATACATTGAATATATATATATATATATACTCAATGTTGCGTAGAATAACTATTATCAGAATTGTGTGTAACACGGTCCAAGAATAGTGTTGCGTATACTGCAAGCTAATACGGTGTTGCGTATAGCGCAAGGTAATCTTGGTTTAAAATACAACACAAGACATTAATGAAATTAAAATAATATTTTTCATAAAATCTCGGGGTGTTACATAGAGGGGTCCTTTCATCCCCTTGGAGGTTATTGATCACCCCATCCTCATAGGGAGATCTAAAATTAAGAAGGGGATCCACCCGAGCTTTCTCCCCCTCTCGTTGTTGGGATAAACAGTGGCAGTTCATTATGAGTGAGCTACACACATTTCAATGGACTTATGAAGCTTATATAAGCTAATGGTTTGCTTTAATTTTGGTTTTTAAAGATTTAATATCGTGTACCATACATGATTTCATATTTTAATGCCTTTTTTGATACATGTGAATGTTATTCTCTTAATTTCTGACTGATCGGTGTGAGGTTTTGAGAGCATGACTTGTGCTGTTCCGATAAGACAAAACAAGAATCCTTTTCATACCCACCATATTGAGATTTCAATCTACTTTGGGATCTCTTATTCTATGCATATTTTTTTGACCTTGACAATATGATTTTTACATCAATATTTGGTTCTTTAAACATTGAAACAAAAGCTTAGGAATTAATCGTGATTCAAATTAATTTAAACCAAATAATTACTCCAACCCTAAACGAATCCCTAAGAACAATGAATTTGAATTTTTTGTAGTTAAATCACAATGAACCCTTTTTCAGATATTTTTTTAAATCCACTTAGTTTTTCAACTATTAAACTCTTTACGTTAGTTTATTTTCTTGAAAATATTTTCAAAATGACCCCCTCTTTTAGTAATCTTTATTAAAAATACATACTATAAGCTACCAACACTCCTCGAGAGACAACCTATAGTATTCCCTATACTATAAATAAATCATAAAATCATAATAAATTTTACATGTTATGAAAACACAATCAAAATGCACTAGATTTGATAATAACATTGTTAACCATAATGTATAATCCCGAAACTAGTGAAACACCTAACAAAAATTGAAACGTTTTTGCATGTATTATCTCATAATCATAAAAATGGTTTGATTTGGAAATATTTAAAATAATAAATTATTTTCAAATCATTTATAATGAATTTTAAAGAGAAAAATTGAATTTAATAAATAATATCCCCCTGGATTCTCAAACCAGGTGCATAGTAAGGCCAATTTTCATATACCAAGTAAAGCTCAAGTCAATCTGGATGCACCTTTTTTCAAGGTTGTTACCCCAAGGAACGTCTACTCCAAAACCATTCCCATTTATAGAATCAATAAAGGGATGTATTTATAGGAAAAAACATAGTACCTTTTTCATAAAAACATTAATATGTTCTTATATACTTATTCTCAAAGTCTATCATTAGTTTATGTTCCCTATTCTATTTTTTCCTAAATGTATTTCCCATATTTTATACTAAACTTCCTCTGATACTAACTATAAAGACCCTGACCATAGTATAATATATTCAATGGTTACTTTATTACATTGGCATAAGATACAAGGAATCACATCCTGAATGACAGAATATTTTATTATCATTGGTAAACTACATACATACTTGAATCTCACATTATAATTGAAAACATAAAATAATAATTAGTATCTTCTTTGAGTACATAATTATTTCCTCCACCATAACCATTTATATTAATCATAATACACATCTTTGAATCCTTAGGAAAGAAATATAAGAAATGGGTGAGAAAAAAAAAATAGTAACAGTACGTGTACATCGTAATCTATCGTGGATAAATAATCCGTGTAAATATATAAAAGCAAATAACTAAAACACATTCAATTTAATTAATTACTTTAGAATAATATGTTAGGAATAAATGATGGAAAAATAAATCCATATAAATAATCACATGATCTTCAAAATTAGCAATGGATATTCAAACTAATATAATAGTCACATGGAACATAAATAGCTAATATCATGATTAGGGACTTCATAATGCTTGACATTATTACCATGTTTTCATGACCTTTCACAAAATAGTTTAAAACAATGGGTAAAACCAATTTAATTTGGCTAATTTATTTGTCTAATAAGACATAATGATGCTTCTTGGTGCTATGTAATTTTACGCCCCTCCTATCACTTAAAAAGTCCAATGAATTCCACTTATGAAAGGAGTGAAACATAATCAACATAAAATTTATTATTCAAAAACAAAAATATGAAATTTTAATACCTACGCCAATTAATAAACATGATCATAAACCATCTAGTTTAATATGGTGAATGGTAATAAAATTTTACTTCCCCAGTGAAACTAACAATAATCCATTTAGATATGTAATAATAATGGGTTCAATACAATATTTCCCCACTGGATCATAATTATAATAAATATTTGGTGTCATTATTGAATATAAATAACATAAAAAATCCAATAGATTTTTTTTGAGGAAAATATAATTTTCATTTGGAAATTAACCATTTAAAACTAAAATTTCATAAAAATATTTGGAAATATTTTTTTAATATACCCTTTTAAACTTGTAAAATAAGCATTAAGAAATTAGTGTTAATGAATACTAAAATGCATTTTCATGTGGTACATTTTAAAATAATGATTCTTTTCATATTTTTGGTAAAATTAAAATGAACGTTGTCTAGCAAAGGATATAAATATTCATTTAAAAAATTAAAAAATTAAAAAATTATTAATAAATATTTAATAAATCATTTAGACAATCTTAAAAAAATTTATAATTTTTTTTAGAAAACATGGTTTTGAAACAAAATGGGTTTTCGAATAAAGAGAAAAATAATTATATATTTTCTAAAAAATATTTTCAGAATAATATAAAGTAGAAAAGTGAGGAAAATGGTAATATTACTTTAAATGTTCTTGAATAAGCATATTATAATAACATTCATGTGTTTCTTCAGTGATAGATCCTAATATTTTATCATAGTAAATTTAATCATAAACAATCCTAAAAACGATGAGATTGAAAAATAAACCCTTACCACTTTGGTAACATTTGAATTTTAATCCCCATGAAAGAAATAACATCAAATAAAAAGTTAAAATAAATGAAAATAAATTTATTAATTATATAAAAAATACAATGGTTATTATATGCACCACACAAAATAACTGAGTGGTGAATATGGCATATGTATCATAAAAGTAAAAGTGATATTAGAAACTCTTACCTTAAATCTGATTTCCTACATACATGTATGTACCTACTATATAATAAATATTGTTTTATTATAAATATATTACATAACCATACTCATATATTTTACACCATATATTATTTACTAATATTATTTTATGATCAATTTATTATCAATTCTTTTTTAAAATCATAATTTTGATTGTTAGTAGCTTTATTTTTCATGTATGTTTGTGTTTGGTAATTTTTGTCCTTTAATATTGATAATTTTTACTTGATATATTGAATTTAACCATGATTTATATATCATATATATTTATTTTATATTTATTTATATTAATCAAATAAATTGAGATATAAATTGTATTACACCGTTTATGGAGATGGTAGGTTATACGTAATCATGAATATTGTTTCAATTTTTCTTGATGGATGGAATAAAACAAAAAAAAAATATTAATTAATCCATAAAGAATAATTACTATTTCATATATATAATTTTTATTAACTTAATAAATCCTTATTACCATCCATGTATGTGTAAAATGAAAAAAAATATCCTCATAATGTGGAGGTGGTAGTCCACATATACAAACAAGCAATGTTAATGTATTTCAATGGATTGGGAGATAAGAAGTTAGATGTGATATTATACATCTAGAGATTGTTTTAGTTTATAAATATCACATATGTTCATTATAATTATTCGTACTACCTTTTATGTAAATCATAAGTGAGAAATGAATAACATTGCTTCATGAGGTAGCAGTTCACTGTACATACGAGTGATGTATCATAAATATAGAGAACCTATAATTTAACACATAACATTACATGATCTTAAGAAAAATTAAACATCATAGTACATGCCAAGGATCATGAATTCTACTGTCTTTGAAGACTCGGCACACAAAATGTAAAACATGGGACAAAAAATAATCTTCATTATTTAATCTTTATAATGATATCCTAACATTAATCCAGACCTTATACCTTTATGGGGTACCATGGGGATCACATGAACGAAGGAATTGGGTAAAATCCATGTAAGGAAATAAACATAACAATAAGGATTTATAATAGTGGATAGAGAACCTAAGATAATGATATAAAATGTTATATAACATGTAAAAATTGGATCATATAAACATGAATTCATAGTAATGTGTAATCAATATAAATCATGACTTCATCATGAGTCATGTATTGTTGCATATATAGGATCACAAATCAAGGTTAACCACCGAGATCGTTGCACATGGTAGCACAAGTCAAGGCTTATCGCCAAGACTGTTGCACATTACGTCTCAAGAGACCAAACTTTACCCAATGAATTGGAGCAATATTTGGTCACACCCATATTAACATGTTCATGAATATTATTTCCACATAAATAATCATACATAATCAATCATACATAAGCATAAGGGGAACAATGTAGTGAAATGGGTATTACATTCATTTCATAAAGCATAATGATTTGGCATATCATAAAAGTGTCCATGAGAGACAGGAATTAAAACATACATGGAGATAAATAAGTTAAATTAACAATATTTCGTGGTGATTGATTTCAAATAGATTTTACAACATGTAAGAAGTGTATTTAAAAAATTAATATCATTAAAATATTTTAGTGTGGTGTTAAGGAAAATAGTAAAGAGAATTTAAAACCAAAAAGGGGAAAATATTTTATATAAAACCAGAATTTAATAAAATTCCTTCATAATAAAGAGAATAAAAATACAATGGTGGGTTAAAACTAATGATATAGTGCACTTGAATTTGCGTAAATTTTTTGAACATTCCCCTAAAATGAGTTTGCATATTGGGAAGTATCGATGAGGGAATAACATAAAAGCTTGTGTTTCCCCGAAAGTGAATGAGTTATGGATCAGGAAACCTGATTTTGTTGCATATAAAAAGTGTTTATGTAACGCCCCGACCCTAGTTACCCAGAGTCGGTGCATTATTACATAACATTGGCATGATCACAAGAAAGATCAAATCTCGAAAGACCGACTGGTTTAGTAGCCTTGGAAACACTAGATATATTCATAAGTTTTACATTACATCATAAAATGAAAAACTACTACAACAACATAATGTCTCCATAATCCACACTCATATCCCCACATAATATCCCTGCAGGTCATTCATAATTTACTTCTTCACTTCCTGGGAAAACTAAAACATATTAAAGGGGTGAGCTCAAATGCCCAGTAAGGATAACAATATAGAGGAAACATTCATAAATAAGAATAAACATTTAAGGAAATGTATCACTAAAACAAAAGCCTTTCAAACTTGAACATTCAACATTGTATGGAATAAATAAAATGAAATAATGCCATTTACTCATTCACATGGATATTCTACTAATCGAATAATCACATGCAAAATCTCTAACCACTTTCATAATGTTGGAATGCATAATGCCATACTATCATAACCACATAGCCAAGGCCTCGTGCCAAGACTACAAATAAGATTTTGTCAAGGACTTGTTCCAAGACACTAGTTTGTCTCATGAGACCTACCGACGCATCGAGGAGCTATAGCGGGCTCCACCCGTCACATATTAAGTCCAATGCATTCCCATATGAAAAGGTTTAAACATAACAGAAACATTCATATTAAAACTAGCATACAAAATGTCAATACTTTCACCATAAACTATGAATGGTATAAAAATAGCACATCCACAGTCAAACATACCACAAAACCTTCAATACAATATAGAAGTTTTGTATCATAATAAATCAACTTCAAATAAGTGTAAAATCCATCAAAGGATGTTGACATAGATGAAATCAAAATACTTTTTAGAGAAATATCTCTTTCTGTTATTGAAATCATTTAAGATCCATATAAAATAAAACATTTCCTTGAAAATATTCTTATAATCTTGTAAGGAAAGCTTTGAATATTTTATAACTGCAGAAAATAACCGCACCCGCCGTATAAGTTAAAAAAAACATTCTTACCTTAATTCTGTCGAAAAGGTTAAAAATGACCTTGTTTTGAAAATAACGGAAAGATTCCTTTTATAAAACATAAAACAAGGGAATAAATGACTTTAACTCATATTCTTGTAAATAATAAAAATGTTTTGAAATACATTATTAAGAAACATGGATGTGGATGATAAAGAGATCCCAGTAGATTATTACGTATAAACAACCTCGGATAATGAAGAGATTGTGAAATAACCCTTACCTTGTACATTTCCTTGGTTGGGGTAGGTTAACCTCCTGTATAATGGTGAAATAATTATTATTAAATTATACAAGAATCATATATATTAATATGATATCATATATGATCTTTTAATATTGATTTGATAATAATATCTTAGTATTATCGTTGTTTCGGGTGTTAACTTACTTGTTTTCTTTTATATGTTTAGTTACGTAAGCCATGTTTGTAATGGATAGGTTGTATATTATTCATATCCAGAATGATATCAAGTCCTTAAAAATCATTTTTAAATCATCAAATGATAATTATACTTTAATGTATATGATGGAGAATGAATCTCATCGCGTTCGTGGAGACGGTAGTCCGTACGTACGCACGAGCGACAATATCATTATTTTGATATTAAAATAATATATAAATGGTTGTTATATCATATATACAGAATCATTAACATGTTATATTTATTATTTACATGAGTTACATATCATTATTATACCCATCCAAATAATAATATATTGAATAACAATTACACCACGACGTGGACACGGAAAGTCGTACGTACGCACGTATGGTGACATGTTATTCAAAGGATAGATAGAATACTGAATATGGTTGTACCATATTTATAATAACATCACAGTATATATATGATACTGGAGTTATTATTTTAGAATGGTAACAACAAAGGAAGAAGAAGTGGAAGAATAAATGAACTTGGAAAAAGGGTGGTGAAATCATTACCTCTTCTTCGGTTTCTTCCTTTTGATTTGATCAAAAGGGCTCCTTAGGTTGGCTTTCTGATCAAACTAAGCCCTCTAGGTTGTAGTGAGGGAAGTTGGTAGAGTATTTGGGCACATTTTGGCCAAACCAAAAGGCTTTTAAGGTGTGAATAAATGAGGAGGAGTGCACTTTTCTAAGAGGGGTGAGGGGCACCTTTGGAAAAGCTAGAAATATTAATTTATAATAAATTCATATTCGGTTTCCAATGGCTTAAAAGTTGATTATTCAAAGGTTAAGGTGGGTAGGGGTCGAAAAAAACTCAACCAATAGAATTTAGACAGGTTTGGGTACATATATTAACCTTATCTTTAAGTATTAACTCTAAGTTAATTAGTTTAACTTTTACAATGTCTCTTTGTATTTTTTATAATATGGTTAATAAACTTACTATATACATCTAAGCGACCACCAAGTGGTCCATTAATAATGAAAATATCATGATATAAGTCTCTTGGCCGAACCTTTGATTTTTAGGAATTTAATATCAATTAATAATATAATATTTGTTTTAAGAACTCTTTTATGTCAATTTTGACACTATTCAATAGTTGATTTTTTTGAAACTCATAACAGAATGATTAATTCTAAAAAAGTAAATTAAATCAATACTAATATATCATATTATCCTAGAAACTTAGTTTATTTCATTAAAAGTTTCATATTATATTTATTTGGGTATTTAAAATATCAATTAATTTAATTTTTCACTATTTTAGTAATTATTGCATCATCATTGTGTTATAAATAAAATAAATTATTTAATGTCTAAAAATTATAAATAAAATATCATTATGTAGGAAATATGTTTGTCTTTCTAATGAATATTTATAATCTAAAATCAAACATATATAACCCTATGTAAAAATTTTTTTTGCTAAAAGATATATGCTTGTGTCATTTTTTGTATTCATTTTAACTTAATTAAAATAAAGTGTCCCTATCACCTACAAGTGGCACCATGGAGTCCCATAATCGACCCAAAGATGCCAATGGTCGAACATGTATCAACAAATAATGCTAGGACACGTTTTAGGGTAATTTAGTATTATTATAATATTATTTTTTAACCGTTATTTACCGGATTTACCCTTAACCATGGTAAATAAAATATTTACCGCAGTAATTATTTAAAATGTCTAAAAATAAAAGTTACATATTAACACAATTTGAACATCCTGATTCCAAATATGGAATCCATTTTTCTAAATTCAAAATACATAAGTGGCAGAAATTAATTTAAAATTAATTACCGCTATCAAAACAAAAAGCGTGTTTTTAAGAGATAATAACTATCAAAAGATTGACACTTGTTTATGTTCGGTTTAATTATAAAATTATGTCCAATGACCAACATTATATTAAATGGTAAAAATATATTCTAAATATACTTTAAAACCACCCAAATTCATAATTTATCACTATTAATTATTTTGATTAAAAAAGTTGTTTTTAATTAAAATTTAGTAATTTTCACTATTCATCATAATATGAAAGTTATCCAAAAAGTACCAAAATTTCACCTTAGGCTAAATTCGATACTCTGAATCCAAAAATGAAGTCCATTTTGAGAGATAAAAATTCTAAAATTTTAAAAGGTAGGTATTACTATTCATAACGGCTAGTTTGATTGGTTGTGGTGTGTTAGAACTCGAAGTTGCGTACAACACACACTACTGTATTATTCAAAGGAAAGCGTACCGTGGAAGCTTGGGATGTTTCATTTTAAATTTTTTGATGTCCCCATTTAGTCAAAAAGTTTAAAATATTGTATTTAAAAAGGTTTCACTATTAAAAGTTGATAAAAGTGCAATATTCAAAATGAATTTGTTCTTGCATTGTGTCTAAGAAACTCATAATATGGATTCAAAAATTATAAGGATTATATAAAGTTTAAAATTTAGTTAATACTATTCATAACCTCTTTTGAATGGATTTTTTTTGGTAAGTCATGGTGTGATTGAACTCGGTGTTGCGTGTAGTGCAAGTTATTGAATTATTTTGAAGAAATAACACACTATGAAATCATGGGGTGTTACATTCTCCCCTCCTTCAATAAATTGCGTCCTCGCAATTTGAAATTGTTCTTCGAAAATAAAAGGTTGAAAATAGAAAATATATTTGTGGGAAAACCCACATCGGAAATTGGGTTACTAAAATTTAGTCTTAATATGAGGAAAAGAGAAATGAAAGGGTCACCACCAAATTATGATCTTGATTAGGAGAACATTGGTGGAAATTAGAGACATATAATTGGAGGGAAAATGTAAATATTTATAGGTAGTGATTGAGGTCATCAATCACAAACAAGTATAAAATTGAGGTCCTTAAATTCATCAATCTATGATGATTTGAAATACCATCGGTTCAACAAAACATAGGGTATTAGGATAACACATTTTTGACATTTCAAAATATCTTAGTTGAAATCCCACATCGAAAAATGAATTAATGAGGCCTCTATTTAAAATAAAGAGTGGAAAGTATGAAGATTACTGAAAATAACACTTACTAGGGTTCCATGTAGGAAAATATGGATATGGAAGAAAAATCTAACCATCAATTATCTGATGGAGAGTGGTAGAGAACATGGCTATGAAAAGGCCAACAATCCCAAAGCCATAAATTAGTGATGATTTAAGGTACCATCTAGGACAACATTTTTGTTCTAAGTTCCTTTTATTAATGTTGAGTAATTTATTTATGAGATTGGCAAAGATCATAAGGAGATATACTTACTTTATAATTAGAGTTTTATCCATTAATAATTTTCTACCACAAAATCATCTTTCACTCTAAAAGATAATAGAACGTAAAAAAATTCTATTTCTACTATTCGTACAGGGTTCCAAAATAAATGAATTTATAATTCATCTACCAGATCTTTAAAAAAACTACATTATTTAATCCAGGACATATCGTGGGCCAGTGGTAGGTGATACACCCTTGTCGCCCTTTGGTTGCAGGTTCAAGTCTCGCAGCCTTGCCGGACGCGACAGGTTGCCGCCCGACATCCGGGTTGTCCTTTTATGGAAATCCAAAATAATCCAAACTAGGACTATCCAAAATACTTCTATCCAAACTCACAGTCCAACATTTATAAGGAAGGTAAACATGATGTAGATCCTTTTTACCCCGTAATAGCATATGAATACCTTCATCATGTATTCTTTTAATACACTGAAACATCCTGAATTACCATATTCCTTATTGATTACATTCATGCTCCCTTATTCCATATAGAATGATGGATATACTTCATCAATCCAAAAATGTTTTAAACCCCAATAATGATAGAATATACAAATCATTAATCAGTTCCAAGGTAGTCAAGAATATCCAATATAATTTATCCAAAACAATCATGTATTATTCCAAAATCACTACCTCGGTATCAGAACTATATTATGGTTTATCATTCTCTCGACCATATATTTTCCAAAAATTTGTCCTGCTATTGAGTCACTTTTCTTTGTTCCACACAATCTCAAGTCCTTAATGAAGTAGTACTGCAGTACAATCCTTATATATTCCATAATTATTATAACAAGTACATTGTTGATACAACACTCAATTGACATAATCAACATAAGAACTCTAATAATTCCTCTTCATCTGTGGCAGTATCATAACTTGATTATTATCCAATAGCATCATTTACGGCATAGTCTGATGACTGGGACATAGGTTCGCGTAGTGTCCAGACTACTTGCAAATGAAGCATTGTACATTTGAAACCATTTTCTTACCCTTGCAGTCACGTACTTTGTGCCCTTTTCCTCCACACTTATAACAAACTCTCATTCCTTTCAGGCAAGTTCCGGGGTGTTTCTTTCCATAGTTATCACATATGGGAAAATTCTTCTTTTCCCTCTTCCCTTTATCCGTCTTTCTCTCTTCCATACTTTTCTTTTCTTGCTTCCCTTCAAAGCCATAGGACTCAGTAAACTCTTTACTTCTCTTATCAACACATGATATTATTTCTTCATATGATGATTATACATGTGAGACTATTTATCTTATAAATTCTGGCTTAAGACCATGAAATATATGATCCTTCTTTCTCTTTGTATCATGTGCATTTCTAGAGTTCTCATTCCTTCTACTGGGCGCCATTTCTAAACAATGGCATACACTAGATTAGTTTATGAATAACAATACCTAATCCCAAACTTGTGAAACACATAACATAAATTAAATAGGTTATGGATATAATCCATAATCATAAAAATGTCTCTTTTGAGGAATTATATACTCATAAACCCTTCATAATGATTTGTAAAGAAAATGAGAGTTATCCTAAGCATATCCCTCAGGAGTGTCGTAACCAAGAGTGTAGCAAGTCCCGTTGTCGTGCACCAGTTCCCGTTCGAGTCTAGCGCAAAGTGGTGTTTTCGGGTTTTACCCCTAGGTACATCTGTGCCAGAGCTTCCTCTACCTGCTCGTATCCAGACAGGGATGTATTGCTCGGAAAACTCACAAAATCTCTACAATACCAAAATTCTAGGAAGTTATTATATACTAATCCTCAAAATTCATCTTAAATCTATGTGCTCTAATCAGAGTTTATCTAAATATAGCTTCCAAGGTTTGTACTAAACTTCCTCTGATACCAACTGTAACGCCCCGACCCTAGTTACCCAGAGTCGGTGCATTATTACATAACATTGGCATGATCACAAGAAAGGTCAAATCTCGAAATACCGATTGGTTTTGTAGGATTGGAAACACTAGATATATTCATATGTTTTACATTACATCATAAAATGAAAAACTACTATAACAACATAATGTCTCTATAATCCACACTCATATCCCCACATAATATCCCTGTAGGTCATTCATAATTTACTTCTTCACTTCCTGGGAAAAATAAAACATAGAAAAGGGGTGAGCTCAAATGCCCAGTAAGGATAACAATATAGCGGAAACTTTCATAAATAAGAATAAACATTTAAGGCAATGTATAACTAAAACAAAAGCCTTTCAAACTTGAACTTTCAACATTGCATGGCATAAATAAAATGAAATAATTCCATTTACTCATTCACATGGATATTCTACTAATCGAATAATCACATGCAAAATCACTAACCACTTTCATAATGTTGGAATGCATAATGCCATACTATCATAACCACATAGCCAAGGCCTCGTGCCAAGACTACAAATAAGATTTTGTCAAGGCCTTGTGCCAAGACACTAGTTTGTCTCATGAGACCTATCGATGCATCAAGGAGCTATATCGGGCTCCACCCGTCACATATTAAGTCCAATGCATTCCCATATGAAAAGGTTTAAACATAACATAAACATTCGTATTAAAACTAGCATATGAAATGTAAATAATTTCACCATAAACTATGAATGGTATAAAAATAGAACATCCACAGTCAAACATATCACAAAACCTTCAATACAATATAGAAGTTTCGTATCATAATAAATCAACTTCAAATAAGAGTAAAATCCATCAAAGGATGTTGACATAGATGAAATCAAAACACTTTTTAGAGAAATATCTCTTTCTATTTTTGAAATAATTTAAGAGCCATATAAAATAAAACATTTCCTTGAAAATATTCTTATAAGCTTGTAAGTAAAGCTTTGAATATTTTATAATGGCAGAAAATAACTGCACCCTCCGTATAAGTTAAAAAAAACATTCTTACCTTAATTCTGTCGAAAAGGTTAAAAAGGACCTTGTTTTGAAAATGATGGAAACATTCCTTTTATAAAAAGTAAAACAAGTGTATAAATGAATTTAACCCATATTCTTGTAAATAATAAAAATGTTTTGAAATACATTATTAAGAAACATGGATGTGGATGATAAAGAGATCCCAGTAGATTATTACTTATAAACAACCTCGGATAATGAAGAGATTGTGAAATAACCCTTACCTTGTACTTTTCCTTGGTTGGGGTAGGTTAACCTCCTGTATAATGGTGAAATAATTGTTATTAAATTATACAAGAATCATATATATTAATATGATATCATATATGATCTTTTAATATTGATTTGATAATAATATCTTAGTATTATCGTTGTTTCGGGTGTTAACTTACTTGTTTTCTTTAATATGTTTTGTTACGTAATCCATGTTTGTAATGGATAGGTTGTATATTATTCATATCCAGAATGATATCAAGTCCTTAAACATCATTTTTAAATCATCAAATGATAATTATACTTTAATGGATATGATGGAGAATGAATCTCATCGCGTTCGTGGAGACGGTAGTCCGTACGTACGCACGAGAGACAATATCATTTTTTGATATTAAAATAATATATAAATTGTTGTTATATCATATATACAGAATCATTAACATGTTATATTTATTATTTACATGAGTTACATATCATTATTATACCCATCCAAATAATAATATATTGAATAACAATTACACCACGACGTGGAGACGGTAAGCTGTACGTACGCACGTATGGTGACATGTTATTCAAAGGGTGGATACAATACTTAATATGGTTGTACCATATTTATAATAACATCATAGTATATATATGATACTGGAGTTATTATTTTAGAATGGTAACAACAAAGTAAGAAGAAGTGGAAGAAGAAATGAACTTGGAAAAAGGGTGGTGAAATCATTACCTCTTCTTCGGTTTCTTCCTTTTGATTTGATCAAAAGGGATCCTTAGGTTGGCTTTCTGATCAAACTAAGGCCTCTAGGTTGTAGTGAGGGAAGTTGGTAGAGTATTTGGGCATAGTTTGGCTGAACCAAAAGGCTTTGAAGGTGTGAAGAAATGAGAAGGAGGAGTGCCCTTTTATAAGAGGGGTGAGGGGCACCTTTGGAAAAGTTAGAAATATTAATTTATAATAAATTCATATTCGGTTTCCAATGGCTCAAAAGTTGATTATTCAAAGTTTTAGGTGGGTATGGGTCTAAACTAACTCAACCAATAGAATTTAGACAGGTTTGGGTACTTATATTAACCTTATCTTTAAGTATTAACTCTAAGTTAATTAGTTTCACTTTTACAATGTCTCTTTCTATTTTTTTATAATATGGTTAATAAACTTACTATATATATCCAAGCGACCCCCAAGTTGTCCATTAATGATGAAATTATCATGATATAAGTCTCTTTGCCGAACCTTATATTTTTAGGAATTTAATATCAATTAATAATATAATATTTATTTTAAGAACTCTTTTATGTCAATTTTGACACTATTCAATAGTTGATTTTTTTGAAACTCATAACAGATTTATTACTTCGAAAAAAGTAAATTTAATCAATCCTAATATATCATATTATCCTAGAAAATTAGTTTAATTCATTAAAAGTTTCATATTATATTTATTTGGGGATTTATAATATCAATTAAGTTAATTTTTCACTATTTTAGTAATTTCTGCATCATCATTGTGTCATAAATAAAATAACTTATTTAATGTCTAAAAATTATAAATAAAATATCATTATGTAGGAAATATTTTTATCTTTATAATGAATATTTATAATCTAAAATCCAACATATATAAGCATATGTAAAAAAAATTTTCTAAAAGATATATGCTTGTGTCATTTTTTGTATTCATTTTAACTTAATTAAAATAAAGTGTCCCTATCACCTACAAGTGGCACCATGGGGTCCCAAAATCGACCCAAATATGCCTATGGTCGAACATGTATCAACCAATAAGGCTAGGACACGTTTTAGGGTAATTTAGTATTATTATAATATTATTTTTTAACCCTTATTTACCGGATTTACCCTTAACCATGGTAAATAAAATATTTACCGCAGTAATTATTCAAAATATCTAAAAATAAAAGTTACATATTTACACAATTTGAACATCCTGATTCCATATTTGGAATCCATTTTTCTAAATTCAAATCACAGAAGTGGAAGAAATTAATTTAAAATTAATTCCCGCTGTCAAAACAAAAAGCGTGTTTTTAAGAGATAATAACTATCAAAAGATTGACACTTATTTATGTTCGGTTTAATTGTAAAATTATGTCCAATGACCAACATTATATTAAATGGTAAAAATATATTCTAAATATACTTTAAAACCACTCAAATTCTTAATTTATCACTATTAATTATTTTGATTAAAAAAGTTGTTTTTAATTAAAATTTAGTAATTTTCACTATTCATCAAAATATGAAAGTTATCCGAAAAGTACCAAAATTTCACCTTAGGCTAAATACAATACTATGAATCCAAAAAAGAAGTCCATTTTGAGAGATAAAATTTCTAAAATTTTAAAAGGTAGGTATTACTATTCATAACGGCTAGTTTGATTGGTTGTGGTGTGTTAGAACTTGAAGTTGCGTACAACACACGCTACTATATTATTCAAAGGAAAGCGTACCGTGGAAGATTGGGATGTTTCATTTTAAATTTTTTGATGTCCCCATTTAGTCAAAAAGTTTAAAATATTGTATTTAAAAAGGTTTCACTATTAAAAGTTGATAAAAGTGCAATATTGAAAATGAATCTGTTCTTGAATTATGTCTAAGAAACTCATAATATGGATTCTAAAATTATAAGGATTATATAAAGTTTAAAATTTAGTTAATACTATTCATAACCTCTTTTTTAATGGATTTTATCTTGGTAAGTCATGTTTTGATTGAACTCGGTGTTGCGTGTAGTGCAAGTTATTGAATTATTTTGAAGAAATAACACACTATGAAATCTTGGGGTGTTACATTCTCCCCTCCTTCAATAAATTGCGTCCTCGCAATTTTGAAATTGTTCTTTGAAAATAAAAGGTTTAAAATAGAAAATATATTTGTGGGAAAACCCACATCGGAAATTGGGTTACTAAAATTTAGTCTTAATATGAGGAAAAGAGAAATGAAAGTGTCACCACCAAATTATGATCTTGATTAGGAGAACATTGGTGGAAATTAGAGACATATAATTGGAGGAAAAACGTAAATATTTATAGGGAGTGATTGAGGTCATCAATCACAAACAAGTATAAAATTTAGGTCCTTAAATTCATCAATCTATGATGATTTGAAATACCATCGGTTCAACAAAACATAGGGTATTAGGATAACACATTTTTGACATTTCAAAATATCTTAGTTGAAATCCCACATCGAAAAATGAATTAATGAGGCCTCTATTTAAAACAAAGAGTGGAAAGTATGAAGATTACCGAAAATAACACTTACTAGGGTTCCATGTAGGAAAATATGGATATGGAAGAAAAATCTAACCATCAATTATCTGATGGAGAGTGGTAGAGAACATGGCTATGAAAAGGCCAACAATCCCAAAGCCATAAATTAGTGATGATTTAAGGTACCATCTAGGACAACATTTTTGTTCTAAGTTCCTTTTATTAATGTTGAAGAATTTATTTATGAGATTGGCTAAGATCAAAAGGAGATATACTTACTTTATAATTAGAGTTTTATCCATTAATAATTTTCTACCACAAACTCATCTTTCACTCTAAAAGATAATAGAACATAAAAAAAATTCTATTTCTACTATTCGTACAGGGTTCCAAAATAAATGAATTTATAATTCATCTACCAGATCTTTTAAAAAAATACATTATTTAATCCAGGACATCTCGTGGGCCAGTGGTAGGTGATACACCCTTGTCGCCCTTCAGTTGCGGGTTCAAGTCTCGCAGCCTTGCCGGACGCGACGGGTTGCCGCCCGACCTCCGGGTTGTCCTTTTATGGCAATCCAAAATAATCCAAACTAGGACTATCCAAAATACTTCGGTCCAAACTCACAGTCCAACATTTATAAGGAAGGTAAAAATGATTTAGATACTTTTTACCCCGTAATAGCATATGAATACCTTCATTATGTATTATTTTAATACACTGAAACATCCTGAATTACCATATTCCTTCTTGATTACATTCATGCTCCCTTATTCCATATAGAATGATGGATATACTTCATCAATCCAAAAATGTTTTAAACCCCAACAATGATGGAATATACAAATCATTAATCAGTTCCAAGGTAGTCAAGAATATCCAATATAATTTATCCAAAACAATCATGTATTATTCCAAAATCACTACCTCGGTATCAGAACTATATTATGGTTTATCATTCTCTCGAACATATATTTTCCAAAAATTTATCCTGCTTTTGAGTCACTTTTCTTTGTTCCACACAATCTCAAGTCCTTAATGAAATAGTACTGCAGTACAATCCTTATATACTCCATAATTATTATAACAAGTACATTGTTGATACAACACTCAATTGACATAATCAACATAAGAACTCTAATAATTCCTCTTCATCTGTGGTAGTATCATAACTTGATTATTATCCAATAGCATCATTTGCGGCATAGTCTGATGACTGGGACATAGGTTCGCGTAGTGTCCAAACTCCTTGCAAATGAAGCATTGTACATTTGAAACCATTTTCTTACCCTTGCAGTCACGAACATTGTGCCCTTTTCCTCCACACTTTTAAACAACTCTCATTACTTTCAGGAAAGTTCCGGGGTGTTTCTTTCCACAGTTATCACATATGGGAAAATTATTCTTTTCCCTCTTCCCTTTATCCATCTTTCTCTCTTCCATCCTTTTCTTCTCTTGCTTCCCTTCAAAGCCATAGGACTCAGTAAACACTTTACTTATCTTATCAACACATGATATTATTTCTTCATATGATGATAATACATGCAAGACTATTTCTCTTATAAATTCTGGCTTAAGACCATGAAATATATGATCCTTCTTTCTCTTTGTATCATGTGCATTGCTAGAGTTCTAATTCCTTCTACTGGGCGCCATTTCTAAACAATGGCATACACTAGATTAGTTTATGAATAACAATACCTAATCCCAAACTTGTGAAACACATAACATAAATAAAAAAGTTTATGGATATAATCCATAATCATAAAAATTTCTCTTTTGAGGAAGTATATACTCATAAACCCTTCGTAAAGATTTGTAAAGAAAATATGAGTTATCCTAAGCATATCCCCCGGGAGTGTCGTAACCAAGAGTGCAGCAAGGCCCGTTGTCGTGCACCAGTTCCCGTTCGAGTCTAGCTCAAAGCGGTGTTTTCGGGTTTTACCCCTAGGTACATCTGTTCCAGAGCTGCCTCTACCTGCTCGTATACAGACATGGATGTATTGCTCAGAAAACTCATAAAATCTCTACAATACCAAAATTATAGGAAGTTATTCTATACTAATCCTCAAAATTCATCTTAAATCTATGTTCTCTAATCAGAGTTTATCTAAATCTAGCTTCCAAGGTTTGTACTAAACTTCCTCTGATACCAACTGTAACGCCCCGACCCTAGTTACCCAAAGTTGGTGCATTATTACATAACATTGGCATGATCACAAGAAAGATCAAATCTTGAAAGACTGATTGGTTTAGTAGCCTTGGAAACACTAGATATATTCATAAGTTTTACATTACATCATAAAATGAAAAACTACTACAACAACATAATGTCTCCATAATCCACACTCATATCCCCACATAATATCCCTGCAGGTCATTCATAATTTACTTCTTCACTTCCTGGAAAAAATAAAACATAGAAAAGGGGTGAGCTCAAATGCCCAGTAAGGATAACAATATAGCGGAAACTTTCATAAATAAGAAAAAAAATTTAAGGAAATGTATAACTAAAACAAAATCCTTTCAAACTTGAACTTTCAACATTGTATGGAATAAATAAAATGAAATAATTCCATTTACTCATTCACATGGATATTCTACTAATCTAATAATCACATGAAAAATCACTAACCACTTTCATAATGTGGGAATGCATAATGTCAGACTATCATAACCACATAGCCAAGGCCTCGTGCCAAGACTACAAATAAGATTTTGTCAAGGCCTTATGCCAAGACATTAGTTTGTCTCATGAGACCTATCGATGCATCGAGGAGCTATAGCAGGCTCCACCCGTCACATATTAAGTCCAATGCATTCCCATATGAAAAGGTTTAAACATAACATAAACATTCGTATTAAAACTAGCATACGAAATGTCAATAAGTTCACCATAAACTATGAATGGTATAAAAATAGCACATCCATAGTCAAACATATCACAAAACCTTCAATACAATATAGAAGTTTTTTATCATAATAAATCAACTTCAAATAAGCATAAAATCCATCAAAGGATGTTGACATAGATGAAATCAAAACACTTTTTAGAGAAATATCTCTTTCTATTTTTGAAATCATTTAAGAGCCATATAAAATAAAACATTTCCTTGAAAAAATTCTTATAAGCTTGTAAGGAAATCTTTGAATATTTTATAACGGCAGAAAATAACTGCACCCGCCATATAAGTTAAAAAAACATTCTTACCTTAATTCTGTCAAAAAGGTTGAAAAGGACCTTGTTTTGAAAATGACGGAAAGATTCCTTTTATAAAAAGTAAAATAAGGGTATAAATGACTTTAACCCATATTCTTGTAAATAATAAAAATGTTTTGAAATACATTATTAAGAAACATGGATGTGGATGATAAAGAGATCCCAGTAGATTATTACGTATAAACAACCTCGGATAATGAAGAGATTGTGAAATAACCCTTACCTTGTACTTTTCCTTGGTTGGTGTAGGTTTACCTCCTGTATAACAGTGAAATAATTGTTATTAAATTATACAAGAATCGTATATATTAATATGATATCATATATGATCTTTTAATATTGATTTGATAATAATATCTTAGTATTATCGTTGTTTCGGGTGTTAACTTACTTGTTTTCTTTTATATGTTTTGTTACGTAAGACATGTTTGTAATGGATAGGTTGTATATTATTCATATCCAGAATTATATCAAGTCCTTAAACATAATTTTTAAATCATCAAATGATAATTATACTTTAATGGATATGATGGAGAATGAATCTCATCGCGTTCGTGGAGACGGTAGTCCGTACGTACGCACGAGCGACAATATCATTCTTTTGATATTAAAATAATATATAAATGGTTGTTATATAATATATACAGAATAATTAACATGTTATATTTATTATTTACATGAGTTACATATCATTATTATACCCATCCAAATAATAATATATTGAATAACAATTACACCACGACGTGGAGACGGTAAGCCGTACGTACGCACGTATGGTGACATGTTATTCAAAGGGTGGATAGAATACTGAATATGGTTGTAACATATTTATAATAACATCACTGTATATATATGATACTGGAGTTATTATTTTAGAATGGTAACAACAAAGGAAGAAGAACTGGAAGAAGAAATGAACTTGGAAAAAGGGTGGTGAAATCATTACATCTTCTTCGGTTTCTTCCTTTTGATTTGATCAAAAGGGCTCCATAGGTTGGCTTTCTGATCAAACTAAGCCCTCTAGGTTTTAGTGAGGGAAGTTGGGAGAGTATTTGGGCAGAGTTTGGCCGAACCAAAAGGCTATTAAGGTGTGAATAAATGAGAAGGAGGAGTTCCCTTTTATAAGAGGGGTGAGGGGCACCTTTGGAAAATCTAGAAATATTAATTTATAATAAATTCATATTCGGTTTCCAATGGCTCAAAAGTTGATTATTCAAAGGTTAAGGTGGGTATGGGTTGAAAACAACTCAACCAATTGAATTTAGACAGGTTTGGTTACTTATATTAACCTTATCTTTAAGTATTAACTCTAAGTTAATTAGTTTCACTTTTACAATGTCTCTTTGTATTTTTTTATAATATGGTTAATAAAATTACTATATACATCCAAGCGACCCCAAAGTGGACCATTAATGATGAACTTATCATGATATAAGTCTCTTGGCCGAACCTTAGATTTTTACGAATTTAATATCAATTAATAATATAATATTTGTTTTAAGAACTCTTTTATGTCAATTTCGACACTATTCAATAGTTGATTTTTTTTAAACTCATAACAGATTGATTACTTCGAACAAAGTAAATTAAATAAATAATAATATATCTTATTATCCTAGAAAATTATTTTATTTCATTAAAAGTTTCATATTATATTTATTTGGGTATTTATAATATCAATTAATTTAATTTTTCACTATTTTAGTAATTACTGCATCATCATTGTGTCATAAATAAAATAAATTATTTATTGTCTAAAAATTATAAATAAAATATCATTATGTAGGAAATATTTTTATCTTTATAATGAATATTTATAATCTAAAATACAACATATATAACCCTATGTAAAAATTGTTTTGCTAAAAGATATATGCTTGTGTCATTTTTTGTATTCATTTTAACTTAATTAAAATAAAGTGTCCCTATCACCTACAACTGGCACCATGGGGTCCCAAAATCGACCCAAAGATTCCTATGGTCGAACATGTATCAACCAATAAGTCTAGGACACGTTTTAGGGTAATTTAGTATTATTATAATATTATTTTTTAACCCTTATTTACTGGATTTACCCTTAACCATGGTAAATAAAATATTTACCGCAGTAATTATTCAAAATGTCTAAAAATAAAAGTTACCTATTTACACAATTTGAACATCCTGATTCCAAATATGGAATCCATTTTTCTAAATTCAAAACACAGAAGTGGCAGAAATTAATTTAAAATTAATTCCCGCTGTCAAAACAAAAAGCGTGTTTTTAAGAGATAATAACTATCAAAAGATTGACACTTGTTTATGTTCGGTTTAATTGTAAAATTATGTCCAATGACCAAAATTATATTAAATGGTTAAAATATATTCTAAATATACTTTAAAACCACTCAAATTCATAATTTACCACTGTTAATTTTTTTGATTAAAAAAGTTGTTTTTAATTAAAATTTAGTAATTTTCACTATTCATCAAAATATGAAAGTTATTCGAAAAGTACCAAAATTTCACCTTAGGCTAAATTCAATACTCGGAATCCAAAAATGAAGTCCATTTTGAGAGATAAAATTTCTAAAATTTTGAAAGGTAGGTATTACTATTCATAACGGCTAGTTTGATTGGTTGTGGTGTGTTAGAACTCGAAGTTGCGTACAACACACACTACTGTATTATTCAAAGGAAAGCGTACCATGGAAGCTTGGGAAGTTTCATTTTAAATTTTTTGATGTCCCCATTTAGTCAAAAAGATTAAAATATTGTATTTAAAAAGGTTTCACTATTAAAAGTTGATAAAAGTGCAATACTGAAAATGAATCTGTTCTTGCATTATGTCTAAGAAACTCATAATATGGATTCTAAAATTATAAGGATTATATAAAGTTTAAAATTTAGTTAATACTATTCATAACCTCTTTTGAATGGATTTTTTTTTGTAAGTCATGGTGTGATTGAACTCGGTGTTGCATGTAGTGCAAGTTATTGAATTATTTTGAAGAAAAAACACACTATGAAATCTTGGGGTGTTACAGTTTAGAAGTTTTAAATAAAAATAAAGGAAAAAATTATTTGGTAAAAACAATGATAGAGAAACCCAAAAGAGTAATGGTGGTTTGGGTAGAATCCCTTACCTTAAATTTGATGGTGTTCTCAACATGATATTAATGACATGAATAATCCTATAAGTTTCATTAATTAATAATTCCAGAAGATATTGAATATGTATATGACTTATTACGTCTTTTTTATTTCATTCATAACTTTTTTTATTTGTTTTTAGTATCAATTTCATTGTCCAAGTTTGTTTGTTTCCTTCGTTTTAATGATCGTTTCACTTAAATTTATGCTCGGAGAATCATGTAAAATGGGGATGGTTTTCTAGAATTGGTGTTATATTATATTATTAAAAATCCAGAATAATACATATTTGTAAATATAATTTGGTCACTTTGAGTGAATATTAATCATTATGTAACTTTAGTGATAACCTTTTGGGTTAATTGGCAGTTTTTGCCCACAATGAACATGTTTTGTTTCATAAATCAGAACAATGTGTATGAAAGGATTATTGAATAATATATGAGACATAATACTCATATTATGGTCTACTTCAACTATGAAAATGGTTTTATTACTATAATTTATGACGTTAATATAATATGAAAACCCATCATCCTTGAATGCTGAAAATCAGCACATCTCGGATGGTGTTTTCAATTTTAGTATAAAAGAATGGGAAATGATAGAAGATGAAGCTTTATTACTTTATCAGGACACAATTTTAGTACATGTAAGGTACTTAAGTCATAAAAACATTAGGATTAAATGAGGTGAGTAAATAAATAGAAAATAGATAAACTTGAAAATAAAAGATAAGTTGAGATATCTCTTATGAAAATTCGGCAACCTAACAGCATTGCTTAAAATTTCAAAAAAATATTTCATTGAGAGAAAAAAGAGGTCTCTCATAAATTTAAATAATATGGAAACTAATAGGTATATGAAATGATATATCCCAACATAATCCAATTAAACTCAAAAATAATAACATAAAATGAAATCTTTAAAACGAGAAGGGAGATAGATTCTCTTACCTTGTCGAGTAACTTCTATAAATAAAGGTTAGGACCTTGGGGGTTTGAGGACCCCTTGGGAGAACTCTTAAGAAATTAAATCCTCTATATATTCAAGTATTATGGATTTTTAATGAATAAAAATGAAGGAATGAGTGGGTATTTATATTAAAAGAGAGAGTGTTTTTAATTAGTTTCAAAGGACACCTCATTTTTTGTTTTTAAAAAACCATGAGCATTATTATGGTATTTTCCAATGGTATTAGCCACTTGGGAAACCGCGTATAATATTATTCTATAAAAAATCTGACCAAAATTTTATAATAATTATCATTTTATTATTATTTCATTAAACATACCAAAAACTTAAAAATGTATTTTTTACTATTCATAAAAAATTAAAGTATTTTAGAAAAATACCAAAAATTCACCCTAACCATATTTCAACATACAGAATTAAAATATATAATCCATTTTTTGAAAATAATTTTCTAAATATTTTTAATTTAATTTTTAAATTAAATCATATTTTATTAAAAAAACAACATTAAATCTATAACTCGATTTGTAACACCATGAAAAACTAATTAAGGTCCCTTAAAATTTTATTATAACTATAATAAATAAACTAATAATTTATTATTTCATTTAGTGAAAATGAATTTCCATTTAAGATTGTTAAATTAATCATAATACTGTAAATAAAATATTTATGACATATAAAAATAACAAAACTTATACTCTGATGGGTTTTTCAATTTAAAGATGTCTAAATTGTATTTATAAATTAATGGGTGATGTTTTTATTTTTTGGATGATTTTCTATTAAATAATATTCATAAAGGTATGTTACTATTCATAAGGTTATGTTACAATTCATCAAAAAATAACTTTGTCTAATCAGAATCCAAATAACATACTGATTACAATTTTAGATGATGTTTTTTCAAAATTCAAAACATGGTTTTGAAAATATTGCATTTAAAGGTTACATAGTACTTATTAGTTCATTGTGTTGTAATTTCATATGATTATATGACATAATTTTAAGAAATTAATTTTCCATTGATAAAACATCGGGTTGTAACATTATTCCCCCTTATAAAACTTCTCCCTCAAAATTTCATTTTACATTTTAATCCATAAATAGGTGTGAGTAATTTTCCTCTAGTTCCTCCTCCAGTTCTCATGTTGCCTTTTTGTACAGATGGTTCTGCCATAGAACTTTGACCAGGTGAGTTTTTCTATTACGTATAACATTATCTCAATGATCCAAGATCTTCAATGGAATCTCCTCATATGAAAAAACATTCTCTAACTATACCACATCTGAAGATAGTACATGTGAAGAGTCTGGTATGTACTTTTTAAGAGGGATACATGGAATACATCATGTAATTTCAAAATGGTTGGTGTAAGTTCCTATCAATTGGCCACTACTTTGACGCGACCAGGGATCAAAAAGTGGCTGATGTACCTAGGACATTACTTTATTTTCTTCCCAAACCTCATGAGCTTATTCCTAGGAGATATGAATAGAAATACCATGTCTCTAACTTTTAACTCAAGGTATCATAAATGATTATCTACATAACTCTTTTGTCAACATTGGGCTGACTTGATGTGCTACTGAATGGTTTTTACATTCTTCACCATTTCATCAACTATTTTAGATCCTAGCAGCTTACACTCACTGACTTCAACCCAACACACTGGTGTTCTTCGCCTTTCCCCATAAAGGGATTCATATGGTTCTATTTGGATGATCAAGTGGAAACTATTTTTGTAGGAGAATTAAACCATTGAAAGATATTGGTCCCATATTCATTTGAAGCCCATAGAATATTCTCTCAACATATCATCCTGTGTTTGAATAGGTTTCTTAGATTGGCCATCAGTTTGAGTATGATAGGCCATACTGATGTTTAGTATGTTGCTTAAATCATGTTGGATACTTTTACAAAACTTTTAGGTAAATCTCAGATAATTATCGAATACAATAGATAGTGGTACTTTATGAAGCCTTACCAATTCCTTGATATATATTTCTACAATTTGATCCAATGAGAAGTCCTCTCGAATCATGATAAAGTAAGATATCTTTGTAAGGCGATCCACAATGACCCATATATCATTTTTTCTTCTGGATGTCCTTGTAAGTACAGTGACAAAGTCCATGGTGATGTTCTCCCACTTCCATGTTGGTATGGGTACTAGTTGCATCATCCCTTTAGACTTCTATCTTTGAGCCTTCACTTGTTGACAAGACAGACACTTTGATACATACATAGAAATCTCATTCTTAATATTATCCCACCAAAATTTCTCTCAGATATATCAATACATCTTTCTGCTCCCTGGGTGGATAGAGAAGGTTGAGCTATTAGCATCATTCATAAGCTTTTCCTTTATCTCTAGATCAGATGGTACACATAATTGTGATCAAAATATTAACACTCCTTCATCAGCAATAATGCTCTCTGAGGATTTCTCATTTATAATTTCCTCGACCATTTTTTGAATACCACCATCGTTTCTTTGAGAATCCTTTATTTAATCCATGAGGGATGATTGATCAATCATTTGAGAGAAGATTGATGATATTCCTCCCTTACGGATTACCATGACCATCCTCTCCAAATATAAGAAAATTGGATCCTTTTCAATTCTCGTCATTGATAAAGATGGAGGATCCTTTCTACATAGGGAATTTTTCACCATGTTTGCCTTATCGGGATGGTATTATATTGACAATTCGTAATTCTGGATGAGATATATCCATATTTTTTTCACATTTTAATATTTTTTTGTGTGAATATATATTTGAGACTCTTTTCATCAGTATATATCTCACACATCTCCCCATAGAGATAATACCATAATATTTTTTATGCAAGGATCACCGCTTCCAACTTTATATCTTGTTTAAGATAGTTTTTCTCATGGATTCTCATCTTCCTTTAAGTGTAGGCTTTCACTTTTTTGTTTTTCATCATCACACAGCCTAATCCCTTCTTTGAAGCATCATTATACCCCACAAAGAGTTCTCCAGTTACTGGGAGTGTGAGTACTGATATAGTGATTTTCCTTTTTTCAACTCCTTAAAATAATCATCACATTCTTGAGTTTGGAAAAAAATTGCTCCCTGAGATGTATTCTTGGTCATTGGGTTTTATAGTCATGACAAATTCTTCAAAAATCATATATAATACCTGTATAGACATGGAAATATATGGATCTCTGTTACAGATGTTGGCCCGGTCCACTCTTCAAATTCCTTTGTCCTGGAAGGGTGTACAGATATCTCTTAGCTAGTGATAACATGCCCCAAGAATGATGCTTCCTCAATCCAAAACTCACATTTACTGTACTTTTCATACTGCTTCTCCCTTTGCAAATTCATTAACACAGTATTCAAATTCTCCCCATGTCCCCCCTTGCTCTTGGAGAATATCATAATATTATCAATATATACTACAACAAATTTTTCTAGGTAATCCATAGAGACTTTATTTATTAAAT
This sequence comes from Viscum album, assembly GCA_963277665.1. Lineage (NCBI taxonomy): Eukaryota > Viridiplantae > Streptophyta > Magnoliopsida > Santalales > Viscaceae > Viscum > Viscum album. The sequence goes on from OY728132.1 coordinate 2,071,713,954, forward strand.
CCATTATAATTGATGGAGAATTAGTGAGTCTGAAGGGAATCATTAGGAACTCATAGGGTCCATACCTCGTTTGAAAGGTAGTCTTGAGAATATCTTAGTTCCTCACCTTTAATTGGGGATATCCCGACCGGAGGTCCTCCGTAGAGAAATAACTGGCCCACTGAAGCTGATCAAACAAGTTGTCTATCTATGGTAGGGGATACTTGTTATTTATCATAATTTTATTGAGCTCACAGTAATCGATTCAGAGGCGCATTGAACTATCCGTCTTATTGACAAAGAGGACTGGTGCACCCCATAGTGCAGCACTCAGGTGTATAAAACCCTTCTCTAGATTCTCCTATAACTACTTATTTATCTCCTCCAACTCTACAACGGCCATCCAATATGGTGTCTTTCATATAGGTAGTTATCTTGGAATATTTTCAATTGAGAAATCAAACTCTTGATCAGGAGGATGACCAAGAAACACTTCAAGGAATATGTCATTTTAATCCCTCACCATGGGCATGTCATCAAGCATGATTCTCTCTTTTTCTTAAATTATTTGAGCTAGACATGCTTGCTCGTAAAGACTTAATATCAATAATTGAGACACTAATTCTAAAAGATATTGATCTTCTTCCTTACACTTTTATAGAATTGGAGGATTCGTTGGGATGTGAATAGTTATATCCCATTCCTGACAGTTGATGTTGGCTTTGAATGAAGATATCCAATCAATGCCCAAGATAACATTGAACTCCACTAAAGGAAGTATGATATGATGTGTAGGGAGTTTCTGTCCACAAACATTAACCACGGAGTAGTTATAAACCATGGACGCAATAATTTCTCCATTCTCGATTCTCACAGTTAACTTATCATCCAAATTTTGAGGAGGTGTTTGGATAGTTCTACTAAACTTTCATGATATGAAAGAATGCATATTACTTGAAGAAAATAGTATGTTCGTTATTCTTGAATAAATAACTAGCATACCTATCACTTCATCACTCTCCGGCTCTACCTTAGTAGTAGTGATTGCATAAGCCCTTATTTGTTTCCTTGGAGTTATTGTTGATTTCCTCTGACAACCCTTAGCTTAGGGAAATGTTTTACTTAATCCTCATTCTCCTTGTTGTTTTTTCACTACACTACAGGTTGAGTGTTGATCAAAACCTTCATTTCTACTTCCACATTAGTCAGCATCTTCATATCTTATCATCAATTTTTTGAAAGATTTCACATCTTTCCACATTTGATGAAGTTCCTAGTTTCATTTAAATAGTTCCCATAATTCTTCTTCCCACAATATTTACATGTGGTATGATCGTGGTTCCTCCCATCATAGAATTTATTTGTGGGACCACCCACATGATATTCCATTTTCTTATTCTTGTCTTTAGGCCCGTAATACCACTAGGAGTCTCTAATCTCTATTTCAACCTAAGAGAACAATCGTCAATCTTTTTATAGCTATTGAAGTCTCGAATCCCCATCAATTTTCACAGACACAGCTTTAGACTAATAAACAAGTGATCCACCTTGATTTCAGTGTTCGTGAAAAATCTAGAGGCATACTTTGAAATCCTTGTAATGTTTTCTTCATATGCCCCGATGGACTCATCTTCATTCTCCTTGAGTCTGAGGAACTCACTTTCCATCTTAAGATGGAGGGTTCATGGAAAATATTTATTGAAAAACATTCTCTTGAATTCCCCCAATCTATAGATCCAATTTCCTCCAAGGGATTTATATTATTAATCAATGTCCATTACTGATCAGCTTCCCCATCAAAATGATATACCGTCATCACAAATTTCTCCTCTTATGAGCACTAGAGTATAGATAATATGTTTTCAATGGAGTTAATCCACTATTCTACGAGGAGGGTATCAAATGATCTAATAAACATGGGAGGCCTCTACTACATGAAGGATACAATGGCAACTTGATCTTTCCTTAGAGGAGGAGGGTGTTCCACCTAATTCCAATTATTATTCATAACTTGAGAAAGCTGAGTAAGTACTTTCATGAATTTTTGAGATCCTAATCCCATCATATGGGGCATATCATTAAGGAAATCTTCACCTTCCCTATCACATTGATTGTTGGAATGTGTTCTTTTATTTCCTGCTATTAGCTAAGGAAAAACTGTACAATATAGAGGGCATTCATACTTTGTTGTTAAGAATAAAAAGAATATTTGAAAATTAGAGGATAAACTTGTAAATAGGAAGTATATCATAACTTATGATTCCCTATGTTTAAATTGATGTCACCTTTGATCTATTTTTTACTTATATTATTATTTTTTTCATTCCCTGAGTAATGATTTGTACCAAGCTCGTGAATTTACCAAGTCAAATCCCTCAGTAGTGTCAAAACAAGAGTGAAACAAGGCCCGTTGTCATGCACCAGTTCCCATTCAAGTCAACTAAAACATGTGTTTTGGGTTTTACTCCTAGATACATCTGTGCTAGAGTTACCTATACATTTTTGTATCCAGATAAGGATGTATTTTCTTGATAAACCACTTACTCTATTCTTACCAAAATAGAGGGGTGTTTTCTTATAAATAGTCTCATCCTTAATGTTATTACTAAAGTTCACTATTACTAATCTCTAATAAATATCCAGACCAACCTATGATACCAACTATAGAGACCCTATACTTTTACACATTACATTACATGATTTTAAGCATAATTAAACATCAGAGTACATGCCATGTATCGTGAAGTCTAGTGTATTTTAAAACATGGTACATAAAACATAAAACATGGAAATAAAAAACACCAATTTATTTAATCTTTAAAAAGAGATATTAACTCTATTAATCCCTTACATATTCATAGGTTACCCTTGGATCACAGGAACGAAGGGATCATCTAAAATCCCACTGAGGAAATAAACATAAGAATAAGGCTTTATCACAAGGGTTAGAGAACATGACATAATTATATTCAGTGACATATAACATATAAACATGGGATCATATAAACATGAATTCATAATAATTTGGAATGAATATAAATAATAAATTTAGGATGATTTGAGTCTCATTTCATATATAGGATAAAAAAATCAAAGTTAACCACCAAGACCGTTGCACATGGTAGCACATGTCAAGGCTAACCACTGAGACCGTTGCACATAGAATCTCATGAGACTAGACTTTACCAATTAATTTCATCCCCATATATGTGCACCCATATTAAAAAGTTCATGAATATTCTTTCCACATATTTAATCCTACATAATAAATCATACATAAACATAAGGGTACCCATAGAGAGAAATGTGTATCACATTCATGTCATAAAGCATAATGAATGGGCCTTTCATAAAAGTGTCCATAAGAGAAAGAAATTAAAACATACACAGACATAAATAAGTTAAATTAGTCATATATCATGGTGAGTGATGTAAAAGATAATTTACAACATGTATGATCGTTTTTAAGATATTCTTAGCATTAAAACATTTTATTGTGGTTTTAAGGAAAATACTAAAGAGCATTTAAATCCACAGAGTGAATAATATTTTATATAAAACCAGAAGATAAACAAGAACTTTTTTGTAATAAAAGGACTAAATTTTTTTTGTCTTAAAACAAATTGTAGATTTAACTTGAATTTGTGTTAAAGTTTGGTAAGTTCCCTTAAAACGTGTTAGCTTATTGGGAAGTATCATGGAGGGATTCAATTAAAAGCATGTTTATCCCTAAAAGTGAATAAGATATGGATATCAAAACATGAGTTTGGAGCATATAAATAGTCTCTCAAAGTTTTACATAAAAATAAAGTACAACTTAATTTCGTTAAAAATAAATATAGAGAAATCAGAAATAATAAAGAAGGTTTGGGTAGAGTCCCTTAACATAAGTCTGATGGTGTTCTCCACTTGATATTAATGGCATGAATAATAAAATTAGGTTCATTAATTAATTATTCTAGAACCTCTTATATATATTAACAATTTATTACAATTTTTTTGAGTTCATTCATAACATTTTTTATTGGTTATGAGGTTTAACTTCATTGTTCAGGCCCGGTGGTTTCCACGGTTTTAATGATCGGTTCACTTATATTCATGTTCGGAGAATCATATAAAATGGGGATGTTTGTAAAAAATTAGATTTATATTATATTATTTAATAAATATATGGTTACATGGTTTTAAATTTAATTTTTTTACTTAGAGTTAAGATTAATCATTATGTAAAACCATTGTGACAACCTTTTGGGTTAATGGGCAGTTTTTACCCACAAGGAACATGTTTTATTTTATAAATAAAAACCATGTGTAAAAAAGTATTCTAGAACCATATATGGGACCTAATACATATATTATGGTCTGCTTAAACCATTAAATGATTCCATGACCATAATTGAATATGGTAATAGAAATTGAAAACCCATCTTCCTTGAATATGGTAAATTAGCAAATCTCAAATGGTGTTTTTATTTTAAAAATAAAAGAACGGGAAAGGATCGGTGATGAGGAATTATTCCTTTATCATGAAAACATTAGTACATATAAGTTACTGAAGTCATAACAATATTTGGATGAAAGTTTGTGAGGAAATAAAAATAAAAGATATCAACTTGAAAATAAAACAGAAGATGAGAGATCCATTATAAAAAATCGACATCCTAACGACGTCGCTTAAAATTTCATAATATATTTTTATGGGAAAAAAAGAGGCCTATAATCATTAATACCTAATATGTATAGTAAGTGAGATATGAAATGATATACCCCAACATATTCCAATTGAAATTAAAAATAATAACATAAAATGAATGCGTGAAAAAGAGAAGGGAGGTAGATTCTCTTACCTTGTTAAGTAACTTCTAAAACAAGATGGTTGGGACCTTCGGTACTTGAGTACACCATGGGTGGACTTCTAGGGAAGTAAAACGTCCATATCGTCAAGGTTGATTGACTTTAAATTAATTAAAATGAAGTAATGAGTGGGTATTTATAGAGAAATAGGGAGAGTTTTTTAATAATTTCAAAAGACACATCATTAATGTTTTTTGAAAAACCATGAGCTTGCCCATGGTATTTACCAATGGTACTAGAAAAATGGGACACCAAATAATATATTTTACCTTTCACAATTCTACTAGAATTTTATATTATTTATTACATCATTATGATGTCATTAAACATATAGAAAACTCAAAACATTATTTTTTCCATTCACGAAAAATTCATGTATTTTAGAAAACTCCCAAAAATTAACCCCAACCATTTTTCAATGTGTATAATTAAAAAATGAAATCCATTTTTGGAAAATAATTTTCTAAATATCCTAAATTTAATTTTTAAATAAATTAATAATTTATTCGAAAAAACAATATTAAACCGATAACTTATTTTATAACACCTATAAAAATTATTCAAGGTCCCATATAATTATATTATAACCATAAGAAAATAAAGTAAAAAATTTATGATTTCATTTTATGGAAATAAAATTCCATTTTACATTATTAAATTAATCAGAGAATTGTAAATAAAATATTTATGACATATGAAAATACCAGTACATATACTATGATCCTTTTTTCACTTTTTAGATGTCTAAATTGTATTTATACATTCATGGGGAAAGTTTCTATTTTTTCTTATTTTCTATTCATTACTATTCATTACTATTTATAAATGATATGTTTCTATTTATAACGGTATGTTACTATTTATAAAAATTAAGTTTGTCTTATCAGACTCCAAATAACTTCTAGATCACAATTATAGATGGTCATTTTTTAAAATTCAAAACACTGAAGTGACAAAATTAAGTTTAATGGTCACATAGTAATTAGTAGTTCATTGTGTTGAAATTTCATGTGATTATATGATATAATTTTAATAAGTGAATTTTCTATTGAAAAATCATTGGGTCATTACAGTAACCCCAAAGAATGGAAAGTGAGAAGGTATATGTGATATAATAACTACCAAAGTATAAATATTTCATAAAAATCATATATATATATATATATGTTAAAATAATCATTATATCCAACATTGATAGTTGGTGATGGATAAAATTGCATCAGTTCGTGGGGTGGTAGTCTGCCAGACACATAATTGACAGTTTAATTTCCCATTAGATGATAGTGGATGTTTATATGGGTTATTACATTAACATAATAAAACATCAGTATATATAGGATAATTCTTTCAAATTGTCAAATTTAATGATTATTTGAGGGAGTTTTAAGAAGAAAAAAAAAACAAATACACATGTTTAATAATTTTATCTCTTTAATGAATAGACTCCTTAGGTTTATACCTAAAGTATTATTAAGTGCTAAGACTAAACAAAATAAGGCCTATAGTATGAGTGGAGAGAATTATTTTATATATATTTTTATTTATTGGCTGAACTAAATGTTTTTTTATGTTTTAAATGGGGAGGTTAGGGGTGACCTTTTATAAATGGAGGAGAGAACATACATTGAATTTTTAAAAAGATGAACTGATACCCACACTTTTATCATTCAAAAATTCACCAAAAATAACATTACAGAACCATTGATGTTATGAGTTATAAATATGTCCATTAAATAGATTCTAGATATGTTTTATGTGATTTTTAACACTCATTTACTTTATTTAAACCCTGATAACCCCATTTTTACCATAGCCATGAGAATTAATTTTTATTTCCTTAATTATTCTTTATCACAAAATTAAGTTAGAATTTTAGAAAATATAAATTATGTTGATTAAAAATATTGAATCCATTTTCCAAATTCAATTCAGAGAAGTGGTATAATCCAAATTAAAATTAAACCCATAGACGCGTCAAAAAAATGGTTTTCTAAAGAATAATTTCAAACATTAAAAAATATATTATTATTCAAAATTAAATTGATTCTAATTTCCAAAATTAGTTAAATTGTAATATAATATAACTAATTTTAAATATAATTTACCCCCAAAAATAATTTAAACAAAAATTGATTTTTAAATAATAATCCTTATTTCCACCTTTCATCAAGAAAATTAATCCTTTCTGAAAAATCCAATGAATTTTCCCGAGGATAATTTTTAAATATAAATTTAAAAATAATGTTTTTTATTCAAATAAATTTTCTAAAAATGAAAATTGTAAATTTTAAATCATGTGTGCAAAGCCTAACAAAACTATATTTTATAAAAATAATATTTCTCAAAAAAAAAATTCCTTCAAATGGTTATTACTAAATTTCATGTTTATAGATAACCATTGAATTTATATTATACTTGTGTAAACCATATAATTTTTTAATTTAGTTATTATCGTTAATATCTTCTAACACAATGGCTAGGTTATAACGGTCAGGTTTTCAATAATAATATTTTAATAGAGTATAAGGTTTCATTTAAACATGAGGTTCTGTTCATTGCAAGCTATCAAATAGATTGAATATATATAAAAGAAATATATTTTAATGTCACAAGGTGTTACATTGTCTTCTAGGATTATTTTTCATATCGTATGTCCTATTGAATATGATGTTCCTATTTTGAAATATCAGGGTGTTTCAGGTGTTGTGTGTGACACAAGATATCAAAGATGGTATCAAATTTGAGGATCTAAAATATCAATTCACTATATATGATGATAGAATGTTACTTTTAATGACTTTAATCAAATTTAGTGATCATGATATGATCTTAAAAATTTTATAAGTGTTATTATATATAGGTTCATATTTGAATCAATATGTTTTTCTATTGATTTTGTGAAGAAAATTCATGTCGTAATATCTCAGAGACCATATCTTAATGTGTGATATGATGTGGTTAAATTTGAGATGTCATATTGATCTACCAGTATTTATTTTCTATGATATCATAATTCATGGTTATATTTTATCTTAATTGTTGTGTATGTCATGATTATATAATATAGTTCAATACATTTAAATATCTTCATTTTTGGTTGTCGTGGACTACGATTTGTAATATTGTAGGTTGTGCCTCAAGCTTGAGTTTCTAGAAATAGAGAATAAGATCGTAATAAAAATGCAGGATATATCACTGATTATGACTGGGATTTTCAAATGACTCATCAATCCATTAATGTATGGTATAACAATTGGTTATGTTTACCCCATACCCAATTGATGGTTGTAACTCAACAGTAATGTATGGAAGAAAATAAACATGCATTAGAATAAAAGGGCATCCCATTTTAAGTCATGGAATACAGAAGAAAGTCTGCTTAAAGTATTTTAGGCACCCATGATAAGTGTTGATCCATAGTTATGAGCCAAATAATAGCTTTTGATTTCTAGTACCCCTATCAATTGTAAAATACAATACACCATTGAAAAAAAATATTTTTATTAAAAATGGATAATAGTTTCTGAATTAATAATAAAAGATAAGTGTTAGGTATTATAAATAACATATTTTTTATAGCACCTCAAAACCTTACAATATATTTCTTTTTGAGTAAATTTGATTTTGTTAATAGGTTGTAGTGCATGTAACACTGGGTTTAAACAATACACTGGTTATCACATTTTAAACACTTAAGTTAAAATTAATTTATAAAACTTTTAAAAAAATTATATGAAGAAATAAACTTCATTTTTTAATATGGATACAGAAATTATCTTAGTGTGAATTTTTTGGATTTTTCTAAGAAGTTTCATTTTTTGATAAATAGTGAAAAATAATATATTTTAATTAAATAAATATGTTTCATCTAAATAATTCATAATGATAAATTATATTTTTAATTATTTATAAAGTTAAAATAGTTCAATTATACATATATTAATCAAATTTTTCTTATTTTAATCATTTTCATAATCAATTTTTATATAAAAACATTGAATTTTTTTGAACATTTCTACATTAAAACCCACTTTCTCGTCATAATTGCCAGATTAATTTTAAATTAATTTTAGGAAAATATGTGAATTGAATTTTAAAAAATGGATTCCATATTTTAATTCAACAATATTTAAAATTTTTAATATGTCTAAAATGGTTTTTATACAAATTTATTAGTAAAAATAGTTAATATTAATTACAGTGATTAAGGTAAAAATGAGTTTCCTTAGTGGTCAAACATAGAATATAAGGTGTAATAAATTCCCCAAAACATTCCCAAAACACATTTTATGGATACATTTAAATATTATAAATTTTAGGAACGAAAGGGGACCATTATTGGGGCCTGGTCACATGAAAAAAACAAGGGTGAAATTCACTCTTTCAAAAAATTATATGTGTTCCACTCACCCCACTTAAAAATGGACACCCATATCAAAACAAAAAAAGGATTTAGTGGTGGTTTTTTAATGGGCTAGTAGTGGAATAAATAATTGTCTAATAGTATAATAGAAGCTATTAAAACTACCACATGTTTCATGATCTCTAGTCATTTATTGGCGGTTTCATTAATTTCATGGTGGTTTTATTATGCGTCATTTTTAGAGCATTTAGCGATGGTATCATGTTTATTTATCTGCGGTTATTTTTTTAACAAAATAGAGAAATATAAATAAAATGAAACTAAATGTTGTTTAACATATTATAGTTAATTATTTAAGCAATAGTTAATCATATCCACAGCGAAACGTATTTTATTTAATTTATTTAGTGACAGTTACAAAAAACCTCTACTAAATAATATTGTTTAAAAATATTAAAAAAACATTTAATATAAAAAATGACATGATATAAACTAAAAAAAATAAATATATGATAAACCCATCATACATATTTCATACATACACATATATGTATACAAATACCTAGAGTCATCATAACCACAGTCTCAGTCAACCCATACATCTTTCAACTAACACCTCATTCATCAATATATACATATAAAGTATTTATAGAAACCCATGGAAAATATGCATCCATCTCATGACCTCTAATACATTTTTTAGCCTCCACATCACCTCATCAACTAAAATAGACAACATCATCTCATCAACTGTAACAAAAAAAAAATTAAAACTGAACATAATAAATCAGAATTACTATAGAATAATTGCTAACATTTTAAGATTCCACATAAACTAAAAACTATAATGACTACCTTCTAAATAATTTCATCGATCAGAATAATCAATATCTTACATACTTTTGGTATCTTCCACCTATAATGAAAACCACAACATTTATTAAAATAAATTTAAAAGATAAAATACACAAAATATATTCAAATTTTTGTACATAAAATATGATATTTTTTTGAACAAACATAATAAACTTTTAAATAAAAATTATTATATAATTAAAGGCACATTGAAAACATAATCTTACCTATTTAAGATAAGATTCAATACTTTAAACTGAAAAGTCATAAGTAAACATTTTAATTTATGTTTAAATCGACATGTGGTGTTCTTAAAATTTTCTTAATAAACAAATTTTAAAGGCTCTGATATCACAACATTTCTTATATTTCAAAAAAAACTCATTAGTGGTTGTCCCAATATCCCATTTCAATATGAGGTTGTTTTTTATGGTTTGGGAAATTCAGTGAATATTTTGGGATTTAAAACTCTAAAAATAAGTATAAGGAAATCCCAGGAAAACCATAATTATTAATGACAAGTCATTGGTTTATACATTTTAAAATTCAATCTACGGTCATTCTCCACTAATTTCAAGGAAATATAATGTCAGTTTCTTAATTAAGATATCCCAATAATTGTTTTTAAAGGATTTTTTCCTTTAAAATGTGTTGTCTGAGTAATTTTAACAACACCTCTCCTCAGATTGATGTGTTGTCTCCACATATTCTTCAAAATTAACTCAGCAATGGTTATCCAAATATTTCACAAGAATCTGAGTTTTTTTCTATGATTTTGAACATTATACGCATGTTTTAGTGTTTTAAAACACTTAAAACGCATTTAAGCCCATCCCAAGAAAACATTAATTTATAATGATGATGTCATGGGTTCTTACATTTTACAATATAATATATTTTCATTGTAGAATGATTTCATGGAAATCCAACATTTTTTCCTGGTTTTGACCCCTCAAAACATGTTTTTAAAAGATTTTGTACCTTTAAAAATTGTTCACCGAGTAATTTTGACCAGTTTGTTCAATATAATAAGTGGGTATTGAAATTTTTTTCACACATGTAAATATATTTATCTCAAAGTAAAATCCTATACTAGGATGGAGTCCTATGAAGTCATCAAGAAATATATCCTGGTTGAGATCCACAACTTGAGAAAAATATATGGGGTATGTAATGAACCTGATAAAATATACATGCCTTAAATATGTTCCATGATTGTCCTGATATGAGTCATGTATAGACCAACTCTTACTAGTCCTTGCTCCAAATATTTTTAATCACATACATCTCTCCCTTTGGTGAAGTAAATGATATACTTATCCTATAGAAATCAATGTGATCCGAAAAAATTGTTAACCAGATCATTCCATGAATCACATTAAACATTATCATATTCAGAATCATGAATTCACAAAGATGTTCATAATTGTAAATAACTATTGGAAACTCCTCCCATCACTAAATATGGTCCACTTTCATTCGCAATAGTTTGTTGTGAGAAATTAAATCAAAATAAAACATGACTGATAAGTCAAGTCCATTAAAATATTGTGCATATAAATAGTGATAAGAATCAAGAGTGTCAAATAAGTTAGTATAAAAAGTATTGGTGATCAATACCATTCCTAAAATTGTATATGTTACCTCACCACCATATTCTAGAGTCTGATCTGATGAAAAAACATAGCTTTCCTCAGCTCCATGACCCGGTCCCTGACATGCTTGAGTAGTACGAGTTTCTATTGTATAATTTTGCAACTAATGACCCCAAATGAATCCATGAGTAGTTGACAACATTCATCTATAACCTATATGAAAACTAATCCTTGAAAATCTATATTAATACTATGGAATATGAAATATATTTCCACACCATTGACACTTTCTCTTAAGTATTGTGAAATCTTATGATAATGACCATCCTTATCATAGTTAAATCACAATAGGGATCCTCCTAAGGGGGATGAAGAATATATACTTTAATCCACATTCCAACCACCACTCAACTACATATCCCTAGTCTTCCACTTCCTCCTACTAGATAATACACTCATTAAAGAGTTAATATCTCCATCTTCATAGGTACTAAAGTATGGAAGAAAACCATTTTCTTGATCCTCTTCCTTATATTTGTAGATAATTAGGGACTTATAAAAAGCATTGAGTATGTAAAAAGGTATAACCTCTAGACCATCCATATGATTTTGGGATGAATTTTAATCTTGACCCTCTTATATTCTCATTCCTTGCATCAAAAAAATATAAGAGAAAATAAAATTATCTTTGTGAAATGTTGGATGTAACTGGATATTTTCATGGATCCTTGGTGTAGCTTCATGAAATCCTCTGTTCAATCAAGTTTGAATATGTCAAGGAAGAATTTTCTAATTAACTGATTCATGGAAGTCTCATAGTTATGACCCTAATGTCAAAAAACTTATCCAATCAGGCTCCACCACCACTAAAATGATCCTTGTATCATAAATGATGTCATCATCCCATTAATGTAATCATGTGTTTAAATGATATAAAATACACCCTTTATGACTTATATCTAGTTCTAAATATTTTTTATCCCCCCCATTACTTCTAAAGGATGGAATACACTAGAGGTGGAAGTCTCTGGTATGGTTGACAATGGACCTCAGTACCCTTCCAACCTGGGTAGGAACAAGTGGAAGGACTCTTTACTGAGGTTGTCTTGCTATCTACACCACTAGGGAAGGGGCATGATAGTAATCTAGTTCACCCTCATACACAGTAAGTGGTGGAATATGAGAATCCTCCTTAGTGGGAACATCCTAGCCCACATCAGCAGGTCGTCCCATGAGACTCTTCAAGGAAGAATCATCAGAAACATGAAAGAAAAATTTAGAACAATTAATTCATATTTTAATCAGTTTATGGGATCACATATAGGTTTCCCAAAGAGTATACCCACATAAAATTTTTTCACTAACCTCAAAATAACCAGCATCTCCATCCCTACATGTTAATAATGTTCATGTATATAAAAAAATAACTTCATTATCAAGATTAAATATTTAATTATAGCATAGATAAACAAATAAAAATAAGTAAAAATAAATATATCACACAACATAGTAGACATATATCACAGATAGATGGATAAAATTAGGAATTAAATTTTATAACTAATAGAAAAACAAAAAAAGGAATGCATATGTAATGTGATCCTTCATATCTAGTCATGATGTGTGAATGCATCCAAAAACTCATAAATCTATAACAAAAATTATAATAATGGTAACTTAGTGGTATTTTACAAATAATCTAGCCAAGGACTATAAAACTCTCCCACACAAGTCCAAAAAAGATATCTCATTTCTTTCATATCATAGGTTAGTCAAAAAAATTGATTTGATGCCATTTTGTAAAGCCCTTACCTGAACTTTAGTGACCCAAAATATTATAAATAAAATTCACATTTTTTATTTTTTTAAATTTCATATTATGTATTATGGTTATATGAAACACTAGAACTTTTTTAGTCATATTATATCCTTTTTAAAATATCATTAAGCATTATTACCATCTATAATATTGTCATTTAATAGGGATCACATGATTAGTATAAATATAGGGTTTTCACATATCCAATTGACATAGACAAAGGAAGAGATGGAATTAACCAATAGTATCATACCATATGAAGCCAATTTATTAGAGCTTCCAAGCTATATATAGTCTTTATTATTTTCCCATGACCAATTCAAAGCTAATATCTAACAACTTATGCTTTATTGTAACCCTTTATGGTAGAATTTCGTGCTCATTGAGATCACATGCCAAATGATGTATGTCGAACCACCCCAGGAATGTCCTTCCATCACGCACATTATTTTTAGGGATTTTTCTCGTGTATTAAAAGGGATATGTATCAAGAAACTAGCAATGGGAATATTTAATAAACTTTTTTAGAATAAGGAATATATTTTCATCCTATTATTATTACTTTATAAATAATTCTTACACAATAAAACAAAAATAGTATTCTTGGGGAATACTCAAATTAAATAAAGGAATTTATTTTTATGAATTAATAGATTTTTAAAATAAATAATATTTTAAAAAATTATTATTATTAAACAATTTTTATTAAATATAAATTATAGTATAATTTTTATGAAGTCAAATGTATTTTTATAAGGGTTCAAAAAATGGATATCATAAAAAAACCCAGTATTTGTCAATAAATTATGATTATTATTTTTAAAATAAAATATGAAAATATTTATAAAATTATTTTTATGAAATGAATATTATTTTTGGAATCATAATTTTGAAGTTACCCAATGGTGAATTTTTTATAATCTTCTGTGATAGTGGGATTTTTCAGTCAAAATTCAATAACATATTAATACACAGTGTATTATAACATCATAATGACCAAAAGGTTGTGTAATAAATACTATAAAAGGTATTGATGAAAAAATTTGTGTTTTAATTTAAAATTATTTTATTTATTTTATTTTATAAAACAATTATGAGTCCCCCAAAACATATAATATATTTTAAGATTTAAAAATCCTTTCTTTAAGAGTATGACTCTCCCACACTTTAGAAAGGGTTTTATTTTATTAATCTCATCCCTTGGATGTATGAAATAATTAAAAACACTAACATTTTGTAGAAATATGGTCAAAATCATTGGAAGGTTTCTGGTTTTGGTTATTTTATAATATAGAATCTAAAACAAAAGTTTGAGAAATGATAAAACATTATCCACTCCATTCCTATATAAACCCTCACAAGATACCATTTCAATTCACTAAAAATATTTTGATCGCATCCTTACTCTGCCATACCCTCCCTAGAGTCCTACCAAGGAGCCCCCAAGCTCTCAATAAGATCATCCCAGGATTTTCGAGTCACACACTATGTAAGATATTTTTCTCTTCTAATTTCCTTTCAGGCACCTATTTTTTTCTACACCTCTTTCTTTCTCCTTGTTCTTATGAGGATATATTATTATATATTTCCCTTAATTTCTATTTTATTTATAAATTTTGAAATACCTCTTTAACTCTAATTAGTCCCTCCTATGAACCTTTATGTACACTTGTTACCATGTCAAAATTTAGTAAGGGATTCCATCTTTCTTTTATTTATTAATGTTTCATTATAATCTCATGAATTATAATTCAAAATCACTAATTTTGGTACATATATTTACATATATCTATTACTAAAAAATTTATTTACAAATAATGAAAACCCCTTTTCTCTATTATCAACCCATTTTATGAATTTTTATGTGACGTTGTTGCACTACCTAAATCTCAACATTATTTTCCATAACAAAATAATCTATAGTGAATACCAAACTCATTTCCTATAAAGGGTGCTCACATTTATAAACTTTACTTTTTTTAATTGTTAATTACATGAATTTATTCCACTATCCTTGATCATTAGATAAAATATGATTATGAATGAATTCATATTATCTGATATATATGGCACACTTAAGCATGAGAATGAAATGAAAGTGACGAGTGGACTCAGAATTATATGGCACTCTAGTGCATTCAGTAATGTTTAGGCTCATGAGACATCATTTTAGGATAGTAAGTAAACTTGATTCCTTTATGGGACTTTTCCCATAATTATTTCTTGGCTTTTATTTGACTTATGTTTATCATGCAATGTTTAAAGTTATTTCCACATTTCATTGTTATGATTATAATTCAATATCATTCCTTATTATTCATGTTCATATTTCTAAAACCTTTTACTCGTCGTTGATATGCCTATTCTCTAACATGTACTATTATCTTCATGTTATTCCATGTTTATTCCCTTAATGGGATATATAGATCAACACTATCTTTTGTATGTCCCCATGTTATCCCGGGTACTTTTAACTACAATCATATTAAGGTTGTTTTTAATAAAGATCATGTTTTCATGTTTTAAGTTGTTATGTAATGTACCTTTTTCCCAAATAAAATAGACATCTAAATCATCTAGGTTTTATTGTGGGTACTTTTATTTAATAAATCTCATATTAATTTAGAATAATCTGAAGGGTTTTTATAGTCGGTAGTGGAAAAAAGGTTTAGTTATTTCTTGGATTAGGATTAGAAAACTCCTTAAAAACATTAGGGATAAAACTAATAGCATTAAAACATCCCTAAAGTTTGGTAAGTATATATTAAGTTGTTTATCTAGATAATGCATCCATGTCTAGAGAGTACAAGTGGACATGGTTTGAGAATAGATATACCTAGGTGTAACAACTCTGACAAGGTGTATTGGGAGTGACTTGGCATAACCTGTTACATGACAATGGTTCTTACCGCACATTTAGTTTGACACTCCTAGGGGATATGATTTGGTAAATTCATAAAATCATTAGGAACCATTATTACGGGAACAAGAAATTCCATTAAGATTATATATTAAGAAATATATCATGGATAAAATATATTGAAACATTGAAATTATTAAATTTTTGAAATAAATGTAAGTTATAATCAATACCTTTAAAGTTATTAAAGTCCCATATATATATTTAATAGTTTAAAAATATTCACTTCTAATTTTACCTTTATTCTATCAAATGACCTGAAATTTGAGGTATCGAGTAAATAATCAATGTGATGGGAAATGTTATGATTGCCCAAATGAGATGCCCAAAATGATGGGAGTAGGAATCATGAGCTTTATGATAATACTATTTCTGATAACTTAGGTTCTGAATAGAAGCCTGGATCATGAGGAGTTCCCAAATCCCCTGAAGATAGAATAAGATTAAATTGAGTCCTTTATGCGACAAAGGCCCTCTACTTTCAATAGATTGTCTAATCCCTTAATCGCAGAACAATAGATCAACTCCATTGAGTAGATCTTACCCATCCTTAAATGTTATGAAAATGAGAAGTTCCAAATGTTTTTTTATCATATGAAGGAAGAAGCAGATTAGTGGTGGAAATTGATCAAGAATGTGAAGACGAAGGAAGAGATCAAAGATATTATGATGAACGAATTATGTAAAATGAATTTGATAAATATTTTCCCCACACACTCTGACTTAAAATATAAATGGATTTTATGTTGTAACCAAGGATTCTCTTTGCTGAAAAATAGCATGGTTTTTGTTTGTTTCCAATCCTTTTAAGTATGATTAGGGAGATCCCAAGGAAAAGGATCATATAGTTCAAGTAGTAAGAAATTTTAAAGAGGTTTTGGTTTCCTAGTTTTTTTCCAAATTCTCGGGTTCAAAATTATGGTGAATGGGAAGCATTGAAAAAATTGGTTCTTCTTATGGGACTTATGTAAATATGGAAAAGCAAGGAGATTAAAGAGATTGGATTCTTGATTTGTGTTTTCCAAAGATTTAAAGAAATGAGATGGTATACTTTGTGATTACGAGAGCATGATTTTTGAGATTCATGAATGTTATTCTTCTAGAATCAAATTTTTATTTATATAGCTAAGGCATGGTTTTTGAGAATACTGGCTAGAGTATTTTGATGAAAGGAAGGTTTTTTATTTGAGACAGTGTTTATATGTAGTTACGATGAGCTTTGGAAACTACAATTTTTACAGAATCTTTGTGAGAGGAATAAAGCATCGTATAGACATTTTTGGCTGATACAGATTTCCTTCCTGAAGAAGCAGAGCTCCGTATTCAACCTTGACTATAAATAAGAGGCCATCCCTCTTCATTCCACACAATTTTGAACAGAAAAATTTTGGGATCGCATTGAATTCTCAAAGAAAGGGGTTCTTCATGAAGCAGGTTGTTCTATGTGATCTTGAGCTTCATGAAGAGAATTTTAATGTCTTGAATGATTCCAATTCTTCTAAGTCATGAGATATTTGTGAAGATGAGTTTTCCCTCATTGTCTCAATGAGATTTGAAAATCTTGTTTCACTATGAGGCAGTGATCTCTATAGAGGGTGTTTCTTTATGAGGTAGTGAGCTATATATAGGGTAGTTTTCTGTGAGGTAGAGAGCTAGGACAAGGGTTGATCTTTGTGAATGGGCTTTATGGAGGGTTGTTTTGAGTATCATTGTTGAGTGGTCTGGGACTTCAGTGAGAATCTACTCTGGTCATTGATGCAAGTAGTGTCTGATGTTGGATAGAGATATACACTTCAATGCGAATTTATTGAAGCAACCTTTAAGTCGATAAACTAAGTTAGATCATTCTCTCAGTAGTGAGCTAGGGGGATTTTACGGAACTATTTTGAGGGAAGCCGTGTTCTATCCCTGAACATTTTTAAGGGCGGTGTCCCTATCACAGAATGACTTTGAACAAACTCTTGCACTTCAAAATTGGGTAATATAATGCATTTAGGTATGACCGACACACTATAGTCATATTCTCCTTAGATTTATCCCATTGTGGTGAACCAATTATAAGTGTTGTGTTATCAACTAGATTTCATATAACTAGAAGATTTAAGATGTTCCTACTAGTGTTAGAATAAGATCCACAACTTTAAAAATAAACATTTGACACCCTAATTTACCCATACCCTCTAAAGGTGTTCCAGGGTCCTTTATTTTATTTCCATCAAGATAAAATACAATGAATCTATCAAGGCATGTGTGGAAAACTTTCCTAGACTTGCATGATATACGTATTTATTTGTCGTTATCCAGAAATGTAAGGTTGTCCGCTTCTTTGGTTTCTTAACACCTAGTAAATGAAAATACCTTTTGATTTATGAATTTGATAGATATGATGAAATTTTATGATATTCCTTCTAAGTAGAAATGGATATCAAAAAATATCAAGGGTATAATAGGGATAATAAAAACAAAGAGATGTTTGATTCTGGTGTTCTGATAGAGAAATTTAATGGTGCCAAGAAATTTCAATATTCCCTTAATAATGGTATGGAAGGAATCACCTAGGAAATTTATTATGAGGACAAGTAAATGCTTATGTTTTGGGATGGAAAGGCACCTAGATAGAAATTTATGCCAGTAGAAACCCACAATGTGTTGGAGGAAATAAATGATTCATTCAACCCTAAGAACATTGTTCATCACATCGACTGTGAGGAATTGGGACACTATGGAAACATATTCAATAATCCAAGACTTTTTAGATAAAACCAAAAACCTCCAAGGCAGCAAGGGGGATATATTTCCATCACAAATGTTTAGGTGGATCCTAAAAATGAATTAGCGATATGTATGTTATTTATTTCTTCATGAATAACAGATATAATTTTTTATTCGGGTTCTATGCATTCCTTCATATCACAAAATTTTAGTATAAATATTAAAACACCACCACAAATCATGGATGTTTTTATGTGTTTGAAAATGGAATATGTGACACTTATTTTATATCAACTATATAACTCTTCCCCTATCAAAATTCGGGGGATGAAATTCCCTACGAACCATGTCATACACCGCCTGGTGGAATTTGATGATATTTTAGGTATGGAATGGATTTATATATATATATCCAATATAATTTTTTATGGGAAAGAAATAAATCATTGTATCTCAAATCATCCTCCAAATATATAAAACTTAATGAAAGAGGAGAAATATTCATTATCACCAACATCTCAAACATGGATACTACTACACTAAAATAAAGCATATATGTATCAAATTATTGAGTCTAAGGATAGAATTATCATTGAATACATACCTATTGTGAGGTAATATAGTGATTTGTTTCCCCTAGAATTGTATGGTCTTCCTCCTAGTTGAGAGGTTGAGTTTTCAATTGATATAACATCAGGTTCATTACTATTGTACAAGGATTTGTATATAATGGCTATTATGGAAGTTGAGGAGTTGAAGAACAAACTACCTGAGTACCTAAATATTGAATTTATATGTCCAAGTGCTTTACTATGGGTTGTACTAGTCCTCTTCTTCAAGAAAAAGGATTTGAAAATGTTATTTTTTATGGGTCATCGTGAGCTCAACAATATCACAATAAAGAATAAGTATCCCCTACCACAAATTGGTGACTTGTTCAATTAGCTATGTGGACAATAATACTTCTCCACGGTGGATTTGTAGTCAGGATGTTTTCAAGTTAGAGTAAAGAAGTAGGATAACCCCAAGACTACATTTTTTTACAAGCCATGGACACTATAAGTTCATATTAATTCCATTTGGACTCACTAATGCTCCATAAATATTCATGGACTTGATGAATAGAATCTTTAGGGATTACCTAAACAAATTTTTTGTAGTCATTATAGATGATATTCTCATATACTCTGAAATCAAGGATAATCATGATGAGCATAATAGAACTGTTATGAATAATTTATGAAAGGTTATGCTTAATGCCAACTACAAAAAATATGAGTTCTTGTTGAATTAAATCTCATTCTCAGCACATATCAAAAAAAGAAATGCGATTTCTATAGAGCCTTAAAAGAAAAAGTAAATTGAATGAAGTAAAATTCCAAAAACTATGATAGATATCCTCATTTTCCTTGGATGAGCTAGGTATTATTGTCAATTTGTGAGAAATTTCTCACAATATTCAAACCCTCTAACCAAGATTTCTCAGAAGTGAGTTATATTTTCTTGGAATGATGAATGTGAAGAGAGATTTAATGAGTTAAAGATGAGTCTTATAATTAAACCTATTGTGACACTACCCACAAGGGGAGAACTTTTCATGGTAATAAACATTGATTTAAAGAAGGGATTGGGGAGTGTGTTAATGTAGAATTACAAAGTAATATCATATACATTAAAGTAGTTTAATGTTAATGAATAGAACTACCCAATGCCCAATCTAGTGTTAGATGTAGTGGTAATTTCATTGAAAATATGGTGGTGTTATCTCCTAGGGGAAATGTTTGAGATATATTATTAACATAAAACCCTCATGTATATATTCTTGCAGAAAGAAATGAATATGTGATGTTGATAATGGTTAGTTCTGATCAAGGACTAAAACTACTCAATACACTACTATCCTGGTAAGGAAAATAATGTGGAAGACAATCTAACTAGAAATATTCCTTTGATTCTATCCATGGTTAGAATTGATATGTATCTTATCTTTTTATACTCTAAGAGGATGGACATGGGATTCAAAAAGGAAGGAATGTCATCTATCCCTTCAAAAATGATTTCACAACCTTCTCTTATATAGAGGTCAAATTATGATCAAAGAAATTGCGTGGGGATTTAAAAGAAAGTGGAAGTTATAAATTAATGGAAATCCTCAGAGTTAAATGTTAATGAAAAAATATTTGTTAGATTTGAGTCAAGAATATTTGTACCATAAAATATTGAGTTAAATAATGAGCTTTTGGATGATTCACATAACTAAAACTTCTCCATCCACAAAATAAGCACAAAGGTGTATCGTGATATATGATAAAAATATTTATGGGATAATATGAAGAATGCGTCATTGAATATACATTAATATGTCTTGTATATCAGTAAGTGAAAG
Organism: Viscum album; assembly: GCA_963277665.1. Classification (NCBI taxonomy): domain Eukaryota; kingdom Viridiplantae; phylum Streptophyta; class Magnoliopsida; order Santalales; family Viscaceae; genus Viscum; species Viscum album. The sequence goes on from OY728132.1 coordinate 2,071,735,437, forward strand.
TTGAAAAGAAAAAATATGTGGGGATGATGAAACCATTACTGACACCAACAAGGAAATATGAAAACATCACCATAGTCTTTTTCATTGGTCATCCAAAGACATAAAGAGTGAATAATGATATATGGGATATATTGGATCTTTTGAAAAATACAATTCATTTCATTATGACTTGATAAGACATTAGATAAACTTGAACGAATATACATCATAAAAGTTGTGAGGTGTCATGGAGTATCACTAATGATTGTATCTGTTCATGAGAAAATATTTACCTACAAGTTATTGAAAATTATTTTCCATGCTCTAGAAACTGATATAAAATTCAGTGTGGCCTATCATCCTCAAACTGATGGCTTTTCTAATTGAACTATTCATAAATTGGAAGACATGTCGAGAACATTTTCTATGGACATCAAAGGAGGATGAGACCAAGTTATACCTTCGGTAGATTTTTCATACTACAATAATTTCCACTCATGCGTCAATATTGTCCCTTATGAGAACCATTATGGTAAGAGGTGCAGAACTCCAACATGTTGGGATGAATTTAGGGAATGAAAACTTTTAGGTCCTTAAATGTTCTAAGAAATGGTGGTAAAGGTTAGGACCAGTCCTCAGCACATCAAGGATTCTCAATGTTGATAGAAGAGCTATATTGAAAATCATCACCTAGAGTTTGATGTTGAAGACATGGTTTTACTTCAAATATATCTATTTCATAATGTGATGGGATTTGGGAAAAAGATAAATATGTGTTTAAGAAACATTGATCACTTTGAGACCCTTAATCGCATTGGAGTGATGGACTACTAAATTTCACTCCCACCGAACCTATCTCGAGTACATGATAAATTTCATGTGTCCCTCTTGAGAAAGTATATACTAGACCCCTCACATATACTCAACATAGAGGTGGTACCATTATAGATTGATCTTTCCTATGAAGAACAGACGATGAAAATCATAGATAGTAGAGACCAAGTTCTATGAAAAAAGACAATACACCTTATCAAAGTGTTGTACCCTATGAAGCCCATTTATCAGAGATTCTAACGGAGATAGCATCTCTAGGATTTTTCATTCACCAATACCATACTGATATCCAACAACATAAACATGATGTAACCAATTATGGTATAATTTCAATATTATCGAGATAAAGTCTCAAACCACGCATGTTGAACCACCCCATAAAATTCTCACTGTCGCACACCTTACTCTTAGGGAGACTAATGGTGTATTAAAAGGATGTGCATCAAGACCCAAGAAATATGAGTATATTCTTAAGTTTTTATATATTCATGAATATATTTTCTTCCTATTATTTTTACTTTATAAATTATTTTTATACAATAAAACATAAATAGTAGTTTGGGGTAATACTAAAATTTAATTAAGGAATTTATTTTGAAGAATTAATAGATTTTTTAAATGAAAATATTTTAATAAAATAATTTTATAAAATAATTTTTATTAAATATAAATTATCATATATTTTTTATGATGTCAGAAATAATTTTTATAAGGGTTCAAAAACAGTTATTTTCAAAAGAAATTAAACATTTTTCCACAAATAATGAATATTATTTTAAAAGTGAAAATGAAAATATTTAGAAAAAAATTAAAATGAATATTATTTTTAAAATCATAATGTGGAATTTATACATTGCTTAATTTTTCATAATGTTTTGATATAGTCAAATTTTTGGTTATAAATTAAAGATCATATAAAGATACAGTGTGAATTATGACATCATAATCACACAAAAGTGATGTAATAAATTAAATAAAATGTATCCAATGCCAAATATATATCTTAAATTTAGAATAATATGATTTTGAGTTTATGTTATCTATTTTATAAATCCATTATGAATCATCCAAAACTTATAATATATTTTAAGGTTTTAAAATCCTTTCTTTAAGAGCGTGACTCATCTTCACTTAATAAATGGTATTATTTTATTAATTTATCCCTTGGGTTCGTAAAATAATAAAAATTAATCATATTTGGTAGAAAAAATTGGAAAAAACAATGAGAAGGTTTATTTTTTTGTTATTTTATTATATAGAGTCCAAAACCAATGTTTGAGAATTGATAAAAAAAATTCCCCACTCCTTTCTTATATAAAACCACACAAGATCCCTTTTTTCTTCACCCAAAATATTTGGACCATATCCTTACTCTTAAAAAACCTCTATAGATTCCTCCTAAGGAACCCCAAATCTCTCAAGAATCTCTTCCCAAGCCTTTGGATTCATGCAATCAAGGAAGGGAATTTTATCTTCTCATTTCCATTCATGAACCTCTTTTATGGTTGGCCTCTTATTTTCTATTCGTTATTGTTGGGATATCTTTTCAAATATTACTCACATTATAAATTTTATTTTTAAATTATTATAGTCCCATTTAACTCTCATTAATCCCCACCCCCATGATCCTTTTTATACACCCATTACCTTGTTGAAATTTAGTAAGAGACCCTATCATTCTATTATTTAGTAAAGATTATTCATTATTTTATGCCTTTTATTTATAATTCACAATTTTGGTATATTTATTTCCATTACCATATTAATACCTATTTTATTTCAAAATGATGAGATACCCATTTCATTATCATCAATCCATTTTATGAATTTTTATGTGATGTCATTATGCTGCTGAATTTTCACTAGGATTGTCCATGCTAAAACAATAATGTATTGAAGACCATTATCGTTTCATAGAAAGGATGTTCACCATTATAAAATTATACTTCTTTGAATTGGGAACTAAATTTATTTATTACACACTATATGATTGAGGGATAAAATATGATGATGAATGAATCCATGTTGTATGATATATGTGGCACACATAAGATGGAGAGTGAAATGAAAGTGACGGGTGCACCTGAAAATTTATATCACTCCAATGCATTGGGTAATTTTTATTCCTAAGAGATGTTATGTTAGGATAGGTAGTGAAATATATTCATGTATCTTACTTTCTCAATATTGATGTCTTGTCTGTTATCCTTGACCTATGATTATGATATAGTTTTTATGTTGTTTCTACATTTACCATGTAATAATTATCATGATATATAATTCCGTATTATTCATTTTTATGATTATCAAACATTTTATCCCCGTTGATATGCCTATTTTCTAACATGTAATATCTTCTTCATGTTATGTCATGTATATTCCATTACTGGGTGATATAGCTCACCCATATATGTTGTATATCCCCAGGTTATCCCATGTAGTTTTAAGTGTGATCATGTTAAGGAATTTTCCAATATAGATGATGTTTTCCTATTTAAAATTGTTATCTAGTGTATTTAATTCCCAAATAAAATAGACTTAACGATTTTTTTGGGTAGTATTTTATGTAATTTTATCTAATAAATCAAGTATTAATGTGAAATAAAGACCAATGTTATTATATGTACCACTACGGATGATATGGAAATCCACATGAACTCATACACACCTCCCCATATGAAAGTGGTTGTAGACTAGTAGAAAGTGTCTATAGTCTGTAAGAGGGGAAACTATTCCCTTTGTATCCTATCTTAATGAAAATGATAATAATGAAATATAATAACTCCGAGTAAATAGTGTGGAAGAAGTTAATATCAAATGGATCACATTTCATATAAAAAAATAAACCAAAACCCATTATGGAAATAAAAACTATAGTATAAGTAAAATTAGGTTAATTTTAACACCCCGATATTTTAAAATACGAACACCATTTTCAATAGAGTGTATGACACACAATAGTAAGTGCATAAATTAACATAAAATCTTTAGAATTTATGATATATTTACTATTTTAAATAAATTAAATATATTAAATATATTTTAATTAAATAAATACTAAGTTATCTTGTGTTCCATTAAATAATGAGTTTCTTTGTTATCCTACATTACATGCATGTTTGGGATTTATTGAATAATAATATACTATTATTATTATTATTTAATATGATAGTTATCACCTAGAAATTAGATTGTAAGGAAGAAGTAATATTAACTAAATTGTGAAAATATATAGTTTTCCCACATTTATTTGTTATCTATTTATTATAAATTAAATTGAGAATCATTTAAAATAAAAAAATAAATATTTTTAGAAAAATTTGTATTTTTCAAAAAGACAGAATAATCGTGCATGGCGCACATAATTTAAGATTAATTATTGACAATTTAATAAAATATATATAATTAAATAAACATATTTTTTGATATATTAATACCAAAATTATCTTTGGGTGAATTATTTCTATTTTTTTGAGAAGTTTAATTTTCGTCATGAAAAGTGAAAAATATTGATTTTTAACTAGAAACATTCTTTTACACAAAGTAGTGTATAATGTTAAGTTATGTTTGAAATTGGTTTTAAAGATAAAATATTTTAATTATGCATATATTAATTCAATTTATTTCATTTGAATAATTTCCATTTTGAATTTATATATATAATCCTTTTAATATTTTGAACATTTTTTAATTTAAACCCCCTCTCTCTTATCATGTCTCCAAGACTAGTTTTAAATTAATTTTTAACACTTAGGTTAGTTGAATTTGGAAAAATGGATTAAATATTTATATTAACTATTTGGTGAAAATATTTTGATTTAATAACACATATTGAAGTAAAAAATGAGTTTACTTAGTTGTTAAAAATAGAATATAAGGTGTAAGAATAAGGCAACACATATAAAACACCCATTTTCTTGAAATATATAGATCCTAGATACTATTTAATATATTTTTATGAGTTATTTGGATATGATTCTAGGAATTTGACCTATAGAATCAATTATGTAATGTAAAATACAAAAATTGAACCCTCCAGGATTTCAATTTGTATAAAACATTGGAATATGGATAAAAACCAAATTATTTCAGTTATATATATATTATTTTGAAATTTAAATTAATTTTTCTATCAAAATAATTTATGTTTAATTTTTAGAGTCGAATTAGTTACATAAGATGATTAATAAACAACAAAGTAGAAATTATTAAGTTAGTAATTAAATTAAATAAATGATGCCAAAAATTTAAAAAGTGAATAAAATTGATGGAATTAGTGTGTTTACTTATTTTATTTATATTAATATATAATTTAAAAAATATTTCAACATAAAATATTCAAATTACATTGTGGTGTTTATATTTTTAAATTCAAATTAATTTTATAATTTCAAAATTGATATTAATTTTTTTTAATAAAAAATGATATTTTATTAATTTATTTAAAATTAATGAAAATCATGTCTTCAATTAATAAATTTTTAACTATTAATAAATTTCAAAAATGGTCAATTAATAGGCCAAATTTTCAATTATAATGAATTTATTGACCATTAAATAGTGAAAAAACTCACTTAGCGCCATTACTATTAAAGCTGTATTTTTACAGGTTACTTGTTCCTTTATTAAAATTAATTTCCAACACAGAATGGATTTATATTTTATTATTAGGTATCATAATAAAATAATTTGGTCTAAATTGTATAATAATTATATGTTTTATTTAGTATTAATGGATAAATTACCTTGGTTTTTAAATTAGTTACCTTAATAAAAAACCAAAATGATAAATGTAGGGAATCCTAGAATTTGAAGAACTAAATTAAAAATGAATCTATGTTTGTGTGTTGGTGGTGTTTCTAAACAAAATAAATTATATAATCCATTATTATTCAATTTTTTATCCACATGAGGTAAGTTAGACCTCCCAATAGTGAATAATTTTGAGTATTTACTTGAATGTCATTCCACTTCAACTATAAAAGAGAGATCAACCTCCCCCATTCCTCACACATCTCCATAATATCGTCCTAAAAAAACCTAATAAATCACTTACCAACTTTTATACCCTCATAATAGAATCCATAATTTGGGCATAGATAAAACCTAGAAATTGTTTAGTGATAACCAAAGTAAGATGCATGAATAAAATCTAATGATATTCAACAAGAATCTTTATTTTATTTCCTTCACCATCTCATTAAATTTCTATTATACCATGATTATATAATAATTCCAGTATATTAAATATAATTTTATTTTATTATTTTAAGTTCACTACCGAAAAGGTCACACACTTCTATCAAATGGATTACAAAATCATCTTTCGTGCATACAGTGGACTACCGCCCTATGAACTAAAGTCATTCATTTTTACATTATCACCACTCAAGGTTGGGAATAATGATTACCATACAATTTATAGACAATATATATTATATTTATGATATTATTATGATTATTTAATTATTATATCACATGTAGTACCATGAATTCCATTTTTTGGTAATATGGTAAAGTCAATTAGGTGTATGGAGGACTAACGCCTCACAAAGTGATGTGATTCATTGACGCTTTACATATAATGTATTAAGTATTGTTTTAATAACGATTTGTGATATATGTGATATATAAATTATTGTATAATGATAATATACTTATAATTCATTTTCTTTTCTTTCTAAAAATATAATAAGAAAATGGAAACAAAGATCATATCTGCGTATGACATACCATCTCCATGAGAAGTGTATTTCATTTCCTATCACTAAATATTATGAATTACTATAAATACATATATAATGAATATATATGATATTTATATCATTGTTATTATTCTGGTTATGATATTACTAAATAATATTCATAGTAACTAGAAAATTCAAGACAAATTAATAACGAGAAAATAAGGAAATTAACACCCAAAACAATGAAAATGATGAAAGATTACAAATAGATGAGTGGTATGATGTTATAAGAAGATAATATATGATATTATAAATATAATTTTTTTCCTTTTATAATTAAATAAAATTTTCAAAACCATTATACATGACGATAAAACATGTTCAACAAAAAGGAAGTTTGATGTAAGTGATTTCATGTTAATTTACTTCCCATTGATACATATTTTCTATTATACACTAATTCACTTTTATATAGTGTATATACTACCCTTTGACATGTATTATTGTGAATAATTCATTATTCATTATATTTTATTTTTTACATTGAATTATTTTATCCAATGGTATTTCACTTGAAAATTACCACGTGGTAAGACTTATTGAACAATCTCACCTTCTTTTGTGATTGTTAACATTCTATTGAAACAATCAAATTATGGTGTTAATTTTAATTGGAAATTAAATTTGACTTAAATATACACATTTTTTCATGATGAATATGATTATTTCATAAAACATATACAATTTTTATATATGGAGTTTACCTTAAAATTTATTTAATTAACTGGGGAAATATTGATAAATTATTATCTTTTACATGATATAGACTTTTGATGATATGACACATTGTTTATGAGTTAAATAAATTATTCTATACATGAGTAATGTTTTTATTGGAAATTAAAGGTGTAGCCTGGACTTTATATTTCCCTTAGATACATCGACTGATCTCACGAGTAAAATCAGTTGGCCAAATTAAAAGTGTTTCTACCTATAATAATAAATTGTCTTGTGAATGGACTTGATGGTATAAGTTTTCATGTGCCTAAAACATGATTTCCAATAATTTAAAATTTAATTCACTGAGAATTTAGTTATTATTATTGTTATTATCCATGATATTTTTTCTTTAACATTATCTATTAATTCATTTCTTTCTCATGTTATTGATCAAATAAAATGTTTTTCAGTTATTTACCTTCCCATATTGATTCTGGTTTATCTCGACATGAAAGTCAAGTTATTTAAATGGAATATATGTTCAGCAATCAATATTTCTATATTTATTATGCTTATTGATTCATGATTTCTTCCAATAAACTTAAACATTACTGGTTATTTGAGTTCACTCGTATTTTGATTCTTTTCCCCAGGATATGAAAATGAATTCTTATAATGAGTTTCAAGGATGCTTATAATTTTCTTGTTTTATGTGTTATGATTTAATTTCTATTTCCAACATAATATAGGAATCATGTATGTATCTATTTTTTTAAAACATCTAAACTAATTAGTCATTTTGAATTTGTTTCTAAGTATCTATTTCAATGTAATGAAGTAAGGAATGTGCACTAGATTTATGCAATCAATGTTTTTATAGATGGTATGAAAGAAATTTTAGTAGAAGTCTTGGAAAATATATTTAGGAAGACTTATATTAGATAAAAATATAATATTATTTACTTTTATGATAATTATAGAAGAACATCCTAATTTTTTTATGAGGAAAAGATTATGCAGGTCTTCTTAGAAATACATCCATGAATTAATACTACATGTGTAATTGGATCTAGTATAGAGGTACCTAAGAATATTAACTATCGAAAAGTTGTGTCAGGATTGAGTCAAGAATTACCTGGTACCTGATAATGGGCCTTCTTGTACACCTGTTTCAGAACTCTTGATGGATATACTTCAAATAATTATCATTTTTTTACAAATCACTATAAATTATATGAATATACGATGATAATTAATTCACTAGGTTAATCATTAGTACATTTAAGTATATATACTGAAATAAAATAGATGAATCATTTTTGTTTTTCAATTCAAAATAATTATAAGTATTATTACCAATGGTATTTTGGTTATAATAATCATGAAAAATCTTTGGATTATGTTAGAAATATATATGTATTAATTAATATAAGAGTTATAGATACCATAATGGGTTATGATTTTAATATTTATCTTTAGTTAAAAATATTAAACATCTATTTTTAGGTTTTATGTGATGATATTATACCAATATTAAGGACATTTTGGAAAACATTATGGAAAAAATATGGTTTAGTGGAAAATTTATTTTAGGAATAATGAATTTAAATTTTATAGAAATAAGTTTAAAGGTACTCATAACCTTTAGGGTTAATATGATAACTAATTAATTTTTAATAACAGTGAAATAAGATTATTATATTTAAAAATATTATAAAAAAGATAATAAAAGTTTATTTAGTGATTAATTTTTTTTAAATGATTCCCACGATACTTTTTGGTAACATTATATGAATTATATTAATATAGATTAGAAAAAGGAGAACATGTAAGCCTAGTGACAAACCATCACATCCAGTAAAGCTGAGGGACATGGACCCATGACTGACGGATGATAAGGGTATCACACATACAACTAGACTGTGTTTTGTTCTGGTCAATATGTAATTGTTTTTTGTTAACCAATTTTATCAATAAATATTAATGATGAACAAGTTGAATTAACTTTTAGGATTAAAGATAAATTTATTAACCATATTGTTTTTGGAAAATATTTAGAGACATACAGAAATATATTCATTCTTTCATGGACCTTATAAACCATTAAACCTGAATTTTCGTGCATCATACATAAAAAAAATCATTTATTGATATTCATTTTTGCATCAAGTGATGAATTAGAGATTGATATGAACACAAACCAAGATGCAATTTTGATTATAAAATATAAATGTATAAAGTAATTATATTCATATATATTGTTATACAGTAAAATAATTCCACAACATTAGGAAAAGTGGCCTTGAAAAAAATGTTATACTATTACATTCATATTCGATAAATCAGATAGTCTTTCAAATCATTAGAGATTTAAGGTTTTGATCCCCTTAATTTTCTATTGATCATTTAATATATTATGATCAATTTCCTTAATAAATCTCTATAAATATTTGTATTTTCCCTTCATGTCCATATCACCACATTCCACCAATGTTTTCCTACTTAGAAACCAAGTTATGTTTTATCCCATGGGACATCTGTGTTTTCCATTCTCCCTTACTAAGAGGATATTTTATTAACCCTTTTAGGATTTGGGTTTTTCAAAAATGGTATCTCCAAATGACAAACCCTATACTTCCAAGATAAAGGTTAAATCTAGAGGAAAAATATTATTTATGTTGGGGAGAATTTAGCACCCTGATATTTTAAAACATAAACAACATATTTGATAGCATGTATCACACACAATAGCAAGCATAGAAAAGAATATATCATCTGGATAATTTATGATATAATTACTATTTCAAATATATTTAATCAATTATATAACATTAAATGCCTAAAATAAAAATATATCTTATGTTACATGTGACAATATTTTTCTTTTATAGCTTCGATTACACGCAAGACCATGTTTTATCGAACAACTATATACAATTAATATTATTATTTAATATGATAGTTATCAACTTGAAAATTGAATGGAGGGTATGAATATGATTAACTAACATGTGAAAATATATATTTAACAAAAAATTATTGTTTATATATTAATTATAACTAATAATAATTAGAATTTAAATAAAAAAAGAATTATTTGGGTTAAAGTATATATTCCTAAAAGACGGATTAATCATGCTAAGCACACATAATTTAAAATTAATTTTTAAATTTTTTTAACCTTTATACAAGAAAATAAAATTCATTTTTGAAATTTTAATACCAAAATTATATTAGGGTCAATTTTTGGTATTTTTCTGAGATGTTTCACCTCTTAATGAATAGTTAAAAATAAAAAAAATTAATTAGAAACAAAATTTTCCACTAAGTAATATATGAGGATAAATTATATATTAAATTGTACTTAAAGTAAAAATATAAAAATTTTACATATATTTATCCAAATTAGTTAATTTTAATCACTTTAATATTGAATTATCATTTAAATTAATTATAAACTTTTGACCATTTTTTCTTTAAAAACATGCTCTCTCATTATTTCTCCCAGATTAATATTAAATTAATTTTTTCCACATATATTAATTTTATTTGAATTTTTTTTACATAATTTTAATAATGATGATTTATAATTTATAATAATTTCAACTTAATTTTTTATCAAAATGAATAGTTAAATAGTTAAAATTAATTAATTTTATTAAGGGAAAATGAGTTTACTTAGCGGTTAAACATTGAATATATGGTGTAGGAATTACCCAACAGTTGTCCAAAACCAATTTAATTAAATTATTTACAACCTTATGACTCTTGGATCAATTTTTATTATTTACATAGATAATATTCCACAAAATTGACCTAATAAAAAGTTAAATAGAGAACAAGAAAAAAAAACCTTCCTTGCTTTTAAATTTCTATAAATATTTTAGATAAGAAAAAACCCACATTGGTTCTGTTATATATATTATTTTGAAATATAAATGAGTTTTTTTATCATAATAATTTGTCCATAATATTTAGAGATGAATTAGTTACTTAAAATTATTATGAAACACTAAAGGATTAAATATTTTGTAAATAATTAAATAAAATAAAGGATAGTAAAAATATTAACATGAAGAAAATTGAATGAATTATTGGGTTCTGAAATTTTTTTAGATAGATATTATATTTTAAATATATTTTAAATTAAAATATTCAAATTCCATTATTTTCTTGATGTTGTAAAATTCAATTTAAATGAATAAGGTCAAAATTGAAATTAATGTTATTTTATAATAAATGATATTTTATTAGTGGATTTAAAATTTCTAAAAACCCATATTCTATCAAGATATTTTTTAATATTAATAAATATAAAATATGTTCCATTAATGGGAAAAAATATTTATGTTATAATGAATATATTGATAGTTCAATTGTAAAAAGCTCAGTGAACGTTGTTATGGTAAAAGCAGTGTATTTACACGTTATTTGCGCTTGTGTTAAGTTTAGTATCCAAAACACAACATATTTATATTTTATAAACTACATATAACATTTAAAATAAGTGGTTATAAATTTTCTAATAGTCCTCGCTTTAATTTAGTCCTATGGGATAAAATACCTTGGTTTGAAAATTATTTATCTTAGATAAAAACCAAAATTGTAAAAGTATTGAAAATTAGAAGTTAAGGGAAAACATGTTAAAAATGCATCTATTTATGTAATTTGGAGGTATTTATGGACCACATAAACACCAACCACCATTATTATTTAAATATTTTTTAAATTGAGGTAAGGGATACATTCGAATAGGGAATTCTTTTGAATATTTACAAGAACAAATCTCTTCCCCATCTATAAAAGGGAATTCACTCTCCCCCATTATTTACACCTATAAATCTATTTGTATCAACTATACCCTAACAATATCACTTATAAACATCCTTATATTAATCATTTAATCCTTATTTTCTATATAAATCCAACATACAAATGTTTTTGTGAAAACCAAAGGAAGATACCCAAAGAAGTGGTAATGTTCTTCAACAAGCTTCTTTATTTTATTTCCTTCCCCACCAACTTAAATTTATATTATACCAATATTATATAATAACCATATTATCTTACATATACTTAGATATTTTTATGTTAAGTTTAAGACCTAAAATCGTATACACTTCCATCAAATGGATTAAGAAATAATCATTTTTTTGTATAACGGACTACTGCCTCATGAACCAATGTCATTCATTTTTTTCATTACCACCTCTAATTGTTGGGAATAAGTATATGCATACTGTTTATATATAATATATATGTTTATTTTTCTTTATTAATTGTTATATCAAACATACCTACATTATTTCTATTTTGTGGGAATACAATAACATCGCTCGTGTGTGCGGTGGACAACTACCTCGTGAAGTGATGTGATTCATTCATGATGTTAATGGAATGTATTAAGGATGGGTTTATCAAAAAAACTATTTCATATATATGAAGTAAAAAATGATAAATTTTCTATAATATGCATATATGTCATCTACTTTTCTTTCCATCAATAGGATAAGAAAATGAAAACATTGTTCACGTGTACGAACAATCTCTCGTCTCCCTGAACTATGTATTTCATTTACTATCACAAGATATTATAGATTACTCTAAATAAATATTTAATTAATATATATGATATTTAGATCTGGATTATTATTCTAGATATTATAGAACTATATAATATAGGTATGAATCATAATGTTTATGGAAAATAACGAATGAGAAGACAAGGAAATTAACACATGAAACAATGAGAATAATGAAATATTATTAACAAACAGGTGGTAAGATGTTAAAAGAATATAACATATGATATTATAAATATTATTATGGTAATTTTATCATATAATAACATTCTTAAAACTAGTTTACAATAGGATAAATCACATTCATCAAAAAATAAGCGTGAGGTATAGGATTTCATCTCAATTTACATTCTATTGAGAATTATTTTTTATTATAAACCAAATTTTGTTTATAAAAATTATATACATCCCTTTATATGCATGATAATTATTAAATAATTATTCATGGGATTGTAATTTCAAATTTTAATTATATAATCCAAAGGGATTTACCTGAAAATTACCATGTGGTAAAGGTTAATAAACTATCTTAATTTCTTTTGTGATTGTTAACTTTATCGTGAAACAATTACATTCATGTGATAATTTTCCATTAGATATAAAATTTCACATTAATATAATCATATTTTTTGATGTACATAATTATTTCCTAAACTACATACCATTTTTAAACATAGTGTATACCTTGAAATTTATATGGTTACCATGGTAAATATTGATAAATATGTTTCTTTTAATCAATATGGATATGTGATGATAAGGACATTATTTATGAATTAAATATATTATTTGATATATGAGGAATGATTTGGATTGATAGTGAAGGGTGGGGCTAGGACTTTTAAATGGAACCTTGATCAATCAATAGATCTCATGAGACAAATCAGTTGTCCCAATTAAATGGGTTTATACCTATAGTTTTAAACAGTCTTGTGAAAGTTCTTGAAGGTATAGGTTTTCATGTGCCTTATACCCGACATCCAATAATTAATCGTTGTCTTCATTTATAATTTAGTTATTATTATTATCCATGATATTTTTGATTTTATATTATCTATGAATTCATTTCACTATCATTTTATTGATTAAATGGCATTTGTTTTAGTTATTTAAATTTGCACAATGATTATACTTTATCTCACCACGATAGTTAAGATATTTAAATGGAATTTGTTTTCAATTATCAATATTTTCATGTTTATTATGCAAATTGATTCACGGTAGATTTTGATATACTTAATCCTTGCTAGGAATTTCAGATAACCCTTATTTGTTTTCTTCCCATGGGATATGAATATGAATTCTTGGATTGAATTTCAAGGATATTGAGTATTTTCATTCTTAATTCATTAGGTTTTATTTTATACTTCCGATATAAAATTGGTGTCATGTATGTGTCAATTTATTCCAAAACATTAAATTGATCAGTAATTTGGGGTTTGTTTCCCTATATCTATTCCAATTTAATGAAGTAAGGTGTTGAATATGAGTTTTTAGGGTCGGTTTAATTACATTA